>CM060904.1:592467525-593092525 GCA_030737815.1 Allium fistulosum
ATTACAATTTCAAATTATAACTCTTAATGGTTCAAAGAAATGAATTCCCATTTATGACTTACAATTTCATTTCTATTCATAAGTTTTAACTCACATACTTAAGATCTAGGACTATTCATTTAAGTCCATTTCCATCTTTATAATCAATTTCAAATTATTGCACTTAAGAACTTAAGAATATGAATTTCTTTACACAATTATAAGCATTTCACATTACCTTTATATCCAATTCAATTCGACTTACATTTAATTCAATTCCAATTCTCAATTTTATTTAACTTATCTTAAGTTAAATTCAAATATATTTTATTCACCTTCATATACTCGAATTAAATTTTAATTCCAGGATACAAATTTATACAAGTTTTACAATTCATTCACCTTCAAGTTCTCTAACTCTTTTATCTACCAACTTATATTACTCATTGAGTTATTTTCATCTCATAATTATAATCCAAGAATTAAACTTTCATTCCCTTCTTATTTCAATCAACTTCATTCTATACTTTATATTGTTGATTCATTTAAATTTCCACATTTATATTTTAAATAGAATTCCCAGACTCCAATTGCCCGGTTTTATTTCAAAAACCATTTTGAATCCATAAATAACTCATACACATCTGGTATATCACCTCAAATCCCAATTTCCAAAACAATCTGCTTTTACCAAACAATTTTCCCTTTGAATTTCAAAACCAACCCAGTTCACAATCACTTCCAATTTAAAACAGTTTGGTAGCAATTTCTCCTTGGAAACTCGAAAATAGACATCGATGATGCTGCAGTCATCACCGAAATTATTTTCCAGCGACCAAAAGAGAATTTAATGCTTTTATCACTCTAAAACTTTTCAAACATTTTTAAATCCCACCAGATTTCAATTCAATTTCAAAAATATTCATGAAATAATATCACCATTATTTCCCCAAAACCTTTAAAGACTATTTTTAAATCCAAAGGAATTTAAACCTTTCCCAAAACTTCAAATTCAAAACCCATTCAATTTTATATCCAAACATTACTCTGGAATTCTGTCACATTTTATTTCAAGTTATAAGTCACATTTACAATTTACATTTACAAATTTCATTTGTTTATGAATTTATCTCATTTGATTATAAATCACATTTGTAATTCACATTTGTATATGAAGTTTTATCTCAATTTATAAATTTCATTTATAGTCTATATTTCAAATTCCATTTTGTTATATAAATTTATTCTTCAACTTAGGTTATAAGTTTTCAATTTCTGATTCAATTTTTACACAATGATGATAATAATCTAATATCATCGCTTTCTAACAACCAAGCAACCAAATATATAATTTACAAAAGTTATCCTTTTATATATAAAAATAATTTGGGCAAAATTATTCCATTCACCCTATTTAAAACAATATTGTGTCGAACTGTTCTATTCAAGTGTTTAGAAACCCCTTCGATACAGTTGCGCAGACTGTGCCGACGAAGGTTCATATGCCACTCAATAAATCAACCAACACAATATAAAACCATTTTATATTCACTAACAAATACGCGCTCATATCTATTAATACTCTCAAAATTCCCACCAGAGCCAAGGTTATCGCCAGCCTAAGCTCTGATACCACTGTAACGACCCGACTTTCCCGACCCGGAAAATCGAACCATTTTAGTTAAGAAGAAGAGGTAGAAGAAGAAAAATAGAAAACAACATCAGAATATAACCATCGCAGCGGAATAAAATATAATATATATCAACAGATCTTTACACAAATCAAATCTATATCAGTTTTATATAATATAGCACAGAGTATACACCAGAGAACACATAACATACAACTGGACAATAACCATATCATGTCCTCAATACAACAGAGTACAACAATCAACACAGCGGAATATATATATAAACAAGTACGGGAGATACGTCTCGCCATCCAGCTCATCTCCTAAGCTCCACAGCATCATATCCTGTAACCTATAATACTCGGTCTGACCCGAGCATCATATAAAACAATACCCGAGTCAGTCTGGAAAACCAGCATGAGAAAATCACACTCAATTGATTATTAAAGTTTCAAAATCTTTTGGAAACAAAAGCATCTCGTAAGACCACGCCACAAATAAACATGTCGGGTTTTTACCTTACGATAGCTAAAACACTTTATATCAAAATCCTCTGATATTATAATAGTGTCTACAGAAAGTAAAATAGAATCTAGCTGAAATGCTTGCATCTCACATTTCAGTAATAGTTGGGCACAATCAAAACCGTACAGGCACGTAGGGAGAATGGATTTCCAACGAATGACTAGGCACTGGGGTACCACCTGTCACAGTACGTGGCCTAGATCACAGTACCGAGGAGTACGCCCGCTCCCCTGCAACACAAGGCCGGAATCATCCCTTACTGGATAATTCCAAATAAAATCACCCCACGGTTGGGATCAGCAACCGCAACACTAAGCCGAAATAAAAGGGACATCTAGACAGGGATGACCTTACTCTCAAGTGGGTGCTACCCACTAAGCCTTGCTGCATAACCCCTGATTTTCAGTCATTCCCGGTTGATGAGGCTCGAGGCTAAACGATACCTTTATAGCACATATCCCTTAGAATGCCCATCGTCCACCTGACGATGTCACGAAAGCATTCGTCCATACAAGTCCGTCCCGGGTTCGAACGGAACCGAAGGCACTATTCCTACTACATCCATTTTGGAAATATCCTCAGGATTAGTAGCGACTAGCCCTTGCACTTCACTGCTCCATCTTCGACTTCAAACACGTTACACGAAACGTACAAACCGGATCGAAGTGGTATTCGAGTCTCCAGACCTAGAATCCTGGTATACGGAAACTCGATCCCGGTCTCTTCGAAACGATCAGCGCATTTGGCCAATATTGATAGTCGGTTATTTAACTATCAATTAACATCCACAAGCAACCATCACACAATAAATAATTTCCCACATTATTTATTTGCCCAAATATCTTTCCAAGATATATTTCCAAATTTTCAAAGCTCATTTGAAAACAATTTCCGCTTACGGAATACATTTCCCAAATGATTATTTCTCTGAAACACCAAGTACAAAATACTTTAGATTTAAAAATAATTTAAAAGCACTTTACTATAAATATACTTTATAATATTGAAATTTAAAAACTACTTTAATACCTTAACAAAATATATACTTAAGGAATATTTAAAATGAAACCACTTTACAAATATAAACTAAATTTCTCTTTTTAAAACATAAGACCAAATCACTTTTATATAATTACTACAATAATAGATTTTTGAAAATACTACTTTAGGCCTTAACATTTAGAAATAAATCAATTTTCTAAAATATGCTTTTTTTTAAAACGTATTAAAACCTTTAACTTATATTTAAAATTTCTTTGGAAAAACGTACTTGGCTATCCAGAGAAATACACTTCTCTTCACATCCTTTAAAAATAAATTAACATTTATTTTTAAACCAATTCATATCCCTTTATAAATTCCCACCTTGAATTTATATTTCAAATATCCTCTGATATTCCATTTCACTTTATAAACCTAGTTTATATCTCCAAAATCTCATTTCTCTTTAAATTTCAAATCCCAAAGTATTTAAATCAACTTATAATTGGTTTCCCAATTTATTTTACTTTGAAATAAATTTCCTTACTTAATCCATTTATTTCCAAATTCATTAACTTCCAGATTTTATTTTTCATTATGATTTAAAATCTTTAAACTGAAACACAAGTTTCAGATTTCCCAAATTCCTTCTTTCTTTTTAATTACATTTAAACATTGAATTAAAATAAATTATTTATTCTTTTAAATAACATCACATAAGTTCTCTTTAAATTCAATATTTCTCGGTTTATTCAAAATTCCTCTTTTCCATATTTAATTTATTCGAATTCACTAGAATTACTTAACTTAATTTTACTCTTTTATTTCTTTCAAAAATCCAATTCAATTGCTTTTGATAACTCATTATACTGGGAAATTCAATCCAACCAGATTATCCAATATAAATCATCACAGGATATCAACAATCATATCACAGAATATTTAAACAAAATTAAATATTTTGAGGAATCCAGTTGGATCCCTCCAACCTGTTTCCCTGCATCCACAGATGTTAGCACAATACCAATTCCAATTCAAAGTGGAACATCGCGGTATATGGGATTTATATAAAATCATCCGCTATTATGCGGCGCATAGGGTCTCATACGCTATATAATGCGGGAATATCAACTCCAATATATACATATGCCAATATGTATATATTGCTATATACTACTATATATAGTATAGCATATCAATCAATGCAATCATCCAATCAATTATTTAAATTTAACCATTTAAATTTAGATCTAACTGAGTGAGATTAACTCACCTTTGATCTATTAGCATCTCATTTCCAATTGAGCTTGCTTCCTTCTCGAATTTTAAACCTTGAATAACATTATACGATTTATTAATATTTGAACTTACCAAACAATTCATTACCACTTAATAGGTTTAAATTTTAACTTATAATTTGATTTAACCCAATTTTCCCTTTGAAATCTCTAGTAAAAATAATTAAATAAGTTAATTTTAAACAAGTGAATCACCTTAATCTCTTATTTAAGATAAACTAGTTAACCCTACTCACTAACCAACTAAATGAATTAAAGTTTTAATTTCCTTAAATTAAAGTTAAACAGTAAGTAATATATACATAAACCTGAACCAATTCTATATATAGTTCTTCATGGATGTCTTCAAATCTAAAAGTGTACATGTATATATTTAAAACTATTTTTCTCAAATTCTATAAAAATTTCTATTTAACCTATATACGTATTAAAATTTCAAAACGGTTCTGTCTTTGAAATTTCACTGCAAATTTTAAAATCTCAGTTATATACTTTATCTACATGCATATATCTTTCATACTGAAAAATCAATCTTTGAGTTATAAAAAAATTCTTAAAAGAAATAAAATTTTATACCTTACAGTTAAATCCAATCACAGCTTTAGAAAATGAAAATACCTCAATCAGAGGTCGGAGACGACGAACCCTAGCAAACGAATTGCTCTGCCGAGAACAATCGAGCATCCATCGAGTCAATTGGACTTCCCTCGCTGTCACGACTTCAGTCGAAACCCCACCTCGACCTCTGATAACGCGCGGCCCATCCACCAACCTCGATCGCGACACCCTACTCGAACGACTCACATCACGTCGTCGCCGCCGCTATGTCACGCGAAGTCATCGCGATCTAGAATCGCGACCCATTGAACTCGCGGACCCCCTTTCACGAAAACACCTAGCAAGCTTCTCCCATCAAACGACGTCGTTGCCGTTTCCAGATAGCCTCTCCTCTCTTCATCGTTTGTGAATTTGAAAAAGACAAAGAGGGGTGGATGATTTTAGATCTGCGAATAAAAGGAGGGTCGCGATCTTATATTTTTCCCGTGAATTGATTCGTTATTCGATCTGAAGGACTGGAATGATCGAAGATAAACTTGCAAATTTCGATTATCGAATGAGGAAAAGTGGGGTAGCTCGGGTTTTATAACGAAAAATATTGTATTTGATTTGAGAACGAGTTCCGCCATTATTTCTTTTGACTGATTTATTATAAAAGGAAGAGGGGTTTCATTTTGTGAAGAAGGAAAAAATATCTCGGCTATCTGATGTTAAACGTGTTACTTTGTCTTGCGAAGAAGATAATCTTACCACTGTGTTGCTGATGTGAAATGCTTGACCAGTCAACTAATTTATATTCATTAATTAAATTGAATTTTGGATAAAAATTTCAGCGCGTTTACACGTCGTATGCTCACACAACTCCAAATGCTACGAAAATTGAAATCCGATAACAATACAATATTACGGATCCAATGGAACTGGTTTCGTCGAATTCCGAGACTGTGCCTCGGAAGGCTTTTAAATATCGATTCGAACGATATAATTTCAAAACTGAACAAAATACTCTGAAATCAAATTTTGAAAGTTCTATTATCTTCAGTATTACCAATATAAATTTTACAAGCCTTTAAATTATTTTTAACTGGCTCAAAACTCTCGATTCAACATTTTATCCAATTTTTAATTGTCTAATTCAATAATCTATCATCCAATAAATACTGTATATTTGAAAATTAATTTAAAATTTAACCTTCGAATATTTAAAATAAATTAAATATTCTCATTTCAAATATACAAAAATTCCGGGTCGTCACACCAATAGTGCTGCACCTATGTAGCCCATGATTTCCATCACACAATCCTAATCAAAAATATGAGTTTATGTATCTTCCCACTAACCAAATTATTCAATTCGAATTATTATTTACACAGTCATAATAGAGCCTGGCAATATAAATCAAGATAACCATATATAATTAACAAATTCATTCATTCATTACACATGATATTTAAATCAAACGAACCAAATACATGCTTAGACGCAAACCAAACTATATTGCCTGATGTTTTGTTTGCATTTAGTAAAACTTCATGTGGCCCCGGTTCCACTATTTCTTTTTTCTTATTTTGCAATTTCTCAACATACATATACCTTCTTTTTTCTCGTGCTCCCTCGTATTTCTCTGGGTTGGCTAAATTATTTCTTCAAGTCTACATCTATATGGTGATTGCAACAATAAATATTGCAATATTAGAGGTAAATAGTGGATAATGATGTTTAACATGTAAACAAGTTATACTAATTTGATGCTGTATGAATTACATTTGAATGTTTTAATACATCTAGTAATCTTTCTTGCACTGTTTTGTTACTACAAATGTGCACTATTATATACAAACATAATTTGCTAAAGACTATCCCTGCAAGTTAATCTAGAAATTCACAAATTTGGGAATATAATGTAGAAAAAACAATCATGGCATTCATTTGAACAAATAAAAATAAGCTAACTACACCATGACGAATGCTAAAAAAGGTAAAGATAAAAATATTAGAATGCATAGGTATTATATTAAATTACACAATAATGGTAGTGTGTTCTGTGTTGGCGTAAAAGAAACTCATTTTACGATTATTTCAAATGTAATGAAGTTTGGGAAGAAGTATTCCATCATTTGATACATTATTTTATGTGAGGGCTCCAACATCAAATTTGGGCTTTTGGGTTATATGTTCATTCATGATTTTCTCGTTCATGTTAGGATCCTAATCTGGTTCTGAAAAATTCCTAGGTTATGAAGTGGTTTACGGATTAAATATAATACAGTGAATTAGCAACGTTATATTTCAATTTCCAATATTCCAACGCAATGATCTCAAAATGTTGGTCATGAAGTTTGACTTGTGTAGTCTTACCAAATTGAAATACAATTTATGGCCAATCCTATCACTATTAGATAGGGGCTATTTGTGGTGGAGCCTTCTGACGACCATCACGACTTCGTCATTTAATTTTTGATGGATATCGATGGAGAGTAATTTTAATTAAATGAATTTATTACATTATTATAACTTGTTAGCTATATAAGTTTGAAATTTGTCTAAAATACTAATTTAATTTCTAAAAATTAAAAGAAATTATTTTATTCAATTATTCAATGTTATGATGGTTTTTGATTAATTAAATTAGTTTCGTCGATAATCTTTTGTTGTATTATTTGATATCTAACTTTATTAAAAATTAAACACAAACAATCATTCTATGCAACTTTCAGTCCGTCAATTCTACAACTTTGGTAAATTTTATGATGCTAACAGTTTTATGAATTTAAATATATTTTTTAACCATTGTGTGACTAATTAAGAATTTTTGAATTGATTTGAAAAGACATGTAAGAGTTTTTAATGATTAATATTAATTTTCGTATTCATTGAGAACTAAACCTAGGGCTGTTACGGTAATAATAAATTTCCCATTACCTTACCATTACCAATCATTCAGTTATCATTATTGGTTGAAATCAATATGGTAGTTTAATCGGCATGGTAAAAGTTAGTTTACCATTTTTTAGGTAAATTATCAGTAACATTTCTTCAAAACCAACAGTAATGGTAATTTTACTAATCAATTTTAAATACATATATATTCATGTGATATGCTTTATTATGGGTATTTAGAACCAAGAAAATGATTAAATTTAGTTCAGCAGTCAGCTAAAATAATGTCGAACACACTTTTTTTCTTCCTTATTTGTGTCTATATTAAGTAACACTATAATAGTATAATGAAGATGCATTACTGTATAAACATGTAAAATTATGGACCTTTTTGGAGAAGCGATAATTTACCATTACCAATGTAATGATTATCAGATTATTGATATACCGGTCTTCGGTATACCAACCGGTCGATAGCGCTAATGGTAAGTACTTTTAGATTACTAGTAAAAAATGATACCACAGTGGTATTTGCGAAATGGTAAAGGTAGACATTACCATAACAACCCTAATATAAGCTATTCAATTTTTACAACAAATTAAATTTTCTAACAAACTAAATTACATTAAATTTATTTTAAAATAGTGAAATTTTAATTGTATTTCTAGAGTAACATTTGGAAGCCACCGAAAATCGTCGCTGATTAACGCCATCGACGCTGTCAAAAACCATTGGTATGTCGTGATTATACCTGTAGCTAAGCACGACCCGATTCATTATCTTCCTCCCCAAAACATAAAATTCTCCCCAAAATTCAACCAAGATCCATCGTCGGTCGTAAGTTGCCAGTCGTTGTCCCCAGTTAACATCCGTCGGAATGTTCATCAATTTGCAATCTCCAACCATCTACGCCTTTAATTCATCAAAAATCAGGTATGTTCTTACCCTAAACTAATTAATCCGAACTATGCTAAAATTAGCGTTAATTTGTGGTTATAATTATTGATAATAGCCCATTGATTGTTTCTAATTGAACATGGTTGATTGTGATATGTTTATTAGGGGTATTAGTGTTTAAATCGGTAATTAGTATAATTAGGGCTAGTTTGGGTTAATTAGTGTATGTGCTTATTATTGTAACATAACTTAGTGTTATTTAGCATATGTGTTAGCTAAAAAGTCGATGAAAATTATTTGTTTACATAATCTTTTATTAGTTTATACCCATAATTATTTATAAATCTTGTTTACATGTACACTGTATGTGGTACTATAAACAAATTAGTGTACAATGTAATTTTTTATCACCGTGTAACAAATTCAAATTAGTGGTAGCTAAATGTTGAAAAACCAATTTTTAATTACTTATTAATTGTTATGAATTCAAATAATGAATTAGTATTTGTGATAATATAAAAAAATTAGTGTATAATGATAACATATTATATAATTAATAAAACATTTAAATTGATAAATGATTTGAAAAAGAAAATGTCAATCCAAAAAATGTCAATAATTTTTTGAATTTCTATCATATTTTTTGAACTAGGAAAAAATGGTCAAATATTTTGTCGATCAGAGGAGTTGAATGTATCAACAAAACGGAATGAGTGGCTCAATAAAGGAACATTTTCATAATGGTGTACACATATTTATTAAATTCATTTTAAATAATAATAGAAACGATGAAGAAATTTATTGTTCATGTAGTAATTGCAAACATTTGAAGTATTTGAAACCAGATATGGTTATAGTACATTTGTGTCAAAATGGTTTTTTGATAGAATATTTTTGTGTGGGATCGTAATGGAGAACTTGTTGTACCCAATCCTATAGTGTCAAAGGAGGAGGTGGGTAGTGACAATGTTACGGTGAATCCTATAGAGGATATGATTGAAGATGCAACACAATTACTATTCCATATGGTTAAAGTTAATGACAATGATGTAAATGTCGAAGAAGAAGCAAATACTGGAGCAAAGAAAATCATGATATATTGGATGTTGTCAAGAAAATCCCTTTGGGATGGCTATAAAAGCGGTACCCAATTATCAGTATCCGTCGAATACATTATTATGAAATCTAAATTCAACTTCACATAAACTAAATTTACAGTTGTTATACAAGCAGCAAAATGACATATGCCATCCGATAATTTATATGTGAAAATCATTATGAAGTGAAAAAACTTATGTTTGCTTTCAATTTGCTATACAAAATGGTAGATACATGTTTAAATGGTTGCATGTTATGTTGGAAAGAGGACATCGATCTTAGGAAGTGTAGAATATGTAACGAGAGAAGATACAAATCAAGAAAAATAAAGGAAAACAAAGTTCCATATAAAAGAGTGCATTACTTACTTATCACTCATAGACTTCAAAGTATATGTGCATCTTCTGTTACTGCACCTCATATGAGGTGGCATAGTGTGAGAACACATAAAGAAGGTAATTTAATACACAAAGCTAATGTAGAAGCATGAAAACGTTTTCATAAGACTTATTTCGCTTTTGCAGTAGAGAGTTGAAATGTTAGACTTGGTTTGTATACGGATGGATTTTCCCCATTCTCTCAATTTGGTTCTAAATATTCATTCTTGCCGATTATCATTACACCTTATAAGTTACCTCCATGGATGTGTATGAAAACTCCATATATGTTTCTCACTATTGTTGTCCCTTGCTGTAACGACCTTGAATCTTAGCGCTTTATTTAAGAATATTTGATTACCATTAAATATTCAATTAATGGTTTTTAATGGTCAAATAAATCTCTTTTAAGTAATAAATAATGATAGTGAACTCATTTCGAAAATTGGTTTACAAAAAACAAGTAGTTTGGTGAAAAACTGAAAATGTAAATGAAAATCATTTTTTGAATTTTCGACTTTTCATAGAACGAAGGTTGTTGTAACTTTTTGAATAGATTATTTTACAAATGGACATACAAATAACAATATAACATTCACTTTTGACTGACAAAGGATTATTTAACTTTAATCATCATTTGGAAAATTCTAGAATTTGATTTAATAAGATATTAAGAAAGTGGACTTTTAAAAGCATGGAGTTGTGTGCAAAGGACATAAGTGAAATGATGTGCACAAGACTTAATGCAAGCACATGAGTTTTTTTTCTTTTCACATCTCCTTTTCCATTCATTATATTCAATTGTTTTAAATATTTCAAAATCTCTCAAAAATGGAGATTAAAAATGGCTTCTTCTTCTTCTTTCTTCTTTCTTCACTTTTCTTTATCAAAACTCATTCTGTAACGACCCATAATTTTCGATAATTAAAAATATTTAATTTAATAAAGTTTTGTAATTTAATATTGAGAGAAATAAAATTTGTGATTTAATAATAAGAATATATTTGGAATGAAATGTACTATTATTAAATTAAGGTAATTGATAACTGCTTTAAATGTAAATTCTAATTAATTAAAAGAATTAAAGAGTTATAATTGATATAGGTTGTAAATAAATTATAGTAATGTATGTATTAATGGATAATTGGATTAAATAATGTATGTATTAATGGATAATTGGATTAAAAGAGCAACTGATAATTCAAATGTTGATTAATTTATGAAATTAGGTGTAATTAATTGTAATTGATAATAGTAGTGGGGTAGTAATAGTTATAACAGTTATTTGTAAATAACAAACTTACAAATGTTATTAAATGTGGTGATGGTGACGATTATTGTTTGTTACCAATATATTTAATCAATTACAATTAAATGTAATTAAACGTTACATTAATGTGAGTTATGACAATAACTGCAAAATGTGAATGCAATAAAATGTATAGAAATGTTAATTATATTTACAAGGCAATAATTGATATAATAGAAAGAAGTGAAATAAGGATAAATGGATTTATTGCAATTAATTATAATTAAATACTACGTTAATGAAAACTAAGATGATAATTGTAGATGGTTAGTGTAACGAGTTATAAACAATGATAACCATGTCTGTAGAGTAATAATTATTAGAATAAAAGTCTGAAATCAAATTAAAACAATTTATTGGAATTTAAATTTAATTAATTTGGATTTAATTACAGTTGAAATTGAACATTGTAATTAGTGAAATAATTAACACTGAAATTATAGGTAAACTTGTTTTGAGTTGTTGTAAATGTCCAAGTAATCAAAAATGATGAAAATTGGTATTCATTAAATTGGAAATTTAAAAGTGACTTAATTAATTTAATATTAATTTATTTAATTAATGTGAAAATATCTATTTTGGCCACTGTCTCGGATTTCGATGAAACCTGTTTCATCGGATCCGTAACAGGGAATTATTGTAGGATTTCAAGTTTCGTAGCGATCGGACTTGTCGTTTGATCGTACGGACTCAAAACGCGTAGAAATCAATTTAATTAAATTTAATTGAAATCAATTTGAAATAACCTGATTTTAAGCTAACATCTTCATACGATGGAATTAGGACTAGAAACCTGTTCAATTGAGTTTAAAAATATCGAAAATATCTATTTTGATATATGGGTGACCGATTTTCATTCCGGAGACAGAACGGGCTTTTCGGGTCGTTTATCGTTCAACTTTCAAATCGATCTAGCACATTCATTCCTATTTCTGATCTGCCTATATATAGCCTGTTATAAACCCTAGCTATCTCTTATTGCATTTGTCTGTACGTAAAATTCTATCTACTTCTCTCTTTACAATGGCAGACAAACCAAAACCAATTCCAAATTCAATTGTAAACCAAAATCAAATCAAAAGAAATCAAACTCCTCCAAACCCAATCAAATTATATATCGATTCGAAGCTCCCGAAGAGCGCAACTCAAATCTGTGATTTTTTTTTCGATTTGGATCATGGTTTGACCAGAATTAACCAAATCATTCTCTGCCATTCATCGAGTCACGATCAACTTCGATCGATCGTCGATTGAATGGTATGGATGTGAGGAGATTGTAGGGAGTTCATCGGAGTTGGTTGTTTGTCGAATCATGGATTAGATCTCTTGAAAAAATAGATTAGGGTTCTATAACTAAAGGCGGTGGCGGCTCATTGGTTGGCTCGCGATCTTCGACCAAGGTGGCGCGTGGGCGTAAGGGGTCAGCGGTGATGTTCTAGGGGGCCGCGATGGCCGGCGTCGGCGTGGGATGCGAGGCAGTTCATGGCGGCTGCTCTAGGGTTTTGTGCATTCGATCCTGTAGCTGCCATGTTCGATTTCCAGAGGGAAGAGAGTGAGGTAGATGACGTGGCAACTCTATTTTTTTATTTGTTTAAAATATAAATTGTATAATCTTCTAACTATTTTAACTTTTGCATACGAGCTCAGATTTGGACGCGGTTTCTTCCGTTGCGATCGTATCGAAATTTCAAACGACATGGAACTTGTTTAGATGAATTCTAAGACTGTTTGAATTTTAGGCCTAAATTGTATTTTAAATCGATTTGAAATCAAAGGTGAGTGTTTTAAACCACTCACAATTACTAAATTATCTTATGTTAGTTAAATTAAAATTACGATGTAAGTAGAAATTTATTGATCGATGTTTGGTATATTTAAATTGTCATTCGAGTTAAAGTTGACTTTTATTGCATTTAATCATCGTTAAATTTAATATTGAATTTAAATTGTCGATTTAATACCTGTTATTGATTATCAGTTATCCATTGATGTTTATTGATTGATTTGGATGATGATTGTGATGGATGTTTGATTGTTGATATTGGATGACTGGATGTTGTATTTTATATTTTTATAACACTGCAAGTTCCCTATGGGTTGAAATGATACATACCCGAACGATCTATAGATTAGGGAAAAATCGTTATGGGTTGAAATGATAGACTCGAGCGATTTTATAGATTTTTAATTTATTCTAGATTGCGGTTTGAAATGATATAAAACCGTAAGATTATAAATTGCGGATTGAAATGATAAATATCTGTATCACTTGACCCTAGGGTAGAAAATTATATACGGACACCGGATTGGTTAAATTAAATGATTTTTAATTCCTAAAGTTTTGAATTCAGTTAACTGGCATTTTGAAATAGAAATTGATTTATATAAACTGAATTAGTTTCGATAATCCAACGTAAGTGCTAAAATTAGAATTGATTTAATGAATTGTTCAAAGGATTTAAATTGGAATTTCAAAGTTGAAGTGGCAAAAATAAATGAATCTATCGGAATTGAGTTATTGAAATGTTTTGGATGTAACTTTGAAATCTATTTTAAACTAATTTAAACCATTTCCATTAAATTAACTATTTTAATTTATATTAATCTATTATAACCTATTTAATACAATTTAATCTATTTTACCAATTTTAAAAAAAATAAATTTATTTAATCTATTTTAAATATATTTAATATAATTTAAATCTATTTAATCTATTTTAAATTTATTTAATCTATTTAAAATCTGCTTAATAAAATTTAAATCTGTATAATCTATATTTAATCTATTTAAAACATTGTAAATCTAATTAAATCCATTTAATCTATATCTAATATATTTAAAATCATTTTGAATCCAATTAAATCAAATTTAAATCTATTTAAACTATTTTAAACTATAAAAAACTATTTTGACTACCTAACTATTTTTCTAAAATTTGAGAGTGTGTAAAGTTGAAGTATTTATATTTAAATCCTTGATGATGATACAATTTAAGTTGGAAATTGGAATTGATACCTTTTGTGAAATGACTTATTTGTGTAAATATGATGATTTTGGAACTAGGATTTAATTAACATATCTTATCGATAAATTCAACAGTTAATATGATTTTGAAAGTGAATATAGTTTTGAAAGTGAATATGATTTCAAAAGAAATATGATTGGAAATCAAATATGATATTTTGATATTAAGTATGAATTGACTTTTGAAATGTAAAAGAACCATCCTGTGTGAAATAAGCGTTTTGTTGTTAAAGAGACCGGGATCGGATATTGTCATACTCTCTGCCAATACCGAAAACCACTTTAACAACTATGCATGTGGAGGAGATTCCAAAAATGAAGTAGGATGGTGGCGAACGATTTCTGTATGAGGTATTGACGTGACCATGACTCCCGTCAGTCAGCTTAGATGTGATTAAAACAGGAGCTATACCTGGGCCAAGTGGGTTATTCCTCCGACCGGACATGCTTTTTCGATACCATATTATGACTTTGTGATGATTTGGTGGTCGCCCCTCGATTATGATTATGAGAGTGTGTTCCGATGTGGGCGGTAGTAGCTGCTATGCGTTACCACCAGCCCGGTTCTGCAATTGGTAAATCTACTCTGGCATTGCCTGGAGTGCCGTGTTCACATGCCCTAGAGCGCCTTCTACAAGTTTGGTTTGTACCATACCTATGGAGTGCCCTCTAATAGCCCTCCAGTTTACGGAGTAATTACGGTACTATATAGACTATGGGAATATATAAAAATGTGTTAAGTGGGATATGGGTAACACCTTAACGCTATTTTAATACTTTACTTTACCATAAACACTATTATAATAGCGTATTTTACTATATAGTTGATAGTTTAACGGATCCTTAGGAGATGGCAATCCCGAACATCTCTTAAGTTATTGCACTCAAATTAGACACTGGATAGGAGTTGTCAAACCCCGTAAACATCTCTGACGTCGTTACACTCATATTTATTTACTGTTGATTTAACTTACATAAGATCTTTTAGTTCTGACTCGAGTGTTTTGTCTTTTCAATTCGATCAGGTCAGTCTAAGCTTTTCAGTTTATCGAAGACTGCTTTCTGGAGGACGAAGACGAAGACGAAGATATAGTACTATTATTAATTGTTTTACTTATTCCGCTACATCATGTTGTTCCGCTGCATTTATTTATTTATTGTTGTTGTATGTAACTCTGATCTGTATTATAAAAGTATAATCAAATGTATTTGTAAATAGCTTCATTAACTGTTTATTTGATTATTATATTCTGTCATTCTGCTGAGAGTTTCTGTATTTATTTCCTTTCTTTCTCTGCTTTTTCTTATAACCCCATAATAATCTGCCCTTTTGAATGGTTTGAGTCTAACGTGTATGTCTGCTTAAAACGTCCAAAAAGGAAGGTCGTTACACATTCAAACCATCTTTAATCACAACCAAATTAAAGTATGTTCCTTGGCACACTATAACTGTAACAATCCGTAATTTAATCACTTTGAATTTGAATATTTAATACATTTTTCAGTACTTAAATAATGGATTTTATAACTCAAATAGACATCTTTTTAATAGTAACTAATGATGCTAACATTGTTTTAAATTTGGTTTATAGAATAATTAGTTTGAAAAAAATCGAAAATGGGATCGAAATTCGTTTTTTGGATTTTTTACTTTTCATAATCAGAAAGTTGTCGGAACACATTGTGTACACTAAAGTTTAAATACACGCACATATATGAAGAACATATACTTTGGTTAAGGAAGTGGTTAGAGTTAAAAAAGTTAAAATTATTTACTTAAGTAATCAAGTAAATGTTGACTTTTTTTTTAAAATTTCAAAAGAAAAGAAAATGTAAATGGTAATGTGACATCCCGGAATTTCGAGGAATTTAAAATGCGATAATCTCTTAATTAAACTATTTAAAATTGATTTAAATTGTTATTTTCAAATATAAATAAATAAATTAATTAATAATGGGATGTTTTAAAATATGGTTATAGATTGATTTTAAATAAGAATAATTAGATACAAATTTAATTAGTGTTATTTTATAAATAGATTTAAATGGTCCTATTATTTCTAATTTAATAAGAATTATTTAAATGTGTATATTTATGTAGTTAGGAGGAAAATTTCAATTAGAGAATTTAAAATAAAAAGTGTTCCAATTTAATTACAATTAAATATATCTTAAATTTAAATAAAGTTCTACTTTTTCACTTTTGATCTATATATATATTTTTGATGTAATCTAGATAATAATGTTTAAATTGAAATAAATCTTGTCAATATTGAATATAGATATAAAACTAATATATGGTCTTAAATGTAAGTATTAATATATAAACATATTTAACATAAGTAAAAATAAAATAAATAAATATAAATAAAGTGTTTGGTAGTTAAGTTTAAATTAGAAAATATATTAGTTAAATACATTAAGTTATAAATAGAAATACAAATAAGTAGTCATGTAAAAATAGGAATAAATACAAGCTAACATAAATAAAATAAATATAACAACTTATAGAAACACTTAAGGTAATTCTAACTGTATGAAAACATAGGCTAGAAAACAAATCAGGCCAATAATTCAAACCATCAACATGTGTATATGCAAGAAATAAGTCAAGGTAAAAATATATGTGCTATAGCCGTATCTAGATTTGTAGGCAAGTAAAATATACCAACTATAACCATTTCTATATGCAAGTAACAAGTTAAAAATAAGATATATCCAAGTTGTACAAAGTAAAATAAATATATGTACCATGGCAATGAAGCTTTGCAGGCAAGAAATGAAGCAAAGTAACACAAGTACCATACGAATTGAATAAAAAGAAGATATGTATGACAACTTCATTAATGCTTGTACCCAAGGTTTCATTTCAGCCTCCATACAAGAAAAGATCTCTGACTCTAAAATATAAAATCTTGTACCTGTACAATGTAGCCTCTGCTACTTGTTTTATTAAATATCAAGTTCCCTTTCCATTTCGATTCATTCAAACAATGCTAAGCAAAGCCTTTTCAAAAATTTCATCTTCAAATTAAAAGCCTGTAGCATCTTCAAATTTGCAAAGCCTGAAATCAATCCAAGCATTTCAGTTTTTAAAGAAAATAAAGCATCTTTCACTAGAAATCTCTGAAGTCCATTCCAGTTTCAAAGTTTCAAGTTTGAAAGCTCTTCAAGTTTTCAGTTTTAAAAGAAATAAAGCATCCCAGTCTTTTCAAAGCCTCTGCCTTTCCAATATCAAGTGAGTAAACTTTTTAATTTAAAAATTCTGAAAACAGGTAATGCTTGCATATGTTGATTTAAGTGTGCTATATGTTTGCTATGATTTAAACTGTGCATGTCTGCTGTTGATATTACCTCTGTTCTTCATTTTTTAGTAAACAGCTTTATTTAAAGATTTAAATCTGTTAAATAGATGTATGCAGCATTTACATAAAATGGAATATGAATTGTGTTTGCTTGATTGATAAATCAAGATTGCATGTGTATTTGTATGTGGAAGTTGTTGTGCATGTCTGGAACAAAGTCTACTCTGTTCCTTGTTCTCAGGTTCCAAAATTCTAAAAGAAAACCAACTGCTCTTCCTCTGATCTGTGATGTGTTATAATGTTTAAACAAAGTTTGGTTAAAACAACAAGGGTTAAACTTCATGATTTTTATCATCAAATTGAATGAGAAATCCATGGTTGACCTGAAATGGGTTTATCAGTATTTTCCGATGACCTAAGTGATCGAGAAGATCAGGGTTTTGCCTGGATGAAGTTTAGTGATGGGCGAGGCTAGGAAAATTAGCGTGGAGGTGAATAGTTCACCGTGGAGTCATCGGCGAGGGGATCTAGATTTTAACCCTAATTTAGTCGAGTTTGGAAATTTGCGTGATTCATCTTCTCTATTGTTTCAAGTGCGATGGAACGTTGGGTATGGCTTCGTAGATGGATGGAGAGTGCGAGGCCAGAATGGCAGCGATTCTGGTGGTCGGAGATTTGTGTTCGAGGCGGTTTCCTGGTCATGTCGAGTTCCAAGTATGAACTGGAATGCTCGATTTCGATTTCGTCAATGATTCTTAGCTGTGGATATTCGAGATGCTCGTATAGGACGAGGTCGACATGTTGAAGGTGGTGGCCATGATCGGAGCGCTGGCGAACTCCAATGCACGTGCACGTGTGCACTTCGTATCTGGTTTGGAGCTTTGGGGAAGAAGAACTTTCTCGTGTGATTGTTCGAGATTTGGTGGAGTCGACTCGAAGCGTGGGTCGGGGTTTTGGGTGTTTAACTCGAGTTTGTAATCGAGTATTTGATAGAGATACGCTTCATTTTTTTTAAAACTGTAAAATTCATCTAAGTTTTGTAAATCAGGGGAGGAAGTAGGGAAAACTCGGGGATAGTCCCGAGTAGCATTCGGGTATGACCCGAAGTAGCCAAAAGCCCAGTTTTTATAAAAGTTTTTAAAATAATATTTTTGAAATCTAAAAAAAATTGGATAAACTTTCTTTTAAAACATTACTTTATTAATATCAAATGATTTCTTAACATTTGTTAAAGAGTTTTAAAATTTATTTAATCTAAATTTTGTCTTAAGTTAATTATAAAGATAAAGGGCTTTGAGATGTAAATGGTAATTAAGATAATGTTTATCTTAAGTTAAAAAAAAAGATTTATTATCTTTGAATTAATTAAGTTAAGTAGGAAATTAAGTATAATTAATTAATTTAATTAATAAAGGATAAAGGTTAATTAAGTGATTAATTTAAGAATAGTTAATTAATTTAATTAATTAATGATTATGATTGATTAACTAATAATTAGAGATTAATGAATTGGGAATTTATTAATTAAAGAAATTAAAGGTTGATTAATTGGTAATTAAGAAGTACTTAGTTTGTAATTGAGTTTTATTGATTAATAATTTGGTTTTATTAATTAATTAATAAATAAGGGATAATTAATCTATAGAGATTAATTAAGGATTAATTAATTTGTTATTAAGTCTTATTAATTGATAATTAAGGTTTATTAATTAATAATTAAAAGAATAATTAATCTGAATGAAAGGTTAATAAATTTGTTTTAAGTTAATTAAGAAATGAATTACCAATTGTAATTAATCAAATGAATGTGATTGATTCAAGATAATTAATTGTAAATTAATTAAAGATAATCACTTGGGAAGAAATTAGGTATAAATACTTAATGAAATTGAATAGTATAATTACTTAGCAAAGTAATTAGTGTATAATTACAGGATGTAATTAAATAAAGGAAATTACTTAATGGAAGTAAATTAAAGTAGAATTACTGTGTAGAAGTAATTAAAGATTTATTACTTAGTGTAATAAATCAAAAGGTTTATATAATTAATTAAGAAGTTAATTAATTAAGGTAAGTAATTACAGGATGGAAATTCTTGTATATGATTTAGGTTGATAAATGGAAGTGAAAAATTAATTAATGGAAGTAATTTATTAAAGATTATTAATTAATGTAATTAATAGTTAATTACTGTGAATGGTTAAGGATAATTAATTTGTGAAATAAACTAAAGGAGTAATTACTTGAATGTAATTAAAGGTTAGTTAATCAAGATGATTAATTAAGATGGAAATTAGAGAATGATTAATTAATTAATTTGTAATTAATTAATACATGTAAGCAGGATTTATAGAATGAAGTAATTAATTTAATTCATTTTAAATTAATTAGAAATGAGATAATTAATTTAATTCATTTTTAATTAATTATATATGGTGTGATTATTTATCCTTGCTTATGTATGGATGGATGATATTGTTTGCTTTGAATGGTTTGAAATCTCAGATATGAGATAAGTATTGCTGTGTGATATGGATTATCTATTTATGATGATATTGTGAATTATCTATCTGTGTATATATAGATAATGAAATTGAATTGTTTTAACTTTAAAACAGCTTGGCCTTAAAAGACACGGTTAGGATTTGATGAGACCGGGATCGGGTTTCCAGATTTGGATATCCGAAAACCACATCGATCCAAACTAACGATAGGTCGTGAATCTCAAGTGAAGATGAAGATTCAGAGTGCAAGGGTTATTGTCGTTAACTCTGAGGCTGTTTCCAAAATGAGTGTAACGAGATAATGCCTTCGGTTTCGTTCGAACCCGGAACGAACTTGTATGGATTGAACGCTTTCAGCACATCGTCAGGTGGACGATGAGCATTCTAAGAGATGTGTTCTCTAAAGGTAACCGTAGCCTCAAGCCTCATCAACCGGGAATGGCTAAAACAGGGGAGGTGCAGCAAGGCTCCGTGGGTCGCATCCACTGGGGAGTAAGGTCATCCCTGTCTAGATGTCCCTTTTTATTTCGACTTAGTGGTGCGGTTGCTGTACACAACCGTGGGGTGATTTTATTCGAAACTATCCAGTAAGGGATGGTTCCAGCCTTGTGTTGCAGGGGACTTAGGGTGGGTCCTCGGTACGCTGATCTAGGCCAGAACCTGTGACGGGCGGTACCCCAGTAGCCCTGCCATTGTATGGAATCCAATCTCCAATAAGTGCCATCGGATTTGATTGTATTACCCACTTGTTGGCTAGTATGCTGGAATTTAATAGATGTAACAATTTCAGCTATTTCTTATTTACTTGAAAATCCTAGACCTACTATAATATCATAGAATTTCCTGGTTAGCGTAAGGTAAAAACTTTTTCATGTTTATGTGTGGGAAGTCTTACGTGATACCTTTTGTTTTCAAAGGATTTTCAAAGTTAAGCAACTTTAACTGTTTACTCATACCAGACCCATGTCTGACCCGGAGTTTATTTCTGTTTTCTTAAACTCTCGGGTACTCAAATTTTTACGAGTAGCCAAGGGATTTAGGTTTAGCTTTGACGAAGTCTGGAGGAGCAATGGAGCAGGAGGCTTCAGCGTATAGATATATGTTGGTTCCGCTGTGTTAGTGTGTATTTCCGCTGTGTTGTATCTCTGTGATGTTGTGAGTTGTATCTAGTTGTATTAACTAGACAGGTGTTTATAACTGTCTAGTATGTGTTGTATTATCTGTGTAACTCTGATGTATATGTTACTATGTAATCTCTTATGTGATATATTATATTTCATTCGTTCCGCTATTGAGATTCTGATGTTGTTTAGTTCTTTCTTCTCTATCTTTTCTATTTCTCACCCCTTTCTTTATTAATAATGATGCGTCTTTCTGTGTTTAGAAGGGCGGGTCGTTATAGTGGTATCAGAGCGATAGGTTGAGCGAATACCTAAGCTCTGGAGTGGTATCCTTCTTGAGAGAGCGTACTTGTAATTTATATATATATATATATATTTATTTATTTCTACCTATCTATTGGGTTACCTGTTCGGGTTTTCCAATAAAAGTTATAAAGGTAGATAGGGTAGTGGTGTGTGTAACACGACTACCGATAGTTGGAGTTTGAATGTTTGAGGTTGGAAGTGCATATGTCGAGACTGTAGACCTAATACCGTCTCGAGTGAGCTTTGTTTGATGTAAGGATTCAGACTTCATCATTGAAGTGCAAGTTTGATCGCGCTCGTGTGAGCGGATTTTTGAGAGTTTGGATCCATCGAACGGTTGGACAGAAGTAAGTCATGGTATCTTGATACCTCAGGATGTAGTAGCTGTGTGATGAGACGCAGTGACTATGGATGTTTCCGAAGATGTTTCTTTGGAACAAGTTTTAGGAAGTGTGTTGCTTCGGTGTTGTGGTTGTGTTCAGCAGAATGTTTCTGTTGTTTGAGGTCCGAGTTTCTTAAAGAGTTTTGGATAGGAAGTCTTCTGGCTTAGCAGTTTTTCTTGAGGTAATTTCAGAAGCAGCAGAGTGGTTCCATTTCTTCTATGGATTGGCTTCATAAGCGTAAGCTGTTCTGATTGGTAAAGAGAGAGCAGTTTTCTCTGGAATTAGACTGGATTAATCGCAAAAGTGACTTGCGATAGTCTAAGTGTTCTCTTTGTTTGTCAGAGATTTTTCTGGATGTCTTCAAGAAGTCAGAATTTTGTTAGCATCTGGAGATTGAGTTTGGTATCGTCGGGATTCCAGAAGTGGTACCGATGGTTCAGCTAAGAAGATTTGGTGGAGCATTCGTGTTTTCTCTTTTGTATCTAGTTTCGAGTTTCTTCTAGCTAAGGGTAGCTGAAGACAGTAACCTTGACTGAGGACTCATCTGTTTCTTTGACCAGTTCGTTTCCGATTGTGGTGAATCTGTTATTGTGTGTCTCGGAGGTGTTGGTTAATATTTTGCTCGAATTCATCGACATTCTCATCTACTTCAGATCAGAGTTGTGCAGCGGAAGCATGGTGGCAGCTGTTCTAGAGTGGAAGCAACCGGAAGTTGCAGTGTTTTGGGATTAGAGAAGTTCTACAGGGAATTTTTCTGGATTTGAGTGGCAAGTGTTTTGTTTTGTCTTTTCCAGATAGGAGAAGTAAGTTGTAATCTACTGTTGATGGTAGAGTAGAGTTGTATTCTAGATTTTGAGTAAATCTGGAGAGGATCTTTTTGGTTGAGTTATTTTGATCCAGTTGGTTTATTGAAGCATCAGCGAAGATTGAGTTGGTCAGGAAAGGTTGTAGGCAGTCCAGGATCGTCAAAGGAGTCTTGTGAATAAGAGACGGAAGAATCTGGAATTCGAAGTTGGAGACTTCGTGGTGGTTGAGATTTTCTTCGGTAAAGGGAGCAATAAGATTGGGTAAGACTGTGAGGTTAGCCCGGAAGTATATTGGATCTTTCTGTATTCTGGTAAGGATAAGTGTTTTGGATTACAGGAGTGAATTGCCAGTTTGGAGAACTGGGATTCGTTGTGTTTCACATATCTCTGAGGGAGTACGTGTAAGATCTATCACTGGTTTTAGAACCAGCAGTTCAGGGAGTTTTGGTTGTTGAGTTAGACTTGTCTGTAGTCTGATATCCTGTCTTAATTTGTAGACCTAGTTGAGTAGATGCTTAGTAGCTTAGTAGTGTAGCTAGTTTGGATTCAGTAGAGCGAGTATTCCAGTATATGTATCTGGGAAACTCGGGAAATTTTTTAGGAAGTTTATCCGGATCTGTGTCCGGATAGCTAGTATTGTTTGTTTGATTGAATTGTTTGATGATGGAAATTGTTGTTTGGTTGTGTATGGCTGATATGTATGCTGAATTGGTTGAAAATAAAATAAAACTTTGGATTATCTTTTGTTTTAAATTTCGAGGACGAAATTCTTTTAAGGGGGAAGGAATGTGACATCCCGGAATTTCGAGGAATTTAAAATGCGATAATGTCTTAATTAAAGTATTTAAAATTGATTTAAATTATTATTTTCAAATATAAATAAATTAATTAATAATGGTATGTTTTAAAATATGGTTATAGATTGATTTTAAATAAGAATAATTAGATACAAATTTAATTAGTGTTATTTTATAAATAGATTTAAATGGTCCTATTATTTCTAATTTAATAAGTATTATTTAAATGTGTATATTTATGTAGTTAGGAGGAAAATTTTAATTAGAGAATTTAAAATAAAAAGTGTTCCAATTTAATTACAATTAAATATATCTTAAATTTAAATAAAGTTATACTTTTTCACTTTTGATCTATATATATATTTTTGATGTAATCTAGATAATAATGTTTAAATTGAAATAAATCTTGTCAATATTGAATATAGATATAAAACTAATATATGGTCTTAAATGTAAGTATTAATATATAAACATATTTAACATAAGTAAAAATAAAATAAATAAATATAAATAAAGTGTTTGGTAGTTAAGTTTAAATTCGAAAATATATTAGTTAAATACATTAAGTTATAAATAGAAATACAAATAAGTAGTCATGTAAAAATAGGAATAAATACAAGCTAACATAAATAAAATAAATATAACAACTTATAGAAACACTTAAGGTAATTCTAACTGTATTGTTAACGTCAAAAAGTGAACGCTAACACCCGGTGTGTGTAATAGAATCGTGAAAGCACCACCCGCGTGACGGGAACAGAATTTAAGCAGTAAAATGGCAGAAAAGCAGTAAAAGACAGCAATTTATAGTGGTTCGGCTTGAGATTAAGCCTACGTCCACTTTGAATCTCTTTATTACTGAATCCGGTTACAAATCGATACAAATCTCTTATCAAAACAGTACAATTTGATCACAAGAAACAATCTTGTCTACTAGCTCAATCTTCATCGATGAAATTCGATGAATCCATGTTGGATGTAAGGAATTTCTCTTGAAGCTTGTTGTAGCGTCTTGAATGTTTGAAGATCTTTGATTGCTGGATGAATGGAGACTTCGACAGAGTAACGGCGCTTGAAGAAATGAATGGCCAAATGTCCTCTCCTCGTTGGAGTTCGAGCCCTATTTATAGGAGCTGATTTCTGAGCAGAAAATTCGCCTAAGTCTTAGGTCGCGTACGACCTTAGTTAGGTCGTAGGTTGCGAGCGACCTAAGCTAGGTCGCAGTCTCCTTGCGACTTAAGAAATTAGCTGGTGAAGTTGCACTTGGCTTCATTTGAACAAGTGGTAGGTCGCAGGCGAATTAAGGGATAGCTGTGGGAGCTCAAGGTCGTTGAAGTCCTAGGTCGTTTTCCTCTTAGGTCGTAGGTCGCTGAGCTGCTTTAATAGTTAGGTCGTTGACTACCTTAGGTCATCAAGTTCCTTAGGTCGCTAACTACCTTAGGTCATTAAGTCCCTTAGGTCGCAAGCTACCTTAGGTCGTTAAGTCCCTTAGGTCGCAAGCTACCTTAGGTCGTTGAGTCCCTTAGGTTGCAAGCTACCTTAGGTCGTTGAGTCCCTTAGGTCGCAAGTTCTTCCTGTAGTTAGGTCGCAAGGTTCTTTAAGCCCTTAGGTCGCAAGCTTCTCTTAAGTCGCAGAATTCCTTAGGTCGCGAACTTCTCTTAGGTCGCAGAGTTTGTTAGGTCGCGAACTTCTCTTAGGTCGCTGAGTTTTAGGTCGTTGAGATAAAGGAATTAACATTTGCCCCTCGAGGTATATGACTATGCCATAGGTCGTATACTTCGACTCAACCTTGCTAAGTCGCGAACGACCTAGAACTCGCATGCCTGTTCGCCTCCCATTCTCAGTTTCATATAAATTGGTTAGGTCGCTCCTTCTTCCTCACCTTACTGTTTTGAGCCTCCATCGCCATTGACGATTCTTCGAGCTTCCAAAGACAAATTCGACCCAGTCTGTCGTTGATTTTTCCTCTCCAACATAATTCGTAAGTGGATCAATCTTTATTCATCCATAATCACTACTCGATCGCGAATCGCTGTCACCTGTTCTAAGCTTAATTTTGTGCATCATGCTTTCTGAATGGTTGTTTCAATTGTCTTTTGTTCATCGTTTGACGCGTTGTGGTGATTCGTGATCATCTGGAAGCTTTCACTATAGATCTGCGGGGTTTGCAATCGAGTTGCTAGTCATTTGATGGTATGTTGAGGTAGAATGAAGGGGAAGATGAATTCCTCTGAATTGGCGGTGTTGGGTTATCGGATCCAATATGATGTTGCTTGGAGAGGAAGTCAACGACCTACCAGATTTGGGCGACCTAAGAATTAGGTTGCGTGGGAATGCTTAGCGACTTAAGCCTTTGCGATCTGACAACATTTGCGACCTAAAGAGTCTTCGACCTAAGAATAGTTGTGCACAACCTAGGACTTGGAGAAAATTGCATCATCTTAATCCACCCAGTTGCAATGCGCGACCTACAGACATCTTGACCTATAATAGGTCGCTGAACGACCTAGCACTTAAACAATTTTCACAGTCTTGAACTTTTAATCTGAACAACACGACTTAAGAACACTGCAACCTATGTTATGTCGTGAGCGCCCTAATACTTAGAATTCTGAGCAGAATTTGACAGATTTTGAATTTGAATTGTTTTGGACTTTGTTGTACTTCTTTTCAGATTGCCTTAACTTTAACGCTGATAACCTGTTTAGAAGCAACATTCATAGAAAAATGGGACGAATATACTGTCATTGATTGCCCACTTCAATTGATAGATTAGTCGACTAAGAATATCAAACTTAAATGAACTTTGTGAATGAAATGCTGTGAACTAACAAATCTAAGTGAAGTATTAAATGATCAACTAAAGCTGATTTATTTGTATCAATACAACACTGTTCTCGGACTTAAAATATCAAGCCCTGAAACTTCATAATCGACAAGTATCAATTAATTTAGTTTCATTTATGTTTGCTTGTTATTGCATTAGTTTTGCACAACACTTCACTCTTTTTTAGGAAACGTGCACCTTAATATTTGATCGTCCAGTTCCTTGTGTAGAATGGCATCTCAACAGGAAGACTTGGAAATAGCTGGAGAAGCTTTTCCAATTGCTACTCCACTGAACGACCCTCCGGAACGGACTTCTACTACTCTGAGTCATAAAGTTTTCCGTCAATTATGCATCCAATTTGGCATTGCCGAAGCTGACGCTTTGTTCCCTGGAATAAATGATACTGCTGATAGGCCGCCCCGTGGCTTTGTCGCAGTCAACCGTCAAATGTGTTCGAGTGGAGCTATTCCCCCATTTAACGACTGTCTTCGAGAACTTCTCCTTCGGCTATCTATCTCCCCTTTTCAACTGCACCCTAATGGATACTCCATCCTGCTGGGACTGTGTGTGCTATTCAGGAGAACGTTGGACCGTTTTCCCAGTTTTGCCGAAATTCGCTTCTTGTGCACATTTGCAATGAACAAAGATCATCCCTCTATTACACTTGTGAGGAGTGCCAGGAACCGTAAACTAATTCTGGACTTGCCCGAAAGTGCCCATGGGTTCTTGACTCAATTCTTTTACGTCCGCTGTCCTCCGGGATTTTATGCTATCTGGAGAGTTGGAAGTAAGATTGCCTCTTTCCGATTTGTTTTTAAGACTTTTCAGAACTCGAACTGTCAAATGCTTAACTCCATTCTTTCTTTTTGCAGCACTTCCTCCTCCACTTTGAGATACCAGTCACAAGTTAATTTTAGATACTTTGAGTGCCGTTGATGTTGAAGAGAGGAGTGCCAAATTCTTGCTGAAAGATGAATTTCTGCACCAATTTGGTCTTTTACATCCTTCTAGATCGACCCAGATTCATGAAATTTCTAGTTCTGATGCGGAAACATTAGCTGCTTCGGGCTCTCGAGCAGAGGCCTCAAATCCCCAACTCCTGTAGAAGAAATTGAATCAGAAGCTCTCGTCGTAGAGGCTGCTTTGATAAAGTGTTCTACATCCACCAATGTTGTAGGGTCAGTCAGCAAGTCGGCACTTGCCCCAATTATCGAAGAGGAAGAAAATCCTCGAGTTTCTGAAAAATCGATTGATGTGGAAGTTGAAAAAGAGAAGTCTGCTGAATACCAGGGTGATGACACCTTTGATGACTTGAGTGATATAATGATAACTTCTCAAGAGCTCTTCAGGGATAATATTCCAAAAGCGACTTCTCCCGTCGTTGAAGCGACTTCCACCTTTAAACAGGCCCTGATGCCTTCTACGCCAGTCGTCCCTGTTTCCACACTAAAGCGTGGTCTGTAGTTTGACGCATGTAGTTTGCACGCCGCACACACTTAGGATTTTTTCAGCACTTATAAGCACTTATCCTTCTTTTCTGGAAATTTCTAAACTTTACTTCTTTTCTGTTTTCAGATTCTCCGATGGGGCGTACTGGCTCATATTATGACTCGTTTCATCGCCATGGAGGCCGTGGATCTTATAACATTAGGAAATATCTCGATGCCCCAAGCGAGACAGATGAGGAAAGAGCTCGAAGGAAAGCTCAAGAGAAGCGGGATTATGATCAGTGGCAGAGAAGAAAAGATGCTGAACGATATGATTTTTCTCACAGAAGTGACCATTCTTATAAGCGAAAGTCTTATGATGATAAGGGAAAAACTCAGATTACTGACGAATCGAGCAAACGGTCTAAGCCAAGTGACGCGTCTGCTATTTCTGAGAAGACTAACGCTCCCATTTCTTCTGATATTCCGGCCGGCTCTCCTCCTCTAAAGAAATCTGATATTCAAACAATCATTAACAGGCCACAATATCAAGTTAAAGACGACCCTCCAATGCTTCAAAGCCGATTTCCGAATTGGTGCCTAAAAGGAGTGCGCTTTGACTTGGATTTGGTTCCGATTGATAAGCAAGACATGCTTAAAAGTCTTGACGCGGTTAGTCTTAATATCGAGAGGATGTCGCAATGGCAGAAACTTGTCGACGAACTTCAAAGGGTCAACCACATGAATCTTGAGGCGATGATGACCATGGAGAACGATAAATCAGAATGGGACAAATGGCGTAAGCAGCATGATGCGGAGATGACGAGCATAGCAGACGACAACGCAAAGCTTGGATCTGAAGTTAAGCAGCTTAAGGAAACTCTCGCTTCTTCTTCTGCATCATATACTCAAAAAGAAGAAGTCTTTCAGAAGCAAGTGCGGGATGCACATGCTGCACAAAGAGATGTCGAAATGAAGCTTGCCGCTGAACAGCACATTACTGAGAAATATCGCACAGAAAACGCCGAACTGCGGGAAAAGGTCACCTCCTAGAACGTAGAGATTGAGTTACTAAAGTCTCGACTCGCTAAAGCTGAGACAGAGCGTGATGCGGCTATTGCTGGTCGGGTTGCTGCCGTTGCCGAAAAGGAAGCGGCTGAGCAATCACATGAGGCGACGAAAGCAAACATCAGCTCTACCTTATTCGACTTTTATTTACACAGCGTTCTGGGTCGTGGGAGCCTCGCTTTTTTGGGTCCTGATTATGATATTACATTGGCTGAAGTGTGGGAAGTCGCAATTGACATGCTTGGCGGGGCCGGCTATGATGAGTCGGAACTTGAGGAGCGCTATCTTGATGATGATGCTCGTGCCGCTCTTGTTAAGGGGAAGGAGCAGCTTGCTAAAGTACGAGCTGAATCAACGGGAGAAGAGCCTTCAAAAGAGGAAGCTCCTTTAACTGCCCCTGTTCGTACTTCCACTTCGGCCGATGTAAACATTATGGATTCCGGCTCCCATTCTTCACTCCCAGCTAAAATAGCCCAAGAAACTGCGACCACTCCCACTGAGGATGAGGCACCGGACGATACTGAAGCCGAGAAATTTGAGATTGACCTTGCGAAGCCAACTCCTCCAGGTAATTTTGGCGTCGTCCCGGGCTCAATGAACCAGTTATTTGATTTAACCGAGTTTGATGACCTTCTTACTTGTTACTTAAACTTTGGTGAACCGATACCTTCTCTATTTTCGGGAGATATTGATAACTTCTTTTCTTCTACAGCGGAGGCACCAAACACTGCACAAGTTTCCACTCCTTCAGTTGCTGTACCTCCATCTTTACAGATTACTCCTCCTTCTGCTTCCCAACCGGGATCGCAGGCAGAAAAAATCGAAGCTCTTCAAGGCCTGGACGATCCGGCTATTTCGCAGGAGCAGAAGGCGGAGGATTTTAAAGACGTCGAGAAGACCCCGGAGCGGTCTCTAGATGATGACCCAAAGCTTTCAACATTGCTTGCTACTCCGGGGAGCGAATCTTCTTCGAAGAGGAAGGGGAAGTGTGCCGTAAGGAAGAAGAAGAGAAGTGCTTCGACTGGGGAAGACAAAACAGAAGAAGACCCAACCACTCCTTCTTCTCCGTCCCGTCCACATCGGATTCCGAAATTAACTATTAGGCCAAGCAAAGGCTCCAAGGGTGGCGGAAAGAAAGAGTGACAAGCTGGACCTTCTACTTCTTATTTTTCTTTTTACCTGTATAGACCGGAGATTGTGCGGGTACCGGTCCCTGCTTTTGCTTTTTTGAGATACCTGCACATGTAAAGAATTTTCATAGTACTAAATAAAACAGTAATTTTACTTGTACAACTTCTTGTGTATGTGAGAACGCATTTGTTTCTCTTTTTTAGTGTAGAATAAACGATTCCTTTTACTTGTAAAAACTTTTTGTCTGTGTTTGGGAATACATTTATTCCACGTCTATTTTTCGTGATATTGCAACGAACTTGTGGCATGTTGTGTTTATTAATATAATTGAATTGTATAGTATTGCCCCCATGCCGTAAGTGCATTGCAATATTCCTATCTTTTTCAAGACTAATACTCTTATTTCAGAGAATAATTACTCCGCTTTTAAGGGGAGAATCATTCTGCTTTTAATAGAGTATATCTAGTCTTTAGAGGAATTTTTATTTTCTCTTTCTGAAGAACGCTTCAACTTTCGGGGATAATCACTTTTATTTATTAAGAAGTGAATTTTCCTATGAAGTGAAATGAACATTTCTGAAAGAATTTTGTAGTATTTCAACTTTTTTAGGAGGAACTTTTTGAGATGAACAAGTTAATCCTTCCTTTTAGAGTTGAACTGTGCTTCCAGAGAATGCTTTTCATTCGAGTATTCTATTTTGGGACATGCCTCCGGAGAGGGCTCCTCTTAAAGAGTTGTGCCTCCGAAGAGGTCTTGTGCCTCCGAAAAGGGCTTGTGCCTCCGAAGAGGGCTTGTGCCTCCGAAGAGGGCTTGCGGTGCCTTGGGAAAGGGCTTTTGCCTCCGAAGAGGTCATGTGCCTCCGAAGAGGGCTTGCGGTGCCTTAGGAAAGGGCTTTTGCCTCCGAAGAGGTCGTGTGCCTCCGAAGAGGGCTTGCGGTGCCTTGGCAAAGGGCTTTTGCCTCCGAAGAGGTCGTGTGCCTCCGAAGAGGGCTTGCGGTGCCTTGGGAAAGGGCTTTTGCCTCCGAAGAGGTCGTGTGCCTCCGAAGAGGGCTTGTGCCTCCGAAAAGGGCTTTTTGATTGCCTGGAAGTTACTTTCTCATGGTTGAGTAGATCCACGGGGCGGACGCAAGTTGCTTGATTGGATGCTCGTTTGCACAAACGATCGTAATCAATTAACAAGGGCCCTGTTCCTTCAGTTTAAGAAGGTGCCCCTCTGGTGGTTCCATCAATCTTTTTTGATTGAGAGAAGTGCTTTCATTTTTTGGCGTGCCTCGTCAGAGGGCTTTGCTGACCTTTGAGAAGGAGCGTTGGTTGGTTGGGGTGCCAGGAAGGTTGCGTCTCAGGGGCAAGTAGATCCACGGGACGGACGCAAGCTGCCTGATCGGATGCATCACGATCGGTTAGCAAGGGCCCTGTTCCTTCTATTTGGGAAGGTGTCCCTTCGGTGGTTCTTACTGGCCCTTTTATTGAGAAGCAAACTTCTTCTTGGCTGCTCCTTTGTTTGCTTGGCAATGTTCTCTCATCATCTGCTCATTAGCGATCTTTTATTATCGTTTCCAAGTGCATCTTCTTTCCTTACATTGCCATGTTCGAAGAAGTGGACTTCACTGTTGAACGACTTCACGGGACAAACGCAAGTTATCTAGTTGGATGTCTGTTTATATCGACAATCTCAACTAATTAACAAAGGTTTGTCACAGTGGAGTCGCCAACTTTTTATGTGAAGTTCTCCTTGTATAGGGTTTGTATTTGGAATTTCTTGTCGCTTGGTATTTGCATAACAGGTGATTTATAGAGGTTGCTTGGTTTTGTGACGAGCAAGCCTTGTTTTGATGTCCTGCAATTTTGAATCGACATTTTAGCAATACATTTAAAGTATTTACATATCGAAATAAAACAGGCATTATGAAATAGTAAAGAACACAAGATTTATAGTGGTTCGGCCAAGAATCGGGCCTACATCCACTTTATAGCTTTCATTCATTCACAATGATTTACAATGTTTTACAATACAACTGATACATTCATCATTATTTTACAATTTTGAACAAAGCTTTTTCTTTCAAGTAAAATAAGGACGTAAGTGGTTGCTGTTCCAGGCTCTTGGAATTGGATCTCCTTCAACAGTTATGAGCTTGAAAGTGCCATCAAGAAGTTTACTGCCAATGGCATATGGTCCTTCCCAGTTTGGTCCAAACACACCAGTTGCCGTCATGATCCTTTTCAAAACTAAGTCCCCGACCTCAAAGCTGCGTTGGCGGACTTTAGAGTTGAAGTGCCTGGCTATCCTTTGCTGATAAGCTGAAACTCTGAGCCTAGCTTCTTCTCTTTTCTCATCAAGAAAATCAAGTGCTTCAAGTTGTAGCTTTTCATTTTCAGCTTCGTTGAAATGAACTCTTCTATGTGAAGGAACTTCTACTTCCACTGGAATCATTGCTTCTGATCCGTATGCCAGTGAAAATGGAGTGTGCCCAGTTGCAGTTTTGTGAGTAGTCCTGTATGCCCATAGTGCTAATGGAAGCTTATCAACCCAACCACCTTTTGCTCTTTCGAGTTGCTTTTTGATGGTTGACTTGATGATTTTATTTACTGCTTCCACTTGCCCGTTTGCCTGCGGATGAGCCACTGCTGAGAAGCTTTTCCGAATTCTGAATCGTTTGCAAAAATTCTGGAATTCTTCACTTTCAAACTGAGTACCGTTGTCTGTGATTATTTTCTGTGGCACACCATATCTGCAAATGATATTTTTCGTTACAAAATTTATCATCTTTTTAGAAGTAATGGTGGCCAAAGGTTCAGCTTCAACCCATTTAGTGAAATAATCAACGGCTACAATAGCATATTTGATTCCTGATTTGGCAACTGGTAATGGTCCGATTAGATCTATCCCCCAAATGGCGAATGGCCATGGGCTGACCATCTGTGTGAGCTCGGTGGAAGGTGCTTTTGGGATTTTTGCAAATCTTTGACATTTGTCGCACTTTCTAGAGTAAATAGCAGCATCTCGGTTAATGTCAGGCCAGAAATACCCATATCGGAGAACTTTCTTGGCTAAAGTTTGACCAGCTGAATGATCTCCACATTCTCCTCCGTGTATCTCGGCTAGAATTGTCTTGGCTTCTTCCATAGTTACACATCGGAGCAGAGGCATTGAAAATCCCCGTCTGTATAATTGGCCATCTTGAATTATATACCTTGACGCTTTTCTCAATAATTTTCGACGTTCCTTAGAACTTTCTGGCAGGGAACCACTGAGTAGGTATTCTTTGATTGGAGTCATCCATGATTCATGCTCTTGAGACGTAGTCATAATCCAATCAACATCCATTTCATCAATGCTTGGAGCTGACAGAACTTCTACATGAACTAATCCTAGTAATTGAGCTTCTCCGGAACTTGAGTACTTTGCTAAAGAATCTGCCTTCATATTTTCCTCTCGGGGTATGTGGCTTATTGAATAGTGATCGAAATCATTGAGGAGTTCGGAAGTTTTTGTCAAATATGCAGGCAAATTTCCTCCTTTGGCTTGAAATTCTTTCTTCACCTGGCAAACAATAAGCTGAGAATCGCTGAAAATCTGTAACACTTTGATGTTTAGTTCCTTGGCGATTTTTAAACCGGCAATAAGTGCTTCATATTCTGCTTCATTGTTTGTTGAAGGAAATTCCAGTCTCAATGCATAACACAATGATCGTCCTTCGGGGGTTTCAAGCACAACCCCTGCCCCAGAACAGTAATCATTTCTTGATCCGTCAACATACAACTTCCACTGGATTGGAATGCCGTCAGTTGTTTCATTTTCACTATCGCCTTTGTTATTAGATTCTGCGATGAAATCTGCTAAAGCTTGTCCGTTGATTGCTCTTTGGGGGTGATAAGTGATGTCATACTGGCTAAGTTCAATGTTCCATTTCAAAAGGCGACCCGAAGTTTTAAGACGAAACATGACTTGCTTTAGAGGCTGATCAGTAAGAACTTTGATAGGATGAGCTTGAAAATATGGTCTCGATTTCCTGGAAGCAATTAGCAAACAATAGGTGATCTTTTCTATCTTTGAATAATTCATCTCTGCCCCAGTGAACCGTTTACTGATGTAATAGACTGGACGCTGTACTTTCATATCTTCCCGTACAAGTGCTGCACTGAGGGCGTGAGGTGAAATTGCTAAATAGATGAAAAGGTCTTCACCGTCAGTAGGCTTGGAAAGAACCGGAGGTGTTTCCATGTGATGAATTAGTTCATCGAAAGCATTCTGGCATTCGGGAGTCCATTCAAAATTCTTCTTTCCTTTCTTTAGAGCGTCAAAGAAGGGAATGCATTTGTTTGTGGCTTTGGAAATGAAGCGACTCAGAGCAGCGACTTTTCCATTGAGACTTTGCATTTCTTTCTTTGTTTTAGGGGCTTTGACCTCCCTTAGAGCTGTGATTTGAGTAGGATTGGCTTCAATGCCCCTGGCGCTCACAATGAAACCCAAAAATTTCCCAGATTCTACTCCGAACGAACATTTTAATGGATTGAGCTTCATTCCGTACTTTCGAAGAATTGCGAACATTTCCTCCAAGTGTCCCATGTGATCTACAGCTTTCTTTGATTTTACCAACATATCGTCGACATAAACTTCCATGGTTCTACCAATCTGAGGCTTGAACATTGCATTGACGAGCCTTTGGTAGGTCGCCCCAGCATTTTTCAATCCGAAAGGCATAACTTTGTAGCAGTAGAGACCCACATCTGTAATAAAGCTTGTGTCTTCCTGATCCGGCTCATGCATCATAATATGATTGTATCCGGAGTAAGCATCCATAAACGATAACAACTCATGCCCAGCTGTTCCATCCACCAATTAATCAATTCTGGGCAGCGGGAAGCAATCTTTGGGGCATGCTTTGTTTAGATCTAAGAAATCTATGCATACTCTCCACTTTCCATTTGCCCTCTTGACCAATACTGGATTTGAAACCCAATCTGGATAAATGGAGTTTCTGATAAAGCCGTTCTCCATGAGCCGATCGACTTCTTCCTTTAGTGCTGTCGATCTTTCTGGGCCTTGAGTTCTTCTTTTCTGTTTCACTGGCGTGAATTTTGGATCTATGTTCAGAGTATGTACAGCAATTTCCGGGGAGATCCCACACATATCAGCGTGACACCGCGAACACATCTAGATTGGCTTTTAAGAATGATATCAGCGTGTTTTGAACTGTTATGCTTAGCTGTGAACCCACATTGAGTACTTTATTCGGGTCTTTCGAGTCAACAGATATTGGTACCGTTACCTCCACGGGTACCACTCTATTCTCCCCTGTACTGGCTTTCCTGGGATCCATTTCTTTTCTTGCATTGCTGTGTTCGCCAGTACAGGGGCCACTCCGTAGTTGCTACAGGGTTGGTTCCTTGATGCGGAGCGGAGCTGCTGCATCTTTCCCCATTTCTCTTTTCCTGGCCTCTCGGAGTTCTACAAGATAACATTCTCGTCCTGCGTTCTGATCTCCTTTAATAACAGCAATCCCATTATCAGTAGGAAATTTCATTGTTAAGCACCAAGGAGCGAGGACGGCCCTGAAAGCAGCAAGAGTAGGCCGACCCAAGAAAGCGTTATAGGCGGAGAATCCATCAACAATTACAAAAGTTTGCTTCTGAACCAGCTTCTTCTGCCCTTCGCCCATTTCAACAAACAAGTCCACCGTTCCAATTGGCTGTTTCAGCTCTCCTGTAAATCCGGCAATTTTGTGTGAAGAGGCTTGTACATCTGTCATTGGAATTTTCATTTGGTCAAATGTCTTTTTAAAGAGTATGTTGCACGAAGCGCCACTATCAACCAGAACTCTTCTGACAATATTCGGCCCAATACCGACAGAAACAACTAAAGGGTCCTTAGTAGGAGCTTCCACATCAATAGAATCCCTGGTTCTGAACATAATATCATCGTGAAAAGTCTTCTGCTGCTTTAGAGGTGCAGCATCTTCCAAGATCAAGACACTTTCTTCAGTCGGAGCATACTTCAAAGCTCTAGCATACCTTTCCATTTCACCCCAACTCCTGCCAGCTGGATGAGGTCCTCCTGTGATCACATTGATAACAAGTCTTTCTTTTTCAGCAGGCCTTTCTCCTGAACCAGATGAATGAGCTGGGGGTAGTTGCCCCGGGTTAGATGAAGGCGGGTCTTTTCTATTCCTCTTGACGTACTACTGCAACTTATTCTCTCTTAACAATTCTTCAATCAGGCTTTTCAAATGACGGCACTCATTGGTATCATGCCCTGGTTGGTTGTGAAACTTGCAAAATCTTCCGCTTTGAACAGCATTCTTCCCAACTTTCACGGCCGGTGGTTTTGGAAATTCAACAGCATCCTTAGTGGCGATGAAAATATTCTCCGGGGTATCGGTCAGAGGAGTAAAGTCTAAAGGTTTAAGGAAGCGGGGCTTTTTGAGATCTTTTTGCCTCTTCCCACCATTACTTTCCCTTTTCTGATTTGCAGGTTCTTTCTTGCTTTGAACTGTAGCATTATTTTCCACCACTGTTGTCACAACTTTAGCTGATGCGGAAAGATTCTCTAGGCGTATAAATTCGTCAGCCTTTTTGTAGAATTTCTCAAGCGAATTTGGCTCCTTCATCTTCAGCCATTTCCCAAATTCGCTCGATTTGTCGATAGCACGCATCAAATAGGTCAAGATCATTCGTGGCTCTGCATTATCGACTTCTGCTAGAGCTAAATTGAAGCGGTTCAAGAATGACTTAATAGGCTCTCCCGGATTCTGTTCAAGACTGGACAATGACATTATGTCTTTTGCCTTTGAAGCGTATAGCCTGAATTGCTCTTTGAATTTTCGGGTCAGATCGGAAAACTGATCTACAGATCGGACAGGAAGCTTGGTAAACCAGAGAAGTGCCACTCCTTCCAAATAAACTGGGAAATATCAGCACTTTATTTCGTCAGTTGCTCTTGCGCCGGTCATGTGCCAGTCGTATTTATACAAGAACTGATTTGGATCACTTGTTCCCCGATAAGCAGGAATGGTGGGGGGAACAAATTTTCTAGGAAATTCAGCCTTCAGAATCTTCTCGGTAAACGGAGTTCTACTTGGTGCGAATCACCATTCGCTCTCATCTTCATCTCTTTGCATGCTCTCTTTCATTATTTGCTTGATCATACCAGAAAGATATTCCTCATTGTTCAGAGATTTCGCAGAATAGACCTCGGCCATCTTTTCGGGGGTTCGTCCAGGTAAATGCTCACGAAGAACTGGTGACGGCCTAGATCCTTCGGCCTGGAAGGGTGCCCCTTCGGCAGCACCTGATCCCCCGTGAGGAATATTTCTCCCCTCGGAATTGGGAGCAACATTAGCAAAGTTTCCCTCATTACTTACTGGTCTTTGATTCGTACCAAATAGAGCATTCAGCTTTTCCATCATCAGATTATTCTGAGTTTCAATCTGCTGGTACAGTCCGGATACAGCAGCATCTAACTCTTGTCGCGTCACACCGACGCTTGGAGCTGCCTGATTTGGAGAGAGAGAAGTGGCAGTATTGTCACGGTCATCGTCAGTTCTGACAGACTTTTGTTTCCTTCCAGGAGCCATTATGTCTGATAAACTTCTGGTTTTGTAGGAAATTCTTTCAGCAAACTTCTGTGAAGCAATGGTGAGTAGTAGCCTGAGTTGGGTTCTCAGTGAAAGCACCAAAATGTTAACGTCAAAAAGTGAACGCTAACACCCAGTGTGTGTAATAGAATCGTGAAAGCACCACCCGCGTTACGGGAACAGAATTTAAGCAGTAAAATGGCAGAAAAGCAGTAAAAGACAGCAATTTATAGTGGTTCGGCTTGAGATTAAGCCTACGTCCACTTTGAATCTCTTTATTACTGAATCCGGTTACAAATCGATACAAATCTCTTATCAAAACAGTACAATTTGATCACAAGAAACAATCTTGACTACTAGCTCAATCTTCGTCGATGAAATTCGATGAATCCATGTTGGATGTAAGGAATTTCTCTTGAAGCTTGTTGTACCGTCTTGAATGTTTGAAGATCTTTGATTGCTGGATGAATGGAGACTTCGACAGAGTAACGGCGCTTGAAGAAATGAATGGCCAAATGCCCTCTCCTCGTTGGAGTTCGAGCCCTATTTATAGGAGCTGATTTCTGAGCAGAAAATTCGCCTAAGTCTTAGGTCGCGTACGACCTTAGTTAGGTCGTAGGTTGCGAGCGACCTAAGCTAGGTCGCAGTCTCCTTGCGACTTAAGAAATTAGCTGGTGAAGTTGCACTTGGCTTCATTTGAACAAGTGGTAGGTCGCAGGCGAATTAAGGGATAGCTGTGGGAGCTCTAGGTCGTTGAAGTCCTAGCTCGTTTGCCTCTTAGGTCGTAGGTCGCTGAGCTGCTTTAATAGTTAGGTCGCTGACTACCTTAGGTCATCAAGTTCCTTAGGTCGCTAACTACCTTAGGTCGTTAAGTCCCTTAGGTCGCAAGCTACCTTAGGTCGTTAAGTCCCTTAGGTCGCAAGCTACCTTAGGTCGTTGAGTCCCTTAGGTCGCAAGCTACCTTAGGTCGTTGAGTCCCTTAGGTCGCAAGCTCTTCCTGTAGTTAGGTCGCAAGGTTCTTTAAGCCCTTAGGTCGCAAGCTTCTCTTAAGTCGCAGAATTCCTTAGGTCGCGAACTTCTCTTAGGTCGCAGAGTTTGTTAGGTCGCGAACTTCTCTTAGGTCGCTGAGTTTAGGTCGTTGAGATAAAGGAATTAACATGTATGAAAACATAGGCTAGAAAACAAATCAGGCTAATAATTCAAACCATCAACATGTGTATATGCAAGAAATAAGTCAAGGTAAAAATATATGTGCTATAGCCGTATCTATATTTGTAGGCAAGTAAAATATACCAACTATAACCATATCTATATGCAAGTAACAAGTTAAAATAAGATATATCCAAGTTGTACAAAGTAAAATAAATATATGTACCATGGCAATGAAGATTTGCAGGCAAGAAATGAAGCAAAGTAACACAAGTACCATACGAATTGAATAAAAAGAAGATATGTATGACAACTTCATTAATGCTTGTACCCAAGGTTTCATTTCAGCCTCCATACAAGAAAAGATCTCTAACTCTAAAATATAAAATCTTGTACCTGTACAATGTAGCCTCTGCTACTTGTTTTATTAAATATCAAGTTCTCTTTCCATTTCGATTCATTCAAACAATGCTAAGTGTTTGCACAAAAAATGGACAAACACCTCAAAGTTGTATGATTTAGTAGATCTTATGTTGTTCTTAGTGATTTTGGAGGTTTATGCAAATATATGAAAAACAGGGGCTAAACTGTAAAAAGACACGCGGATTTATAGTGGTTCAGCCAGAATGTGCCTACGTCCACTTTATATGTTATTTCTCTTCTTTTTTTTGTGATTACAAGTACAAAGCTTTGATACAAGTAAAAGAAAGTTGTTTGAAAGTTCCTTCCGTGCTTGAGCTCTCAAACTTGTCCCCATTGTTGTACCCCTGCCCCTCTATTTATAGAGTGAGGCTAGGGGTAGGGGTCTAGGGTATGTATAGTCGTTGATGGGCCTGGGCTGAGATGATTTGGCCTGGTATGTCTTGGTTCGGCATTGCTTGGACCGGTGTGGAGATGGACGTAGGTTGGATCGGTAGTAGTTGGTCTGGTAGGATGGAGTTTAGGTTGGATCGGTGGCCGTTGGTTCGGTAGGATGGAGTTAGGCTAGTCCGGTAGGAGTTGGTTCGGTAGGATGGAGTCTGCCGAATGGACTCGAGGGAGGATTGCCGAATGGACTCGAGGGAGGATTGCCGAATGAGTTATGCCGAATGGACTCGAGGGAGAGCTGCCGAATGAATCACGTCTCTGGGTCTCGAGGTCTTCCGGGTAAGAATTCACCCAACATTTGCCCCCCAAAGCGGGGCACGTGTTTGCATGTGTCGCGCTTTGTTTCGTGCTTGGGCGCTTCCCGTAGTTGGAATAGGTCCATTTGGCGAGAAATGCCGAACCGGTTGGTCCGGTTGCCTTTCGCTTGGTTATATATAGGGGCTACACCCCCTTTGCTTTTCCTTACCGAAAAACTCTTGCCGAATAGAACCAACGCCGAATCTATCTTTGCCGAATAGAACCTACGCCGAATCAAGCCTTGCCGAATCAGGTGAGATCTTCAGCCGGACCAAGTTTTGCCGAATGAACTTGCGTGTGTACGTTTTGCATGCCGAATGAACATAAGTGTGTACGCTTGCATGCCGAATGAATGTACCCCTCTGATACCGAATGACACATGAACGTTTTAATGCCGAATGAGATTATTGAAGTGCTGCATCTGTTTGTCGAATGAACTGTTGTATCGAGTGAACATGTGTTTCATACTTCGAATTTTTTAAGCGAAATTCCAGATTACGCTGCTTGTATATTCTAACGATATACTTTTCCCATGATTGCAGATAAATGTCTCGAAAAGTTGAAACTCGATCAGATAAGAGGAGATCCGGGGGTGAAGGAGAGTCCTCGGCTGTGCCCCCAGCTCAATCAGGATCGGAGCGTCATGGGCCCGCCCCGAGGTCATTAGTGGATGGATATGGTCCCCAGGAGTTGCTGGATTCCCCACCTGACTGCTTTCCTAGCTTTCTCAAAGAGGAGCAACTCGATGTTATATCTCGTTCCTTTGGGATTGATAGAGCCCTCATGCTGCTGCCGGGTCCAGGAGTCATGCCATACAGTCCTCCCGAAGGATACTTTGCTTATAGTAGGTACCATTGCATGTGTGGTGCTATCCCGCCTCTCAATGCTTGGATAGTCAGCTTCCTCACGTACCTGAAGGTGGCCCCATTCCAGCTTCAGCCCAACTCTTATGCCATACTGGTGAGCCTTTTCGTTATTTTTCGGAGGAAGTATGGTCGCGCTCCCTCCAACCGAGAGATCCGGTACTTGTACAATTTAAGGGGCTACAAGAAGGGGTCCCCATATATTAACTTGGAATCTGCTGTAACCTTCAAGCCGGTCCTGGACCTTTATTCCAAATTCAGCATGTTCAAGAAAGAGTGGTTCTTTGTTAGGGACGACTCCGTCTCCATCCGGCGCTTTACCTCTGGATGTAAGTTGATGCTTTTACTTATAATTTCTATCCTGATTGCGATGCTCCTTCTCATACTTTCTCATTTTTGCTAGCGACAGGTGGCTTTCCGGTTGTGGAGACTGACCGCCTGGTTCAGACGGCGGCGGAGATAGAAGGCATTCTTAGGAAATACAGATCATCCGCTTACTTGATTAGAAATGCGATCCTTCTAGAATATAACTTGATCCTTCCGCAGCAGTCTGTAGTTAAGTTGAGGGAAACGGCGGAAGAGAGGGCGGCTGCTCAGGCCAAGGGAGGCGTTGCGGCAGAGGGTGGAAAGAGAAAACCATTCACGAAACCTCCAGCCGTTGGAGGTAAGAAACTTAAGAGGTCAGATGGTCCTTCTCCCAGCAATTGTCCACTTACTCAGGGGGAGATAGACGCGGAGGAGGAAAGAGGTGAGGCGGAGGGTGGAAGTGACGTTGAGCGTCTTGGTGACGAGGGTGGCGATGGACAGGGTGGTGATGGTTCCAGGGCTCTGTCTTCTGGGCAAGTAGGCGAGATGCAAGAGTGGACGGATGATGCTCTCCGTTAAGCTTTTGAGGGGTTGGGCGATGATCCGGCTTTGGTAGAGAAGACCGGGGAGGTGGACAAAACCGGGACTGGTGTAAGTGAGTCTTCTCCGACTATTCCGGCCAAGGTGGCTCTGACGACTCAAGGTGAACTCTTGACCCCTGCATGCTTCACTAATGATAGGGACTTAGGAATATTTTATGACCCGCTCCCGTCCTGGAATGAAATCCAGGACTTATTGCAGTATCCCACTCCTCCCCAGGGTTTGTACAACCACAGCTGTGTTTCTTTTCCTTTTCTAACTTGTAACCTACCGCGTTTCTTGAATCATATAGTAATGTAAGATTATGACACTTGTTCTTTATATCAGGAGCAGGCAAGACGCCCAAAGCTTCAGACCTTCGACACAGGCTCGAGCAATATAAACTTTCCAAAATTTCTGCTAAGCCGAAGCCCTCAGCCCAACGCTCCGGAGATGTAGTCGGGTACCGTCCTCTTCTTGGGGTCATCGAAGAGGGTATTCAGCAGAGGAAGAGGAGTCATCCTTTATCTGAAACTTCGCTCGGTCCTCAGCCTCCGGCTCAGCCTATTCATGATATTACTGAGGAGGGTAGCGAGTTTGTGCCGTCTCCACACCCGTCCGGAAACCCTTCTGTTATTCATATCGACCGTCCCGACTTGGCCCGTAATCCATTCGCGGGTCATCCTGATGTGGATCCAGGTTCTCAGGATATTACTTTTGACGAAGTTACTGGTGAACACCTTCTCCCCCGTAACCCCATGGTACGAGTACTTGACGAAGCCAAGTCCTTAGACCTCGATCTACTCACCACTCGTATAGTCACTATGGGAGACGAGGCCAAAGCTAATATTGATCGGGTGGCAGAGGAGGCCAAGAAGCTGATGGGGCATCATGCTCGGCTGGTTAAGGCCGGAGAGGAGATAGGGAGTGCCAATATCCGACTTCGATTGGTGGTTTCGGATCAGGCCAAGCAGCTTGCGGATCAGGCTATCCAGATTTCTCAGCATGAAGCTGCTACTGGGCGATTAAGGAGAACTATGGAGGAGGCCAGTCGGGCCGAATTGCGGAAAATGGAAGCTGCTTGCAAAGAGCGGATTGACATGGCTATTACCACGGTGGATGAGGTTCGGAGAGCGGATCTCGAGCAGGTGGAGGAATTGTCCGAGAAGCTTGAAGCTGCAGAGCTTGCTCAGGCTAAGTTGAGGGAAGAGATGGAGGTGATGCGGAGGTCCCTTCAATCTGATTGCTCGAGATACAGACTGGAGAGAGATGCTGCCGTGGAAAGGTTGTCGGCCTCCGATGCCCGGATGAGGGAGTTTGAGGAAAACGAAGGAATGATGGATGACATGCTCCAGGACATGTATTTCCGGACTTGGAAGCAGGGTAACCTCTCTTGGATGGATGATTATCCCAGAGTCATGGCCAAGACATATCTTCGGGCTTTGGAGGAGGCTAAGGCTGATGCGGATAAAGAGGGTGGAACGGTCTTCAGTATGGATGTGGTCACTGCCCAGTTCACCAAGGAGGAGAAAGTGGCGGTAAAGGAGGGTATGCGGCTGCTTGCTGCTGAAGAGGCGGGTGTGCAGGTAGAGGATGACGACCAGGATGGTCAAGAAGCTAGTACTGGTAAGTCTTCCTTTCTAGTCTTTCTGTTAACTTGGTTACTCATCACTAATGAATCCTTTTTATGACCGGACAGGCGGGCAAAAGAACAAGGACAAGACTTCGACGCAACCAGCTCCATGACTGAACCTGAAAAATTCTTTTTGTAGGCTTGGCATTGTTGTATCTGTTAGTCTTAAGACAGTAGAGTAACTTCTAAGTTGTAATTCTTGCTACTTGTAATAACATTATTCTTGACGTGTAATTTTTTAGCTCAAGTTGATTTTGTCGTTTTGAATATTTGTTGCTATTTCGACATATCGTATGAGAAATGTAGCTATGTATATTCTTGTAATTAAATTGTGTTTGATGTCAGATTCTGGTTTTAAATCATAATCTCATGACTTGCAATGTTAGCGTGTGGTGTGAAAAAATTATATTATAGTCATGTATTTGTACATAAAGGAAGAAAATACCGCCTTTCATGTTCTGTTTGTAAATGGCAGTTTCGAATATCTTGTGTGACCAAGCATGGAAAGCAATTGACTGCCCTGCCATCTGATTGTGAATCTCTGCATCCATTGGCGGGTATCTCTTACCCTGCATCCTGTACTTTATGGTTTGTTATAGAGGATAGGAGGAAAGTTTTTTAAGTAAAATTGAAATATATGAAATAGTAAAACTTCCAGTCACGGAAGGCCTTCGATGTGCTTAAGTTCATGGCAAACGGGTTTTGTAGTCACTTTCCCTAGCTGTGGGTCTTGGAGACATTTGTCACCCATCTTACGCCTCCGCGGGGAGTTAATTCTTTTTTACCACAGCCGCACTTAAGACACACCGGAGCCGAGATCGCGCACAGTAACTACCCGGGCCATTATGGCCCGTACTCATGGGTATTATTCGACTTACTGTGGCCGGCTAGCGTGGGTGCCGATCGTCAACTATGAACTGCCCCTGGCTGGCCACACCTTATGTTGGGGCTTATAATCGGTTCACAGTCGCCGGCGAGCCTAACGCCGTAATGAGCTGCCTCGGCTATAGTCGGCCTTCTCGGTGGCTTATAATCGGCTCATTACAGTTGGCTTTAAGGGCCGTCGCGAGCAATGAGTTAACCCGCAGCAGAGGGATGCTAGAGCAAAAGTGTCTCATTGGCAAGGGCATAGATTCGCATAGTACCTGTTGGGGCTTGTCCACGTGAAGTTGCATTGTGGAGTGCTCTGAATAGAAATGCTATATGCTCAGGATTTTGTTCAACAGAAAAGGATAAAGTTAACAAGCAGCCAAGATACAAAGGAACAAGTTAAAAAAGAGACAAGGCTTTTTTAAAGTGGTTCGGCACGAAAAAATGCCTACGTCCACTGATTCTCTTTGTTAATTCACTTCATATGGGCAATACAAGTTAAGAAAAGTATCGACGGAGGTGTTGGATGTTCCATGCCCTCTGGAACACCTCTCCGTCCACTGTTGACAAAATATAGGCTCCGTTGTGGAGATCTTTATGAATTACATATGGTCCATCCCAGATTGGGTCTAGTGCTCCGGGGCGAGGGAAGATTCGCTTGAGGACAAGATCCCCTTCTCGTAAGGTACGATGCTTGACTTTGGAGTTGTATTGTGCTGCCACCTTTTGCTTGTGGGCTGCTGTTTTTAGGACTGCATCATTCCTTCTCTCCTCGACTAAATCCAAAGACATGTTGAGGAGCTCTTCGTTTTCTTCTGGGTTATAGTGGATCCTACGGTGGGAAGGCACAATGGTTTCAACTGGGAGCATAGCCTCCGATCCGTATGCCAAAGAGAAAGGAGTGTGCCCTGTTGATGTTCTGAAAGATGTGCGGTAGGCCCATAGTGCCGTAGGGAGTTCATCCACCCAAGCGCCCTTTGATTTTTCGAGCTTCTTTTTGATCAGAGTTTTCAGAATTTTGTTGACTGCTTCGACTTGTCCGTTTGCTTGGGGATATGCTACGGATGAGAAGCTTTTGTGAATTCCGTGTTCTTGGCACCAGTTGGCGAATTCCTCGCTGTCAAACTGAAGTCCATTGTCTGATATGATTTTTAGTGGGACTCCGTACCTGCACAGAACATTTTTGATTAAGAAGTTGATAACTTTCGCTGAAGATACTTTATTTAGAGGCTCTGCTTCCACCCATTTGGTGAAATAGTCGACTGCTACTATAGCATATTTGGCGCCGCCTCGGCCCATTGGCAGTTCACCGATTAAGTCAATTCCCCATACTGCAAAGGGCCAAGGGCTAGTCATCTGAGTAATCTCGGTTGTTGGCAGCCGAGGGATCTTAGCAAATTTTTGGCATCTGTCACACTTCTTGACGAAATCTAAGGCGTCCTTGCTTAAGGTGGGGCAGAAATATCCGTATCGGAGTATCTTTTTTGCTAACGTTTGCCCTCCGGTGTGATCTCCGCAGCTTCCTTGATGAATGTTGGATAAGATTTCCTTGGCTTCCCTTCCGGCGACACACCTTAATAATGGGTTAGAGAACCCGCGCCGATAGAGGATGTCTCCTTGTATTGTGTAGCGGGACGCTTTCCTCAAGATTTTCTTGACTTCGTTACGCCCGTCGGGTAGTGTGCCATTTTGTAGGTAGTCTCGGATGGGAGTCATCCAAGTCGCTTCTTCGGTTGCAGTTATCAGATTAACTTGCTCAAAACTTGGGATCATTTGCTTTGAGACAGTTACTGCCCCGAAGATGGCGACGTCTCTCATACTTGCTTGCTTTGCCAATTCGTCGGCCTCTTGGTTCTCTTCCCGAGGGATGTGTTTGACTAAGTAGTGGTCCAATCGGCTGAGAAGTAACTTGGTCTTCTTTAGATATGCTATGAGTCGTTCTTCTTGAGCTTGGAATTCCCCTAGTATCTGATTAACAATAAGCTGAGAATCGCTGTGAAGACACAAAGAATTGGCTCCGATCTCGATAGCAATTTCTAATCCGGCTATTACTGCTTCGTATTCTGCATCGTTGTTGGTGGCAGTGAACTCCAACCTTATAGCATAGTGCAGTTTATTTCCCCTGGGAGTGATGATTACCACACCTGCCCCCGAGCCTTGTTCGTTAGATGCACCGTCCACAAAGAGATTCCACTTGATATCTTCTGTTATTTCCAGTTGCTCCTTATCCTCGTTGGTAGTGAATTCTGCAATGAAATCAGCCATGGCTTGTCCCTTGATGGCGGCGCGAGGGTGATAGGTGATATCATATTGACTCAGCTCAATACACCATTTAAGTAGTCGCCCGGAAGTGTCGGGACGATGGAGTACCTGCCTTAGTGGTTGATCGGTTAGAACCTTGATGGAATGGGATTGGAAGTAATGACGTAGCTTTCGTGAAGTGATTAGTAAACAGTATGCTAACTTTTCAAGCTTAGGATATCTGACTTCTGCCCCAGTAAATCTTTTACTGACGAAGTAAACTGGTCGTTGCGTGCGGTTATCTTCCCTTACCAAGGCAGCGCTTAGAGCGTGAGATGACACAGCAAGGTATAGGTATAATTCTTCGCCTTCGCTTGGGGTCGAGAGTACCGGTGGTTTCTGGAGGTGTTCGATCAGGTTAAGGAAAGCGGTCAAGCATTCGTCCGTCCATTCGAACTTTCCTTTATCTTTCTTTAGAGCTTCGAAAAAGGGGACGCACTTGTCCGTTGCTTTGGAGATGAATCGGCTTAGGGCAGCCACTTTTCCATTTAGGCTTTGCATTTCCTTTCGGGTGGAAGGTATCTTGATGTCTCTTAATGCTCGGACCTGTTCAGGGTTTGCTTCTATCCCTCGGGCATGGACGATGAATCCTAAGAATTTTCCTGATGATACTCCGAAGGAGCACTTTAGTGGATTCAACTTCATCCCATACTGTCGAAGTACCTGGAACATTTCGCCCAGGTGGCTTACGTGATCTTGGGCTTTCCGAGATTTTACCAGCATGTCGTCTACATATACTTCCATTGTTCATCCTATTAGCCCTGCGAACATCTTGTTGACGAGGCGCTGGTAGGTGGCTCCTGCATTTTTAAGTCCGAAGGGCGTCACTTTGTAGCAGTACAAACCCCGGTCGGTGATGAAACTAGTGTGGTCTTGGTCGGGAGCATGCATAGGAATTTGGTTATATCCTGAGTATGCATCCATAAAAGACAGGAGTTCGTGCCCGGCTGTGCTGTCTACAAGTTGGTCGATTCTGGGAAGCGGGAAGCAATCCTTTGGGCAGGCGTCATTTAGGTTGGAGAAGTCAATGCAGGTCCGCCACTTCCCATTAGCCTTCTTTACTAGTACCGGGTTGGCGATCCATTCTGGGTAAATAGCTTCTCGTATGAAGTCATTGGCGAGTAGATTCTTTACTTCTTCATCGAGGGCTGCTGATCGCTCTGCCCCCATACTTCTCTTTTTTTTTTTACAGGCGCCTTGGTAGGATCAATGTTTAGTGCGTGGCACGCTATGTCGGGGGAGATTCCGGTCATGTCAGCGTGTGACCAAGCGAATACATCCAAGTTGTGGCGGAGAAAATCAATGAGTTGTTCCTTAAATTCAGCTTTCAGCTGCGACCCAATTTTCAGTAGCCTACTTGAGTCGTGCTTGTCTACAGATATAAACTCCATAGCCTCTGCAGGCTCGGCGGTGGCCTCCTCCTCTTTGTCCCTAGGGTCTAATTCATTGAAAGGGTCGCTGGTGTATCGAAGAGGAGGGGCTCTCTTTAGTTGCTATGCTTCAAGGCTTTTTGTGCAGAGGGCAATCTCTACACCTTTCCCTTTATCTCTCCTGTGGTTGTTACGAAGTTCGGTTACATAGCAGTCTCGTGCAATATCTTGGTCTCCTTCCACTTCCCCTACCCCATCGTCTGTTGGAAATTTCATTTTCAGGCACCACGGGGCTAGGACAATCTGGAAGTCAGATAGGGCTGGTCTTCCTAGGAAGGCGTTGTAGGCCGAATGGTTTTCTATCAGCACAAACGTCTGTTTCCTTACAACGGAGCGGGGATGGCTTCCAATTTCAACGAAGAGGTCCAGCTGCCCGATGGGCATCTTCGCATCTCCAGTGAAACCGTGTAGCGGTTTATCGAAGGGAGATACGTCCTTCATTGACAACCTCATTTTGTCGAATGCGTGTTTGAACAGGATATTTACAGAGCTTCCAGTGTCTACCAGGATTCGGTAAACTTCGGCGGGACCGAGTCGGGCAGAGATAACCATGGGATCCATGTGAGGGTACTGTCTTCCTTCTAAGTCGCGTTTACTGAATGTGATGTCATCACTTTCTTTCCGCTTTGGGTGGCGCTCTTCTATAACCGTATTGACACAGTCTCTATTGTCTCTGAGCGACTTCCCATATCTTTCCATCTCTTTCCAACTTCTGTCTGCGATGTGCGGACCTCCTGAGAGGGTACTGTCTTCCTTCTAAGTCGCGTTTACTGAATGTGATGTCATCACTTTCTTTCCGCTTTGGGTGGCGCTCTTCTATAACCGTATTGACACAGTCTCTATTGTCTCTGAGCGACTTCCCATATCTTTCCATCTCTTTCCAACTTCTGTCTGCGATGTGCGGACCTCCTGAGATGGTATGGACCACTATCTTCTCTCGACTAGAGCTGCTAGCGTTGTGGTTTCCCCTGTCGGTCCCTGGCGAGGGTAGCCTTGGGTTTTCATTGGCAGGAGCTGGAGTCCTGTCTTGACTTTTTACATAGCGTTCCAGTTTCTTCCTTCTGATGTGTTCCTCAATCAGGTCTCGGAGATGATGGCATTCGTTGGTATCATGTCCGTGGGATTCGTGGAAGCGGCAGAATTTTCCAGATTTCTGTGCGCTATCTGATTCCTTCTTGTATGGTGGGCGCTTGTATCTAACTTCGCCTTGGGTGGCGAGGAAGATATTTTCGACGGTCTCGTTCAGAGGGGTGTAAGAGTCGAATCTTGGTCCTGGCCGATATAGGCGTTTTTCTACTTTCTTGCCCCCAGCATTGTCTCTGGAATCATTTCTTCGAGCGTCCCTTGCCACAGCAGGGGCGTTGCCATGGGTCGTCTTACTTTGCTGTCCTGACTGCCCCTCAATGGCAGCATCCTCAAGCCTCATGTATTTCCTGGCTTCATGGAAGAAATCGGGTAAAGTAGCTGGTTTTTCTTTTGTCAATCTTCTAGCAAATTTAGTGTCCGGATGCACCCCACTGCAGAGGGCCATCAGGATAAGCTTCTCATCGGCGTCTTGAACTGCGGCTGCTGCGGCGTTAAATCTGGTTAGGTATTGCTGCAGCTTCTCTCCAGGTTTCTGTTTGACGCTGGATAAGGAATAAGCGTCCTTAGGTTGCTCCACATGAATGCGGAACTGACTGATAAATTTTTCTTTCAACATTTCCCATGAGCTGATGGATCCTTGGGGTAGATGACAGAACCAGGAGGTAGCAAGATCTGCTAAGAAGAGCGGAAAGCATTTGCATAGTACTCCCTCTGTTGCTCCACTCATGAGCATATGCTGTGTGTATCTCTGTAAGTGTACAACGGGATCGGAGGTTCCTTTGTAGGGTTCCATTGTTGGCATCTTCCATTCTCGGGGGGTGATAGCAATTTCAATATTGCGGGCGAAAGGACTGGTTACCCTAGCGCCTATCCCTCGATCTCTTTGCTCCCGTTGGACACACTCTCTGAATAAGCGCGCCATCTTTTCATCAGAATTTGGAGCGGACAGAAATGAGTTTGGTTCTGTTCTGTGGGGTTGATTCCGTCCAGACAACCTGTAGGGATGGTATCGTCTATCATTCCTCATATTTTCCAGTGGCTGCCTTTGATCTTCTGGGAGCATGCTTGGGTCAGCTACAGTTGGCCCTTGCCTTGATCTTCCCCTGTTGGGTTCTGATCTAAGCACTTCCTCGGGTCCAACTTCGGGCTGAACTCTAGCTCGGCCCCGTTCACCGGTGTTTCTGTGGTTAGGCAGCATGACAGGCTCAGCTGCAGTTGACCTTCGCCCGGTACCTTCCCCGTTGGGTTCGGCACCAAACGTTTCCTCAGGCCTAACTTCGGGCTGGGCTTGGTCTCGGCTCCTACCACGGCTACTCCTGCCGTTAGCTCCTTCGAAGAAGGAAGATCTTTGCTGTCTCTGAGATCTTCCAGACTGGGACTCGCCCCATGATTCAGTGTTGCGGTTGGATTCTTCAGCGTCCCTCAAGCGTGACATGAGATGGTCCACCAAGGCTTCCTGTTGGGACGTGAAGCGGTTAGTTACTTCAACAACAACTCTGTCCAAATCTGCCCTAGTAATTGTTGCAGGCTGTTCTGTGGCAGGAGTGGTTGGGTTAGCCTGTCCTTCATTTGTTGCCGTTGCGGGAGGAGGACGATTTACTTGATTCGCGGCAGCTGGATCAGGAAGGCTACTGGATGCGATGTTTTTTCCTTTGTTAACATCTTTTCTCTGTTTGGGAGGCATGTTTTCCAAGTGGCGGACGATGCTGTTAGGAAAGCTTGTTAAGCGGATGAAGCTGAAGCTTCGAGCTTCTATCTCTCAATGAAAGCACCAAAAATGTTTGCACAAAAAATGGACAAACACCTCAAAGTTGTATGATTTAGTAGATCTTATGTTGTTCTTAGTGATTTTGGAGGTTTATGCAAATATATGAAAAACAGGGGCTAAACTGTAAAAAGACACGCAGATTTATAGTGGTTCAGCCAGAATGTGCCTACGTCCACTTTATATGTTATTTCTCTTTTTTTTTTTGTGATTACAAGTACAAAGCTTTGATACAAGTAAAAGAAAGTTGTTTGAAAGTTCCTTCCGTGCTTGAGCTCTCAAACTTGTCCCCATTGTTGTACCCCTGCCCCTCTATTTATAGAGTGAGGCTAGGGGTAGGGGTCTAGGGTATGTATAGTCGTTGATGGGCCTGGGCTGAGATGATTTGGCCTGGTATGTCTTGGTTCGGCATTGCTTGGACCGGTGTGGAGATGGACGTAGGTTGGATCGGTAGTAGTTGGTCTGGTAGGATGGAGTTTAGGTTGGATCGGTGGCCGTTGGTTCGGTAGGATGGAGTTAGGCTAGTCCGGTAGGAGTTGGTTCGGTAGGATGGAGTCTGCTGAATGGACTCGAGGGAGGATTGCCGAATGGACTTGAGGGAGGATTGCCGAATGAGTTATGCCGAATGGACTCGAGGGAGAGCTGCCGAATGAATCACGTCTCTGGGTCTCGAGGTCTTCCGGGTAAGAATTCACCCAACACTAAGCAAAGAATTTTAGTTTTTAAAAAAAGGAAAACAAAGCATTTTCAAAAATTTCATCTTCAAATTAAAAGCCTGTAGCATCTTCAAATTTGCAAAGCCTGAAATCAATCCAAGCATTTCAGTTTTTAAAGAAAATAAAGCATCTTTCACTAGAAATCTCTGAAGTCCATTCCAGTTTCAAAGTTTCAAGTTTGAAAGCTCTTCAAGTTTTCAGTTTCAAAAGAAATAAAGCATCCCAGTCTTTTCAAAGCCTCTGCCTTTCCAATATCAAGTGAGTAAACTTTTTAATTTAAAAATTCTGAAAACAAGTAATGCTTGCATATGTTGATTTAAGTGTGCTATGTGTTTGCTATGATTTAAACTGTGCATGTCTGCTGTTGATATTACCTCTGTTCTTCATTTTTTAGTAAACAACTTTATTTAAAGATTTAAATCTATTAAATAGATGTATGCAGCATTTACATAAAATGGAATATGAATTGTGTTTGCTTGATTGATAAATCAAGATTGCATGTGTATTTGTATGTGGAAGTTGTTGTGCATGTCTGGAACAAAGTCTACTCTGTTCCTTGTTCTCAGGTTCTAAAATTCTAAAAGAAAACCAACTGCTCTTCCTCTGATCTGTGATTTGTTATAATGTTTAAACAAAGTTTGGTTAAAACAACAATGGTTAAACTTTAAAAATATTTAAAGTAAGAATTGATGATGATATCCAACGGGATATGAATTTTACAGTAAAACTTAGAAAGTGTTAAAATTTTATTTCAACAATTAAATGATTCAAGTATATATCTAGAATCACCTAGGAAAGATAGGATTTTTAAAACAAATTTCATGATTTTTATCATCAAATTGAATGAGAAATCCATGGTTGACCAGAAATGGGTTTCTAAGTATTTTCTGATGACCTAAGTGATCGGGAAGATCAGGGTTTTGCCTGGATGAAGTTTAGTAATGGGCGAGGCTAGGAAAATTAGCGTGGAGGTGAATAGTTCACCGTGGAGTCATCGGCGAGGGGATCTAGATTTTAACCCTAATTTAGTCGAGTTTGGAAATTTGCGTGATTCATCTTCTCTATTGTTTCGAGTGCGATGGAATGTTGGGTATGGCTTCGTAGATGGATAGAGAGTGCGAGGCCAGAATGGCAGCGATTCTGGTGGTCGAAGATTTGTGTTCGAGGCGGTTTCCTGGTCATGTCGAGTTCCAGGTATGAACTGGAATGCTCGATTTCGATTTCGTTAGTGATTCTTAGCTGTGGATATTCGAGATGCTCGTATAGGACGAGGTCGACATGTTGAAGGTGGTGGTCACGATCGGAGCGCTGGCGAACTCCAGTGCACGTGCACGTGTGCACTTCGTATCTGGTTTGGAGCTTTGGGGAAGAAGAACTTTCTCGTGTGATTGTTCGAGATTTGGTGGAGTCGACTCGAAGCGTGGGTCGGGGTTTTGGGTGTTTAACTCGAGTTCGTACTCGAGTATTTGATAGAGATACGCTTCAGTTTTTTTAAAACTGTAAAATTCATCTAAGTTTTGTAAATCAGGGGAGGAAGTAGGGAAAACTCGGGGATAGTCCCGAGTAGCATTCGGGTATGACCCGAAGTAGCCAAAAGCCCAGTTTTTATAAAAGTTTTTAAAATAAGGTTTTTGAAATCTAAAAACAAATTGGATAAAATTTCTTTTAAAACATTACTTTATTAATATCAAATGGTTTCTTAACATTTGTTAAAGAGTTTTAAAATTTATTTAATCTAAATTTTGTCTTAAGTTAATTATAAAGATAAAGGGCTTTGAGATGTAAATGGTAATTAAGATAATGTTTATCTTAAGTTAAAAAAAAGATTTATTATCTTTGAATTAATTAAGTTAAGTAGGAAATTAAGTATAATTAATTAATTTAATTAATAAAGGATAAAGGTTAATTAAGTGATTAATTTAAGAATAGTTAATTAATTTAATTAATTAATGATTATGATTGATTAACTAATAATTAGAGATTAATGAATTGGGAATTTATTAATTAAAGAAATTAAAGGTTGATTAATTGGTAATTAAGAAGTACTTAGTTTTTAATTGAGTTTTATTGATTAATAATTTTGTTTTATTAATTAATTAATAAATAAGGGATAATTAATCTATAGAGATTAATTAAGGATTAACTAATTTGTTATTAAGTCTTATTAATTGATAATTAAGGTTTATTAATTAATAATTAAAAGAATAATTAATCTGAATGAAAGGTTAATAAATTTGTTTTAAGTTAATTAAGAAATGAATTACCAATTGTAATTAATCAAATGAATGTGATTGATTCAAGATAATTAATTGTAAATTAATTAAAGATAATCACTTGGGAAGAAATTAGGTATAAATACTTAATGAAATTGAATAGTATAATTACTTAGCAAAGTAATTAGTGTATAATTACAGGATGTAATTAATTAAAGGAAATTACTTAATGGAAGTAAATTAAAGTAGAATTACTGTGTAGAAGTAATTAAAGATTTATTACTTAGTGTAATAAATCAAAAGGTTTATATAATTAATTAAGAAGTTAATTAATTAAGGTAAGTAATTACAGGATGGAAATTCTTGTATATGATTTAGGTTGATAAATGGAAGTGAAAAATTAATTAATGGAAGTAATTTATTAAAGATCATTAATTAATGTAATTAATGAAGTAATTAATAGTTAATTACTGTGAATGGTTAAGGATAATTAATTTGTGAAATAAACTAAAGGAGTAATTACTTGAATGTAATTAAAGGTTAGTTAATCAAGATGATTAATTAAGATGGAAATTAGAGAATGATTAATTAATTAATTTGTAATTAATTAATGCACATGTAAGTAGGATTTATAGAATGAAGTAATTAATTTAATTCATTTTAAATTAATTAGAAATGAGATAATTAATTTAATTCATTTTTAATTAATTATATATGGTGTGATTATTTATCCTTGCTTATGTATGGATGGATGATATTGTTTGCTTTGAATGGTTTGAAATCTCAGATATGAGATAAGTATTGCTGTGTGATATGGATTATCTATTTATGATGATATTGTGAATTATCTATCTATGTATATAAAGATAATGAAATTGAATTATTTTAACTTTAAAACAACTTGGCCTTAAAAGACACGGTTTGGATTTGATGAGACCGAGATCGGGTTTCCAGATTTGGATATCCGAAAACCACATCGATCCAAACTAACGATAGGTCGTGAATCTCAAATGAAGATGAAGATTCAGAGTGCAAGGGTTATTGTCGTTAACTCTGAGGATGTTTCCAAAATGAGTGTAACGAGATAAAGCCTTCGGTTTCGTTCGAACCCGGAACGAACTTGTATGGATTGAACGCTTTCAGCACATCGTTAGGTGGACGATGAGCATTCTAAGAGATGTGTTCTCTAAAGGTAATCGTAGCCTCAAGTCTCATCAACCGGGAATGGCCAAAACAGGGGAGGTGCAGCAAGGCTCGGTGGGTCGCACCCACTGGGGAGTAAGGTCATCCCTGTCTAGATGTCCCTTTTTATTTCGGCTTAGTGGTGCGGTTGCTGTACACAACCGTGGGGTGATTTTATTCGGAACTATCCAGTAAGGGATGGTTCCGGCCTTGTGTTGCAAGGGACTTAGGGTGGGTCCTCGGTACGTTGATCTAGGCCAGGTACTCTGACGGGCGGTACCCCAATAGCCCTGCCATTGTATGGAATCCAATCTCCACTAAGTGCCATCGGATTTGATTGTATTACCCACTTGTTGGCTAGTATGCTGGAATTTAATAGATGTAACAATTTCAGCTATTTCTTATTTACTTGAAAATCCTAGACCTACTATAATATCATAGAATTTCCTATCAAATGTTTGGTTAGCGTAAGGTAAAAACTTTTCCATGTTTATGTGTGGGAAGTCTTACGTGATACCTTTTGTTTTCAAAGGATTTTCAAAGTTAAGCAACTTTAACCGTTTACTCATACCAGACCCATGTCTGACCCGGAGTTTATTTCTGTTTTCTTAAACTCTCGGGTACTCAAATTTTTACGAGTAGCCAAGGGATTCAGGTTTAGCTTTGACGAAATCTGGAGGAGCAATGGAGCAGGAGGCTTCAGCGTATAGATATATGTTGGTTCCGCTGTGTTAGTGTTTATGTGTATTTCCGCTGTGTTGTATCTCTGTGATGTTGTGAGTTGTATCGAGTTGTATTAACTAGACAGGTGTTTATAACTGTCTAGTATGTGTTGTATTATCTGTGTAACTCTGATGTATATGTTACTATGTAACCTCTTATGTGATATATTATATTTCATTCATTCCGCTGTTGAGATTCTGATGTTGTTTAGTTCTTTCTTCTCTATCTTTTCTATTTCTCACCCCTTTCTTTCTTAATAATGATGCGTCTTTCTGTGTTTAGAAGGGCGGGTCGTTATAGTGGTATCGGAGCGATAGGTTGAGCGAATACCTAAGCTCTGGAGTGGTATCCTTCTTGAGAGAGCGTACTTGTAATTTATATATATATATATATATTTATTTATTTCTACCTATCTATTGGGTTACCTGTTCGGGTTTTCCAATAAAAGTTATAAAGGTAGATAGGGTAGTGGTGTGTGTAACACGACTACCGATAGTTGGAGTTTGAATGTTTGAGGTTGGAAGTGCATATGTCGAGACTGTAGACCTAATACCGTCTCGAGTGAGCTTTGTTTGATGTAAGGATTCGGAGTTCATCATTGAAGTGCAAGCTCTGGAGAGGTAACATCAAATCATGAAAAATGATGAAGTGATGAAGATGAGGGGGGTGCTGGGTTATGTGTAGAGTATGGTAGAAAGAAGGGGGGTGTATCATCATGATATGGAGGATATGGTACTTTGAATTATCAAGGACATTCTAGACATTTCATTTATTCAATTTATATGAAAGTAATTTGTTTATTTTCATTTCTCATTTTATTTTCACTTTCTTCAATTTCAAACTCTTATCTTCTTTTTCTAAGTTCCCTTCTCTATGTCCATGGCTTTCCAAAAGTTTCTATTGTAAAAAATTATTTCTTTTCATTTTAATACACTTAAACTAATCCTTAAATCACTTCCACTCTTCTCAATCGTTACTAATCGAACCAAAACAAGGCCCAAGTCCTCATTTTCTTCCTTAATCAAGCTTAATACCCCCTTAGATGAAAATATAAGTCCTTTCTTAGGTCTTAAAGTTGAGATTTTGAAAGAGGAGACTAGGCTCGTTTGTCGATTGAATAGTTGTGCTGGTTTAGTTAAAGTTTGAGCTTGTTTCGATGAGTAAAGCTCACTTTAAAAATTAAGTTTTGAACTTTTTTATTTGTATAATAATCTTTTTTGCTTGCTTATGTTTAATAACTGCATGGAATGATTATTTTCTGGTTTGGTTTTCGCTTGAAAATGGATGACACATAGGATATTTGCTGGGGACTTGAAATGAAGTCGAAGTGCTAGTAGCGAATAGGTCGCTACGACACACCTTGAAGTGCAAAGTCATAAATTGACAAATTTTACCTTGCCTTGTGAATGTTATTTACATTTGTGTATATATATGCTTATGAGTATAAGATGTTTGAATGAATATATATGACATATATAATGTTTTACAGAAGTGTCCGTATAGTGACTGTTGCTACATCGACACGTTGAAAATATCATCTCTCTTGAGATCTTTGGTGTGTGATTGCATACCAGGGTTTTACAAATTTAGTTAATCATTTTATTAATGATGATTTAAAGGTGATTAATCATTTTAGTAATGATTTTTCAAAGTTAATTAAGTTAATTAATCATTTTAATAATGATGTTTTAAAGTTAATTAATCAATTTAATAATGATGTTTTAAAGGTAATTAATCATTTTAATAATGATATTTAAAGTTAATTAATCGTTGTAATAACAATATTTAAAGATAATTAATCTTTTTAATAATGATGTTCAATGTTAATTAATCATTTATTACTGATGTTTAAGGTCAATTAATCATTTTAAATAATGATATTTAATGTTAATTAATCATTTTAATAATGATGTTTAAAATTAGTTAATAACTTTAATAAAGCCGTTTAAAGTTAATATTTGTGTGAAAGGCAAGCACGAGTTTGGTTTTTAAAAGTTTAAAAGTTCATTCGGTTATGGAAAGTATAAGAAATTAAATTGTCCTAAATAATATTGCTTAAATGGAAAGGATTTATTCATACTCTTAGCACCAAATGCACAGATATGGAAACTTGTTTCTATCTCAAAGGTTACAAATGTCGTCATAGCAAGACATAGAGGTAAAATTACCTTAATATGTCCGGCTTCATTTTCAACCAAGGGATAGTACAAGTTTGAAATCGACAAGTGGTAGGACATGTGGTATAATTTCCATATACAGTCTTTTTAATTATTCCCGATAGTTGATTAATTGGGTATCGATTCTGCTATCTTCTTGGTGTATCATTAATCTGACACGATTTGTTGCCCATTGGAGCATTGATATCATTTGTTGAAAAATAGCGAGCGGGGGCCAAATTATGTGCGGTTGCTCTCATTTTGGTATTACCATATCTACTCAAGATTGGGTTCGGTTATATGCGCACTATGATGTGAAATACTTGAATTCTCAGCAAGGTTGACGGAGTCCGGCTTGGAGGTTTCTAAGAGCCATCGTAGTTCTTAAGTATATTCTAGAGGTACTCTTGGTAAGGAGTGCGCATCCTCACAGTCATTTTTGGAAACTTCCATTTCCTTTTTTTTGATTCAAACCTCCTTCTTGGTTTCATCAAGAATTGGCTTGCGCACTTCACGATGTTTAATTTTTTGTGTCCATTCTTTTATGCTTAGATGTTGTTCTTGTGAAATTAAACCCATTCCGTGTTTTGCGTTGTGGTATCACATGTTGTTTACATATTCCACTTTTATTCGGAGTTGACTCATACCAGACTTATTGTCTGATCAGAGTGTTTTATTTTTCCTAAACTCTCGGTTACTCATTTATATTTGAGTAGTCCAAGAGCAGCAGGTTTCTTTGGGCTCTTTTAAAGACGGTGGTCGAGCAGGAGGATTCTTATCTACCTAGCTATCTATTTCCGCTATTATGTTTATTTACGTACGTATATGTTATATCAGTAAGTGTAAAGGTAGGTTGTCATAACTGCTGCCTAGACTAATGGTTGTACTTTTGTTGTAACTCTAATAGCTTCAGGTTAAGGAGTAACCTTATGACTATTTTAGTGTAATATTATATTTAATCGTTCCGTTGTAAGATTTCTGTTCTATCCTTTGATTTTATTCTACGATAACTCATCTTTTAGATATTTGGATAATGGCACATGAATACCATGGATGTATTAGGCATCGTTCCCAAAGTTCAAAAAGGTGGGTCGTCACGTTTGTTATCAAAGCTTTGGTTGAGCGAAGACCTTTGCTTGGTTAGGGTACAATCATTATAGATAGGGTAAGTGATGGACTAGAATGAGTTAATCTTAAGAGTGCATATTTGTAATTTTTATAATATATCCTCTAAAGTCTCATTTTAGATCCATTGGTGTTGTTTCCTTAAACAATTTTAATCCCATTCTTGTATTCTAAAGATAACTACTATTTGTTTTGGTAATAGAAGATGGATATAAGAGAAGGAGGAAGGAGAAGATCTAGAACTAGCTCGGCTACCAATGGCATAGTACGTAGAAATGCTACTATGACAGGTGTAGAACCGGTAGAGGAAGTGCTAGTGCAAGTTCAACACTATGAACATTGCGACTTTATGTAAGAATTTCACCACTTTGGGCGGGAAACTGTTCTATGGATTGAAGATATTCTTGAAGTGCGGGTGTGGCTCTGATCTTATGAAAGAATATTTAGGGATGTTCATTTGAGAGACGTGGAGAAACGGCTATTGACATCGCGGCAACTTCAAAAGCGATAATGGATTGGTGGAATTCAGTAACTGCTAATACTCCGAAGGAGTTTTCTTAGGCCAAATTCAAGGAATTTTTTGAAGCGCAATTTATTCCAAAGGCTAGGAGGACTTAGTTGTTTTGGAGTTTCATTTATTTAAAGCAAGGTGTTTGATGGTGTCATAGTATGAGCATAGGTTCAATGCTTTATCCCATTTCAGACATGGATTGGTAGACAGAACGCTCAAGAAAAATGAAATGTATGTAAATGGGATTTGACCAGAGTTCCAACGTGAAATGTCCAATCGTCTTACAAGTACATTCACCAACCTTATCGGCTTGACTTCGAGATTTGAAGTTTTCGATATTAAGGAAGGAGTCCAGAAGGGAGTAGTGCTAATAGTCAATGCCAAGCCATTGTTAGTAATACCAGTTGGAGGAAAGCCAAACTTTAAGTACAAGTTTAAGGGGAAGAAGCAGTGGATAGGAAAGAAACTCGAAAACGGGGCACCTGAACAGAAGAAGAAGCATTACTTGGTCAATATTCTTTGTTTCAAATGCAATAAGATGGACCACTTTGCAAACCATTGCCCAATTAACACATTCAAACTGCGGTCGGCAAGGACACATGAAAAATGATTGCACTTTTCCAAAAAAGCGGTCTCAAGGATGGGCTTTTTCCATAGAATATATACCATCTACTTTTATAAGACTGAAAGAGAAGCAAGTGTTGCAAGGTACATTATCCATCTATGATATTTCTATAAGAGTATTATTCGATATAGGTGCTTCCCATAGTTTTATTTCAGTTGATCTCATGGATAAACCTAACCTTAAACACATCCTTGTGAGGTATCCTCTTTGTGTGTCAAATCCTATTAGGGGTTCGACCAAGCTTAACACTGTTTGTTCAAAATTACCAATTTCTTATCGAAATCTTCTCTTTCCTTTTGATTTGTTTGTTTTTGGGTTCATGGGTTTTGGAGTGTTGTTGGGAATGGATTGGTTATCTAAGTTCAGAGCTATCTTGGATTATGGTAGAAGGCTCGTCAGAGTTAGTGATGCTAGAGATGTTGGTGTTAATATATGTTGTGAAGAGCCTAATAAGCTAATGAGCAATTTTCTCTATTTACTCGAACTGGCTAAAGAGGAACTAGTGGATATACCAATTGTTTAGGATTTCACTGATATTTTTGATAAAGTGAAAGGTTTACCTCCTCATCATGATGTGCAGTTTTGTATTGATTTGATTCCTGGAACTAGGCATATTGTACAACCTCCATGAAGGTTGGTTCCGAAAGAGAAGAGGAAGTTAGAAGGCCAAACATTCGACTTGTTGTAAAAGGGTTTGATCTAATGTAGTACCTCAAGTTAGGGATCACAAGTTGTCATTGTTACAAGGGCAGACAATTCACTAATGTTATGTGTAGACTACCGGGAGTTGAACAAAAGAATTATCAAAAATAAATATCCTTTACCAAGGATCGACAACATGTTTGATCAGCTGCACGGCGCGTGGATATTTTCTCAATTGGATTTTGCCATTCGTTTCCACTAATTAAAGGTAGCAGAGGAGAGTGTATTCTTAATAGCTTTTAGGACTCTGCAGAATACAGTGGTTTATGATTTTTGTTTGATGATAATATACATATTTATATTCGTTAAATGTGTTGGTTATAATACTAATGTAATTTCGTAGAATTAAATAAATATTTGCAGAATAAACTAATTGAATCATAATTTTATTTGAACAAATATTTTGTTTCAAATTCAAATAGTATATATTTAGCTTCCACTGTTTACATTTTCAAATACAATACAGCTGTCACTATCACTCTCATATATACAACATTTCTATAAACTTTTATATACCACATCTCTTTTACTCTCACTCACTCACACTCACTCGAGTTTGTTTTTGATGTTGACCTTGATTTGCTTCCTCTAGATCGTGTCCAGCCATCCACTATCCCTATTAAATAAACAACGCAGTAAAATGGAAAAAAGAAACAAACCTAAATTGCAAAAATAAAATTGAATATGAATATATATTGCCTCAGTTTATATGTTTGTTTCTCTCTTCATATTTAGACATGGACAAATTGTGACGACCCGGATTTTTAACCCCGGTTAATTGGGCAAATAACTGATTTGAAGTTATCGGAATATAAATTTTATAAGTCGAACGATTAAGATTCTGACAATAAAAGATATCTGGATATTTAAATGAATTTGAAAATATAATAGAAGCTGAATTATAAATATCTGATAAATATTTATTTGATAATCTACTAATATAATTATTTAACATTGGCAAGTTATTCCTTTAGAACAAATAATGTGTTGTTAAATATATATATATATATTTATGGGTTGATTTTAAATTTGATTTTAAATTGAAATTGAATTTAAATTGGAAATTCAAAAGAATAAATATCTTAAAATATTTTGGATTTAAAAATATATTATATATGATTTATTTCTTTTATATAATTGGTTTTATATTATTATCTTTAAAAGATTTATTTATATAAATAAAATTAATGTATTTACTTAATAGGATATATATATATATATATATATATGTAAGTTTTATAAAAAAATCAATTAATAATTTTTTTTAATAATAAACTCATCATTTAAATTAGAATAAAATACCTATAAATATATATAGAGAAATTTATACAAACTTTAATTGTGGATAATATATAAAATATATATATAACATATACAAGGTTGATGATGTAAAGTATATATACAATAACAACAACACATGAGGATAGGTTACAAAAGGATATACATACATATATCAACTCATATAATAGTATATGTATGTACACAAGAGGACAGCCTCATAAATGCATTTCAAATTAAATGGCAAATCACCCAAAACTTCAGATCAAAGAAATGAAGAAGATAAATACATATAAAATAAAGAGGAAGCTTGCTGTGTACACCAAAGGAGCAGCAGTACACTTTTTCACATATATTCAGTCTGTCTTCTTTCCCCATTCATTCGAACCAAAACTAAAAAAAAGAACATTCCTACCATTAAAAACTTAAAGAAGATATAAGCATTCAACTGCAGGGAACAAAACTTGTTTAAATTCAAATCCTGTAAACAATATCATCTCATCTTCAACCTATGCTAAACATCAGCTTCAACCTGATGCAAATCAAAGCAAGATAAGGATTCAAATCTACAAATCAATATAAAGTTCCAGTTTTCAGTTTTTGTCAAAAAGCATTTCAGTTTCAACATCAAATACATCAAAGCATTTCCAGATTTTAGTTCAAGCATCTCTGTTTCTTTCAAATAGGTGAGTAAACACTTAACTTAAATGCTTAGGATAATAAATGTTAGTGCATGTGAATTTTAGATGATGTTGAGCTGCATGAATATATATAGATGTGAATCTCTGTGTATGTTTGTATATGTCTGTTCTGTGCATGCTTAACTGTTTGGTCATCTCTGTTTTTCTAAAGAACAGAGTTCAAACCAAGGTAAAAATTCAATTCTTCTTCTCTGATCTCTGATAGGCCATAGTCTTCAAACAAAACAAGTCTGTTTAAACATAAATTATGGTCTAAAATTTGTTTTAAGCATGATGGTGAGGAATTTCCTCTGTAAATTTTGTTTTACAGGGAAAAATTTAAACATATGCTAAAATCGAATGTTATAACTTATTAATTCAATTATATATCCTGAATCTTCTTGAGAAAATAGGATTTTTAAGATTAAAATGGTGATGTTTAGTTGAGAAAGCTAAGAGCAGTTTATAGTTGAACAGAAAACGAGTTTTAACCAATTTCCGGCGATGGGTGAAGTTTTGGAAGTCGAGTTTCGACTGGAGGTGGAGGAAGGTACGACGAAGTCAGGAAAAATGGTGGTAGGTGTTCCAGTTCGTCGTAGCGTCGGCGATAGGCAAATTTAGGTTTTAACCCTAGTTTTTTCAAGGTCGGGAATTCGATCACCGTGGCTACGTTAGTGCATCGAGCTGCACGTGGCTGGGGGAAATGATAGCGTGGAGGCTAGCGGCATCGTGGCTGGAGTTTCGAGGCTTCCGATGGTCGACATTGCCAGGACGAGGCGATCGATGGTCGAGGTGTTTCTTGTCTGGAAGCTCGATTGGTCGATTTTCGCTCTCGTGTTCGTTTTGGGGTTTTTGGCTGCTGCGATCGGAAGAAGCATCGATCGTTGACTTGTTGGTGATCGTCTCAGGCGACGGAGGTTCGTCGGCGGTGGAGGCACGTGCACGTTTGGTCGCGTGCACGGTTTGATTTCTTGAAGCTTCGAGTTCTCGAGTTATGCTCGGGGAAATTGATGGGTGGGATCGGGCCTTCGTCTGGTTTTCGCGTGAGAGAATTAGTAATAGGTTTTTTTTCAAATTTTGACAGTTGATAATTAAATGAAGAAGAAGGGGAAACTCGGGGAAATTGTGAAGAAACTCGAGTAAACCTGATATTTTCTTGGGTATTTGGGGTTTCACACTTCAAGTCTAATAAATTAAAGTTAATCATCTTAAACAATTTTAAGTATTGATGAAGTAATTAGTGTTTGACAATTTTATGTTAAGAGTTTATTTTAAGTTATAATTAATTAAGTGAATACTTAAGAATGTTTTAAAAACCTTAAAGTGTTTGAAATTTTATTAACATTAAAGCTTTTAAGTTAGAAATACTTTGTTTCCAAAGTTATTAAGGAATATTTTAAATGTTAAGTAAGAAATACGTTTTGGCAACCCACCCTTAAAGGCTCTTCGATACACCCCAAATATCAATGTCCAAACATCCATAGTAGGATTTTCATAAAACTCATAAAATTGTCAAAAGAAATGATTTTGAAAAGAGAGAAATTGCTATTAGTGGTTGCTCAAAGCAAATGAATGAAATAAACTTTTAAATTCAAAGTTAACGAATTCGAGCTGATTATTCGAAAATTTTCCAATGGTAAAAATTCTTTTAATATGTTGTTAAGAAATCAAACTTTTATTGAAAACAAAAAAGGATTGGTTCTGATAAAGTTGAACCATTTAAGAAAGGAATTTAGATAATGTCAAATTTCTAAAAGATTTTTCAAAATGTTTAATTTGTGGAAAATAGGGCATAACCAAAACAAATGCTAGAGTAGAAACAAAAACAAGACCGTTAAACAAATTTGGATTCCAAAAGTACAAAAGTGAATTCTCTCAAATTTAAACAAGTTTGGGTTAATAAGAATATGATTGTTAAAATTAATAGTTTTCCATATAAACAAATTTGGGTACCAAATATATCGATCGAAAAAGAAAGTGGTCCTTCATCCTTTGTTAGGCAACTCACTTCTTCCAAAATTTAGATACAAAAGCAGGCAAAGGAACAACTTTGATAGAGAAATATTTCAAATTGTTTAAATGGTTGAAAAGCTATAATATGATATTCCTTAGCTTAGAAAATGATATGGAGATCTACACATTTTAGATATCACGACATCGAATGTAACCAAGGTATGATCTCTAAACTCTATTTTGTTCTCTTATTGTTAATTCTGTTTTTGTCAACACTGCTGTATTAAAATTATCATATCTTGAGCTTCTTTACTCCAATTTGAAATTCAAGATGTTCTATAAAATACATTGAAAATCCTATAAGTTTTATATTTCATGTTTCTCCTGAATCTAAATATAAATAGGTGAAAAACTGCAAATCATTTAGAGTATTGTTTAAAAAAGTTCCAGAACTTCTTGATCGAGCTGTAGTATTTCAATCATTAGTTAAATATTTTTACTCCAATATTTGAATTTCTAGAAGTTTTGGAAAGCTAACTGGTAATACTACAATTTTACTGTTTTGAGTTTTTGCTAATTCATTTTGGAAAGTCTTGAAAAACTGCAAATATTTTAGTGCACTACTCGAAAGATTATTTTGATTTACACAAACAAGTTGTAGTATTTTATTCATAACTTTTGATTGATTTATTGTTTTGACTTGAAACCAATTTTGATAAGTGGCATTTTCGGGTATCTTAAACTTTCATGTTTTATACTAAAATCAAATTACTAATTTAAAGCTTTCAAATAGTGATTTTAAATGGACTGAATTTTCAAAACATGAATTTTCGATTGCTTTGTTAAAATTGTTATCTTTCATTGTTGTGGTCGGAATTAATAAAGTAGCAGCTGAAGAAATGCTTGTGTTTTTTCTATAAATGATTTTTCCTTTAACTAATATAAATGGCCTTGTTGAGATTTTTTTTGAAAATTAATTCGATTGATTTTGAGAAGTAAAAGTTTTGCTTATGTTCTTATATAACACTATATGTCACCTTGGTCAATCCAAACACAAGCGGTAACAAACATCATGTTGAAATCATATTTGCATTTGATTGATTATTTTCAACTGATTTTCAACTAACACACATTTTCACAAAATCCCCTGTAGAAAATTGATTTTCACATGTTTTAATTTTTTTTAAATAATTTGAGTTTTCACTTTGTTGAAAATACTCTTGTTTATTTTGATTAGAAATTTACTCTAGGAAATATAATCTTTGACTAATTGAACCTTTTTGAAACTTTCAAAATTATTAATTCTTTTGAGAAAGTGATGGATAATGATTAAATTATATTTCAAAACAAGAGGAAGTATAATTTAAAATTTCACGAAAATTAAAAAAAATATAATATTTTTTAAATTAGTACTTAATCCATGATCATTTCTCTCACTATCACCTTTCTTTTAATACATACAGCATAATTTAATATATTGCGCAGAAGTTGATATTTCAAAGCATGGAAACATTTCCTTTTGTAAAAAATTCTATCCTAAAGTATTCAATCACATTTATTTAAAAGTCCGCTCGGTTATGCATGTGTGAATCACTTTAATTTCTATATATTTACTTTCATTCTCATTTAAAAGTCCTTACGGTTATGTATGGATGAGACTCATATAAGGAGGGATAAATATTCAAGTAAATTTAATCTCATTTAAAAGTACTCATGGTTATGCATGGTTAGAAAATACTCGACATTCATTTTTATGTAACTACTAACCTCGTTTGAAAGTCCTAAGGGTAATGCATAGTAAGAAAGTGCTTAAATTTTTTTTGTAATATTTGAGAGGAAAATTCTCAAATTTCTTCTTTATTGAAAATACCAAGCTCCTGTCACTGTATAAAATTAACCATAATCCTATTTATTCTCTAAAGCGGAATTTGTTTCTAATAAACAAAATATATGATTTTTGTTTGACTCATTGGAATTTGCGATATATATTCCCTTCTTGATTTGGTTTTACAATTTAAATCAAAATTCATTAGTATTTCAATTACTATTATTTTTTATGATATCAAAAGGGGGAGAGAGGTTAAGATTTTGTTGACTATGTAATATTCTTACTAATATTCAAGAGTGTTTTTATTATTCAAGAGATTGTTTTAGAATTATTTTTGTAGAATCAATTTTTCATTTTAAATTACATGCATCTGTACAGGGAGTGTTTAGTTGTAAAGGGAGCATCTAAATAGATGGAGCTTGAACACATCACACCAAACACATTTATTTAAAATTCGAAATCTTAGTGTATGTTTGTTATCATCAAAAGGGGAGATTGTAGAATATAATGGTTTATGATTTTTATTTGATGATAATAAACATATTTGTTTTCATTAAATGTATTAGTTCTGGTAATATTGCAATTTCACTAAATTAAATTAATATTTGCAGAATAAAATAATTGAATCGAAATTTTATTTGAACTTGTATTTTATTCAAATAAATATTTTATTTCAAATTCAAATAGTGTACATTTAGCTTACACTATATTCACATTTTCAAATACAACACAACTTTCGCTATCACTCTCATATATACAACATTTCTATACACTTTCATATACAATATCTCTCTTACTCTCACTCACTCACTCGAGTTTTTTATTTATTTTGATTTGCTCGGTCCAACTTGTGTCCAGCTATCCACTATACCCGTCGAATAAACAACGCAGTAAAATGAAAAAAGAAACAAACCTAAATTGACAAAATAAAATTGAATTTGAATACTAATATTGCCTCAGTTTATGGGTTTGTTTTTCTCTTCATATTTAGACTGGGATAAATATACATGTGCACGGACAACTCATGATATGCACAGTGTATTGCTGTGAATATCACAAGTCTGAGCCCCAATCCAATCTTATGGACAGCTGTAAAGGTCATACTCGAAGGCTCAACTCAGCGCAAATATGCACAAGTTCGAGGCGAAGCCGTCTCGAGCTTAACTCGGGTGCACGTATGTTACGCCCCACCTCTATACTCATGCTAGCCAAGGAAACTACGGGGTAATGCCGTCGACTAGCACAAAGAATAAGGCTGTTGAGGAGCGACCATTTGTGTAATTTCTTTGTGCGAGTACCGATATGTCAGATAATATAACTTAAATTTCATTTCAAGAGGAAATCCGACATATTAAATACAAACTCAAAGCTACCACACAATGGCTATGTGGACTTCAGAAACAAATATAGAAATAAACATAACACAAATCAGTCATAGATATTCATATCACAAAGGCGGAATCAGATATGAATATAACACATAAAAGTGTACATCAAAGTAGTGGTCAAACAAGATCCATTACATCGGAAAAGAATAGATACAAGTGCTAGACAAAATAATAATTATACATCAAGGAGTCTATAGCTCAAATGTATAATAACAAAAACTACTAATCTAAAGTAGTTAGCCAAAAATCAGATGATAATCCCTGATAAGAAGTCAAGCAAGAGCACCTGAAATACCTCGGTCTGAGCCGAGTATTATTTAAGAAGAAATAATAAACGGACCAGTATAGCTATAAATATCAGGTAAAATGAGATAGGATAAGAGATATGACCAAAAACGTATGATAACAAGAATGCAATAGTGTGTCAAGTATACATCAAATAACAACAAAAATCATACAATATCTCAAATCGTCTCAAAACACCAAAAAGAATCACATTCTTTAAATTATTCCCCAAAACACAAATATTGATAGAGCTAATCAATGCAAACCTCGAAAATTGGTGAAACACAAATTCTAGAAATCAACAATCAGAAATCTAGAAATCACAAAGGGGAAGGCCTATCACAAACGGGAGCATGAAAACTCACCAACCCGTGTATCACAAATGGAACGCTATTCTATGGTCGCTAACCATCAATTTTGAGCCGACGCGCCACAAACGGCCCGAAGACCATGGGTCGCTACCCCACCAAATTGAACCGAAGTTCCACAAACGGGGTTTTTAGTCCCCACACAAACAAATAGACATCGCACATCGCTAGTCTAAATCACAAAAATGATCATCAACGATAAATAAAAAGTGTGAATCACACTAAGCAAGTAAATATAAGAGTTTAGCTTCATGTCCCATAACCACTAGCTTAACTTAAATATTTACGAACAAATTGTAGATTTCCACTCGAAAATTGTCACAAGATTTCAATCGTACAAGTCTAAGAATTAACCGACAAAGTAAAGGCAAGCGTTTCATACCACTTGTTTTGCTAAGTCATTTAATTGGATTTCTCGCACGAATGAGGTAAAGGTTTGTATGTACTAATAGATTGGAAAACGGTTTTAAAAGAGAGCTTTATATTTAAAATAGTGTGGAAATCATTTTGATGAAAGAGTTTGAGTATTTACTACTAGTATAGAAACCTTTATATTTAGAAGTGACAAATCACAAAAATGATTATAGAAACAATCAATCACCAAAATACACATTCGAAGACGTGAATTAAATCCAAAGAAATCGATACCAAATCCATCAAAATGGATATTCCCAAAAATCCCGAAAAAGAAGTCATCAAGGTCGATAAAAGTGATAACAATTAATCGGAGCAACTAAAATCGATAAACAATGGAAATTCAATCAAGAAAAGCCCAAACAGGCAAAAATACACAGTTCTAGACGTTTGGGGGTCAATCCAGACGTTTGGATTTAGGTTCTGGAAATTCCAATAAAAACCTTCTAGATGTCTGGATCGGCAATCCAGACGTCTGAAACCCTTTCAGACATCTGAAATTATAATTCAGACGTCTGAAATTAGTCTCTAACTCTGACTTTTTTTTTATATTTTGCATGCATATTTTTTTTGCTCTAGGTCCAAACCAGACGTCTGGACTTGGTCACCAGACGTCTGGACTTGGTCACCAGACGTCTGGTCACCTGGTCTGGGCAATAATTTGCCTAGGCCAAAGTGGCCAAAACGTATCGGGAGCGATCGAACGAGCAACGACGACTAATGATTTACGCCGAGCGGCAACCCAGCCTTAAAGGCTCTTCGATACACCCCAAATATCAATGTCTAAACATCCATAGTAGGATTTTCATAAAATTGGACCAAAACCCCAAAAATTGGAAAATTCACCAAATATATTCAAATCAAAAGCAAATGAATATGCACAAATGTTACGGATTCATACCTAACAACAATGATAGCTATAGACATAGATGTGAGTTAAAGAACTCACCTTTAAACCCAAAAACAATGAATGAGATGCTTTTAGAACAAGGCAAGAACAATTCCTCTTCAACACACCTCTAGAATCTTCAATCTATTATCAAAGGTGAAGTTTTTCCTAAGTTAAGGTTAGGAATTTCCGAGAATTGAAGAGAGATTGAGATGGAGAAGATGAAGAGGATGCTTACCTTAGCTTCTCTTTGATGTTGGAGCTAGAATTTGTATTTCCTAACTAAACTAGGGTTTGGAATTTTAATTTCCTTTCTCTTCCACCATTTTTGCTTTAGCTAGAGAGTATTAGGAAAATGAGAATGAATGAAGGAAGTTGAGTGGAGTTAGGGTATTAGATGAGTAATGAGATGAAACCCAAACCCAAAGCCCAATAGAAAAATAGCAAAATTCACTCAACTCCAAACATATCGATGCTTATACTCAGAAAACTTGTAAACATCATTTTGGACTCAATGGAAGTGGTCTCGAGTCCCAATTCGACTGTTTACAAAAAGTAGCTTTTCAGACTTTAATCTGATTAACGATGCTATATTTAAATAATTTATTTAAATATACTATCGTAAAATATGCGGGTTGTTACAACGTATCATAAAACAAATTTACAAGTGCACATGTGAAGGCAAGAGGGAAGACCAGTGCATAAGACATGTTTAAGAACAACCAACCAGTGCATGCACACATATCAGAAATTCAACAACATCAGGCCAAAGCAATTGATAGTCAAGGACAAATGCAAGTGCAACAACAAGATCGGCAAGAGAAATTCACAAGCATATGGTAGGGCAAGTTATCAGTACAAAGATATTCACAGGCCAGAAACACCAGAAAATGCAGCATGTATAATTATTCATGCATGATCAAGTGCATAAAGGAACAATATGGTCAGGTTAAGGTGTGCATCAAGTCAAATGAACATGCTCCGGCTATCGAAGGATTAGAGCTCAACATGAACCAAGACAGCAAATGTTAGTGCACAAGCAAAACAAAGAAGTACAAGTACATAACAACAGATGTAAATAAGCAATAAAAAAATTTAGGGACACGCATACACGATGGACTTACATTATCATGTAAGAAAATGTAAACAACACACATACAAATAGGTCCAGAGTATCATAAACTGGAAGCATGAATGAAGTAGTACAAGGCAGGGTCAATATTACACAACAACAAACACATGCATATAGGGTAGAATACTCCAACTAATGCAACACACATATGCACAAGGCATCAATACACGACAAGGAAGTATCAGTGCACATGTAAGGATAGTGACCACTTAGGCACAAGAGCAGCAAGTCAAAGAAGACATTTGGATTTGCAATGATCAATGAAATATATTGCTAGCATCTCAACATTGAAAGAATTCAAAGCCACATACATGAAAAGAGCAACAAAATCAAGATCAGCCAAACAAAGATATTTCAAAGTATAATCAAAATATATGAAAAAATATATATATCATTATATTCGAATATATATTACAAGCGAACAAGTCAGAAAATCCATAATAGCGTATAGAAATATATACGAATATATAGTAGTGTTGATCTAGTCAGAAATCAAAACAGCATTTATCGAAAAATCAAACGGCCAAGGAAGTAGTTGAGGAATTAAAATCAATTTTCAAAGCCGAAGCTTAAAGGAAAATATACGAAATCAATCCCTATGTCTTAAAATAAATCAAGAACAAATTCTTAACTTGAATCAAAGTCGGTAATACTACAAAATCAGAAAGGAGCAGAAATTGTACTATTCTATCAATCAAATATCACTCGACAATTGAAGCAGCCGCACAATCAACCGTAACTAATTTGAAGAATGTGAGCATCAAAGAAGAAGGAGCACGATTTGGATATCACCTTCGAGCAGCAATTTTTAGAAACCCTAATTTGAAAATTCAAGAGAACAGCGGCAATATGCAATGTCTTAGGCTAAAGTTATTTTAGGAGAAGTCATATCAGTTGATCCAACTAAACTTATTGCATTTTAAGACTGTAAGAGGCCGAAAGTGCGACGGAAATTAGAAATTTCTTAGGATTGGCTGGTTTACCGTAGGTTCATCAAAGACTTCTCGAAGATTTCTTCTCATATGATGAAGTTTACAGAGAATGATATTAAGTTTGTATGGATGCCTTAGTGTGATCAAACATTCAATGATTGAAGGAGAAGTCGACATGTGCACTTGTTTTAACTATTCCAGATGGGAGCGAAGGTTTAACTGTATATGCGGATGCTTGTGGAACCAGATTAGAAGCAGTTCTAATGCAACATGGGAAAGTTATTGCCTAAGTGAGTCAACAGCTAAAGCCGCGTGAGAAAAATTATGCTGAGCACGATTTGGAGCTTTTAGCTATTGTCTTCGCACTTAAGACATGGAGGCACTAACTTTTCGGTGGAAAGTTTGAGTCATAGACATATCACAAATCCTTAAAATACATCTTTACCCTAAAAGATTTGAATTTGAGGCAGCCGATATGGTTGGAGTTTCTCACTTCTTATGATTTGGAGATTCTTTAGGAAAGAAAATGCTGTTCCGAATGCATTGAGTAGAAATTTTGAAATGATTGCTAACTTAGAAGTTAAGCTAGTGTTAATGGAGAGGATTCCATCTAGTTAGGAGCAGATCCTATTTTGGCTCGATTGATGAAGGATGTTATAGAAGGTATTGTTTCTTGTTTTGAGGTTGATCTTGGGATTGTATTAAAAACAATGGGCATCTATATGTTCACTATGTTATTGGGCTTAGGAAATAAGTGTTAGCTAAATGCCACTGTTCCAAGTTATCTTTCTATCCAGGAGTGACCAGGATGTTCAAAGATATAAAAAGAGTATTCTGGTAGAAGAGAATGAAGCGAGATATTTCGATCTTTGTGAATCGGTGTGAAAACTTCCAATAGATTGAAAGTGACTAGCAAAAGTCAGCTGGACTTCTTCAGCCACTTGAGATGCCAAAGTGGAAGTGGGAGCAGATCTTTATGGACTTTATTAATGGGCTTCCTAGGTCAAGAAGAGCGAACGAAGGCATTTGGGTTATAGTCGATCGACTGAGCAACAGTGCCCATTTCATTCCTATTAAGCTGACTAAGACTGCAACAAGTCTAGTGAGTTTGTGCATAAAGGAGATTGCGAGACTCCATAGGATTCCTTGCAGTATTGTAAAGTGACCAAGACCCGATATTCACTAGCAGGTTCTGGGAGGGACTGCATATCGCTTTAGGAACCGAGCTAAGTCTGGTACAACTTACAGTCCCCAAACAAATGGGCAAACAGATAGAGTCAACCAGATATTGGAAGATTTATTACGAACATTCAATCCAGACTTTGGGGGCTCTAGAGACGATCATTTACCCTTATTCGAATTCACTTACAACATTAGCTATTAGGAAAGCATTGGTATAGCCCCTTTCGAAGCTCGTTATGGTCTTCCATGTCCTTCTCCATAGTTTTGGGATGAATATGGAGATAGACTTGTTCTTGAATCCGTCATGATCCTAGAAGCTAGTGAGAAGGTAGCTGATATTAGAAGGAAGATGAAGGAGGTGCAGGATCGGTAGAAATGTTATGTGGATCGATGGCGCATGGATCTAGAGTTCTCAATAGGATATTCAGTGTTTTTGAAAGTTTCTTCGTTGAGAAGTGTTGTGAGCTTAAGAAATCAAGGAAGCTAGCCCCTCGATATATTATCCCTTTTCCCATCCAGGACTGGAATTGTAGGCTTGCATACAAAGTGAAGTTACCAGATAAACTATCAGATATGCACAATGTATTTCACGTGTCTCATTTACATAAGTTTGTACACGAACCTTCAATGATAGTGGAACCGGCACAACAAGTTATTTGGAAGTTCAGCCTAACGTAACCATTCTTAGGCGGCCTATTCGTATTGTCGCTCAAGATAAAAAGTTATTAAGAAATATGGTTGTGAATCTTGTAAAGGTTCAGTGGAGTAGAGATGATAAAAGTATTATTTAAAAAACCAAGGACTGTATTAGGGATTCTTATCCCAAGTTGTTGTTGTGGTTGCTTGTACTTTGTTGTATCTTTTTGTTGTACTCACCGGCTATGGTGGAGTCACTTTCTTTGTACCTGTTTATCGAGTGATATCGTTTGGGTCTTTTTTTTGAGATCTTTTGTTGTGTGTGATTAATTTCGAGGAAGAAATTTCTGTATGGTGTGGAGGATGTAACGATCCATAATATAATCACTTTGAATTTGAATATTTAATATATTTTAAATATTTAAATAATCGATTTTATAACGTAAATAGACCATTTTTTTTAAATAAACAATGATGATAAAGTTGTTTTAAAATTTGGTTTACAAAACTAATTAGTTCGGAGAAAAAAAATAGAAAATGTGAACAAAAAATGTTTTTCATATTTTCGACTTTTCATCGTTTAAAAGTTGTTGGAACACATTATGTTCACTAGAGTATACACACACACAAACACACACACACATATATATATATAACATATACTTTGGTTAAGGAATTGGTTAGAGTCATATAAGTTTAAATTATTTACGTAAGTAATAAAATAAACGTTAACATTTCTTTTGAAATTTTAAAATAAAAGAAAATTTAAAAGGTAACATTAAATGATGAAAAAGTGATGAAGTGATGGAGATGAGGATGGTGATGGGTTGCATATAGAGCAAGGTAGGAAGAACGGGAGGTTGCATCAAGATATGGAGGGTATGGTACTTCGAAATTATCAAGGGCATTTTAGATATTTCATTTATCCAATTTATATGAAAGTAATTCATTTTTTTCATTTCTCATATTATTTCATTTTCAAACCCTTATCTTCTTTTTTTAAACTCCCTTTTCCATGTCCACGGCTTCTTAAAGGTTTTAACTTTTAAAAATTACTTCTTTTCTCTTTAAAACACTATACTAGTCCTTAAATTAGTTTTACTCTTCTCTATCATCATTAATCCAACCAAAACAAGACCCAAGACCTCATTTTCTTCCCTAGTCGAGCCTGATACCCCCTATGCCAAGAACAAAAGTCCTCCCCTAGGTCTTAAAGTCGAGTTTTTGAAGAAGGAAGGAAGGCACGTTTGTCGATTGAATAGTTGTGCTAGTTTGGTTAAAGTTTGACCTTTGTTTTGGGTGAGAAAAGCTCACTTTAAAAATCAAGTTTTAAACTTTATTGTTTGTGTAATAATTTTATTTGCTTGCTTATGTTTAATAAGTGTATGGAATGATTATTGTTTGGATTGGTTACCACTTGAAAGCAGATAGCACATAGGATGTTTGCAGGAGACTTGAAATTAAATCGAAGTGGTCGTAGCGAATAGGTCGCTACGACACACCTCGAAGTGCATAAGTAATAAAGTGACAAATTTTACCTTGCGTTCTGAATGTTATTTACATTTTTGTATATATTTGCCTATGATTATGAGATGTTTAGATGTAAATATATGACATATATAATGTTTGACGGAAGTGTCTTTTTAGTGACTATCGCTATATCAACACTTTGAAAATATCTTCTCTTTTGAAATCATTGTAGTGTGATTTCATGCTTGGGTTGTACAAAGTTAATTAATCATTTTATTAATGATGTTCCAATGGTGATTAATCATTTTAATAATGTTGTTTTAAAGTAATTAATCATTTTAATAATATGTTTTAATGTTAATTAATCATTTTAATAATGATGTCTAAAAGCGAGTTAACTATTTTAATAATGATGTTTTAAGGTAATTAATCTTTTTAATAATGATGTTCAAAATTAATTAATCATTTAATTAATGGTTTTTAAGGTTAATTATCATTTTAAATAATGACATTTAAGGTTAATTAATTATTTTAATAATGACGTTTAAAGTTAATTAATAACTTTAATAAAGCCTTTTACAGTTAATATTTGTAATGTGAAAACCAAGGATGAGTTTGGTTTTTACAAGTTTAAAAAGTAGATTCGTTTATGGAAAGTATAAGAATTAAATTTCCGTAAACGATATAGCATAAAAGGAAAGGATTTAGTCATATTCTTAGCAATAAATATCGAGGTATGGAAACTAATTTCTATCTCGAAGGTTAAAAATGTCGTTAAGGCAATACTTAGAGGTAGCACTACCTTAACTTGCCCGGCTTCTTTTTCAACCATGGGATAGTACAAGTTTAAATCAAAATGTAGTGGTAAGGGCATGATAATTAATTTTCATATAAGATCATTTTAATTATTCTCGACAGTTGATTATTGACTATCAATTCTGCTATCTTCATGGTGTATCGTCAATCTGAGAAGATTTGTTGCTCTTTGGAGCATTGATATCTATAGTGACCCGAAATTTTACAGCATAGGTTTGCGAATATTTAATAAATTTTAAATATTCAAATAATAGTTTTTATAATTAAAAATATTACTCTTTTAAAAATAAATAAAAATGATGGTAAAATAGATTTGTAACGACCTAGGATTTTGCCACTTTGAAATAGGCTATTTAAATATATTTTATATAACCAACAAGTGGATTTTTTATTAAAAAATAAATCTATTTTAATTATATAATAATAATGATTAAATAGTTTTCAAAATTTGTTACCAACATAGACAGTTCAAATGAAAATAGAAAATGTGACCGAAAAATGTTTTTCGAATTTTCGACTTTTCGACATCCGAAAGTTGTTGGGAAACGTTGTGCACACCAGTGTACACATGCACACACTTATAAACTAGGATTTGATCAAATTTTCAAATAATGTACATGCATATACATGTATACATACATGAATACTTAGTAAATATACATATACATGCATGATTTGACCTTTGATGTACACATATATAATAAAGCCTAAGCAAATCTCTTAATTTAAGTACCTAAGTACAAGGCATAGTGCTAGCATGATTTAAGGGGGGGAGTCCATAACCAACGTGTGGAACGAAGAGGGGGAGTGGAGGGCATGCATGTTTCAAGATAAGTTAATATTATTTAATACAAGGATATTTTGGTAATCTACTCCCCATCATTTCCTATAAATACCCATCCCCTTCTCACTTTCAGTGTTTTACTTCATTTTCTTCATTTAAAAATTCTCCTTCTTCTTAAAAGCTCTATGACTCTTTAATAGCTTCTTCATAATTTTTAAAGTTTAAAAATCTTAACTTTTTCCTCCTTAAAAGCTTATTAAAAACACTCCTTTTCACTTCAGCACCTCTTCTCCACAAAACAAGCACCTATACATCCAAATATGGACAAGATTTTTGAGAAGAGATTAACTAAATAAAGATTTTTTTCTAAGGCTTAGTGGTTGCTATGGATAAATAAACCTCAAATGGAATTGGTTGTTTTTTTTATTTGATAGTTAAATAATCGACTATCAAATATGGATTCAAAACATAACTTTGGAAATATCTAGGAGAAATACATGAGTTACATGGCACAGTCATCTCTAATGATGTTGTACTCTGCATATAAATCTTGCTTCATTCTTCTAGGACAAATGATAAGGAAATCCATCCACTAACGGTTAAGAGGTAATCTCTGTCTTATCTTTGACTGTTTATTTCCTAAGGAACAGGTTTGAGTTTACCGGGAATTATCAAAAGTTGTTTCGAAGAGACCGGGATCAGATATGTTATCCGAAAACCACTTTGATCCAACTTAAGCATTTCGAAGTAAAGACATCTTGAAGTTGATGGAATTCAAAAGGGGGCTCTCAAGTGTTTCGTTCAGCCTTAGAACGAACTTGTATGGATGAATGTTGGTATTGCATTATTGGCTAGAGGGCAGTGTAAGCATTCCAATAGAAAGTGGCAGAAAAAGGTAAAATGTTGCCTCAAGCCTCATCAATCGGGAAATGACAAAAATCGGTCATGAAGTAGGGCCAAATGGGTCGCTTCCATCAGGGTAAGGTCATTCCAAATCTAGATTGATTACTACATACTCATGTATGCTTTAGGGCCCATTAATAAAGGGGCGATTATATTCGGTGCTACTAGTCAAGTGGTAGGTCTGTCTTGTGCAAGGTTTTAAATATCGCACATCTCGGACGAGATCTCGTTTTCAAGCCTGAGCGATTCGAAACAAGTTATTTCGGTATAATCTCGTTTGACACGTATCTCAGCCGATATTTTGGTATCTCGCTTGACATCTCGGCCGAGGTTTAACTACGAGATATCGGCCGAGTTTAGAATTTTAAATAAATTAACTCTTTTTCTATTGGGCTGGCCCATGGCTTAACCCAAATTTAAGCTTTTCTGGTTACACTTTATTATCCCTTTTCTCATATCTGTGCCATTCATTTTCCCTCTCTTATTTTTTGGCTAGAGCAAACATAAAGGGATAGAAAAGCTATGTTGATTTTGGTAAGCAATTCGCATTTTGATTTCCATTTAAGTTTCTAATTTGGATAAAATTCAGATCTATTATTCTCCTTCTTCTTATGCTTTGTCTAGTTTAACATTTTTCTTAATCCTAATCATTTTTGCCGATTTAATTTTGGTTTTAATTGAACTGATTTATGCTTGTGCTTTTCTTTCAATGTTAAAACATGTTTGAAACTCATTTGTACAATGTATGCTAGTTTTTACTTCTTGTTAGTTTGTTGATGTGCTTTTGTTTACTAACAGTTCAAAACAATTTATTTCTAGAATATTTTACTTTTAATGGTAAATTTTGTACTTGAAATTAGGAAATTATGATTGTCCTTTCAACAATATAAACCATCAAAGGTGGACATGACATTGTTAACTTTACATTTTTAGTACGTAGTTATAATTTGGAACATAATATTCTAGTTCAGATGTATATGCAATAACAGTACTAAAGCTTATTCCTCTGAACAAATTTAGTAAGCCATGCATTTCTCCTTTCTGCTAATGTATTTGAATTATAAACTAAAAGTTTTCTTTATAGACTTCATTAAGTTTCATGCATATTAGTAAACATTGTAGATTCTTGCATTAGACTATTGATATATGCTTCTTGACTTCTATAAAATAGGAATGATAATGTATCAATAAACTAATGATATAAAAATATTTATGTAATTTATGTAAATTTTAGAATGAACTCATCATCAGGAGCATCAAATGCTCCTATTGCAGCAGAAACAAGTATTGTAACAAGAGGTGATACTTTTTGGGTGCATGGAACAAAGATTAATGGTGGAAAGCGTTCTAAATGCCTCTTTTGCATGAAAGAGCTTAGTGGAGGAATTACCCGACTAAAGCAACATCTTGCTAGCATACAAGGTGATTGTGAGCCATGTTCAAAAGTTTCAGCGGAGATTAGGCAAAAGGCAAAAGATAAAAGATACAAAAGAAGCAGCATGAAAAGCTGTCATTAACAACGTATCAATTGGAATTCATGAAAGTAGAGATGAGCATCAATACTTTGATATTTCTAGAGGTAGTAGCTCAAATGCTAAAGGACCTATTGACGTATATGTATATCCTTCTCCTAGTGAAACGGGAAAAGGTATGGTTCAATCAGATATTAATGTATTGAAAAAGAGAGAGAGAGAGATGAAGCTTGTGGTTATATTGCTAGGTTTCTTTTTGAAGCGGGTATAGCTTTTAATGTTGTTAATTTAACTTCATTTAAAGAAATGGTGCAAGCAATTGGTTTATATGGTGTTAATTTAAAACCACCATCAATGCATGAGATTAGTGAAAATTTTCTTCCACTTGAAAAGGAAAAAATGGAGGAAAGTTTAAGGTCATTTAAAGAAACTTGTAGAATTCAAGGTTGTAGCCTAATGACGGATGCTTGGACAGATCATAGAGGAAGAAGCATCATGAATTTGGTGGTCAATTGCAATTCAAAAACTATTTTTATGAAGTCCAAGAGTGCTTTAGTGGATATTCAGAATGCTAGATATATTTGTGATTTTTATCATAGATTGAGTCAAAGAATTGGGTGAAGATAACGTTGTTCAAATTATAACTGACAATGCATCTAATAACATGGCGGCTGCTAAATTATTATCTTTAGAACATCCAAGAATATTTTGGACAAGTTGCGCAGCACATACCATAAATCTTTTATTGAAAGACATTGGATCAATTAAACCTATTAGGAGTGAAATTATAAATGCAAGTTGTGTAACTGTATACATTTATGGGCATACAATAATTCTTGACTATATGAGGAAATGCACAAATCATAGTGAGTTAATTAGGCCTGGACTTACAAGGTTTGCAACATCATTTCTTTCTTTGCAAAGTCTATTTGAGAAGAAAAGAGATTTGAGGAAAATGGTTATATCAGAAGAATGGAGTTTATTGCCTTAAGCTGAATCAATAGAGCACAAACAGGTAATGGTATAGCTTATATATATATATATATATATATATATTATGCACTTTTGAGTTATGTTTTGGTTGTAAATTGATTTATGTTTTAATTAGACTTGTAATTTAGATGAGCATTAAAGTTACAGCAAGATTTTTTAACCACTGGTTGTAAATTGTAAAATTGAACTATTCAAATTAATTATAAAATTGCAGGCTACAAGGATCATTGGTAGCTCCACATTTTGGGATCAGGTTGAGATTGTAGTTAGAGTTTTTGAACCATTAGTGAAAGTACTCCGATGAGCAGATGGTGACATACCTTCAATGGGGTGTTTGTATAGTTATTTAGATAATGCAAAAAATGAGATCGCGGAAGCACTTAATTTCAAAGAAAAAAATATCGAGCAATTTGGGCTATAATTGACAAAAAAGATGGAGTAATAAACTGAAAAATGATTTTCATTTGATAGGATACTTTTTGAATCCCTCACATTATTATAGTAAAAGATAACAAATTGAGGATAGACAAGAATTCATGGATGGATTTCTTCTTGTCTTTTCAGGATGTACAAGAACAACCATATCATTCAAGACAATATCACTAGAGAGTTATGTGTTTATCAAAATCAAGAAGGAACTATTGGTACCGAGCTTGCTATACGACAAAGAAAAAGTACTTCTTTCAATCCTGGTATAACACACTTTCTTAAATTAACTATTTGTTTTTTGTAGCGCTTGTATCTTTAATTACTGGAATGATTTTTAGCATATCTTGCTTTTATTTTTTTAGTCAGTTTGTGGAAACTACATGGTGGATCAACACCGGATTTGAAGAAAATGGTTGTTCGAGTTTTAAGTTTAACTACTAGTTTATCAGGATGCGAGAGAGCATGGAGCACATTTGAAATGGTATCATATACTCACTTACAAACATGTTTTAGACCTTGTTAATACTTAGTCAATAGCCACTGTTATATTTTGATTATAGTAAATAACCACTGTTATTTTTTAATGCTGTTAATTTTCGCTAATGAATATGGCTGGTACAAAATAATTAATATTCACTATTATCTTTCGGTTTCATATTGCAAAGAGTATAGGGTTGTCAATAAATAAGAAGTTAATGACAATAAATTAGAAATTGATGAAATAATGATTGTTAATAGCTACTGTTACTTGATATGCATGTATTATAATTTGGGCAATATAAAAAAGAAGTTAATTTTGGCAGTATAAGAATAGAAATGCACGTATTCATGGCTACTGTTGTTTTTTTTCATATAACAAAGAGAATTGGCTTGACAATAAGTAGAAAGTTGTTGACAGTAAACAAAAAACTGATGACATAAATAGTATTACTATTAATAACTATTATTATTTGATGAATACATATAAGAATTTGGAGTGCAATATCTTTTGGTTTCATATAGCAAAGAGTATTGGGATGTCAATAAATAAGAAGTTAATGACAATAAATTAGAAATTGATGACATAAAGATTATTAATAGCTATTGCTGCTTGATATGCACGTATTATAATTTGGGCAGTATAAGAAAAGCTAATTTATGCGGTCTAAGAAGAACAGAAATGCACGTATTCATGGCAGCTATTACTTTTTTTTACGTAACAAAGAGTATTGGCTAGACAGTAAATAGGAAGTTATTGATAATAAACAAGAAATTTGAAGAATATAAATTCATTTGTGTTTTATTACTGTTATTTTTAAACATGCCCAAAGAAGTTAATGGCAATAAATAAAACAATAAAGTTTAATTACTATTTTTTAATTGACCATAATGTTGCTTATTGTTTTAGCCATTTGACATTAAATAAAAGCACAGATTGAAGGTTTATTCTAAAAAGCACAAATTGCAGGTTCACATGTAATTTGATACTTATTAGAGTAACAGTTTTATTTCATACAAGCTTGTGTCTTCTTTATATATATATATGATTCTTTGTCTAATTTTCTATATGATTGCAGATTCATTCTAAAAAGAGAAATCGACTATGCACAAATAAACTAAGAGATTTAGTTTTTGTCAAATTTAACTCACAACTCAAATCAAAGTTTGGTACTAACACAAGAAATGCTATCTTGGCGCCTACCTATAATGAAGGAATGGTTGATGAGTGGATCGGTAATTCTAAAAGATTGAACCATGATGACATATTATCGAATGATGATGGGGATGAAGAAGCATTTCCAAGTGATGTTCTTTCATGGGCCGACGTCGCTAAAGCTATGGGCAGTGAGGTGTATACATGGTCTAAAAGAGCAAAGAAAAAAACTAAAACATCTCGTAGAAAGGGAAAAGGGATACTAGTTGAAGTGGATGGTGCAAATATATTGGATGGAGATACCATCTCAACATCTGATTCAGAGTTCGAAAATGAATAAACTTTAACTTCTACTTGTATAGAAGCTTTTGTAGCTAAAATATTACTTTAGCTTCCACTTATTTAGAAGCTTTTGTAACTACGATATAACTTTGATTTCTACTTATTTAGAAGCTTTTGTAAGTAAAGTATAACTTTAACTTCTACTTGGTTAGAAGCTTTTGTAACTAAAATCTGAATTATAACTTGTGGAAAACATGGTCTTGATTTAGTCGAATATTATTGTCGTATACATGTGATTTTTTTAACCTGTTGTTTGAATATTTGTTCATTTGTTTATTTTTACATTTAGTCATTTTTTTACCTAATAATATATGATGTAACTTGCTTTATGATGGTTTGTTTAATATATATTCTATCACATATGATCTTACATTGAACATTATTCATAAATCCTGATTATTTATTTTCATTAAAATGAGTGAGTGAGTTCTTTCGATACTAAACTACTAACGATAAGCATGTGGTATATTCAAAGTAAATGCGTAGTTTAGGTAGTGACTATTATTTATAAATTTTGATGTATGAAAACTAATTTTCAATATGATATATACTCCGAGATAGCTCCGAAATAAGTTTTAAGAACCGAGATGTAAATCCAATATGGACGACCGAGATGCACTCATCTCGTTCGAGATCTCACCCGATACGAGATAAGCTCTCTAAATTCTTTGATACGAGACGTGACCGAAATTCAAGATTTAAAACCTTGGTCTTGTGTGGCAGGAGTACGAGATACCTTTGATTTAAAAGTTTTTATAAAGTTAAATACTTATGCTTTACCCAAGCTAGACTTATGTTTAACTTAGAGTTTATTTACTTTTCCAAAACTCTTGGGCACTCAAATTTGAATGGGTAGCCAAGTAGTTCGGGTTTTTCCACAGATTTATTTTGAAGAAGCTTGGAGCAGGTGGCTTCATCGATAGTTAGTTATTTTTCTTATTTATGTTGTATTATATGTATATTATATCTGTTAGGTAGGGACAGGCTGTTATAACTGTCCTAGGCTAGAATTTGTATTAGTATGACTCTGTTGTAATATTTTTGAAATAACTTTGTAATATATTATGTTGAGTAATATATATTATTCCATTGCGTTGTGAGATTATGTGTTGCTTAGTTTCTTCTCTTCTATCTTTTCTTTCTTTCACCCTTAATGACCCGTCTTTCGAACGACCAAATGATCGACACATGAATACTGAGGATGTATTAAGTGTCGTCTTTGGAAGTAAGAAAGGCGGATTATTACATTTGGTATCAGAGCTTAGGTTGAGCAACACTTATGCTTTGGTGGGGGTAAACTCATTATTGATAGGGTCAATAGTGCCCTAGAATGAGTCTAAGTGCAATATATATATATATATATATATGAGTGTGTATTTGTTAGTGAATAGAAATGTTTTATATTGTGTTGTTTGACTTGTTGAGTGACTTAAGAATTCTGGTTGATGCGCCTGATCAACGTTATCGATAGGTATTTCCTAAACACTTGAACAAGTTAAATTGACATAATATTGTTTTAAATATGGTAAATGAAATAATTTACCTAGGAATATATTTTCTATACATAAAAGGTGATGATTTTAAAAATCAATGTAGTTATCTATGAGAAGAGTGGGTTAGTAGTAATAGTATTTAAATTTTGCATTTATGGTTTAACTTCTCATGCTCATCCAGTTTTGAGCATTGACTATTGTTAGACTTAAAAGTAGATTTCCTTTTTCCATCATGGTTTGGGTAGATATATAGAATTTGTAGGAACATTGAATCGAACACCTTGTGAATTATGTTTCACAATTTGACTATAGGGCATTCGATGATATGTAGGATTAAATATTGAGTTTTAATAAAGGTGTTTATCAAAAGAAAATCTTTAGATAGTTTTATAGGATGAATTAAGAGAGATGATTTTACAAATCAGAACTACTAAATTTGTTTTAAAAATGAAAAGGGTTTTGAGAATGTAAAATCCCGGTGGTTTTGACATATTCCAAATGATTTTGGAAAATAGTAGTAATCTTTCTTAAGGATATTTTAAGATATAGGTATTTTAAAATAATGTTTGAGAGAAAGGTTTTCTTTGGACAGTTCGAGAATAAGTTTTGATCTGTTTTGTGGTGATCAGAATAATCTTCTAAGTGAAAATCGAATGTTTGCTTAGGTAGATATGATGGTGAACTTAGTAAATTATCCTCTTTGTCATTGTATAATCGGGACGAGTTCAAATCCGAATGAATCCAAAGTAAGCGGATGGTTTTTTTTAAAATATTTATCCATAAATAGTATTGTTTCGGGAAGAAATTTTGAAAAAAAGAGAAATATTTTTTTAAACTAGATCGATGTTTTGGAAATGACTAAAACGGGTAAGAGATGCGTTTGGATGGCAAACACTTCTCTTGAGTATTACCCTTCTTATTAAAGGGGTATATGGTACTATTTGGTAGCACCGAATTTCTTCACATCGTTTTGGAGTTACTTGGCTATATGTATATTTTCAAAAGGTTTTCGAAATAAACCCTTGGTATTGTGTTTGTGGATTCCTTAAAAGGAAGAGTTTTCAATTAAAAAGATATGTTGAAAGGTGGATTAATAGATGAAGTATTAATTAGGTTAAATTTAATAAAGAGGTTGATTTGGTTGACCTAGTTTCAAGACCCAAATTATTTTGACCTGCATCTAATAGTTAAAAGTAATTAGAATTAAAAATCAAATGTTTGTATATACCCTAGGTTGTAGAAGAGTATTATATAAGTTAACAAATTTAAAAATTGATTCTTATGATGCATGATGGGAGGGTAGAAAGTAGTTAGACAGTAAGAATTGTTAGATCGGTATGTAGGTTGTATGAAGAACATTTCTCTTTTTCACATAGTTCTCGATCCTAGATTTAAGTATATGAGTGGAGATGTTTTACACCATTCCAAATAAAGGATTTATCACTCAACTTTTAACGGCGAGCGTTGTTGAGGGTTCTTACGTGAAAGGAAAGTTGTGTGTTGTAGTTTATGGCTATGTAAGGAGAACATAAGTTTCTAATTAAGAGGCCCGACCATTGTCCGCATTAGGAAGTCGGGTGAGCGAAACTACTTTGAAAGTGAAGTTATGTGTTCGAGTGAATGATCAAATCAGATTTTACGTAGGAATGGTCTATGTACATCATACGGATTGATGAATAGTTTTAGTGTTTCTAGGAATTAGGTTTATTGTACAATTTCGGGGACCTGGAATTTTACCGCCTTGGTTTGCGAATATTTAATAAATTTTAAATATTCAAATAATAGATTTTATAATTAAAATATAACTCTTTTAAAAATTAAAAAATAAATGCAAATAATGGTAAAATAGATTTGTAACAACCCAGGATTTTGCCACTTTGAAATAGGCTATTTAAATATATTTTATATAATCAATAAGTGGATTTTTATTAGCATTAAATTCCATTTTAGTTATATAATAATAATGGTTAAATAGTTTTCAAAATTCGTTTACCAATATAGATAGTTCAAATGAAAATAGAAAGTATGACCGAAGAACGGTTTTTGAATTTTGTACTTTTCGACAACCAAAAGTTGTCGAAAAACGTTGTGCACACTAATGTACACATGCACACACTTATAAACTAGGGTTTGATAAAAATTTCAAATAATATACATGCATATACATGTATATATACATGAATGCTTAGTATATATTTACATACATGCATGATTTGACCATTGATGTAGTACATAAAAAAAACCCTACGCAAATCCCTTAATTTAAGCACATCAGTAAAAGGCATGGTGCTAGCATGATTTAAGGGAGAGAGAGGCCATAACCAACATGTGGAACATATTGGGTGAGTGGAAGGATGTTGCATGCATGTTTTATAATAATTTAATATTATTTAACACAAGGATAGTTTGGTAATCTACTCCCCCTCATTTCCTATAAATACCTATCCCCTTCCCACTTTCCATTTTTTACTTCGATTTCTTCATTTCAAAATTTTCCTTCTTCTTCATAGCTCTATGACTCTTTAATGGCTTCTTCATGATTTTTAAAGTTTAAAAATCCTAACTTTTTCCTCCTTAAAAGCTTATTTAAAACACTCCTTTTCACTTCAACACCTCTTCTCCTAAAACAAGCACCTACACATCCAAAACAACCTAGGACGAGCCCCATAGACCCAAGGATGAGCCCATTTGAACCCCTAAAGCACACAAAAGTTCAACACTTCCAAGGCAAGGTGATGTTTTATGTTGTATTAGAGTTGGGTGGGAGATTAGTTTAGTTTCATAACTGTCGGTGAGTAAAGCTTAATTATCATAAATATATTGCTCATAAAACTGTATAATTGTTGGTGATTATGATGCTTGGATATGTAATATTGAAGTTGGGTTGATTATATGTGATTGTACTTAGAAACGTACATGTTTTGGTTGAATGTTGTTATGCTTAGTTAGTCGGCACATTACTTAAATATGATAGTTAATGTAACAACCCGCATATTTTACGGTTGTATATTTAAATGATTTATTTAAATATAGCATCGTTAGTCGGATTCAAGTCCGAAATGTCACTTTTTGCAAATAGTTGAATTGGGACTCGAGACCACTTCCATTGAGTCCAAAATGGCATTTGCGACCTTTTTGAGTATAAACATCGATATGTTTGGAGTTGAGTAGAATTTCGACATTTTCACTTAGGGCTTTGGGTTTCAGCACACTAACCCAACTCATCTTATATCCTAACTCCACCACCGTCTCCTCTTCATTCATTCTATTATTTTCCTAACACTTCATGCTTTATTAAAAATGGGGGAAGAGATTGGAAACTAAAATCCTAAGCCCTAGTTCCTTTGAAATTCAAGTTCTAGCTCCAAAATCAAAGAGAAGCTTAGGTAAGCATCCTCTTCTTCTTCTCCATCTCAATCCCTCTTCAATTTCAGAAATTTCCCATGACCTAACTTAGGAAATATTCGTTGTAATCTTAGATTGGAGCTTCTAGAGTTGAAGTTGAAGTGTGGTTGATCTTTCTTTTGATTTCAAAGCTTCTCATTTGTTGTTTTGGGTTGAAAAGGTGAGTTTTTGAACTCACATCTACGACTATAGCTTTTTTTGTTGTTAGGTATGAATTCCTAACAATCTATTCATGTTCATTTGTTTTTGATTTGGATTGAATTGGTGAATTTTCCAATTTTTGGTGTTTTGAAGTCAAAATCTTTAAAAATCCTAGTTTTGACGTTTGAACATATTTTTGGTGGTGTATCGAAGAGCCTATAAGGCTGGGTTGCCGATTGGCATAATCTCCTAGCACCCATCGCTCATCTGATCGCAATTTGTTTGGATTTTTGCCCTTGGAAGGGATAGGCTGAGACAATTGAAGTTTGCAGATTCAGTCGACTGAACTCTGAGTTCAATCGACTGAACCTGGAACTAGAAAATTTCTGGTCCCTGTGTCTGTCGACTGAACTCTGAGTTCAGTCGACTGAGCCTGGAAACCGAGTGTTTCCAGGCATGAGTTAGTCGACTGAACTCTGAGTTCAGCCGACTGAACATGGAAACAGAGAGTTTCCAGGCATTGAACTAGTCGACTGAACTCTGAGTTCAGTCGACTGAATTTGGGATATTGCATCGATCAATAAAAGTGTCGATTGTCCTAAGTCTTCTTAAATAAAAGTGGGGCATCACAGTTTGGCATCAGAGCCAAACTTCGGAACAATGTAGAATAATCTAGCAAGGATCATTGTCCTAAGTCTTTCTTAGGAATCGTGCCATAGGATTTAATTCGAGTCTTCGTACCGATCTATCCTATTTCTTTTGTGATGCCTTGTTTTATCAATCAAGTTTGTTTGATATTCATTCTGTGAATAACCTTTTTCCTCTTCTTTCTTTCTTTCTTGGAGAAGAGAAATGGTTAGACCAGGCCGTCCCAGCGCCGGTCAATCCAGTGCTACTCCCTATGATGGAGTATTTATGTCTGCTCAGCAACTTCTAGATCTTATGAATAATGCTCGAGCTATCGGACCCATTCCAAAGCCCACTCATCTTAAATCTGGGTTTGCACGCTTGTGCAGTGATTACACCAACTTGGGTGGAAAGCCTTTCAGGGGTTCCGAGAGCGTAATAGAAGTCCAAGCTTGGCTTAGGACATGCGATTACATCTTTTCCCGCATGAACCTTATTGATCTACATCGAGTCCAAGTGGCTTCTAGCATGCTCCAAGAAAGAGCATTAGATTGGTATGAGCTTTTGATTTCCGAAATTATCGAAGCAGATCTTTCTTGGGAGCAATTCGCGGAAAGATTCAAGTTAAAATTTGTGCCAGAAGCTAAAAAAGTATCTCTAGCTCTTCGATTGGAAGTTTCTTTTGATCAGCTTGTTGATATCGCTCTTCGACTCGAAGAGGTCGATAAAGAAAGTGATGTTGAAGTCAAACACAACATCAATAAGAAGAGGCCTTTTAAATTCAAGCCTAATCCCAACAAGAAAGGTAAGCAAGCAACTTCGGTAGCAAAGACTCCTACCTCTAGTCGTGGAGAATGTTACAATTGTGGTTCTAAGGACCATTATGCGAAAAAGTGTCCGAAGTCTCTTACTTGCCATTATTACAAGAGTTCGGGCCATACTATATCTTTGTGTCCCAAACTTCAAAGCAAGAAGGAAGGGAAGCTAAATGTTGTGCAAACCTCTGCTAACACTTCTCGTGGTCAAGGTATTTCTCATTCTATCCTTGATGGCATTATTTTATTTCGTGATCTCCCTATTCGAGTTCTTTTTGATACGGGTGCATCTCACTCTTTTATATCAAAAGAACTTGTTGATGCTTTGTCTTTGAATGTTATTGGCTTGATGACTTCATTGAGAATTGCGAATCCGGTTGGTGGATCCGCAACACTCAGTTTACTTTGTAAAGATGTCGAAATTATTTTATGTGATTATGCTTTCCAAGCCGATTTGCATGTTATGCGTTACCTTGGTTTTGGAATGATTTTGGGAATGGATTGGCTTAACCGTTATGAGGCCCATATCCTGTGTCCTAAGCGGACTATATGTAACAACCCGCGTATTTATCGATTTTATATTTAAATATTTCATCGTTCATCGGATTTTAGTCCGAAAACTACTTTTTGCAAACAATCGAATTAGAACTTGAGACCACCCTCATTGAGTTCAAAATGACATTTGCGACCTTTTTGAGTATAAACTTTAGTATTTTTGGAGCTAGCTAAAAATTTGACCATTTCACTTTGGACTTTGGGTTTGGTTCAGCCCATTTGCCTAAACCATTAACTCAAGCTCCACTCCCTCTCCTCTTCATTACTTCACTTTCATTTCCTAACACTTAAGCTTCATCAAAAATGGAGAGTGTAATGAGAAATTAAAACTCCAAGCCCTAATCATCTTTGCAAATCCATGTTCTAGCTCCAAATTCAAAGAAGAAGCTTTGGTAAGCCTCCTCTTCTTCTTCTCCAACTCATTCTCTTATCAATTTCAGAAATTCCTAAACCTAACTTAGGAAATGTTTCTCTTTTAAGCTTAGATTCAAGCTTGTTAGGTTGGAATTGAAGAGTGATTGTCCTTGCCATTTCTCTATAGCTTCTTCTTCATTTGTTTTGGGTTTAAAGGTGATATATTTATCTCACATCTATGTCTATACTATCTTTGATTGTTGGGTATGAATTCCTAACACTTCTTCATGTGCATTTTCTCTTGAATTGAATTGGTTTGTTGAATTTTCCTAATTTTGGTATTTTGAAGTCAAAATTTATGAAAACCCTAGTATGGGTGTTTAGACAAGTTGTTTTGGGTGAATTGAAGAGCCTTTAGTGCTGGGTTGTCGCTTGACATAAATCCTTTGTCGCCGTTGCTCTTTCAATTGCTCCGAATCCGAGAACTTGTGTAGGTTTGCCCATTTAAGGGCTATGAAAATTTTGTCCTGCTACAGGTGACAAACGTCTGTGGATTATCCACAGACGTCTGTGGCTTCAGAAAAAATATTTCCCAAAACAGGAGACAGACGTCTGTGGATTATCCACAGACGTCTGTGGCTGTTGATTTCTGGAAATTAACCTATTTTTATGTGGATTTCCAAATTTATCGATTTTTGATTATCCATATAGTTATTTTCAATTAATATCAACTTTGATGATTTCTTTTCTGGATTTTTGGTGTTTCTATTTGATCGATTTGAAATCGATTTCCATGGCTTGATTCACGTTATCGAAATGTGAATTCTTGTGATAGATTGTTTCTACAATCATTTTGTGATTTGTCACTTCTAAATACAAAGGTTTCTATACTAATAGTAAATATTCAAATTCTTTACAAAATGGTTTCAACACTACTTTTAAACACAAAGCTCGTTTCTAAAACTGTTTTCTAATTTATTAGTATATACAAACATTTACCTCATTCGTATGAGAAAATCTAATTAAACGACTTAGCAAAACAAGTGGTATGAAACGCTTGCGTTAACTTCGTCGGTTAATTTTTGGACTTGTTCGATTGAAACTCTTGTGACAATTTTCGAGTGGAAATCTATAATTTGTTCGTAAATATTTAAGTTAAGTTAGTGGTTATGGGACATGAAGCTAAACTCATATATTTACTAGATTAGTGTAATTGACACTTCTTGATGATCGATGATGATCATTTTATGGTTTAGACTAGCAATGTGCGATGTCTCTTTGTCCATGTGGGGGACTGTACCTCGTTCTATTGAGCTTCGTCTCATTTCTTTTATGGGCTAGCGACCCATGCTCTATTATTGGATTTCGGTTCATCGGGCGTAACGCTGTACTACGTCGTTGTTCCGTATTATTTGATTTCTGTTCATCGGGAGTAACGCTGTACTACGTCGTTGTTCCGTATTATTGGATTTCGGTTCATCGGGCGTAACGCTGTACTACGTCGTTGTTCCAGAATATTAGAGTTTCAGGTTCATCGAGCGTAACGCTGTACTACGTCATTGTTCCGGCTCTATGGTTAGCGACCATGGAATAGCGTTCCATTTGTGATGCACGTGTTGGTGAGTTTTCATGCTCCCTTTTTATGATAGGCCTCCCTGTTTATGTGATTTCTGGATTTCTCGTTGTGATTTCTGGAATTTATGTTTCACCAATTTTTATGATTGGCAATAATATATTTGTCAATATTGTGGCTTGGTGAATTAAATAAAGGATATGACATTCTTTTTATGCTATGAGATTCGTGAGATATTTGTATGATTTTACTTTGTTGATTTTCTAATGTATACTTGTCGAGGTATGACATTTTTGGTTATCATACGTTTTTATTATATCTCTTCTTATATCTCATTTTATCTGATAATTATAGCTAGACTAATCCGTTTATTATTTTCTTCTTAAATTATACTCGGGTCAGACTGAGATATTTCAGGTGCTCCTGCTTGACTTCTTATCACGGATTATCATCTGATTCTTTTGGCTAACTACTTTAGATTAGTAGTTCTTGTTATTATACATTTGAGATATGGACTCCTTGATGTATAATTATTCTTTTGTCTTGCACTTGTATCTATTCATTGTGATATAGTGGATCTTATATGACCACTATTTTGATGTAAACTTTCATGTGTTATATTCATATCTATTTTCGCCTTTGTGATACGAATTGTATGCGACTGATTTGTGTTATGTTTATTTCTATATTTGTTTCCGAGGACTTCTTAGACACTGTGTGGTAGCTTTGTGTTTGTATTAGATATGTCGGATTTCCTCAGATATGAAATGAAAAGTTTTATTTTTATCTGGCATATCGGTACTCGCACAAAGCAATTACACAAATGATCTCTCCTCAACAGCCTTATTCTTCACGCTAGTCGACGGCATTACCACGTAGTGTCATTGGCTAGCGTGGGTATAGAGGTGGGGCGTCAAAGCTTGGTATCAGAGCCAAACTTCGGAACAATGAAGAATAATATAACAAGGATCATTGTCCTAAGTCTTTCTTAGGAGTCGTACCTTAGGATTTTATTCGAGTCAATTGGACCCGTTCTATCCTATTTTCTTTTATGATTCCTTGTTTTATCAATCATGATTGTTTGATATTCATTTTGAGAATAACCTTTTTCTTCTTTCTTTCTTTCTTTCTTAAAGAAGAGAGATGGTTAGATCAAACCGACCCAGTGCCGGTCAATCCAGTGCTACTCCTCAAGAGGGAGTATTCATGTCTGTCCAGTAGCTTTTAGATCTTGTAAAGAATGCTCAAGCTGTCGGACCCATCCCAGAGCCTACCTAGATCTGGATTTGCACGCTTGTGCAGAGACTATACCGATTTGGGTGGAAGGCCATTCAAGGGATCCCAAAGTGTTATAGAAATCCAAGCTTGGCTCAAATCGTGCGATCGCATCTTTTCTCGCATGAATCTTGTTGATTTACATCGAGTCCAAGTGTCTTCTAGCATGCTCCAAGAAAGAGCATTAGATTGGTATGAGCTCTTGACTTCAGAGATTAATGAAATGGATCTTACTTGGGAGCAATTCCGGGAAAGATTCGAATTGAAGTTTGTGCTAGAGGCTGAAAAAGTAACTTTAGCCCGACGCTTTATTGACCTTGTTCAAGGTGAATCTTCGGTGGCAGATTATGTCGCATCTTTTGAATCTCTCTCTAAATATGGGTTCGAATATATTAATACCCCATTGAAGAAAAATCATAGATTTGTTTATGGCTTGAATAAGAACCATAAAAAGCCTTTGCTTCTGAAACTCGAAGTTTCTTTCGATCAGCTTATTGATATCGCTCTTCGACTTGAAGAGGCCGATAATGAAAATGATGTTGAAGTTGTGCATGCCAAACAGAACTTCAACAATACCATGAAGAGGGCTATTAAGTTTAAAGGCCCCAATCCCAATCCGAACAAGAAAGGGAAGCAAGAATCTTCGGTAGCAAAGACTCCTACCTCTAGTCGTGGACGATGCTACAATTGTGGTCTTACGGACCACTATGCAAATGAGTGCCCGGAACCATTTTTTTGTCGTTATTGCAAAAGTTCGGGCCATCTTATATCTACATGTCCCATACTCCAAAGTAGGAGAGAGGGAGAGCTAAATGTTGTTCAGGCCCCTAGTGACACTTCTCTTGGTCAAGGTAATTCTCCTTCTATCCTTGACGATATTTGTTTTGTGATTATCTTATTCGAGTTCTTTTTGATATGGATTTCATATCATTGTTTTTATATCAAAAGAACTTGTGATTCTTTTTCTTTAAACATTTCTGGGCTTGATGACTTCTTTGAGGATTGCGAATCCGGATTGGTGGATCCGCAACACTCAATTTGTTTTTTTATTGATGAGGAAATTATTTTATGTGATTTTTCTTTCCGAGCCGATTTTTACTTATGCTTCGGAGTTGACTTTTGTAAGGATTGGTTTAATTATTATGAAGCCATATCCTTTGTCCCGTGTGGACTATTCATCTTCGACATTTTCAATCTGTTAAGCAGATTTCTGTTTTTCCTTTGTGATTTTGATTCCAATTTGATGGCATCATTTTATTCTTTAAGCTCACATGATGAGGAAAGTGTTATTTCTCTCATTCACGTAGTTTGAAAATTTTCCGGTATTTTTGAGTTTGTCTTAGGATTATCACCTAAGCAATATTTTGAGTGGTGTTAAGGTCTTTTTAGCTCGACCTTGCCACCGATTTTCATTTGCTACGAGTTGCGGGAGTTAGCATTCCATTTACCGCATTCCGCACTCGTTATGGTTCTTATAAATGACTTATTATGTCATTCAGTTTTTCCATCTTATTTCATCCATTTTATAAATCGAGTATTATATGAGTATCTCGATGACTTCATTTTTGTATTTATTGATTTTGGATGGAAATAGCAATTTAAAATTTTTGCAAATCTTTTTCATAAGATTTATTTATAAGTATAATTGGATTTTGTTCTTCAATGAGCAAAGAATATTCTTAAAACTTCTAAGAGATATTTTTATCATATGGATTATGATTTTGTGATTGTATTGCCCATTGAGTGCTTTAAGAATTCTGGTCGATGCGCCTGATCAACGTTATCGATAAGAATCTCCTAAACGCTATGATGAGACAATGAGACAAAGTAAATTGAATTGTAAAATGTAAATTTTTCTGAAAAGATTATTACATAAAGATAATTGTAATTTTGAAAGTTTTATCTTTTCGGGAAGGAAGATTATTTAAAAGAACTCTTTTCCGATACTCTTATTCTTGTGATTCCCGAAGGGAACCAAGACTTTATTGTTTATACCGATGCTAGTCGTATTGGTTTGGGTGTCATTCTCTTGCAAAAGAGGACGTGCCATCACTTTTGCTTCTAAATCATTAAAGCCTATCGAGACTAGATATCCCACTTATGATCTGGTGCTCGCGGCTATTGTTTTCGCTTTTAGAATTTGGCGATATCATCTTTTGGGAGAGAAATTTATTCTTTACCCCGATCATAAATCTTTGAAACATTTATTTTCTCAGAAGGAACTTAATTTGTGTCAACAACGTTGGCTCGAGTTCCTTGTATCTTATGATCTTTTTACCAAGTTCATCGGACGTTTCAATATACCCCGCTTTATTGAGCTTTGTCTCATTTCTTATATGGGCTAGCGCCCGATGTTCTTTTATGGTGTTCGGTTCATTGGACGTACCGTTTTTGTACTACGTCAGTGTTCCGAATTATTTGAGTTTCCGTTCATTGGACGTACCGTTATTGTACTACGTCGATGTTCGGAGTTATTCGTGTTTCCAGTTTCCCGGGCGTATTGTTATTGTACTACGTCATTGCCCCGGCTCAATTTTCCGTTATTCATGACGTTTTCCACGTCTTTCAACTACAGAATGCCTTTGGGATTTCGATTTTTATTCTTGAGCCTGGTGTTATAGTAAGGATTGAAGTTTCACCAGATTTGACTTTTGAGCAACATTCTATTCGAATCAATTCTTCGGGGGTTGAGTGCCTTCGAAATAAAGATGTTCTTTCTGTGAAAGTCCGATGGTTCTCAAATCCTAAGGATTTCTCTTGGGAATCCAGAGAATTCATCGAGCGAACACGTTCGGGCTAACTCTTTCGTGCTCTTTATGGTGAACTTCTTATTTCAAACTCTCTTTTGTGTTGATATGCTTTTATGGTTGTTACCTTTTATTTTCCTCTTAATTATTGCGAGGACGCAATTTCTTAAAGGAGGGGAGTCTGTAACAACCCGCATATTTATCGATTTTATATTTAAATATTTCATTATTCGTCGGATTTTAGTTCGAAAAGCTACTTTTTGCAAACAGTCAAATTAGGACTCGAGACCACCCCCATTGAGTTCAAAATAACGTTTGCGACCTTTTTGAGTATAAACTTTATTATGTTTGGAGCTAGCTAAAAATTTGACCATTTCACTTTGGACTTTGGGTTTGGTTCAGCCCATTTGCCTAAACCATTAACTCAAGCTCCACTCCCTCTCCTCTTCATTACTTCACTTTCATTTCCTAACACTTAAGCTTCATAAAAAATGGAGAGTGGAATGGGAAATTAAAACTCCAAGCCCTAATCATCTTTGCAAATCCAAGTTCTAGCTCCAAATTCAAAGAAGAAGCTTTGGTAAGCCTCCTCTTCTTCTTCTCCAACTCATTCTCTTATCAATTTCAGAAATTCCTAAACCTAACTTAGGAAATGTTTCTCTTTTAAGCTTAGATTCAAGCTTGTTGGGTTGGAATTGAAGAGTGATTGTCCTTGCCATTGCTCTATTGCTTCTTCTTCATTTGTTTTGGGTTTAAAGGTGAGATTTTTATCTCACATCTATGTCTATACTATCTTTGATTGTTGGGTATGAATTCCTAACACTTCTTCATGTGCATTTACTCTTGAATTGAATTGGTTTGGTGAATTTTCATAATTTTGGTATTTTGAAGTCAAAATTTTTGAAAACCCTAGTATGGGTGTTTAGACATGTTGTTTTGGGTGAATTGAAGAGCCTTTAGGGCTGGGTTGTCGCTTGGCATAAATCCTTTGTCGTCGTTGCTCTTTCAATTACTCCAAATCCGAGAACTTGTGTAGGTTTGCCCGATTAAGGGCTATGAAAATTCTGTCCCGCTACAGGTGATAGACGTCTGTGGATTATCCACAGACGTCTGTGGCTTCAGGAAAAATATTTCCCGAAACAGGTGACAGACGTCTGTGGCTTCAGGAAAAATATTTCCCGAAACAGGTGACAGACGTCTGTGGATTATCCACATACGTCTGTGGCTGTTGATTTCTATAAATTAACCTATTTTTATGTGGATTTCCAAATTTATCGATTTTTGATTATCCATATAGTTATTGTAAATTAATATCAACTTTGATGATTTCTTTTCTGGATTTTTGGTGTTTCTATTTGATCGATTTGAAATCGATTTCCACGGCTTGATTCACGTTATCGAAATGTGAATTCTTGTGATAGATTGTTTCTACAATCATTTTGTGATTTGTCACTTCTAAATACAAAGGTTTCTATACTAATAGTAAATATTCAAATTCTTTACAAAATGATTTCAACACTACTTTTAAATACAAAGCTCGTTTCTAAAACCGTTTTCTAATCTATTAGTATATACAAACCTTTACCTCATTCGTATGAGAAAATCTAATTAAACGGCTTAGCAAAACAAGTGGTATGAAATGCTTGCGTTTACTTCGTCGGTTAATTTTTGGACTTGTTCGATTGAAACTCTTGTGACAATTTTCGAGTGGAAATCTACAATTTGTTCGTAAATATTTAAGTTAAGCTAGTGGTTATGGGACATGAAGCTAAACTCATATATTTACTAGCTTAGTGTAATTGACACTTCTTGATGATCGATGATGATCATTTTATGGTTTAGACTAGTAATGTGCGATGTCTCTTTGTCCACGTGGGGGACTGTACCTCATCCTATTGAGCTTCGTCTCATTTCTTTTATGTGCTAGCGACCCATGCTCTATTATTGGATTTCGGTTCATTGGGCGTAACGCTGTACTACGTCGTTGTTCCGTATTATTGGATTTCGGTTCATCGGGCGTAACACTGTACTACGTCGTTGTTCCATATTATTGGATTTCAGTTCATCGGGCTTAACGCTGTACTACGTCGTTGTTCCGGATTATTAGAGTTTCAGGTTCATTGGGCGTACGCTGTACTATGTCGTTGTTCCGGCTCTATGGTAAGCGACCATGGAATAGCGTTCCGTTTGTGATGCACGTGTTGGTGAATTTTCATGCTCCCTTTTTATGATAGGCCTCCCCCTTTATGTGATTTCTGGATTTCTCGTTGTGATTTCTGGAATTTATGTTTCACCAATTTTTATGATTGGCAATAATATATTTGTCAATATTGTGGCTTGGTGAATTAAATAAAGAATATGACATTCTTTTTATGCTATGAGATTCGTGAGATATTTGTATGATTTTCCTTTGTTGATTTTCTAATGTATACTTGTCGAGGTATGACATTTTTGGTTATCATACGTTTTTATTATATCTCTTCTTATATCTCATTTTATCTGATAATTATAGCTAGACTGATCCGTTTATTATTTTCTTCTTAAATTATACTCGGGTCAGACTGAGATATTTCAGGTGCTCCTGCTTGACTTCTTATCACGGATTATCATCTGATTCTTTTGGCTAAAGTTAGTTTAGATTAGTAGTTCTTGTTATTATACATTTGAGATATGGACTCCTTGATGTATAATTATTCTTTTGTCTTGCACTTGTATCTATTCATTGTGATATAGTGGATCTTATATGACAACTATTTTGATGTACACTTTCATATGTTATATTCATATCTATTTCCGCCTTTGTGATATGAATTGTCTTTGACTGATTTTTGTTATGTTTATTTCTATATTTGTTTCCGAGGACTTCTTAGCCACTGTGTGGTAGCTTTGTGTTTGTATTAGATATGTCGGATTTCCTCCTGAGATGAAATGAAAAGTTGTATTTTTATTTGGCATATCGGTACTCGCATAAAGCAATTACACAGATGGTCGCTCCTCAACAGCCTTATTCTCCGCGCTAGTCGACGGCAATACTACGTAGTGTCCTTGGCTAGCGTGGGTATAGAGGTGGGGCATCACACTATATATCTTCGACATCCTCAATCTGTTAAGCAGATTTCTCTCATTCTTAAAGATTCAGATTCCAATTCAAAAGCATCCTTGTATTCTCTAAATCCTGATGATGACGATAATGATGATGAGGAGGATGTTATTTCTCTCATTCACATTGTTTGTGAATTTCCCGACATATTTGAGTCCGTTTTAGGATTACCACCTAAGCGAGCAATTCAGTTCAGAATTAATCTAATCCCTGGAGCTATACCTATTACTCATCCTCCTTATCATATGTCCAATAAGGAAATGAGGAGATGCGCAAACAATTATCCGAATTGGAAGTGAAGCAATTTATTCAATCTAGTTCCTCTCCATGGGGAGCTTCAGCTATTTTTGTGAGGAAATCTAATGGTACACTTAGGCTTTGCATTGACTACCGCAAGCTTAATGATCTCACCATCAAGAATAAATATCCCTTGCCTCGGATTGATGATTTATTCGATCGTCTTAGTGGTGCTAAAGTCATTTCACAGTGAGACTTAGCAACTGGTTTTCATCAGCTCCGTATTGTAGAGGATAGCATTCCTTTGACATCGTTCCGTACGCGTTATGGATCTTATGAATGGCTAGTTATGCCATTTGTTTTGACGAATGCTCCAGCTTATTTCGTTGACCTTATGAATCGAGTTTTCAAAGACTTCCTCGATCGATTTGTTCTTATCTTTAGAGATGATATTCTTATTTATTCTAAAACCGAGGAGGAGCATGAAAATCATCTTCGGATTGTGTTGGAAACTCTTAGGAGCAACCAATTGAAAGCAAAATTTTGTAAATGCCACTTTTGGCCATCTCGTGTGAAATTTTTGGGACATATTATTTCTGAATCCGGAATTTTCGTGGATCCTTCAAAGATGGAAGCGATTCAAAATTGGAAGAGATCAGAGAGTGTGACGGAAATTCATAGCTTTCTCGGATTGGCGGGCTATTACCGTCGGTTCATAAAAGACTTTTCTATAATTTCCGTACCTCTTACTAATTTGACAAAGAAGGGAGTTAAATACCTTTGGTCTAACAAATGTGAAGCTGCTTTTCAGAAACTAAAAGAACTCCTTTCCGATGCTCCTATTCTTATGATTCCCGATGGGAACCAAGATTTTATTGTTTACACCGATGCTAGTCGTGTTGGTTTGGGTGCCGTTCTCAAGCAAAGGGAACGTGTTATTGCTTATGCTTCTAGGCAATTAAAGCCTATCGAGACTAGATATGCCACTCATGATTTGGAGCTCGCAGCTATTGTTTTCGCCCTTAGAATTTAGCGTCATTATCTTTTGGGAGAGAAATTTGTTCTCTACACCGATCATAAATCTTTGAAGTATTTATTTTCTCAAAAGGAACTTAATTTGCGTCAACAACGTTGGCTCGAGTTCCTTGCATCTTATGATCTTGATATTCTTTATACTCTTGGAAAGGGCAATCGAGTTGCCGATGCCCTTAGTCGTAAACAACAAGCGGTTGTTTCCATGATGATATCCGAATGGAATGATCTCGCGACCTTATCCACTTGTGAGATTCGAGATCGTGAATCCGATTTATGTTCATCTCTTATTTTATGTAGCCTTGAGGCTCATCCTTCTCTTTTAGACCGCATTCTTGAAGCTCAAAAGCATGATCCCGAATTGGTTCTTCTTAGCCAAAGTTGTAGGGATAAAATTGATATTGAAGGTTTGAAAGACTTTGATATTGATGCTCATGGCGGCATTCGAAAATTTGGTAGACTTATTGTGCCAAATATTATTGATCTTCGTAAAGGCATTTTAGAAGATTCTCACCATTCTAAATTTACCATTCATCCCAGTAGTAGTAAAATGTACGCGGACATGAAGCAACTTTATTATTGGGATGGAATGAAATCTGATATTGCTAACTTTATTAAGCGTTGCATAACTTGCCAACTCGTGAAGGCCGAACATCAAAGGCCCGGTGGGTTATTGCAACCTTTGGAAATTCCAAAATAGAAGTGGGATCAAATTTCCATGGACTTTATTGACGGTCTTCCCCGTTCTCGTTCGGGTCATGATAGCCTATGGGTGATAGTTGATAGACTTACAAAGTCCACCCATTTTATTCCTGTTCGGTCCAATCGGACCGTACCTATTTTGGCTAAACTCTTTGTCAAGGAAATTGTTAAATTGCATGGAGTTCCTACTTCTATTGTTAGCGATCGTGATCCATTGTTTACTAGTGGATTCTGGAAGGTTCTTCAAAAAGCTTTGGGAATAAAGCTTAATTTTAGCACCGCTTATCATCCTCAGTCCGATGGACAAACCGAGCGCGTGAATCAAATTCTTGAAGATCTTCTTCGTGCATGTGTACTTGATTGTGGTTGAAGATGGGAAGATTGTATTTCTCTTGTTGAGTTTTCCTATAATAATAGCTTCCAATCTAGTATTGGTATGGCTCCTTTCAAAGCACTCTATGGAAGGCCATGCCGATCTCCTTCGTGTTGGCTTGAAGCCGGTGAGAAGCTGGTTTTATGTCCAGATTTTATTCGGGATGCCACAAAAAAGATTGACCTTATTAGTCATAGGATGAAAGAAGCTCAAAGTAGACAAAAATCCTATGCCGATAACCGAAGATGGAAATTAGAATTTTCTGTGGGAGATTTGGTGTTCATTCGTGTTTCACCTATGAAGGGTGTTGTGCGTTTCAGTCGATCGGGAAAATTAGCACCTCGATATATTGGCCCATTTCCCATCACCGAACGCATTGGTTCCGTAGCTTATCGCCTTTTATTACCGGCTCAGTTTTCTGCTATTCATGATGTATTCCACATTTCTCAATTGTGGAAATGCCTTCGAGATTCCGATTCTATACTTGAGCCCGATGTTATTGAAGAAATTGAAGTTTCGCCTAATTTGACTTATGAGCAACATCTTATTCGTATCATTGCTTTGGAGGTTAAACGCCTTCGAAATAAAATGTTCCTCTTGAGAAAGCTCAATGGTCCTCAAATCCAAAGGATTGCTCTTGGGAATCCAGAGAATTCATCGAGCGAACACATCCGGACTTGCTCTCTCGTGCTCTTTAAGGTGAACTTCTTATTTCAAATTTCTTCTTTTTGTGTTGATATGCTTTTATAGTTGTTACTTCTTATTTATTTCTTAAAGATTGCATGGACACAATTTCTTTAAGGAGAGGAGTCTGTAACAACCCGCATATTTTACGATTGTATATTTAAATGATTTATTTAAATATAACATCTTTAGTCGGATTCAAGTCCGAAATGTCACTTTTTGCAAACAGTCGAATTGGGACTCGAGACCACTTCCATTGAGTCCAAAATGGCGTTTGCAACCTTTTTGAGTATAAACATCGATATGTTTGGAGTTGAGTAGAATTTTGACATTTTTACTTAGGGCTTTGGGCTTGGGTTTGGTTTCAGCCCACTAACCCAACTCATCTTATATCTAACTCCACCCCCTCTCCTCTTCATTCATTCTATTATTTTCCTAACACTTCAATCTTTATTAAAAATGAGGGAAGAGATTGGAAACTAAATCCTAAGCCCTAGTTCCTTTGCAAATTCAAGTTCTAGCTCCAAAATCAAAGAGAAGCTTAGGTAAGCATCCTCTTCCCATCTCAATCTCTCTTCAATTTCAGAAATTTTCTATGACCTAACTTAGGAAATATTCGTTGTAATCTTAGATTGGAGCTTCTACAGTTGAAGTTGAAGTGTGGTTGATCTTTCTTTTGATTTCAAAGCTTCTCATTTGTTGTTTTGGGTTGAAAAGGTGAGTTTTTGAACTCACATCTACGACTATAGCTTTTGTTGTTGTTAGGTATGAATTCCTAACAATCTATTCATGTTCATTTGTTTTTGATTTGGATTGAATTGGTGAATTTTCCAATTTTTGGTGTTTTGAAGTCAAAATCTTTAAAAATCCTAGTTTTGACGTTTGAACATGTTTTTGGTGGTGTATCGAAGAGCCTATAGGGCTGGATTGTCGATTGGCATAATCTCCTAGCACCCATCGCTCTTCCGATCGTAATTTGTTTGGATTTTTGCCCTTGGAAGGGCTAGGCTGAGAAAACTGAAGTTTGCAGATTCAGTCGACTGAACTCTGAGTTCAGTCGACTGAACTTGGAACTAGAAAATTTCTGGTGCCTGTGTTAGTCGACTGAACTCTGAGTTCGGTCGACTGAGCCTGGAAATCGAGTGTTTCCAGGCATGAGTCAGTCGACTGAACTCTGAGTTCAGCCGACTGAACCAGGAAACAAAGAGTTTCCAAGCATTGAACCATTCGACTTAACTCTGAGTTCAGTCGACTGAATCTGGGATATTGCATTTTTGCCTAACTTAGGCAATTTTTGTGTGGATTTCCAATTTTTGAACCGATTCGTGTTGATCCGATTTGTTGTTATCATTTTTATCGACTTTGATGACTTCACTTTCAGGATTTTTAGGAATATCAATTTTGATGGATTCAGTATCGATTTCTATGGATTTGATTCACGTCTTCGTATGTGGATTTTGGTTATTGATTGTTTCTACAATCATTTTTGTGATTTGTCACTTTAAAATATAAAGGTTTTCTATACTAGTAGTAAATATTCAACTCTTTCACAAAGATGATTCCAACTTTATTTTCAATACAAATCTCGTTTATAAAACCGTTTTTCAATCTATTAGTATATAGCAACCTTTACCTCATTCGGATGAGAAATCTAATTAAACGGCTTAGTAAAACAAGTGGTATGAAACGCTTACGTTTACTTCGTCGGTTAATTCTTGGACTTGTTCGATTGAACTCTTGTGACAATTTTCGAGTGGAAATCTACAATTTGTTCGTAAATATTGAAGTTAAGCTAGTGGTTATGGGACATGAAGCTAAACTCATCTATTTACTAGCTTAGTGTAATCGACACTTTTATTGATCGATGGTGATCATTTTGTGGTTTAGACTAGCAATGTGTGATGTCTCTTTGTCCACGTGGGGGAATGTACCTCGTTTTATTGAGTTTCGTCTCATTCTTTTATGGGCTAGCGACCCATGTTCTTTTATGGTGTTCGGTTCATCAGATGTACCGTTATTGTACTACATCGATGTCCCGGCTTTTTGGTTCATCGGGCATACCGTTATTGTACTGCGTCGTTGCTCCGAAATTATGGTTAGCGACCATGGAATAGCGTTCCATTTGTGATACACGTGTTGGTGAGTTTTCATGCTCCTGTTTGTGATAGGCCTCCCCCATTGTGATTTCTCGATTTCTGGTTGATGGTTTCTAGAATTTGTGTTTCACCTCTTTTTGTGACTAGTAATGGTATGTTTGTCGGTAATTGGGGTTTGGTGAATAAAATAAAGAATATGACATTCTTTTTGGTGCTTTGAGATTCTTGAGATATTGTATGACTTTGTTGTTATTAAATGTATAATTGTCATGGTATGGCGTTATGGTTATCATACATATTTGTTATATCTCTTACCCTATGTCATTTTATCTGATATTTATAGCTAGACTGATCCGTTATTATTTTCTTATTAAATAATACTCGGGTCAGACCGAGATGTTACATGTGCTTCTGCTTGACTCCTCATCTGGGACTATTATCTGACTTTTTGCTAACCACTTAGCATAGAAGTTTTTGTTTTTTTATACATTCGAGATATATACTCCTTGATGTATAATTATTCTTTTGTCCAGCACTTGTACTTATTCTTTTGTGATGTAGTGGATCTAGTTTAACCACTACTTTGATGTACACTTTTATGTGATATATTCATATCTGATTCCGCCTTTGTGATATGAATGTCTGTGACTGATTTGTGTTATGTTTATTTCTATATTTGTTTCCGAAGGCCTCATAACCACTGTATGGTAGTTTTGAGTTTGTATTTGATATGTCGGATTTCCTCTTGAAATGAAATGTAAGTTATATTATCTGACATATCGGTACTCGCACAAAGAAATTACACAGATGGTCACTCCTCAACAGCCTTATTCTTCGTGCTAGTCGACGGCATTACCCCATTGTGTCCTTATCAAGCGTGAGTATAGAGGTGTGGTTTCACAGTTAATATATCCTAATAGTTGCAAGTTGTAGTCTTGATGTATATGCTATCATTATATGTTGCTTATGATATAATTGTGATGTTGGAGATGAAACTAGAGTGGGTATGTTGTTCATGCGATAAAGATTAGCAATTCGCTAACTTAGAGCGACCTTTGAAAACCCTTTTTTCAATGTTTTGAAATTAGTTTTAAAATGGTTTAAATTACAAAGTTAAATTTTTTTTATTCAAAAGTTTACATTTATTTTTATATTTTAAAAGTAATAAGAATTCCAAACTTAATCTATAATTAGAGAAAAGTTATTTAATCATCTAGTTAATTATTTATTTTCGAAACTTAATCTATAATTAATTAATAATGGCTCCTCAACTGGTCCGTATAGCGACAGTCATTATACGTGCAGCTAATCTAAACTTTTTTTAACTTAAAATATTTAAAAAATATATTTTCAAAACTTAATCTATAATTAGAGAAAAATTATTTAATCATCTAGTTATTTATTTATTTGATGATTAATTAATTTAGTAATTAATTAATAAAGGTAATTAGTACTTAATCATTTATGCATAATGGTTTTTAAACTTAAATGTTAATTTATTAAGTTAATCATGACTTGTTACTTAATTAAAGTAAATTATTATTTTGTTTTTAATTGATGATTAATCAGTTTTTATTTAATTATTTATTTAAAATAATGTTTAATTAATTATTATTTTAAAATGGGTTTTAATTTAGTTAATCTTTGATTAAAGTTAATTATGTTTTAATAAGGTTTATTTAAGGTTTAATTACCTTTCATTAGAGTTAATTACTATTTAATAAGGATTTGATTCTCAATTACAAAGGTTTTAATTGATTTGAAAATCACTTTGAGTTTAAATAATCAGTTTTGTTTTCAACTATTTTCTTTTCAAAATTTGTTTTAAATCAAGGGATTTCTCTGTCGCTTACCCTTAAGTAATCCACTATGATGAGGAAAACTAAATGAACAAAACGAAACACCATTTTGCTATTAAAATTAACTTGGACATTTACTTAAGTTGATTGATTGATATGTGTTGACCCCTTATTATATACTTGTTGTTATGTGATGCCATGTTAAGCTGGATAAGTAAAACTAAATTAAAAGCACCATTGTGGTCGTTGAGTCTCTATCTGATTTTGTAAGGATAAATATTTCATTTTCTTTCTGAAATGGTTCCAAAGTTATTTCATTTTAAACAAGATATTTAAAGAATGATTTGACAAATGGTTTTACTAAAGACGTTCTTAACTAATGGGAATGGTTTTCCATGTTATAAATAGAAGTTTTTATAAAGAGTTTTATATAGGAATTTGGAAATTTATAAGGTGTCTTTAGGTAAATAGGTTTGAGTAAGCAATGAAGATTTCATAAGTAAGGGAGATTTAAAAAATGTATTAAAGGAAGCTAATTTGATTCAAGGTTATTTAGGAAGTTTTTTTGAACATGAAGGGTTTATAAAGAAGTTTTATAAATGATTTTGGGTATTTGAAAAAGAAGTTTTAGAAAATGACTTGGAAATTCATACAGGGAGTTTATAAAAATGTATGGATATTTATGAAAGCAATTATTAAAAATGACTTTGAATATTTATAAAAGGGTTGATAAATGAATTTGGGAGTTTGGAAAGTATTTTGAAAAAGATTTGGAATTCAAGTAAAAGGATTTCATGAATGAAATGGATTTGATTAAAAAGGATTTATCGAAAGATGCATAAAAAGAATTTGATATCTCGGTTTCTCTAAACTGACCTTTAAAAATGGTGGTATGGAACATCCGTCTATACTTAACACTGAGGGAATATTGTTTAGGGTTGTCTTTATATTTGTTTAACCCTTTTTAACATGATTCAGAAGTAAGAAGTTATTCACAAATGTTTTGTGCATATACTTATGTCTAGGAGATAAGTATATGAATATCTTAGACAAGCATTTTGAAAAGAGATTTATTAAATAAAGATTTGTTTTGAGGCTTAGTGGTTGATGTGGATAAATAAATCTCAAATGGAATGAGTTATTATTTCTTTCTGTGGTAGTTAAATAACCGACAATCAAATATGAATGTAACGACCCACAAATTAATCACTTTAATAAATTATATTTATTTTTAAAATTATTCAAATAAAGGTTGATAATATAAATAATATTGTTTTGAGTGATAATAAATAATAGTAATCCTATTTTGGATAAATATTTACAAAAACATTTTCCTCGAGAATTAAATCGATAAAACGGTCGAAAACCGTTTTATCAATAAATAGCTCTATAATAAAAAAATGTTGCATACGGAGCTGGATACAAACACTTATTTTTATAATTGAACAAGAATATGAAATAAAATAATTTATTTGTATTTTTGAAAATTAAAAGTATTTATGAGATTGTTAGTAATGCCCTTAAATAAAATAATTGATTTATTAAATTAAATTGGGATTTAATGATTATTATAATTATTCAAATAATTTTTTGCAAATGATAGTAATTCATTTTAAAAAGTTATACTATGTTAAGAAAACATTTACGATAATTCTATAAAGACAAACATTTGGTTTGAAAATATAAGAAAAAAAATCCATATCGCTTTATCGATATGATGCCCTTACTGTCAATAACTATCAATATTAGTTTATATGATTTTATAAACAAAAAGTAATCATTTCAATTTATTAATAATGATAATAAATTTATTTTCAATTTTTCTTGCAAATATATGTATATAAATTGACAAGTGAAAATGTGACCGATAATCATTTCCTGGTTTTCAACTGTTTAACAAACAAAAGTTGTTCGAAGTCATTTAAAATATTGTTATCTTCTCATGCACAGATATGTGCATGTATATACTTGTCACATACACATAATAACATATATATGTGTACATGAACACTGAAATGTATGCATATTACAAAATAGTTAAATAATTTCATAAGACTTAACACTTAAGCAACTAAAAAGAAAACATCAACTTAACTTTTAAACACCGTCATCACACCATGACGTCACATCAATATCTCTAGGCTAAGGGGGCTACTATGCATGTGTATTTGGGGTCGGAGGGGTGTGGGTTAAGGGAATTTTGGTAATTTTGCCATTAGATATTTTGTTCAAATTTTCTCCTATAAATACCCACCCACTTTCTCAAATTTTTGCACCATTCTTGTCATCTTCATCTCCACTTTAGGCATCTTTTCATGGCTTCTATGCTTAAGAAAACTATGGTGAAATATTTAGCAAAAGAAAATTAAAATCGTATAATACAAATAAGTTATCAATTCCGCCTCAAACGAAGACGAATCTCCTCCATTCCTCTTCTTAAACCCATGGCCAACTCCTCCATTCATCAAGGTCATGATCTCCAACTCTACAAGGTTAGGCCAAGCCCTCTTAAGGATCTTAAGCTTGATTTCACTAACTTTGATTCGATCGTAGCAGAGCTATAGCCGATTTAGACTAGCTCGAAAGGAAAATAAAGGTGAGAAACTCTTGCTTATATTATATTTTTGGATGATGATATGATCTTTGCAATGAATGTTTAATATGCTTTGATCATCAAGTTTGGTTGCTAAATATAAATGTTGATTATATTATATGCAAGTCACAGAAATACACGTCGATAAGCACAAAGGAAATCACTTTCCTCTATTTTAATGAATTGTTGTATATGGAATGTTAAAACTCTTTAAAATGGTTTAAAAATGAGTTTGAAATATTCTATAAATATATGAAAGTGTTTTGGTGAAGTTTGAATGGTAACTGAAAGTTGAGTCAAAAATAGGCGCGTCGTTTAAAGGTAGTTCGCGATTTCGCACCATAAAATTTAAAGGAGTATAAAGAATGGAATGTAGTCGGAATTTTTTGAGATAAGAATTTCCCAAACTATTATATCCATAGTTTTCAAAGAAAGAAAGAAAATCGATATTTCGGTCAGCAGATTTTGAAGTATGAATAAAATAAATTTTTGGGAAAATCGCGTTTTTTGCAGTTCGGAATCCATAGAAGTTTCTCTGCTTATGATATTTAAAATTGTTTGAAAATATGAAATAAATTATAAAAATCTTTTAAAATGTTTTGAAAGTGATTTGAGTTATAAAAATGAATTTTCAAATGATAGAAAAGTCATTTTGATCAATATAGCTTCCGCAACACTTTTTCGCAGCACTTTTCTATAACTTTTGAAATATAGCTTTAAATGCAACCATTCTTTTCCAAATCTTTTGTAAAGGTTATTGAATGATTAATAAAGTATTTTAAAGGTGATTTGAAGGATTTTATGAAGTGCTTAAATAAATGACTAAAAGTTTGAAGAATATGTTTAATGATTTAGAGTCGATCAAATAACTTGACCGCCTTGAGGGTGTCAAAGGGATAGTGTCTAGGATTAGATTTGAAAACCAATTTCTTGCTCTTGTTGGCTATCCGGGCTGGCCGGACAGATGGGATGGTAAATTTGATTTACACGGAACAAAATTTTCCAAAGCATAAAGGATATAATTTTCTGAATATAAATTACTTGGATTTTATGGGGATAATCTTCATGTACTCGGTGTTAAAGCCTAAAGAAGGGATTAGTACTATTTGTGGAATTTAAAAGGTTATTTCTCCCATAGTACTTGTTGCATATGGAAATTGATATCGAGTAGAATTAGATGATTTCTATAGATTTTGCTCACTTAATATTTACTGGTTTTGGATTAACATCCTAGATAACATAGTTTCAACTCAATCAAAATTCTGAGCATCGAATTATGAAATTTATGTTTAGATTTAAAAGAAATAATTTGGAAATATTTCCTAAGTGAAAAATGAAATTATTTCAAACTATTCCAAGGTTTAAAACGGTTTTGAAATAATCATAGGATTTGATAAGAGAGATTTAACGATAACGTATTTACAAAAAAAATACATTGGAAATATATATATCTCTAAAGGAGAATTTGATAAAATAAACTTAATCAATTAAAGAATGATTCCCTATTCACAGAACTTCTTTTATCGATGATTGGTTCGAAGAAACCGGGGTCAGATTTGGGGTAAATTCTATCTAAAAACCACATCGAACCAATTTACAAATTCGAAGTGAAGATGCTTTGGAAGATGGAATGCAGGGCAGCTTGCCACTGATCCTTGGGGAAAATTTCCCATGTCATATTATGTAGTAGTAGTTCTTCATTTAAGGTCTTCAATGCAAGGACTTCTCACTACTAATCCTAGGGCTAATTCCCGACAGGATGTGGTAGGAGAGTGCCTTTGATTTGTCATATTCCTGGACGACTTGTATGGACCAATGTCTGACATTGCATTTCTAGTTAGTTAACTTGATCTCTATGAACTTATCATCTATTTAGTGGTGGAGAAGGCAACTTCTGTAAGCTTAACACCCTTTACTGAGACGTACGAGCTCAGGAGTTATACATTTGTAGAAATTAGTGGTGTGACTATAGGATGGCAATGTGGCATTCAAATTGGGATGTGCTATGTGAAAGGTAATCGCCATCTCAGGCCTCATCACCCAGTAATGGCTTAAATAGAGTATGCCATAAGGCTTTGTGGTTTGCAACCATTACCGTATGGTCATCACCTTTCTAGATAACACTCTATATATCGGGTATGTTCTGTATGCTAAGAAAGCTCTCGGATAGGTCGGTAACAACCGGAGTGATATCATATTCAGTTCTATTTAGGCCATGTATGAGTGCCAAATAGGGATAGGCCGGTCTTTCCAGGTGCGGAGGATTGTTTGTGTATCTTCGGTACATTCCTCGAGAGTTGTACTGTATGGAAGGTAGTCCCTTATCTACCATTGTATGGAAATCCATTCTCTGAACGAACCCAGTAAGTGTTTTTTTGTAGAGCCTAACATATCCAGAATTTAATAATGGTAACAATTTCGGCTAAGATCAATAAGCTTACTTGCAAATGTTTTCAAAGGAATGTCACTAAAATTAATATCAAATGATTTTACATATCAAATGTTTTAGTTTTCATAAGGTAAAAATCCATTCGTATTTATGTGTGGGTGCGTTCTTATAAGGTACCTTTTCTTTTCAAATGCATATTTTGAGTTTCTCACACCTGTCCCATGACTGGCCCGGAGTTTAATTTCTTTTCCCATAAACTCTCAGTGCCTTTGTAACGACCCGTAAATTTTCAATAATTAATATAGTTAATTTAATAATATTCATGGTTTAATGTTGGAAGAATTAAAAATTTGTAATTTATTTATGATAATAATAACTAGAGTGAATTGCAACAATATTTATCTAAGTTAATTATTAATGAATTGAATGAAATTTCAATCAATTGAAATGACTTAAATGTTATAACTTGGTTATGAAGGGAATCAAATTGGTATTGTATAGGTAATTGTGACACTTGTTGTAAATAATAAACTTATAAGTGTGATTAAAAGTAAATGGTGATAATTATTATAAGTTACTTGTTTGTTTACTCGGTCAATTTGAATTTGGAAACCAATTGCAACTGAAATGGAATTTTATATATTAGCTGAGTTCAAGGTCAATAACCGAAGTTAAATAATAATGTGGAATTCATTGGAGGTAATAAAGTAATTGATTGATAATGAGAACTCATTTAAAATCCAATATTGAAATTTGTTGAATATTGAACGATTAAATTGTTTAAATTTAATATTTGGAATTAACTGAATAATTGAATAATGGGAGTTGAATAACTGTATAATGGAAATAGTTGTTCTATAATTTAAATTCTTTTTAAAGTTAAGTCTTATAAGTTCATTTCCAAATATTTCAAGATGGTGAATTTTGAATAATCAAAATTGTTTAAATTTAATATTGCAAATATTTGAATAATTGAATTCTGAATATAATATGATTTAAAATGAAACCAAAAGTTGATGTAAAGTTTATTTAAACAACAATGAAGATTGTTAACATTTAAAATTGGATTTTTAAGCGAATAACTAGAAATTGAAAATTTTATATTATAATAGAGGCGTTAAAATAGCGATCCGGGGCACAGTCTCAGAATTCGACGAAAATAGTTCCATTGGATATGTAATAATGTATTATTATTGGATTCCAAATTTCGTAACGTTTGGAGTTATCATTTGGTCGTACGGGTTAGAAACGCGTCGAAATTTATATCGGAAATTTAATATTTTAATTCGATCCAAAAAGCTATCTTCCTCATACGATCGAATTTGGCCCCGAAACCTATTCCATTGTGTTCGGAATGTGGGTAAAACATTACGAACGCCTGGCGGCACGTCTTGTTTGGAATTCGTTCGAAAAAGCACGTTAAAATTGAAAATAATATTAAAATAATTCGTTATACGCGTTCACAACGGCAAACCCTACTTCTTATTCGTGGCTGCCAGAGATAATTTCAATGGCTGATATTCTCTTTCGTTCTTCCTCAATTATCTTCAAATCCACTCGACGATTTCAAAAATTCCCAACTACGAACTTGTAGAGGGCTCTTGGATCTACGTTTTGACCAGTAGTGATCGAGAACGGGGCGATGGATTGACGGAAATCTTTGGTTGAAGGCGCTGCGTATGTGTTTATTTTTCGAGACAAGGAGGCGACCGAGCTCAGCCTGGTCGCGGGCGATGGTGGCTATCGCGTAGAGCTTCTGTTTGCTGGAGTTCGATCAACTTCTGGGGTGTCATGGTGGTCGCGACAATCATGGGTTTGTACGTGCATTTGGGTTTCGGTAGAGTGCGATTTCTCTGGGGAAGAAGGTAGGCACGACCTTGATTTCCTGAAGCCCTGTGGACGGCCACGATTCGTTGGTAAATATATAAAAAGATTAAAAAAATTGTTTTAAATTTGTATACAAACTTTAAAATCTCATATCTCATTCATTCGTTATCAAAATCGGACGAAACTGGCGACGTTGGAATCACATCGACGAGAGCTACACTGCAGTGCAAATCTGAAGAAGTTTGGAGCTCGTTAAAATTTTAGGTTAAATCGAACGCGCTCGATTTAATTTAAAATTTGAACGATTGGCAACGTAAACTCAAGGTGAGTGTTTTATAACGCTCACAACGTACTAGAATATTTTGATGCTGGTTGAATCTGATATTATGAAGTGATATGATTTTTATTAGTCGTTGTTGATAAAATTTAACTATCATCTAGATTGTCATTGAATTTAATGTTAGAAATTGAAATTGACAGTCAAATTAGAATTGGAATTTAATCGCAATTAAATTACCGAACATTTATAACTATGAAATTTCCGTGAATTATATTGTATGTTTGGATGATTGGTTGCGATGGATGCTATTGATTGATATTTGAAATGTTTGGATGTTTATTTGTTTGTAGATATCCTGTCATCACCCTTTGTATTAATTACAGTTGTAAATTGAATCATTTTGAATAAATTGAGAAATAGGTTGAAATGATATATACCTATGACACTATGTTTTGAATTGAAATGATATATATCTATTCCTGAAATTTAATTGAAATAATTGATCACTTGGCCATAGGATAGAAAATTATATATGGGCACCGGATTGGTTAAATTAAATAATTTTTTTTAAATCTTTGATTTGGAATTACTTTAAATGGTTTGATTTAAAGGAATTTAAAAAAAATCAATTTTATAGAAATTGAATTTATCGCGAATTTGAGGTTGAGATGTTGAAATAATTTTGGTTAAACAAATTGTTTAATAATTGAAGTTGAGACTTTGAAATTAAAATTGTGATATGATTGAATTTCGTAAATTAATTTGATTTTAAAGGATTTAACTTTTATTCGGACTTTGAATATTATTGAGTAAAAGTGAGATAAAGACAACATTTTGAAATTGAGCTTGGCATTGAATTATATTGAAGATTTGGACTTTAAACTGAATATTAAGGAATAATTTGTTTTAAATGTTTGAATTGATATTTTGAAAATCGAGCTCGAAATCATTATAAATTGAATAAATTTGAAATTGAAATTTGATTTGAATTGAAATTGAGATTTGAATCAACTAAATGGAAATTTTAATTTGATTCAGATTGGTAAGTTGGAATTAAAATGGTTCACTTTGAAGCTATTTCATTTTGGTTTTCCCAAATTATCCTGCTATATAAACCATTTTTAAATACATAAACTACTTTATACTAAATTATTTTAACCTACATTAACTATATTAAATTATTTTAACTTATTTTAAACATGTTAACTTATTTTAATCTATTTTAAATCTACTTAACCCAATTTAATTTATTTTAAACTAATTAACCTATTTTAATTTATTTTAAATCTATTTAGTCTATTTCAAAGTTATTTAACCTATTTAATTATATTTAATCTATTTTAAATCTATTTAACTATATTAACTCAATTTAAAACTATTTTTAAATCTATTATTTTAAATATTTTTAGAGTACTTTAACCATTTTAATTATTTTCAACTATTAAAACTATTTAAAATAAAATTCGAAACGATTTTGAAATCAAATGAGATATTGAGGCGAAAATAATTTTTGAAATGGAATCATATATTTTGAGTAGATACGATGATTTGAAATGGATTTGATTTTTTGAAGCGAATATGATATTTTGATATCAATTATGAATTGATTTTGAAAATGTAAAAGAACCATCCGGTGTGTAATAAGCGTTTGGTAGTTAAAGAGACGGGGATCAGATATGGGCATACTCTCGGTCGATACCGCAAACCACTTTAACAACTGTGTACGTGGTGGAGATTCCAGAAATGAAGTAGGATGGTTTGGCGACGATTCTATATGGTATGACGTGACCCTAACTCCCATTAGTCAGCTTAGATGTGACTAAAATCAGGAGCTATACCGGGCCAAGTGAGGTCATTCCTCTTATCGGGCATATTTCTTCGATACCATTCTATTGCTTTTGTGATTTGATTTGGTGGCCACCCCTCGATTGTTTGGTAGTGTTTCTGAGGTGGGCGATATTAACTACTATGCGTCACCACCAGTCCGGGAGTGCAATTGGTATATCTACCCTGGCATCTCCTCATGTGCCGTGTTCACATGCCCTAGAGCGCCTTCTACGAGTTTGTTTTGTACCATACCTATGGAGTGCCCTCTGATAGCCCTCCAGTTTACGGTGGAATTACGGTACTGTATAGACTATGGGAATATATAAAAATGTGTTAAGGGGGATATGGGTTACGCCTTAATGCTATTTTAATAGTTTACTTTACTATAGACATATTATAATAGCGTATTGTACTACATAGTAGATAGTTTAACGGATCCTTAAGAGATGGAAAATCCCGTAATATCTCTTGAGTTATTGCACGCACGTCGACACTGGATATGAGATGTCAAACCCCGTAAACATCTCTGACGCCGTTACACCCATATTTATTTACGATTGATTTTACTTACATAAGGATATTTTAGTCCTGACTCGAGTGTTTTGTCCTTTCATTACGCTCGGGTCAGTCCTGGGTTTTTCAGCTTATTGCAGATTTATTCTAGTGGACGAAGACGAAGATTTGGTATACTATTACTATTATTGTCCTTGCATCATGCTGTCTGCTGCATTATTTTATTTTTTTCTATTTTATATGTATAACTCTGATAAATGATGTATAAATGATAATCAAAAGTATATTAAACAGCTTCATGAACTGTTTATTTGATTATTATATTTTATCTTTCCGCTGAGAGATTCTGTGGTTGTTTTCTTGTTCATTTTCTCTTCTTTTCTTATTTACCCCATTAACTATCCTCCCTTTTGAATGGTTTTAGTTGACATGTGTGTTTGATTGTCGATTTAAATTGTCCAAAAAGGTGGGCCGTTACAGTTGGTATCAGAGCTTTGGTTTAGCGATAACTTTAGCTTTGTGGGGTCTGACTCTTTATAAATAGGGTAGTAATACCCTATGATGAGTCGCTGAGTGTATATGCATGAGAGAGCATATTTGTTAGTGATATAAAATTGTTTTGTACTGTGTTGGTTGATTTGTTGAATGGCTTATGGATTCTGGTCAATAGGAGTAATTAACGTCATTGATAGGAATCTCTAAACACTTGACCAGAACAATTCGACATAGTACTGTTTTGAAATCGATAAATGGAATAATTTTTCCCTAATTATATTTTGTATATAAAGAAATAATTTTTAGAAATTATTATGATTTATCAAGCTTATTTGGTTGTTAGAAATGATAATTTGGATGGTTATCATAAATTGGAGATTGTGTTTTAATAAATAAGGTTTATTACAAAATAAACAATGATAAACAACTTGTGGAATGTTTTAAGAAAGGAAAATTTTGCAAGAATAGCTATAAAGGTGACTTATAAATTAAAGTAGATTTAAATTGAGAATTGAATTTAACACCCGGGGATTTTGAAAATGGTTTTCAAAACTTTGAAGAAAAATATGTAGTGATATTAGTTGGAAAATATTTATGGGAAATATTTTGAAAGGATTTTTAAGAAGGAATGAATTCGGTACTCCCCTCTTCTATCGCTGGAAAATAATTTCGGTGATGACTGTGCAACATCATCGACGTTCATTTTCGAGTCTCAAAGTGGGGGAGACTTCTGCGAAGCTTTGCTTCGAAATTGTTTTGATAAATGCATTTTGGTTTAAACTCCAAAAGTATGATTTGATATATATATATATATAAGATATAAATGTATATATTTATTTCAAATGATTTGAAATGAACTGGGCGTTTAAATTTCTAAGTTCTGTTAATTAATATTTTTCGAATTATCTGAATGAAATGTGAATAACCAGAACTTATATATTAAGAGGATTAATAATTCTAAGCTTAATGTTTTGAAAAAAAAATTTTAGGGCTGAAGTTGTAACTCTAAAAACTGAAAGTAAAGAAAACTTAAACAAGTTAAAATTGTGAACATTCTAATTAAGTAAAATGAATCCTATAAATTTGTATTGTATCAAATTGCATTCTAATAACATATAATATGACTTACCAAATGTTAAAAAGTAAAAATAATGATTTAGAGATGTAATGAGATATTATACAAGTAAGCAAAACCTAAAAGTAATTGAAATATATAAGTAAACAAAACCTAAAGGTAATTAAAATGTATATAAATGGAAATTTGGTTGTGATAAAAATGTTATATACTTAAGTATAATATGAAATGATGAATAGTTAAATGGATTAAGTAAGTGAACTTAAGAACATAGGCAAATGAATTAAACAATATATTTGTAAACTGGTTATTTAATTTAATATAAATTGGCAAAGAAATTGTGGAATTGAATTTATGACTTTCGAGATAATTATAAACTTAGATAAATTCCAACTTCTTATATATGACTTTTATAGAATAATTATAAACTAAGTGATGATTAATAAAATGTTCCACAAATGAATTTGTTATTAACTGAAAATTATGAAAATAAAGTAAATGTTAACAAATGAATTTGGTATAGCTAAGAATCAATTGAAGAATGAAATTGAATTTAATTAAATTACATGGAATGTTTAAAATGAACTTAACTAAGCAAATTTTATGAAATGATGCATAAGAAATGATAGTATAAAAGAATATGCTATGTAAAGAAATGGATATACTAAGTAAATAAGGGGTATGAATAATGCATTATGAATACTAAATTATAAATGAAACGAAGGTAAGTAAAATAAATTTAATATAGACGAATTATATAGAAAATCTATTGGAAGGTAATACGTAAGTTGTACGTATATTATTTTATTCGCATAACAATTTGATCCGAATTCGAGCACAGAATTTCGAGATAACTTATATCGATCCAAGTTAGGATATTTTAATCGATTCTCGACGGCGAACCCTGGATATGGATTTTTGATTTGACTTTGGAATTCTTTATCACAGTATATGGCTATGCAAGGAGAATAACGGTTTCCGATCAAGGAACCAAATCTGAGTCCGCACTAGAGAGTCGTGTGAACGAATGAGTGATCAGATTTGATATTGCGTATGGATGATATATGTACTTTGTATAGGTTTAAGTAAAGCTAATTTTGAAAATTGAAAATGCAGATTATAAATTGATTTTAAATTATATGATTGGATATCATTGATAAATAAGATGCAGGTATTTAAAATCAAGGAAATTTGGATTGCCAGACAAAGAGGTATGTGTTTATTTTGTCATTGGATTTGGTGATTTTTGATTGAGCCACTTGGCCTTTGGTTTTCTTTTGTTGGTTTGGGGCCCGTAGTGGAATTTTGTAGCTGTACCGATCGAGCCGCGCAAAGGAGACTCTACCGAAATTTTTCGAAAATCCAGGTGTCAGAAAATTTTCAAGTTTTAAAATTTTATAACTTGTTTTTGTAACTAACTTGAAAATTTCGTAAGCCAATCGGAGTAGCGTAGTGGAAGCTTAGTAACGACTTTATAAATAAAATTTCATTGTTTTATAAATTGATAATTTTTGAATAAAATATATCAAATGTTGAATTCTTTACTTAGTTCCTTTTCCCTTCTTTTTCCTCTTCGAGGACGAAAAGTTTTGAGTAGAGAGAGTGTAACGACCCATAAATTTTCGATAATTAAAATAGTTAATTTAATAATATTTCATGGTTTAATGTTGGAAGAATTAAAAATTTGTAATTTATTTATGATAATAATAACTAGAGTGAATTGCAACAATATTTATCTGTTAACGGTAAAAAGTGAACGCTAACACCCGGTGTGTGTAATAGAATTGTGAAAGCACCACCCGTTGGTACGGGAACAGAATATAAGCTGAAAATAGCAGAAAAGCGGTAAATGAACAACAGATTTATAGTGGTTCGGCCCGTAATTGAGCCTACATCCACTTTATAGTCTTTTATTGCTGATTCGATTACAATTCAGTACAATATCTTTCAAAATACAATACAACTTGATCATGTAAACACTCTTGACTACTAGCTCGATCTTTGATGATGAAACTCGATGAATCCGTGTTGGATGTTAGGAGCTTTTCTCGATGATCGTTGTAGTGTCTCGAATGCTTGAAGATCTTTGATTGCTGAATGAGAGGAAGCTTCGACAGCGTAACGGCGCTTGGAGAAATGAATGGCCAAAAGTCCCCTCCAAGTTGGAAATGATGGGGTATTTATAGGAGCTGATCTGGACTTAGGAAATTTCTCCAAGTCTTTAAGTCGTAGCCGACTTAGGGTAGGTCGGTGACGAGTTAAGGGATAGGGTTAGGTCGGTGACGAGTTAAAGGATAGGGTTAGGTCGGTGACGAGTTAAGGGATAGGGTTATTTTGGGCCCATTTTGTGGCTCTTTGACAAGTATTAAGTCGTAGCCGACTTATCAAACCTTAACTCGTAAGGCCTTAACTCGCAGCCTTTAAGTCGTAAACCCACTAAGTCGTGACTCGTTAGGTCGGAACCTTCTTAAGTCGGAGCATTTCATAACTCGGAATCTTCTTTAGGTCGTAACCTTTAGGTCGCAACACTACTAGGTCGCGGAGTCTTTAGGTCGTGACATTCCTGTAGCCTTAGGTCGCTGGACAAGTTAAGTCGTTGAGTCCTAGGTCGTAGACATCTTAGGTCGCAGACTCCTTAACTCGCAGGTACTTTAACTCGTACATTGTTAGGTCGTGAGGTCCTTTTGAGTCGTAAACCTGATGAGTCGCCAGTTCTCATGAGTCGTAAATCTCCATGACCCGTTGAACCTGATGAGTCGTAGAAGAGTTAACTTTATGAGTCGTAGCATGCTAAGTCGTAAGTCGTTAAACTTCTTAACTCGTAGGTCGTTGAGTCGGACCATTCCTTAGGTCGGAGCCTGTTGAGTCGTAGGTCATCTAAGTCTTAACTCGTTAAGTAGTGCAATCCCTTAACTCGTTAGCTCTTGAGTCGCGTACTCCTTAAGTCATGGAGAATTAAGGGTTAACATTTGCCCCTCGAAATACACGCCTAAGTCGTAGGTCGTGTGTTTCGACTTATCTTAACTCGTGTGGGCCGATTCCAATTCCTTCAACCCAGGGTATAAAATGCTTAGGTCGTTCCTCTTTTCTCCGTCTTCCTATTACTCGTTCTTTAAGCCGTATCTGCCATTAACGCAATTTCAAGCTTCCAAAGGCGATTTCGACCTGATTTACTTCCAGCCATTCCCAAATACACCGCGTAAGCATCTTTTCCCTTTTCCCAATCGCCGATCATTGCCGTCGACCTTCATCCATGATTTTTCCCTTTGGGCCTTGCGAATACTGTTATACAGGATATCCATGAACTTAAGGTGGCTCGGTATGACTTGCAACGATTTGCGATTTACGGTGATTTAGAAATAGGGTTGATGGAGAGGCTAACTGGTTAATGGATTAACGGGTTGGAAAGTTAACGGGTTAGGAGTGACAAAGCTCTAGAGTTAGGAGGTAAATGGGTTAGGAATTGGATGGATAGATGGTTAACGAGTTAAGGATTTAGCGAGTCAGGAGTTAGATGGATTGGTAATTTCGCGTGATCCAGCAGTTTTGATGTTACGACTTACGACTTACGACTTGAAGTCTCTTTTTATTCCTCACGACTTACGACTTAGAGAATAGTTGACCCTAGGTCGCAGGAGCCATTTGAGTCATTCGTGACTTAGCACTTGTTCAGATTTTGCTTGAATGTGTGGTACGATTGGAGAGTTACGACTCAACTTGATTCATGGCATATCTTGTAGACCGTGAACGAGTTAGGACTTAGGAAAATCTGCCCTAAGTTAAGTCGTGACCGAGTTAGAACTTAGGAAAATCTGCCCTAAGTTAAGTCGTGACCGAGTTAGAAATTGAGCAAATTTCCCACTGCCTTGAATGCTAAGACTTGAGTTGTTTAGAACTTTGGACTTGAATTTTGTTGCACTCTTTTATAGATTGTCAATAATTCTAACTGCTTGTTATAACATTTACAAAAAAACTGGGACAAATATACTGCCACCGACTGCCCATATCGGATGACAGATTAGTTGATAAAGATTAAATTAAATGAACTGTATGAGAGAAATACTACACAATAACCAACTCAAATGAAGTATTAAAGCAGAATCGTAATGATTAACTAGAACTGATTTGTCTGCATTAACACTGCACTTGAGCATTAACAAGTTTTGAAATCTCGTAATCGACTGATTGTCAGTTAGTTTAATTCCAGTTATACTTGCTTTTTCTTATTTTCATTAGTTTTGCACAGCACTTTACACTTTTAGGAAACGTGCACCTTCACTTTTGAACATTCGGCTGATTGTGTAGAATGGCATCCCATCAAGAAGATTTGGAATCAGCTGGAGAAGCTTTTCCAATCGCTACTCCGTTGAATGATCCTCCGGAAAGGACTCCTACCACCCTGAGTCATAAAGTCTTCCGTCAACTATGCACCCAGTTTGGCATCGCTGAATCTGACGCTTTGCTTCCTGGAGTAAATGACACTGCTGATAGGCCGCCGCACGGCTTCATCGCAGTGAACCGCCAAATGTGCTTGAGTGGAGCGATTCCCCCGTTTAATGACTGTCTCCGAGAACTTCTTCTTCGATTATCTATCTCCCCTTTTCAACTTCATCCTAATGGCTACGCCATCCTGCTGGGACTGTGTGTGCTTTTTAGGAGAATGCTGGACCGTTTCCCCAGTTTTGGAGAAATTTGTTTTCTATGCTCGTTCACAAGGACCAAGGACCATCCCTCTATCACAGTTGTAAGGAGTGCCAGGAATCGCAAACTGATTATTGGTCTTCCCGAAAGCGTTCCTGGGTTTCTGAGCCAGTTTTTCTTTGTTCGTTGTCCCCCGAGATTTTACGCCATTTGGAGAGTGGGAAGTACGATTATCTATCTTTTCCCTGTGTTTTTCTAAATTCTTTGAAGTCCAAATTGTCAAGTGTTAACCTCTTTTTCTACTGTTTCAGCGCTTCCTCCTCCCTCTAGGGAAACTCGTCACAAAACTATCTTCGAGAGGCTTATGGCTGTGCCGGTTGAGGAGAGGAGTGTTCAATTTCTATTGAGAGATGAGTTCCTCCATGAATTTGGACTCTTACATCCTTCCCGTTCCACTCAGCCACATGAAGTCCCTGATTCTTCGGCTGAGGAGTCAGATGCCCCCGCTTCTGCTAAAGAACCTTCACCGAAAGAATTTACTGTTAAGACTTCATTGGTGAAGTGTTCTACTCTTACCGACACTGCGGGGCCATCCAGTAAGTTAGCACTTGCCCCGGTTATTGAAGAGGAGGAAAATCTTCACACTATTGAAAAGACGGCTGAGGTGGAAGTTGAAAAAGATAATTCTCCCATGCACCATGGCGATGATACTTTCGACAGTTTGAGCGACATCATGATAACCTCTCAGGAGCTCTTTAAAGATGATGTTTCTAAAGTGGTTCCTCCTGTTATCGAAGCAACTTCTTCTTTGCAACAAACCACAATGCCTTCCACACAACTTATTGCCATTTCTACACCCAAAAGTGGTTTGTAGTCTGACGCGCATAGTTTGCACATCACACACACTTAGAACTGTGGCACTTATATGAACTTAGCTTCTTCATCTTAAGGATTTCTAAAACTGGTCTTTTTCTTCAATTTCAGGTTCTCTGATGGGGCGAAGCGGCTCTTACTACAACAAATTCCAGCGTTACGGAAGCCGTGAGGCTTATGACTTTAGGAATTATATCAGTGCCGTGAAAGAAACTGATGAGGAGAGAGCTGCTAGAAAGGCTCATGAGAGGCGAGCTCATGAAGAGCATCGCCGGAGAGAGGATGAGGAATACTACGGGAGTAGGGACGAGCGCCATGACTCTTCCCGCAGAAGCGACGATCCTTATAAAAGGAAATCTTACGACGATAAGGGGAAGAGTCACACTTCTGATGATTCCAGTAAACGTACCAGACTTGGTGAGAAAGACACATCTAACATCTCGGAAAAGACTACCGCTTCTGTTCCTCCTAATACATCTTCCGGTTCTCCTGCCCTTAAGGAGTCTGACATCCAGACCATCATTAATAGGCCACAGTACCAAGCTGGAGATGGTCCTCCCACACTCCAGAGCCGATTTCCGAATTGGTGTCTGAAAGGAGTGCGTTTTGATTTGGACTTGGTCCCCATTGATAAGCAGGCGATGCTGAAAAATGTCGACGCTGTAAAACTTGACATCGAAAGAATGTCTGGATGGCAGAAGCTGGTTGATGAACTTCAAAGGGTCAACCATCTGAATCTTGAAGCGATGATGACCATGGAAAATGATAAATCTGAGTGGGACAAATGGCGTAAGCAGCATGACTCCGAGATGAAAAGCATTAGCGATGGTTATGGGAAGCTCGAAGCTGAAGTTGAAAAACTTAAAAATGAGCTTGCTACTTCCTCCACTTCTTATTCTCAGAAAGAAGAAATGCTTCAAAAACAAGTTCGAGACGCCCATGCTGCTCAGCGGGATACTGAAGTCAAACTTGAAGCAGAACAGCATGTTGCTAGAAAATATCGTGATGACGCTGCTCAACTTCAGGAGAAACTCAGCTCTCGAGACTTAGAAATTGCTAGGCTACAATCCCAGTTACTGAAGGCTGAAAGAGATCGTGATGAAGTTCTCTCTTGTAAAGCCGCAGCCGAAGAATCCCATAAGGCGACCATAGCCACCGTTGACGCGACTCTGTTCGACTTTTATATGCATTGTGTCCTGGGGTGTGGGAGCCTTTCATTTTTAGGACCAAAGTATGAAGTCACCTTAGCGGAGGTATGGGAGGCAATCATTGACTTATTTGGTGGTGCCGGATACTCTAAAACAGATCTTCAAGCTACCTACTTAAGTGAGAGCGATCGCGCTGCCCTTGCCAAAGGAAAAGAGCAGCTCATCCGAGTGCGGGCCGATTCGACGGGAGAGAAGCTTCCCGAGAAAGAAACACCTCCTATTGCTCCTGCTTATACTTCGGTTATAGCTCATGCGGATATTACCGGCTCTAGTTCTCATTCCACGCCTCCCGATATGGTTGACAAAGAAACTGTATCCACCCCTACAGAGGAAGAGGCAATGAAGGACTTCCAAGCTCGGGAATTTGAGATTGACCTCGCTAAACCGGCTTCTCCAGGTAACTTTAACGATTCACGGTCTTCTTTTTTCTCGGAGAATACTGATTTTGATTTCTCTTATTATGCAGCAGTCGTGCCGAAAACTGTACCACTTCTTCCCTCTTCAGCTGTCGTTCCTCCTCCTCCTCAAGTTATACCTCTTCCAGCTTCTCAACCTGGTTCACAGGAAGAACCTATAGCGGCCCTTCAAGGTTTAGATGAACCACCTGCTTCCGAAGAATAGAAGGCAGAAGGTCTGGAAGATAGCGAGAAGACCCCGGAGCAGTCTTTCGATTATGACACAAAGCTTTCTACATTTCTTGCTCCTGGGAGTGAGTCTTCTTCCAAGAAGAAGGGGAAACGTGTGGTTTCGAAGAAAGGAAAGAAGAGTTCTTCTGCTGCTGGGGATGAGGCAGAGATTGATCCGGCTGAGTCTCTTTCTCCTTCTTCTCCGATGCGGCCTACGAAGCTAGTTACCAGGCCGGGTAAAAGCTCCAAGGGTGGGAAGAAGGAGAAATGAGTTTGATTTTGCATTTTCTGCTTTTTGTATTGACCGGGGATTGTGCGGATACCGGTCTCCGCTTCTTTTTGTAACCTGTACAATGTAAAAATTTCTCATAGTGTTGAAATAAAATAGATATTTTTCTTGTACAAATCCTTGTGTATGTAGGAATACATCTGTTTTTCATTTGAAGTGTAGAGTAAACGATTCTTTTCACTTGTACAAATTTTTTGTCTGTGTTTCAAAAACGCATTTACTCCACATCTTTATTACGTGATATTGCAATGAACTTGTGGTATGTTGCTTGTATATTACTTTTATTAATGTAACTGAATTGTATAATGTTGCCCCCATACCACAAGTATATTGTAATATCTCTTGATTTCACAAGACCGATACTCTTATTTTAGAGAATAACTTTCCACTTTTTCAGGGAAGAATTGTTCTGCTTTTAATAGAGTATATCTTGTCTTTGGAGGAATCTTTATTTTCTTTTTCTTCCTGAAGAACACTTCGACTTCTGGGAATGATCACTTTTATTTGTTTGAAAGTGAATCTTCCTGCACAGTGAAATGAGCTTCTGAAGAAGGTTTTGATTTTCGTGCCCCAGTAAAGGGTTTATATTTGGTACTTCAAGCAAGGTGAAGTACGCCTCTGAAGAGGTCCTTTGGTCTCCGAAGAGAAGCGATTTTGGTCTCCGAAGAGAAGCAGTTTTGGTCTCCGAAGAGAAGCGGTTTTGGTCTCCGAAGAGAAGCAGTTTTGGTCTCCGAAGAGAAGCAGTTTTGGCATTTCATCTCTGGTGAAGTGGGTCTCCGAAGAGAAGCATTTTGCACTTCTACACGGGTGAAATGTGCCTCCGAAAAGGGCTTTTGCCTCCGAAGATGGCTTGTGCCTCCGAAGAGGGCTTGTGCCTCCGAAGAGGGCTTGTGCCTTCGAGGAGGGCTTGTGATTGCCTGGAAGTTACTTTCTCATGGTCGGAGGGGTCCACGGGACAGGCGTAAGTTGTTTGATTGGATGTTTGTTTGTACAAACGATTGCAATCAATTAACAAGGTGCCCCTGTGGTAGTCCTACCGATCTTTTTGATTGAGGAAAGCTCTCCATTTATTGGCGTGCCTCGTTAGAGGGCTTTGTTGACCCTTGGGAAGGAGCATCAATTGGTTGGTGTGCCAGGAAGGTTGCGTCTTAGGGGCAAGCAGATCCATGGGATGGACACAAGCTGCCTGATCGGATGCATCACAATCAGTTAGCGAGGGTCTTATTCCTTCTGCTTGGGAAGGTATCCCTTTAGTGGATCTACCTGCTTTCCTGTTGAGAGGCATACCTCCCTTTGACTGCTTCCATGTTTGCCCGCTCATGTTGTATCATCATCCGCCAATCTGCGATCCTTTATCATCGTTTCCAAGCGCGTGTTCCTTTCTTTTGCAAGTAAATCGCTTTATCCGAAGAAGTAGACTTCACTGTTGAATGACTCCACAGAGTAAACGCCAGTTATTTGGTTGGATGCCTCTTTATATCAACGATCGCAACCAGTTAACGAGGGCTTGACATAGTGGAGCCGTCAACTTTTTATGTGAAGTTCCTCTTGTATGGGATTTGAGTTCGAAATTTTTGTTGCTTGAAATTTGTTAAATGATTTGTAAGGCTCGCTTAGCTTTGCGATGGGTGAGCTTTGTTTCAATGACCTGCAGTATTAGATCGATATTTTAGCAATACATTTAGAGTATTTACACATCGAAATATAACAGGCATTTTATAATAGAAAACACCATGCATAGTTTTTCATTATTGAGTCACGCTGATTTCTCAGCGGTTTACAATGCAGAAGTTACACATCCATCATTATCTTTACAAATTTAAGCAATGCTGTTAAGTAAAAATGAATGCTAGTTATTGTTGTTTCAGAATCTCCAAGTTGGATTTCCATTTGTGCTTGATTCATAGCTTTTGGATTTTTATGCTAGAGAAAGTGAGAGCTGCCCCAGTCGCAGTTTTGTGGGTAATTAGTAGTCATCCCAACTTCTGCTTGCTGGGTATGGTCCCCTTGTGATAGCATTAATGACAAGCTTTTCTGAATCTTGCACTGCAGTGTTGTTGTGAGAATCGGATTGATGGGTAGGGTGTTGTTGATCCCGAGTGGATGAGGTTGGATCGACTCCGTTCCTTTTAACGTATTGTTGGAGTTTACCCTGCTCTAGTAATTCTTCAATCACCTTCTTTAATTCGCGACATTGGTCAGTGTCATGGCCAGGTTGATTGTGAAATTGGCAGAATTTTCCATTACGCTTTGCCCCTCTCGTCATCTCAAGCGGCTTAGGATACTTGACAAAGTCCTTTGTTGCAAAAAAGATATTTCTTGGTGTATCAGTTAAAGGAGTAAAGTCCGAAGGATTAAAGCGGCGAGGTTTCTTTTCATTTCCCCGGCTTTTTCCTCCTTCATTCTCCCTTTTCTGACTTTCAGATTCTCTTTTCTTAGGTGGGACATTGTCATTATCAGTCTGGGTAGTAACCACTTTCGATGTTGCGGAAAGGCTTTCAAGGCGAATGAACTCATCGGCCTTTTTATAAAATTTATCAAGTGAGTTTGGTTCTTTCATCTTTAACCATATCCCAAATTCACTCGATTTATCAATGGCTCTCATCAAATAAGTCAGGATCATGCGTGGTTCTGCATTTTCTACTTCGGCTAAAGCTATATTGAAACGGCTCAAGAAAGATTTGATTGATTCTCCGGGCGCTTGTTCAAGGTTAGACAGTGACATTATATCCTTAGCTTTTGAAGCATACAATCTGAACTGTTCTTTAAACTTTTGCGTTAAGTCGGAGAATTTATCTACAGACCGAACTGGAAGCTTTGTGAACCAAAGTAAAGCCACACCTTCTAGGTATACCGGAAAGTATCGACACTTGATCTCGTCCGATGCTCTTGCACCAGTCATATGCCAATCGTACTTGTAGAGGAAATGATTAGGGTCACTGGTTCCTCTATAGGCTTGGATAGTAGGAGGTGCAAATTTCCTTGGAAACTCCGCTCTTAGGATCCTTTCAGTGAATGGAGTTCTGCTTGGCGCAAATCCCCAGTCAGCCTCATCCTCTTCCCTTTGCATGCTCTCTTTCATGATGCGGCCAACCATTTCAGACAGGTACTCCTTATTGTTCAAAGACACCTCCGGGCAAGTATTAGTTCTTCCCTCGGAATTTTGCCCGGGCATATGCTCATGACAAGTTGGTTGCGGCATAGAACCATCAGCTTGGAAAGGTGGCATTTCAGGAAGAGTAGTTCGACGGTTTTCTGGTTGACGATTTGCCCCGAGCAGAGCAGTTAATCTATCCATCATCAAAGCGTTTTGAGTTTCAATTTGTTGGTATAATCCAGAAACTGCGTCATCCAATTCAGCCCTGGTGACTCCAACGGTTGGGGTTGCTTGGTCTGTTATTGGGGAAGCGGAAGTCCCTTCGTGAGCATTTCCGGATCTGATAGGTCTACCTCTTCTTCCAGGAGCCATTATTTCGGATCTGGTTTTTTAAGAGAGGTTCTTTTTATGAGTCTTTGCGAAGCAACGGTGGATGATCGCCTGAGTTGAGTTCTCAGTGAAAGCACCAAAATGTTAACGGTAAAAAGTGAACGCTAACACCCGGTGTGTGTAATAGAATTGTGAAAGCACCACCCGTTGGTACGGGAACAGAATATAAGATGAAAATAGCAGAAAAGCGGTAAATGAACAACAGATTTATAGTGGTTCGGCCCGTAATTGAGCCTACATCCACTTTATAGTCTTTTATTGCTGATTCGATTACAATTCGGTACAATATCTTTCAAAATACAATACAACTTGATCATGTAAACACTCTTGACTACTAGCTCGATCTTTGATGATGAAACTCGATGAATCCGTGTTGGATGTTAGGAGCTTTTCTCGATGATCGTTGTAGTGTCTCGAATGCTTGAAGATCTTTGATTGCTGAATGAGAGGAAGCTTCGACAGCGTAACGGCGCTTGGAGAAATGAATGGCCAAAAGTCCCCTCCAAGTTGGAAATGATGGGGTATTTATAGGAGCTGATCTGGACTTAGGAAATTTCTCCAAGTCTTTAAGTCGTAGCCGACTTAGGGTAGGTCGGTGACGAGTTAAGGGATAGGGTTAGGTCGGTGACGAGTTAAAGGATAGGGTTAGGTCGGTGACGAGTTAAGGGATAGGGTTATTTTGGGCCCATTTTGTGGCTCTTTGACAAGTATTAAGTCGTAGCCGACTTATCAAACCTTAACTCGTAAGGCCTTAACTCGCAGCCTTTAAGTCGTAAACCCACTAAGTCGTGACTCGTTAGGTCGGAACCTTCTTAAGTCGGAGCATTTCATAACTCGGAATCTTCTTTAGGTCGTAACCTTTAGGTCGCAACACTACTAGGTCGCGGAGTCTTTAGGTCGTGACATTCCTGTAGCCTTAGGTCGCTGGACAAGTTAAGTCGTTGAGTCCTAGGTCGTAGACATCTTAGGTCGCAGACTCCTTAACTCGCAGGTACTTTAACTCGTACATTGTTAGGTCGTGAGGTCCTCTTGAGTCGTAAACCTGATGAGTCGCCAGTTCTCATGAGTCGTAAATCTCCATGACCCGTTGAACCTGATGAGTCGTAGAAGAGTTAACTTTATGAGTCGTAGCATGCTAAGTCGTAAGTCGTTAAACTTCTTAACTCGTAGGTCGTTGAGTCGGACCATTCCTTAGGTCGGAGCCTGTTGAGTCGTAGGTCATCTAAGTCTTAACTCGTTAAGTAGTGCAATCCCTTAACTCGTTAGCTCTTGAGTCGCGTACTCCTTAAGTCATGGAGAATTAAGGGTTAACATTTGCCCCTCGAAATACACGCCTAAGTCGTAGGTCGTGTGTTTCGACTTATCTTAACTCGTGTGGGCCGATTCCAATTCCTTCAACCCAGGGTATAAAATGCTTAGGTCGTTCCTCTTTTCTCCGTCTTCCTATTACTCGTTCTTTAAGCCGTATCTGCCATTAACGCAATTTATAAAAGTTGCTGACATTTCAGCAATAATTTTTCTTCGTTTCCAGAAAACAGGGACCCGCTTTACAATGAAACTTTGACAGGGACCCGCTTTACAATATGAAAGTATGATAGGGATGCCTCCCTAATTTCCACTTAAAATAATTCGTTATACGCGTATATATACACGTTCACAACGGCAAACCCTACTTCTTATTCGTGGTTGCCAGAGATAATTTTAATGGCCGATATTCTCTTTTGTTCTTCCTCAATTATCTTCAAATCCACTCGACGATTTCAAAAATTCCCAACTACGAACTTGTAGAGGGCTCTGGGATCTACGTTTTGACAGGTAGTGATCGAGAACGGGGCGATGGATTGATGGAAATCTTTGGTTGAAGGCACTGCATTCGTGTGCATTTTTTGAGACAAAGAGGCGACCAAGCTCGGCCTGGTCGCGGGCGATAGTGGCTATCGCGTAGAGCTTCTATTTGCCGAAGTTCGATCAACTTCTGTAGCGTCGTGGTGGTCGCGACCATCGTGGGTTTGTACGTGCGTTTGGGTTTCGGTAGCGTGCGATTTCTCTGGGGAAGAAGGTAGGCGCGGCCTTGATTTCCTTAAGCCATGTGGACGGCCACGATTCGTTGGGAAATATATAAAAAAATTGTTTTAAATTTGTATAAAAACTTTAAAATCTCATATCTCATTCATTCTTTATCGGAATCGGACGAAACGGGCGACGTTGGAATCGCAGCGACGAGAGCTACGCTGTAGTGCAGATCCGAAGACGTTTGGAGCTCGTTAAAATTTTAGGTTAAATCGAACGCGCTCGATTTAATTTAAAATTTGAACGATTGACAACGTAAACTCAAGGTGAGTGTTTTATAATGCTCACACCGTACTAGAATATTTTGATGCTGGTTGAATCTGATATTATGAAGTGATATGATTTTTATTAGTCGTTGTTGATAAAATTTAACTGTCATCTAGATTGTCATTGAATTTAATGTTAGAAATTGAAATTGATAGTCAAATTAGAGTTGGAATTTAATCGCAATTAAATTACCGAACATTTAAAACTATGAAATTTCCATGAATTATATTGTCTATTTGGATGATTGGTTGCGATGGATTCTATTGATTGATATTTGAAATGTTTGGATGTTTATTTGTTTATAGATATCCTGTCATCACCCTTTGTATTAATTACAGTTGTAAATTGAATCATTTTGAATAAATTGAGAAATAGGTTGAAATGATATATACCTATGACACTATGTTTTGAATAGAAATGATATATATCTATTCCTGAAATTTAATAGAAATAACTGATCACTTGGCCATAGGATTGAAAATTATATATGGGCATCGGATTGGTTAAATTAAATAAATTTTTTTAAATCTTTGATTTGGAATTACTTTAAATGGGTTGATTTAAAGGAATTAAAAAAAATCAATTTTATAGAAATTGAATTTATCGCGAATTTGAAGTTGAGATGTTGAAATAATTTTGGTTAAACAAATTGTTTAATAATTGAAGTTGAGACTTTGAAATTAAAATGTGATATGATTGAATTTCGTAAATTAATTTGATTTTAAAGGATTTAACTTTTATTCGGAATTTGAATATTATTAAGTAAAAGTGAGATAAAGACAACATTTTGAAATTGAGCTTTGCATTGAATTATATTGAAGATTTGGACTTTAAACTGAATATTAAGGAATAATTTGTTTTAAATGTTTGAATTGATATTTTGAAAATCGAGCTCGAAATCATTATAAATTGAATAAATTTGAAATTGAAATTTGATTTGAATTGAAATTGAGATTTGAATCAACTAAATGGAAATTTTAATTTGATTCAGATTGGTAAGTTGGAATTAAAATGGTTCACTTTGAAGCTATTTCATTTTGGTTTTCCCAAATTATCCTGCTATATAAACCATTTTTAAATACATAAACTACTTTATACTAAATTATTTTAACCTACATTAACTATATTAAATTATTTTAACTTATTTTAAACATGTTAACTTATTTTAATCTATTTTAAATCTACTTAACCCAATTTAATTTATTTTAAACTAATTAACCTATTTTAATTTATTTTAAATCTATTTAGTCTATTTCAAAGTTATTTAACCTATTTAATTATATTTAATCTATTTTAAATCTATTTAACTATATTAACTCAATTTAAAACTATTTTTAAATCTATTATTTTAAATATTTTTAGAGTACTTTAACCATTTTAATTATTTTCAACTATTAAAACTATTTAAAATAAAATTCGAAACGATTTTGAAATCAAATGAGATATTGAGGCAAAAATAATTTTTGAAATGGAATCATATATTTTGAGTAGATACGATGATTTGAAATGGATTTGATTTTTTGAAGCGAATATGATATTTTGATATCAATTATGAATTGATTTTGAAAATGTAAAAGAACCATCCGGTGTGTAATAAGCGTTTGGTAGTTAAAGAGATCGGGATCGGATATGGGCATACTCTCGATCGATACCGCAAACCACTTTAACAACTGTGTATGTGGTGGAGATTCCAAAAATGAAGTAGGATGGTTTGGCGACGATTCTATATGGTATGACGTGACCCTAACTCCCATTAGTCAGCTTAGATGTGACTAAAATCAGGAGCTATACCGGGCCAAGTGAGGTCATTCCTCTTATCGGGCATATTTCTTCGATACCATTCTATTGCTTTTGTGATTTGATTTGGTGGCCACCCCTCGATTGTTTGGTAGTGTTTCTGAGGTGGGCGGTAGTAGCTGCTATGCGTCACCACCAATCCGGGAGTGCAATTGGTATATCTACCCTGGCATCTCCTCATGTGCCGTGTTCACATGCCCTAGAGCGCCTTCTACGAGTTTGTTTTGTACCATACCTATGGAGTGCCCTCTGATAGCCCTCCAGTTTACGGTGGAATTACGGTACTGTATAGACTATGGGAATATATAAAAATGTGTTAAGGGGGATATGGGTTACGCCTTAATGCTATTTTAATAGTTTACTTTACTATAGACATATTATAATAGCGTATTGTACTACATAGTAGATAGTTTAACGGATCCTTAAGAGATGGAAAATCCCGTAATATCTCTTGAGTTATTGCACGCACGTCGACACTGGATAAGAGATGTCAAACCCCGTAAACATCTCTGACGCCCTTACACCCATATTTATTTACGATTGATTTAACTTACATAAGGATATTTTAGTCTTGACACGAGTGTTTTGTCCTTTCATTACGCTCGGGTCAGTCCTGGGTTTTTAAGCTTATTACAGATTTATTCTAGTGGACGAAGACGAAGATTTGGTATACTATTACTATTATTGTCCTTGCATCATGCTATCTGTAATATCCCGGAAATTTGGGGCAATATCAATTTAATAATCTATTTAAATAATTAAATTGATTTGATAATTTTTGATAATAAAATTTGAATTGGTTTAATAATCTAATTAAATAAATATTTAATTAGTGAATTTTACTAATAAAATGATTTCTATTTATAATGTGTATATATATGTGTGTATATATTGTAAATAGATAAGCTTTGGTTTGAAATTTAATAAATAAATAAAATATTGTTTTTAAATTTCTAATATATATATTTTGATAGTTTGGAAATTATGATTTATTTAATATTAAGCTTTTCAAAGCTATTTAAACAAATAACTATATGGTTTTAAGTAAGGTTAATAATAAGGTTTATTTTATATAGCTTAATAAATATGGTTTAAGAATATATATATAAGTTTAAAATACAATTAACATATGATATGTTAATTCATTTAGTAATAGTAGTAATTTATAATCTCTTTTATAAATTATTTTAAAATTGACAAATGGTTATTTTCAAATTAAATGTGTTGTTTTAAATTGACTTTAAATTGGATTTTAAAAATATAATTTGAATTTGAATGTAATTTAGTTTTGAAATTCAAAGATAGATATTTAAATATTTGGATTTTAAAATATATGTATAAACTTTTACTTATAAAAATAATTGGTTTTATTTTCTTTAAAATACTTTATATATATATATAGGTAAGTAACTAATAAATTAAGTAAAAGGTTTATTTACATTTAAAATAAATATAAACTAAATAAAAGACAAGTGTTAATATGTTAAGTAACCATTATAACATGTGTTGTAAAATTAGAGTATGAGAAAGACAAGTGTCCATCTTTTAAAATTTCAATTTTCTTTTATTTTTAAGAAAATTATTTTCAGCCTATTTAAACATAGTTCTTTATATTTATTCTTTTCTAATCTTCATTTTCAAATGATAATAAACTCAAACCATTCTCAAATCTGAAACAAATCAGTAACCCTTCTCAAAACAAATTCTCTAGTCTAAAATCTGATTTTCAAACTCCTCTCAAAACCACAATTTCAAAAGCATGTAAATCTTCTTCAACCAGAAAATCAAACCCCTGTAATTCTTTTCCAAATCAAAGAACAATACCCTGAAACCATTTTCAAATCTAAAGCAAGTAATAAAGTCTTCAGCCTGATTTCTTTGCAAATCTGAAATCAAAAAGCCTGCATTCTTTTTCAAGTCAAATTTTGGAATCAACTCAAGTCAGTAGCTGTCTGCATTCATTTCTTCAATCTGGGAGCAGCATGCATGTGACATCCCGGATTTTTGGCAGTATTATTCTAATCAATATTTAATTGAATTAATTAAAATACAGGTTATTATTTTAAAACGAATATATATATAATTGGGAGAAGCTATGGTTTGGGAGTAAAATAACGAGTTTCTAAATATTTTAAACCTGAAATCTATCTTATTTAACTTTATTAATATGTGATTTAAAATATATATGTATGATATAGTCTGGACAATAATAGTTCAAGTAAAATAAATCTTATCAGTATTAAATCTAAATATAAAACAAGTATATTGTTTAAAAATAAATATAAATATATAGGCTTAAGAAATTATGGCATTGACAAGTTTAACAATAAATATCTTTTGCATTAAGTGTTGATAGTTTTGTAAGGAATATAGAAATAAATGTTTAAGTTGTAAATAGGGATAAATATACAAAGTAAGATGAAATACAACGAAATTGTATTTACAACACAAAAGAAAAGTTATGAAAATAAATATATATAGAGCCATACAAGACAATATTATATATTCGTGTACAAATAAGATTAGTATATGTATGTAAACTAGAAAATGAAAGACAATAATAATTTATGCTGGCACACAAATTAGTCACCAAGGCAAAGAAGAAGTAAAACAAAACCAGGCAAGCAAAATATGCCTATAAAGCTTGATATGCTAGGCAAGAACAGGTAAAAGAAATATCAACATGAAACATAAAGTACCATCTCATTTAATACTAGCTCAACTTGTGGTCTACTCAAAATGTTAAAAATCTTTTCAGCCGAAATGTTAAAAAAAATCTCTGACCCATATTAATGAAGCTTGTACCAGAAGCTACTACCATTGTTTAAAGCCATTTCTATATACATCTTCTTTTAACTGGTTCATTTGAACTTAGAAGTAAACCTGAGGAAAAAAAAAATAACCTCTTTACTTTACAAACTCAAGCAAATTTAATCAAGGCAGGGAAGATTTTCAGGCATTCCAATTTCAGCTCCTCAACAACCTTTGTTTTCTATTTCAACAGTATTTAGGTGAGTAACTCTAAAACTCACGTTGTTTAAATAATTTTTTGTGTATATGTCTGTCAATAATTATATACATGACTGGAACGATTTGATAAACTTAAATCCAAACAATTTAAAACTTGGTTCGGGTAGTAAATGTTGAAGAAATATTTGATCAATGACAACATGAATGCTTGCCCGATAATTCTAAGATGGATGAATGTAAATATGTATATATGAGTTTTCCAGTTTAAAGCAAATCAAACTAGCTTCCTCTGTTCTTAAGAAACAAGGTGAGTAAACATTCGTTTAAAAACAGTAAATTTGGATTTAACTCTAATGCATGTGATGATGTTGTTTGTATGGAAGTTCTTAGCTAGAATTTATTTGAATTGACATATATGAGCATGTCTGTCTCTATATATATCCTATTCTCTGTTGTTTCACAGTCCAAGTTCTGTTTTCGAAAATTCAAATATCTCAATCAACTCAATATTATACTTCGATGTTTAAATGGATGTTGTTTGCCAAAGTAAGATGATAATTTCAAAAATAGTTTCAGGGTTTTAAATTCAACAAATAAAATTTTAAAATGGGAATAACAGTGGAAAATATATACATGTTAAAAATCGACAATCTTAATTTCTGATTTTGATTACATGAATGAATTAGTGGTTGAAAATCACGATTTTTAATATACATTTCATGATTTTTAGTTCGATAATCATTGGGAATTGTTGAGATGATCGTATTTGGCATTTTGGGGGATTGCCGATGATCAGCGGCGTCTGGGAAGTTGTTGTTTGGACTGAAGGTGGCTGGTGGATGGTTGATCACAGGAAAAATGAAGATAGATTCTTCTGGTGAACGAGTGGGGAGGATGGAGCTAGACTAGGGTTCGAGTTTTATTTGAAACGATGATGCTCGCGAAGTTTTCGCGATGGCCGTGGGTGATGATAGGTGATCGCGAGGGGGAAAGTAGGAGTGTGACGACGTGATGAAGGTCTGGTGATGTCGGCGAGGAAACTCGTGGTTGGGGTTAACAGCGATGATGGATTTTCCGTTGAAGTTCGTTCCAGTTTTTTTTTCGATCGAATATCGATTTTACGATTTGGCCTTCGATTCATTCTTCTGGGGTGTCGCGATGATGGACGGGGTCCTGGGTGGTGCTTTGGGGTCGGAGGCGATGATCGGAGGAGGCTTGGATGGTTGTGCATGTGCATGATGCTTTTGTGATATCTGGACATGTTTTCGTTGGGGAAGAAGCATATCCCTCGGGACGTTCTCGTGTAAAAGGGCAGTGTGACTCGAAGGAAGTAGAGAAGCGAGTGACACGAGTGCGGGCTCGGGTAATATTGGTTAAGACTCGGGATTAGTGGGTAGGCTCGGGTTTGGGATTATTCGAGCCAGTTTTATTTTTAAATTTAAAAGTAAACATGTGCTGGTTTTAAAAGTGAACTAGGTAACGGTTTAAGGCTAAGAAAATCAAAGTTAATCAAAGTTGAACAAGTTTAAAAGATTTTAATAGCTAAATTTAAATGTTTAAATTGTTGTGTTTACGGAAATTTTATACTTTCAATTTTAAAATTGATTTCAAAAATGTTCCAAATGGATTGTTAATGATGTAATTACGGTAATTAATTTAAAGAACAATTACTTTATGTAAGTAAATTTAGAGAACGTTAATTCCCAAAGGTAATTAATTAATGAGGTGCTAAATTAAGATAATTACCTTGAGTAAGTATTAATGGGAAGTTAATGAATGTAGTTAATGTTGGGATCATTAACTAATGGTTAAGAAATAATTAGGTAATGCAATTAGTTTAAGAAATTAATTGGTTTAAATTAATTAAGGTTAATTAATTAATGTGATAAATTTATGGATAATTAATAAGGAGATAAATACTTAATGAAAGTAATTAAAGATTAATTACTGTAAATGGTTAAAGATAATTAATTTGTGTCATTTATTATTAAAGGATAACTACCTTACGAAATTAAAGATAATTTATCAAGGATGATTAATTAAGATGGATAGTTAAAAGATGATTAATTAATTGATTTGTAATTAATTAAGGATTAAGTAAAGATAATCTAAGTGATTAAAGAATCGTAATTAATTAAATTAGGAATGATCCATCTTGCTTAGGAATGATTGAATGATGATTAAATGCCTTGAATTGATTGATATCTCTGATATGAAATGTTTCATGATATGATATGACAGTGATAATGTGGTTGTCTATCGATGATGAATTACTGTATAAAAGTGACATCTTGTATTTAAAACTGAATTTTGTTTTCATCTGAAAAACATGAGTTAAGATGACATTGGATTCGAAGAGACCGGGGTCGGGTATCAGTACATACCCGAAACCACTTCAAGTTGGAATCTACAATAATTCTTTATGAATTTGACTTTGGAATAAATTGACTGGAATGGAATGATTTAAGTGAATTAGACCATTTAATCTAAGTTTTTGTACTTAGAAATTGATGTGTAAAATAAGTGATGTTTATAACAAATTGTGAATTTGTAAATTTGATACGAGTTACCCCGGGTTTTATGTAGTTTTATGCTGTGGTATTCCATGTTAGATGGGTTTACTCACGCTGGTTTCCAGCCTGACCCGGGTGTTACTTTGACGTAATGCTCGGGTCAGACCGAGTATTACAGATTTCCAGGTAAGGACGTTCTGGAGCTCAGGAGGCGAGCTGGATGGCAGGACGTATGGAGTGTTCCGCTGTGACTATTATTTCTGTTTGTTTGAGACATATTTGATCTGTATATGTCCATTATTGGTGTAAATATTTATAACTCTGATGTAAATAAATGTAAATTGACAGATACAGTATTCTTTTAAAAACTGTTATTATTTGATATTATATTTTGATCCGCTGCGAATGTGAGAATCGGTGTTGTGATTTCTGTTTCTTCCTTCTATCTCTTTCTTCTTTACTAACTATCTGGAATTTTCGGGACCGAAAATTTTCGGGTCGTTACAGTTGGTATCAGAGCTGAAAGTTTAAGCGAGAACCTTGGCTCTGGTGGGTGTACTCATTAAGGATAGGGTCAATAGTACCCTAGAGTGAGTTGAGCGTATATATATACGAGAGAGCGTACTTGTTATTTTCTTATATAAAGATTTTAAATGATTTTAAGTAAGAATATATTTCGATATATATTTATATATATAAAGCAATATTTCTTACTAATAAATGTTAAAGTAACTGGTTGTTAAAAATTATTGGAATAAAATAAAATAATGAGAATTAAGTGTTAATAGTGGTACAACCAAATTGTAATTGAATGAAGATAAGTTTGAAATGGATCCAAACTGAAATTAATCCTGAATTTGTAGAAATGTTTTCAGAATAAAGATGATAATGAATTGATTTCCAGATATGATAATCTTGGTTATTATCATAAATGGTTGTTGTATTTAATAATGGAATGTGTGTTAATGAGTAAGCAAAATAAAATGTGTTAAGGATATAAACTTAGATGAGTATAACTTGTATAGATTTAAATTGTGAAGTTTAAACCTAAGTTTAGAAACATTTGAATTGTTTTAAAGTGTTAAAAGAAAAGAATAAATTATATTGTTCAGAATATACTTGAATGTGATCTTATTTTAAAAATAAGAAGTTGTTTGAAACTTAAAAGGAGATCTATCTTAAATTAAAACCAAAGGTGGTTTAAATTTTTAAGTATAGCCGGGTGGGCTAAGACATAAACATGTATATATGGATACAAAGATGGTTTGAAATAAACTCTAAATGTTGAGTTTCAAATTTGGGAAATGAGATGTGATATCCAAGGTGATAAGTTTTTGAACTTATAAGATTATTAATGTGAAGTTTAAAATTTGAAGTGGGAATTCAAATTTGGGTAAGTTTGACGAGATTTAATTGAATTTAACTTAAAGGAAGTTAAATAAGTTTGGAACAAGCAACCTGAATTGGAAAATTCAAGATGAAATTTAGATTTAACTTGGAAAGTTAAATGATTAATTTGAATTGGGGGTTTGTGTAGCCTTAAAATGGGTTTGAGGTCTGGAAATGGTATATGGATGGATGTTTAAAATAAATAGGATGGTATCATCCTATTGTTATTTAAAAATATTTAAATTGAGAATTGGTTTGGTTTAAATGAATGAGAAATGAAGTGTGGTAATATATCCATTATTGATAAAAAGAAAAGGAATCTAACTTTAATTTGAAAGTAAGGATGTGGAATTACTATAAATTAAAAACTTAAATAATTAAATTTGTAAATTAAAAATTGTTTAAGAACTGGCTTCAAACTGGAAGATAAAATTGAGTAATAAATTAAATTGTTTAAAAACTTTAAATAAAAGTTAATTTGGTTTAAAGAGTTAAACCAATATTTGAAAATTTAACTCGAATTTATATAATTCGAGATAGTTTAAGATTGAGATTTAAATTGAATTAGTTCAAACTGAATTTGACTTGAATTAATGGGAATTGTGATTAAAGATGGATAAGTTTTAAATTTAAATGGAAAATTTGGAGTAGATTAAATTGAAATAATTTGAAATTGGAGTGGGTTCAATTGGTATTAGTCCGAATTGATTGGAATAATTTGAAGTTATAATTAAAGTTGAATAAGTTTAAAAATCAAATGGAATTTGATTTGGGTTGGAGAGGGATTGAAAATTAATTCAACTTGAATTGGAAAAGAAATCAAGGATAATTCAACTTGATTGGAATTGAATCAGTATCGGAATGGGAAGTGGTTGAAATTTGAAGTTATTTTGGTATTGAGTCAATTTAAATGGGAATTTAAATTGAATGATTGAGTTAAAGGTTGGGTAATGAGACAGTTTGACTCTGAAACTATTTTCAACAAATTATCTTAATATAAGTTTCTTGAATCTATCTTTCCAAGCTATTTACTATATCCAACCTTACTTTTCAAGGCCGAACTATTTTTTACTTATTCTACAATTATTTTTGAAACTATTTAATAATTTTACCAATGTTTATAAACTAATTACTGTTTTTCAACTGTTTATATAACTAATTACTATTTTACAACTGTTTTGCAATTATTTTAATATTTTCAACTATTTATCTATTTTCAAATTTTTCAAGCTATTTTCTAAGTATAAACCGGTCGGAGTTCAAACTGTTATTGGTTAAATACCCAACTGAGATAAGAATTGAGGAGATAATCCAAGTGGGAATTAAGGCAAATGTGAATTAGTGAATAAAATTTAAGTGAATGTGAATAGAAAAGAAATTGATTTGGGTAATAATCAGTGAAGTTAAATACGTAGGATGTACGTATATTATTCTATTCGCATGGTAATTTGATCCAGATTCGAGCACAGAATTTCGAGATAGTATTATCGATCCGAGTTGGGATTTTTCGCTCGATTTTCGACAGCGAACCTGGATATGGATTTTTGATTGGTTCTGGATATTCTCTATCATAGTTGTGACTATGCAAGGAGAATGACAGTTTTTGATCGAGAAACCAGATCTGAGTCCGCACTAGGAAGTCGGGTGGACAATACTAGTTCGGAAGTGAAATTGTGTGATCGAGTAAGCGATCAGATTGATACTGCGTACGGATGATAGGTGGACATCGTACGAGTTTGATTGAAATTGTTATTGAATGGGAGATAAGGACTGTAATATGATTTTTTGAAATGGAAGTAAATTTTGAGAAATATACAATAAATAAAAGTGAAAATGGAATATCTTTATGGTTAAAATTTACTTTATCAAGGTAAATAATTTGGTAAATGACTTTATAAGTAATCTAATCTGAATATTTGATTTGGAATAAACAAAGTTATTTATCTTCGTTATATATGGTAAACTCTCCTTGTTGAATCTATTGCTGGAAGAAAATGATTTTTGAAAGTATTTGAAGTATAAGAATGAATTTATACAAGTATAAATTGAACTAAAGATTTTCCAAGATTATTTTATATATATATATATATATAAGACTTTGTGGAAATGGTTTTGAGAAAAAGGTTTTGGAAACCTTTGGATTTGGAAAAGGCTTTTGATTTTTGGGTAAAATCAATATTGGGATTCTGGAAAGCCTGATTTGTGAATTATCGATTTTGGGAATCGATTTTGGGTAAAAGCATTTATATGAGATTCATACTAGGTGTATGATTTGGAAAATACTATATGTGTATAGTATAAAGTGTTTTGAGATTTGCTCTGGGGAAAAAGGCGCTCCCTTGAAATGAACTTCTCAGGAGTGCCACTGGGTGGTACTGCCTTGAGCCCCAAGGGGGGGTTTCTAAAGTTGATCCTGTGAGGAGTCCGGACAAAACTAGTTCCTGAGGATTATTTGTAGCGAAAGTCGAGGGGCTGGAGCCCACAGAGGCATTTGGGTTATGCTGTGACGACAGTGTAACTCGATGTCACTGCGATCTACTGCAGACCATAGCGAAAGTCGCGTGAGCCGCTGAGAGCCAATAGTCTACGTTTGATTTTACATCGGTAGACTGCGACACTATGGTGACATAGCGAAAGTCGTGTGTGCCGCTGAGAGCCAACAGTCTATGTTTGATTTTACATCGGTAGACTACGACCTATGTGGAAGTGGAGAAGTTTCATTTTGACAGCGAAAATCGTGTGTGCCGCTGAGAGCCAACAGTTACATGGACTTTTGCTGTGATGGCAACATAACCCTGGATGTAACTGCGATCTGTTGTGGGTTCTATGGTGTAATCAGTTACATGGACTTTTGCTGCGACGGCAACGTAACCCAAGATGTAACTGTGACCATGGATGGGTGTGATGATTTCCAGAGCATTCTCACCAAAGATATTTTATCTATTTTCAAAACTGTTTTCTATATTTTCAATAAAATTATTTTTCAGAATATTTTCGCTGGGTGTTGAAAACGAGTTTACCGAGTACTTATAGATTTTCAGTCGTACGCCTGATCAACGTATGACCGAATTTCTGTGAGAACCAGGATGGACTTGTCGAAACATCGAGTTATAAAAGTATTTTATAAAAACTATTTTAGTGATATTATATAGATTTTGTTTAAAAGTGTTTTAAAAATGATCAAAGAAATTTACTTGATTTCAAGCATTTTACTAAAACTGGCTTCATTCCTTTTCGAGGACGAAAAGTTTTAAAGGGGGGAGGGATGTGACATCCCGGATTTTTGGCAGTATTATTCTAATCAATATTTAATTGAATTAATTAAAATACAGGTTATTATTTTAAAACGAATATATATATAATTGGGAGAAGCTATGGTTTGGGAGTAAAATAACGAGTTTCTAAATATTTTAAACCTGAAATCTATCTTATTTAACTTTATTAATATGTGATTTAAAAATATATATGTATGATATAGTCTGGACAATAACAGTTCAAGTAAAATAAATCTTATCAGTATTAAATCTAAATATAAAACAAGTATATTGTTTAAAAATAAATATAAATATATAGGCTTAAGAAATTATGGCATTGACAAGTTTAACAATAAATATCTTTTGCATTAAGTGTTGATAGTTTTGTAAGGAATATAGAAATAAATGTTTAAGTTGTAAATAGGGATAAATATACAAAGTAAGATGAAATACAACGAAATTGTATTTACAACACAAAAGAAAAGTTATGAAAATAAATATATATAGAGCCATACAAGACAATATTATATATTCGTGTACAAATAAGATTAGTATATGTATGTAAACTAGAAAATGAAAGACAATAATAATTTATGCTGGCACACAAATTAGTCACCAAGGCAAAGAAGAAGTAAAACAAAACCAGGCAAGCAAAATATGCCTATAAAGCTTGATATGCTAGGCAAGAACAGGTAAAAGAAATATCAACATGAAACATAAAGTACCATCTCATTTAATACTAGCTCAACTTATGGTCTACTCAAAATGTTAAAAATCTTTTCAGCCGAAATGTTAAAAAAAATCTCTGACCCATATTAATGAAGCTTGTACCAGAAGCTACTACCATTGTTTAAAGCCATTTCTATATACATCTTCTTTTAACTGGTTCGTTTGAACTTAGAAGTAAACCTGAGGAAAAAAAATAACCTCTTTACTTTACAAACTCAAGCAAATTTAATCAAGGCAGGGAAGATTTTCAGGCATTCCAATTTCAGCTCCTCAACAACCTTTGTTTTCTATTTCAACAGTATTTAGGTGAGTAACTCTAAAACTCACGTTGTTTAAATAATTTTTTGTGTATATGTCTGTCAATAATTATATACATGACTGGAACGGTTTGATAAACTTAAATCCAAACAATTTAAAACTTGGTTCGGGTAGTAAATGTTGAAGAAATATTTGATCAATGATAACATGAATGCTTGCCCGATAATTCTAAGATGGATGAATGTAAATATGTATATATGAGTTTTCCAGTTTAAAGCAAATCAAACTAGCTTCCTCTGTTCTTAAGAAACAAGGTGAGTAAACATTCGTTTAAAAACAGTAAATTTGGATTTAACTCTAATGCATGTGATGATGTTGTTTGTATGGAAGTTCTTAGCTAGAATTTATTTGAATTGACATATATGAGCATGTCTGTCTCTATATATATCCTATTCTCTGTTGTTTCACAGTCCAAGTTCTGTTTTCGAAAATTCAAATATCTCAATCAACTCAATATTATACTTCGATGTTTGAATGGATGTTGTTTGCCAAAGTAAGATGATAATTTCAAAAATAGTTTCAGGGTTTTAAATTCAACAAATAAATTTTTAAAATGGGAATAACAGTGGAAAATATATACATGTTAAAAATCGACAATCTTAATTTCTGATTTTGATTACATGAATGAATTAGTGGTTGAAAATCACGATTTTTAATATACATTTCATGATTTTTAGTTCGATAATCATTGGGAATTGTTGAGATGATCGTATTTGGCATTTTGGGGGATTGCCGATGATCAGCGGCGTCTGGGAAGTTGTTGTTTGGACTGAAGGTGGCTGGTGGATGGTTGATCACAGGAAAAATGAAGATAGATTCTTCTGGTGATCGAGTGGGGAGGATGGAGCTAGACTAGGGTTCGAGTTTTATTTGAAACGATGATGCTCGCGAAGTTTTCGCGATGGCCGTGGGTGATGATAGGTGATCGCGAGGGGGAAAGTAGGAGTGTGACGACGTGATGAAGGTCTGGTGATGTCGGCGAGGAAACTCGTGGTTGGGGTTAACAGCGATGATGGATTTTCCGTTGAAGTTCGTTCCAGTTTTTTTTTTGATCGAATATCGATTTTACGATTTGGCCTTCGATTCATTCTTCTGGGGTGTCGCGATGATGGACGGGGTCCTGGGTGGTGCTTTGGGGTCGGAGGCAATGATCGGAGGAGGCTTGGATGGTTGTGCATGTGCACGATGCTTTTGTGATATCTGGACATGTTTTCGTTGGGGAAGAAGCATATCCCTCGGGACGTTCTCGTGTAAAAGGGCAGTGTGACTCGAAGGAAGTAGAGAAGCGAGTGACACGAGTGCGGGCTCGGGTAATATTGGTTAAGACTCGGGATTAGTGGGTAGGCTCGGGTTTGGGATTATTCGAGCCAGTTTTATTTTTAAATTAAAAAGTAAACATGTGCTGGTTTTAAAAGTGAACTAGGTAACGGTTTTAAGGCTAAGAAAATCAAAGTTAATCAAAGTTGAACAAGTTTAAAAGATTTTAATAGCTAAATTTAAATGTTTAAATTGTTGTGTTTACGGAAATTTTATACTTTCAATTTTAAAATTGATTTCAAAAATGTTCCAAATGGATTGTTAATGATGTAATTACGGTAATTAATTTAAAGAACAATTACTTTATGTAAGTAAATTTAGAGAACGTTAATTCCCAAAGGTAATTAATTAATGAGGTGCTAAATTAAGATAATTACCTTGAGTAAGTATTAATGGGAAGTTAATGAATGTAGTTAATGTTGGGATCATTAACTAATGGTTAAGAAATAATTAGGTAATGCAATTAGTTTAAGAAATTAATTGGTTTAAATTAATTAAGGTTAATTAATTAATGTGATAAATTTATGGATAATTAATAAGGAGATAAATACTTAATGAAAGTAATTAAAGATTAATTACTGTAAATGGTTAAAGATAATTAATTTGTGTCATTTATTATTAAAGGATAATTACCTTACGAAATTAAAGATAATTTATCAAGGATGATTAATTAAGATGGATAGTTAAAAGATGATTAATTAATTGATTTGTAATTAATTAAGGATTAAGTAAAGATAATCTAAGTGATTAAAGAATCGTAATTAATTAAATTAGGAATGATCCATCTTGCTTAGGAATGATTGAATGATGATTAAATGCCTTGAATTGATTGATATCTCTGATATGAAATGTTTCATGATATGATATGACAGTGATAATGTGGTTGTCTATCGATGATGAATTACTGTATAAAAGTGACATCTTGTATTTAAAACTGAATTTTGTTTTCATCTGAAACATATGAGTTAAGATGACATTGGATTCGAAGAGACCGGGGTCGGGTATCAGTACATACCCGAAACCACTTCAAGTTGGAATCTACAATAATTCTTTATGAATTTGACTTTGGAATAAATAGACTGGAATGGAATGATTTAAGTGAATTAGACCATTTAATCTAAGTTTTTGTACTTAGAAATTGATGTGTAAAATAAGTGATGTTTATAACAAATTGTGAATTTGTAAATTTGATACGAGTTACCCCGGGTTTTACGTAGTTTTATGCTGTGGTATTCCATGTTAGATGGGTTTACTCACGCTGGTTTCCAGCCTGACCCGGGTGTTACTTTGACGTAATGCTCGGGTCAGACCGAGTATTACAGATTTCCAGGTAAGGACGTTCTGGAGCTCAAGAGGCGAGCTGGATGGCAGGATGTATGGAGTGTTCCACTGTGACTATTATTTCTGTTTGTCTGAGACATATTTGATCTGTATATGTCCATTATTGGTGTAAATATTTATAACTCTGATGTAAATAAATGTAAATTGACAGATACAGTATTCTTTTAAAAACTGTTATTATTTGATATTATATTTTGATCCGCTGCGAATGTGAGAATCGGTGTTGTGATTTCTGTTTCTTCCTTCTATCTCTTTCTTCTTTACTAACTATCTGGAATTTTCGGGACCGAAAATTTTCGGGTCGTTACAATGCATGTGGTTAAATCAATCTAAAGCTTCAACAATTCAAGTTAAAAGATTTTAAAGTTCAAAGACACTTCAGTTTTAAAAAAAATTTAACCTGGGAAGCTCTGTTCTTCATCTGGTGAGTAACATCTGTTTTAAAATCTTAATTATATAAAATCTGGTTGCTTGGGTGATATCTGAAGTGAGTATGTTATGTGAATGTGTACAAGTGCATCTTTCCTGTATGTATTTATTGATGTATATGTGTGTTTGTTGAGTATCAGTTCTTGCCTATTCCTGTTTTTAAGTTAAGAAATTTGTAGAAATTCCATTATTCCCTTATCTGATCTTTATTAAGATTTCAGATTCAAACAATGATCGTTGTTTAACCATGGGTTAGTTGTTAACATTTAATTAAGTAAAAATATATATGAATGTCTCTAAGAAACTAGAGAATAACAGTGCATGTTTAAACAAGTGAAAATTCAAGTATCGTTATTTATCAATTCAGGTTTATAAACTGATTCCTTATACAAAATAATGATTTTTAAAAAGAAAATCACGATTTTTAATTTGGTAAATCTAGAGAATTAGTAAGATGAACAGAATATGGGTTTCTGTTGATTTCTGGTGATTGCGAGATGAATTGAGGTCGTGGTTAAGGCTGGAGGATGGTGGATGGTCAGGGATCATTGGAAAAATAATGAGGCATTTTTCAATTCACCGTGGTGGCCAAGGGAGGTAGAAGTAGGGTTTAAGGATTGGTTTTGGTCGACGTGAGTTTCCAGGCGATTTCGTCGTCGTCAAAGCACCGGAGGTGACCGGTATGGGTTGAAATGATGCATCATGATGTGGCGTAGCTTTGGACTTGGTGGCGTAAGATCAGATGAACGGAGGTGGCCATACGAGATGGATTTAGATGATCAAGTTTGGGTTCCAGGTTGTATCGAGTTGCTCGATTTTGAGTTCGTCGTCGATTCGAGTTTCTGGGGGATCGGATTTGCTACATTACAGCATGATAGGGGGTTCTCGCTTCGCGGTTTGGTGGCGAACGGGAGACTCTTACCCCTACATGTCCCTGAGAGGTAAAGGCCTTGTGAGGGTTGGTTGCGAGTCGAGAGGCTGGCCGTAAAAGCAAATTCGAGGTATCACTGTGTGCCACGGTGGGTCTGGGATGGTTGCAAAGCCTACCAGTCGTCGCTGGATCGTCTCGTCACATTTGGTATCAGAGCATAGGTTGAGCGAATGCCTAAGCTTTTGGTTAAGTGAATATCAGAACACTAGGTTGAGTGAATACCTAGGTTCGGAAGGATTGTTCATTAGAGACAGGATCTGTAACAACCTGTTTGAGTCCGAGTGTATATATATACGAGAGCGCGTATTTGTTAGTTATATAAAATGGTTTTATATTGTGTTAATTGATCGGTTGAGTGGTATATGGATTCTGGTCAATACGAGTAGCTAACGTTATTGATAGGGATCTCTAAACACTTGGACCAGGCCAACGGACACAATATTGTTTTAAAAGGGAAGGTGAAATAATTTTACCCAGATATATTTTCTATATATAAAAAGTATCATTTTAAAAGTATATGGTATTTGTGATGATTGGTTGAGATGATAATAATTTATCATCTAGGATTAGGAGTCTGAGTGTTGAGGTTGGAAGAGTATCTGTCGAGACTGTAAACCTAATACCGTCTCGAGTGAACTTTACAGTTGTGTAAGGATTTCACAATCTCTGAAGGAAACCTGTTAAGGTTCGGAGTTCATCTTAGAAGTTGGATGAGTAGAGTTGGATCTGTCGGAGAACAGAAGCGAGTGATGGTATCTCAGGTAATAGTAGCTGTGTGATGAGATGCAGTAACTATGGATGTTCCCGAAGATGTTTTCTTTGGAACAAGTTAATGAAGTGTGTCTGCTTCGGTGTTGTGGTTGAGTTCAGCATGGTGTTTTTATTTGGTTTGGGTTCGAGTTTCTCGAAGAGCTTTGGAAAAGGAAGTCTTTGGCATTTGTGGCAGTAGTGCAGCTCGGAGTATTCTGTGCATTGGCAGGAAGTTTTCTGGCTGAGCAGTTTTCTGAAGTTAGAGTTCAGAAGCAGTAGAGTGGATCCATTTCTTCGATAGATTGGATAGTTAAGTATGAGCTGTTCTGATTGGTTAAAGGGAGAACAGTTTCTTTGGAATTAGGCTGGGTTGATTGCAAAAGTGACTTGCGATAGATTGAGTATTCTCTTGAGTTATCTGAGATTTTCTGGGATGTGTTGTCCAGTTTGTGCTTGTGTTCTTCATCAGCATTTTCATTCTACTCCAGATCAGAATGGTGCAGCGGAAGTAGTTTGGCGAGTGCATCTGTTTGTCTTTTCCAGATAGGAGAAGTTAGTTCGGTCTTCTGATGTTGTGAGTAGATTTGTGTTTTGGATTATGGGTAGATTTTGAGAGGATCATTTTGTCGGGTTATTTTTGGTCTAGTTTGTTTCTAGAAGCATCGGCGAAGGTTGAGCTGATCAGAAAGGATTTGTAGGAAGCCGAGATCGTCTGAAGATTTTGTGGATAAGAGACGAAGGAATTTGAAATTCGAAGTTGGAGACTTCGTTGTTGTGAAGTTTTTCTCTAATTAAAGGGAGCTATAAGATTGGGTAAGTCTCGGAAGTAAGCTCCGAGTTGTTTTGGATCTTTTCTATGATCTAATTTGGATAAGTACTTTGATCTACAGGGTTGAATTGTCAGTTTGGATAACTAGAATTCAATGTATTTTACGTATCTCTGAGGGAGTACGTGTTTGATCTATCTCTGGTTTTGGAATCAGCAGTTCTGGAGGATTTGGTAGTTGAGTCAGACTCGTCTGTAGTCTGATATCCTGTTTAGTTCTATAGATCTAGATAAGTAGGAGCTCTATAGCTTAGTATTGTTTGTTTGGATTGTTTGTAGAGCGAGTATCCCGGTATATATACTTGGGGAAACTCGAGGAAATTCTATTCAGATTTTTTTTCGCTAGATAGTTAGAATTGTTTGTTTGGACGATTGGTTGCTATGATTGTTAGCATATGGATGATAATACATCCTTGTGATTTAAAAAGATTATTAAATTACCTTTGTTTTAAATTTCGGGGACGAAATTATTTTAAGGGGGGAGGAATGTAATATCTCGGAAATTTGGGGCAATATCAATTTAATAATCTGTTTAAATAATTAAATTGATTTGATAATTTTTGATAATAAAATTTGAATTGGTTTAATAATCTAATTAAATAAATATTTAATTAGTGAATTTTACTAATAAAATGATTTCTATTTATAATGTGTATATATATGTGTGTATATATTGTAAATAGATAAGCTTTGGTTTGAAATTTAATAAATAAATAAAATATTGTTTTTAAATTTCTAATATATATATTTTGATAGTTTGGAAATTATGATTTATTTAATATTAAGCTTTTCAAAGCTATTTAAACAAATAACTAAAATGGTTTTAAGTAAGGTTAATAATAAGGTTTATTTTATATAGCTTAATAAATATGGTTTAAGAATATATATATATAAGTTTAAAATACAATTAACATATGATATGTTAATTCATTTAGTAATAGTAGTAATTTATAATCTCTTTTATAAATTATTTTAAAATTGACAAATGGTTATTTTCAAATTAAATGTGTTGTTTTAAATTGACTTTAAATTGGATTTTAAAAATATAATTTGAATTTGAATGTAATTTAGTTTTGAAATTCAAAGATAGATATTTAAATATTTGGATTTTAAAATATATGTATAAACTTTTACTTATAAACATAATTGGTTTTATTTTCTTTAAAATACTTTATATATATATATATATAGGTAAGTAACTAATAAATTAAGTAAAAGGTTTATTTACATTTAAAATAAATATAAACTAAATAAAAGACAAGTGTTAATATGTTAAGTAACCATTATAACATGTGTTGTAAAATTAGAGTATGAGAAAGACAAGTGTCCATCTTTTAAAATTTCAATTTTCTTTTATTTTTAAGAAAATTATTTTCAGCCTATTTAAACATAGTTCTTTATATTTATTCTTTTCTAATCTTCATTTTCAAATGATAATAAACTCAAACCATTCTCAAATCTGAAACAAATCAGTAACCCTTCTCAAAACAAATTCTCTAGTCTAAAATCTGAGATTAAAATCTGATTTTCAAACTCCTCTCAAAACCACAATTTCAAAAGCATGTAAATCTTCTTCAACCAGAAAATCAAACCCCTGTAATTCTTTTCCAAATCAAAGAACAATACCCTGAAACCATTTTCAAATCTGAAGCAAGTAATAAAGTCTTCAGCCTGATTTCTTTGCAAATCTGAAATCAAAAAGCCTGCATTCTTTTTCAAGTCAAATTTTGGAATCAACTCAAGTCAGTAGCTGTCTGCATTCATTTCTTCAATCTGGGAGCAGCATGCATGTGGTTAAATCAATCTAAAGCTTCAACAATTCAAGTTAAAAGATTTTAAAGTTCAAAGACACTTCAGTTTTAAAAAAATTTAACCTAGGAAGCTCTGTTCTTCATCTGGTGAGTAACATCTGTTTTAAAATCTTAATTATATAAAATCTGGTTGCTTGGGTGATATCTAAAGTGAGTATGTTATGTGAATGTGTACAAGTGCATCTTTCCTGTATGTATTTATTGATGTATATGTGTGTTTGTTGAGTATCAGTTCTTGCCTATTCCTGTTTTTAAGTTAAGAAATTTGTAGAAATTCCATTATTCCCTTATCTGATCTTTATTAAGATTTCAGATTCAAACAATGATCGTTGTTTAACCATGGGTTAGTGTTTAACATTTAATTAAGTAAAAATATATATGAATGTCTCTAAGAAACTAGAGAATAACAGTGCATGTTTAAACAAGTGAAAATTCAAGTATCGTTATTTATCAATTCAGGTTTATAAACTGATTCCTTATACAAAATAATGATTTTTAAAAAGAAAATCACGATTTTTAATTTGGTAAACCTAGAGAATTAGTAAGATGAACAGAATATGGGTTTCTGTTGATTTCTGTTGATTGCGAGATGAATTGAGGTCGTGGTTAAGGCTGGAGGATGGTGGATGGTCAGGGATCATTGGAAAAATAATGAGGCATTTTTCAATTCACCGTGGTGGCCAAGGGATGTAGAAGTAGGGTTTAAGAATTGGTTTTGGTCGACGTGAGTTTCCAGGCGATTTCGTCGTCGTCAAAGCACCGGAGGTGACCGGTATGGGCTGAAATGATGCATCATGATGTGGCGTAGCTTTGGACTTGGTGGCGTAAGATCAGATGAACGGAGGTGGCCATACGAGATGGATTTGGATGATCAAGTTTGGGTTCCAGGTTGTATCGAGTTGCTCGATTTTGAGTTCGTCATCGATTCGAGTTTCTGGGGGATCGAAACGTTAGGGAAGGAGGTCGCTGACTTGTCGATGGTCGGAGTATGGATCGGAGATGGCCAGAACGTCTGTGCACGTGCACGTTATATCAGAACACTTGTAGTTTGGGGAAGAAGAGACGGTACGGGTTTGGCTCGAAGTTTCTTTGCGTTCGACTCGAAGGAATAGGGACGGAAGAAAACTCGAAGTTGTCTCGGGGGTTTTCAGTTTTTGCTCGGGTAGATTTTAGTGTTTCAGTTTAAAAGCCAGACAGTGGTTTTTAAATTTAAAATGAGTTTAAACTTTGAAAATAGGATTTAAATCCAGATTTAAATCAAGTTTAAGTATGGGTTCAAGTTTAAATGTGTATCCTAGAATTTGAGACAAATAAAGTTTTATAAAAATAATGTTTTAACAAATTTAAATTGTTAAAAGTATATTTTAAAAAGGATTTGAATTTAAATAAATTGGTTTAAAAATCTTTTAAATGTTAAGTGTTTCTTAACATTTGGAATTTAAGAAGATTTTGTAAATTAGATTCAAAATATGGTTAAAGTTAAATTGTAATTTATTTTAAAGCATTAATTTAAGATAAATTAAAAGAAAGATTTTAATGTAAATGTTTTAAAGTCTTTGTTAATAATAATTAAAGTAGTTAAAGGTTAATACTTTAATTTAAAGGTTAATTAAGAAATTAATTTAGTAATAGAGATAAATAAATTGGTAATTAAGAATTTATTAAGTTGTAATTAATAAATAGTTGATTAAAGCTAAATTTCTTAAAGAAAGTAATTAAAGAATTGTTAATAATTAATGAGAGATCATTAATTAGGAATTATTAAATAATTAATTAATGTGATTAATTTTTGATAATCAATTAGATTAATTAATTAATATGAATTGGTTAAGTATAAATTACTTAAAGAAAGTAATTAAAGAAATTAATTACTTAAGGTAATTAATTAAATAAATTTGATAAGTTTAAATTAATTAGTTAAATTAATTTAAGATAATGATTTGGAAATTTGATAATTACTTAAATGTAATTAGTGAAAGTATAATTACTTAGGAAAGTAATTAAAGGTAATTACTGGATGTAATTAACTAAAGATGATTTAATAATAAAAGTAATTTGAGTTAATTACTTTTGAATAATTAATCAAGGGATTAATTAAAGGATAATTAATTAAGGAGTAATTAATTTATGAAGTGGAGTAATTAAGGGAAGTTAATTACTAAATGAGATTAATCAAAGGTGATTAATAAATGTGACTAATTAATTATTAAATGTAATTAATTTAAATAAGATAATTAATTAAGGGTAATTAAGGATCATTAATTAATAAAATTAATGATGTAATTAAGGATTGATTAATTAAGATTAGTTAAAAAAAAGTGATTAAAGTAATTAATTAATTGTAATTAATTAAGGATTAATGTAATTAAATATAGTTAACTAATTAATGATGTATTAAAGATTAATTACTGTAATGGTTTAAGTTAATTAATTTGTGAAATTAATTAAGAATTAATTACTTAAAGTAATTAAAGGATTATTAATCAGGAATGATTAATTAAGATGGATACTTAGAGTAATGATTAATTAATTGGTTTAATTAATAATTAAGTAAGCAGGATTTATAGAATGAAGTAATTAGTTTAATTCACTTTAAATTAATTAGATGATAAATCATTGCTTAAGGATAGATGAATGAGATTGAATGTATTTCATTGTTTGATATCTCTGATGAGATATGATTGATATATGTTATGGATGTTTGGTTGAATTATAATGATAATGTGAATTATCTGTTTGGGATGATAATGTAGATTATCTATTGAATTATCTACCTTTGTGTATATAGATAAGAATTGAATTGTTTTAACCTTAAAACAACTTGGCCCTTAAAAGATACGTTTTGGATTTCGATGAGACCGGGATCGGGTTTCCGTATACCGGAATTCCAGGTCTGGAGACCCGAATACCACATCGATCCAAATTAACGATAGGTCGTGAATCTCAAGTGAAGATGAAGATTTAGAGTGCAAGGGTTATTGTCGTTAACTCTGAGGGTGATTCCAAAACGAGTGTAACGAGATAATGCCTTCGGTTTCGTTCGAACCCGGAACGAACTTGTATGGATTGAATGCTTTCAGCACATCGTCAGGCGGACAATGAGCATTCTAAGTGATATGTTCTGATTAAAGGTAATCGTAACCTCAAGCCTCATCAACCAGGAATGGCTAAAACAGGGGAGGTGCAGCAAGGCTTCGTGGGTAGCACCCACTGAGAGCAAGATAGATCCCTGTCTAGAGGTCCCTTTTCTTTTTATTCGGCTTAGTGTGTGGTTGGTCGCGCCAACTACGGGGTTATCTTGTTCGGAATTATCCAGTAAGGGATGGTTCCGGCTTTGTGTTGCAGGGGAGCGGGCGTACTCCTCGGTACGGTGATCTAGGCCACGTACTGTGACGGGCGGTACCCCAGTAGCCCTGCCATTGTATGGAAACCCATTCTTCCTACGTGCCCTTACGGTTTTGATTGTATAACCCACTTTGTGGCTAGTATGCTGGAATTTAATAATGTAACAATTTCAGCTATTTCATATTTATTTGAAAACCCTAGACCCTATTATAATATAACTGGATTTCCTATCAAATGTTTTGGTTAGCGTAAGGTAAAAACTTACCCATGTTTATTTGTGGGGAGTCTTACGTGATACCTTTTCTTTCTAAAGGTTTTGAAGTTAAGCAAGTTTAACCTGTTACTCACACCAGACCCATGTCTGACCCAAGTGTTTATTTCTGTTTTATAAACTCTTGGGTACTCAAATTTTTACGAGTAGCCAAGGGATTCAGGTTAGCTTTGACGAATATTCTGGAGGAGCAATGGAGCAGGAGGCTTCGGCGTTCGTAGATATAGTATTCCGCTGTGTTGATATCTGTGATTGTGTCTTGTCTTGTATTTGAGTTGTAATGTCTAGACAGAAGTTTATAACTGTCTAGTAAGTGATGTATATACTGTGTAACTCTGTAAATTGTTGTATACTATGTAATAGTTTATGTTATTAATATAATTTATTCGTTCCGCTGTGAGATCGTTGTTGTTGTTTTTTTCTTTCTTCTCTTCTTTTCTATTTTCTACCCCTTTCTTTCTTCATAATGATGCGACTTTCTGGGCATAGGAAGTCGGGTCGTCACACTATCTGCTGCATTATTTTATTTTTTTCTATTTTATATGTATAACTCTGATAAATGATGTATAAATGATAATCAAAAGTATATTAAACAGCTTCATGAACTGTTTATTTGATTATTATATTTTATCTTTCCGCTGCGAGATTCTGTGGTTGTTTTCTTGTTCATTTTCTCTTCTTTTCTTATTTACCCCATTAACTATCCTCCTTTTTGAATGGTTTTAGTTGACATGTGTGTTTGATTGTCGATTTAAATTGTCCAAAAAGGTGGGCCGTTACAGTTGGTATCAGAGCTTTGGTTTAGCGATAACTTTAGCTTTGTGGGGTCTGACTCTTTATAAATAAGGTAGTAATACCCTATGATGAGTCGCTGAGTGTATATGCATGAGAGAGCATATTTGTTAGTGATATAAAATTGTTTTGTACTGTGTTGGTTGATTTGTTGAATGGCTTATGGATTCTGGTCAATAGGAGTAATTAACGTCATTGATAGGAATCTCTAAACACTTGACCAGAACAATTCGACATAATACTGTTTTGAAATCGATAAATGGAATAATTTTTCCCTAATTATATTTTTTATATAAAGAAATAATTTTTAGAAATTATTATGATTTATCAAGCTTATTTGGTTGTTAGAAATGATAATTTGGATGGTTATCATAAATTGGAGATTGTGTTTTAATAAATAAGGTTTATTACAAAATAAACAATGATAAACAACTTGTGGAATGTTTTAAGAAAGGAAAATTTTGCAAGAATAGCTATAAAGGTGACTTATAAATTAAAGTAGATTTAAATTGAGAATTGAATTTAACACCCGGGGATTTTGAAAATGGTTTTCAAAACTTTAAAGAAAAATATGTAGTGATATTAGTTGGAAAATATTTATGGGAAATATTTTGAAAGGATTTTTAAGAAGGAATGAATTCGGTACTCCCCTCTTCTGTCGTTGGAAAATAATTTCGGTGATGACTGTGCAACATCATCGATGTTCATTTTCGAGTCTCAAAGTGGGGGAGACTTCTGCGAAGCTTTGCTTTGCTTCGAAATTGTTTTGATAAATGCATTTTGGTTTAAACTCCAAAAGTATGATTTGATATATATATAAGATATAAATGTATATATTTATTTCAAATGATTTGAAATGAACCGGGCATTTAAATTTCTAAGTTCTGTTAATTAATATTTTTCAAATTATCTGAATGAAATGTGAATAACCAGAACTTATATAATAAGAGGATTAAAAATTCTAAGCTTAATGTTTTGAAAAAAAAACTTTAGGGCTGAAGTTGTAACTCTAAAAACTAAAAGCAAAGAAAACTTAAACAAGTTAAAATTGTGAACATTCTAATTAAGTAAAATGAATCCTATAAATTTGTATTGTATCAAATTGCATTCTAATAACATATAATATGACTTACCAAATGTTAAAAAGTAAAAAGAATGATTTAGAGATGTAATGAGATATTATACAAGTAAGCAAAACCTAAAAGTAATTGAAATATATAAGTAAACAAAACCTAAAGGTAATTAAAATGTATATAAATGGAAATTTGGTTGTGATAAAAATGTTATATACTTAAGTATAATATGAAATGATGAATGGCTAAATGGAATAAGTAAGTGAACTTAAGAACATAGGCAAATGAATTAAACAATATCTTTGTAAACTGGTTATTTAATTTAATATAAATTGGCAAAGAAATTGTGGAATTGAATTTATGACTTTCGAGATAATTATAAACTTAGATAAATTCCAACTTCTTATATATGACTTTTATAGAATAATTATAAACTAGGGAAAGTTTGGCTCACATCCCTAATAAGTTTCAAAATAAACAAAACATCCTTCACATACAAACTCTACATTTCCGATCCCTATTTTCAAATTCGCGCAAGCAAAAATACACAAATACCCTTTACGTTTTTTACAATTCAAACGCGTATAACTTTATGTACAAAAACCGGATCAAAAACCCGTTTTCACCAAAAAATCACAAATTTTATGATCTTTGAAATGAGATCCATTGTTGATACCAAAAATTCATATTTATATTAAAGGTGCAATTATTTCAAATATTTGCAGATTAGTCAGCAAATTTTCAACGTTTTTGATTTTTTTGCAAATTTACAAAATTTGTAAATAATTGCAGATATTTCTACAACTATATGGTATAGTTGCAGAAATGTCTGCAACTATTGGGTATAGTTGCAGAAATTTCTGCAACTATACGGTATAGTTGCAGAAATATCTGCAACTATTGCATATAGTTGCAGACATTTCTGCAACTATTGCATATAGTTGCAGAAATGTCTGCAACTATTGCAAATAGTTGCAGAAATGTCTGCAACTATTGCGCATAGTTGCAGAAATATCTGCAACTATTGCACATAGTTGCAAACATTTCTGCAACTATTGCATATAGTTGCAGAAATGCAACTATTGCAAATAGTTGCAGAAATGCCTGCAACTATTGCGTATAGTTGCAGAAATTTCTGCAACTATATGGTATAGTTGAAGAAATATCTGCAACTATTGCATATAGTTGCCGACATTTCTGCAACTATTTCATATAGTTGCAGAAATGTCTGCAACTATTGCAAATAGTTGCAGAAATGTCTACAACTATTGCGCATAGTTGCAGAAATATCTGCAACTATTGCACATAGTTGCAAACATTTCTGCAACTATTGCATATAGTTGCAGAAATGCAACTATTGCAAATAGTTGCAGAAATGTCTGCAACTATTGCGTATAGTTGCAGAAATTTCTGCAACTTGTAACATTCCCCCTTTTGACCGTCTCCAGTCGGTAATTAAACCAACTCGAAACGTTCAAAAAGACGAATTGTTATTTAGTTTATAAGGTTTAAACAGAATCAGCCACAGAAACACAGAATAATAACACTGAATTAAAACAAATGAATCTTTATTTCATTACTATAAATCCTTTTATATACATCAGAGTTTATACAATTTTAATACTGATACAGCGGAATATTTAAAATACAATTTTCTTCTGAACTAAAAATGATTCTTTATTCTCTCTCTCTAACTTCGCTGCTCGAAAATCTTCAAGCTGTAGAAATACTCGGTCTGACCCGAGTATTATATTCAAAAGAAAATAATACACAGGTCAGTCTAATTCAAACCAGTTTATTAGTGCATAGAGGCAGTAATAATTTAAATAGACGACAGTCACAATAATTCTCGTCTATCCGACTCTTTCAACAAAGAAATCGGATAACGAAAATATAACACTTAACAGTGTTAAACAATAAATCAGCAGATTTAAATCATCAACAGAGATAAACAGTGTTATTGGCTGCCGTACACGCACGCGTGTACGGCCTCGCCACAACAGTGAAGAAATAGAAATCAACACAAGGTCAAATCCGAGTTTTTAAAACTGGATTCAACACAATGTAGAAATTCAATTGAAATGGTCAAGACATAAAATTAAGTCTCGACCCAAAATCAGTGACTCAGTGAAAATGCAACAATAGAGCACAACGCACCAAGTAAGTAACAGCAAGCAACAGGGCCAGACCAAAATAATACAACATGAAGTGAATGCAACTCCAGGTGAACAACCAAAGTGCAATACTAGGAAGATGTATTCATATACATACACACATGTTAACATAACCAGGCAGCACGTTACAGTGAATTCATATATGCAGACTACTAAGGTGAAAACACATGACGTGAGCATGCGACACTGCAGCCACAATGCAGACAATCAATACACTGCATATACAACAGGTAAATGAAGATGCAGTGAGCATATACATGGTTATAAACAGAGGCAACACTAATATAACCTAGACTACATGAAATACATGGAGGCAATGCCCAAACTATCGCAAGTAACTCAACAATTCATATTGCAGTGACAACATACAAAAATGACCCAGCAGCAAGCATATATACAACAAAGATGAACTAATGCATCCATACAGTTCAATACTAAAAGCCCAAGTACACAACCAAGTAAATAAACACAGCAGTGTGCAACTATGTAATGCAACTGCGACCTTACAGGAACCATCACTAATTGGAACCTCAATGCAAAAATGGGACTTCAACAGCCGGAATGGCATTTTTATACGAACCCAACGTATATGTAACAGAGAATGCATAATGCTTTCATGACCAGAACTCAACGGCACAGGCAGGTAGGCCAGGCAGTTTAAAAAGGGTAGTCATGTATACCCAAAATTGGAAACAAAGGCAACTAAACTCAAGTGCAACAGCCAAAAGGAATAACTCAGAAATGCTCAAAGTCCAACACAATAACAACTGTGCACTAAGTACAACTGCAATTAAAACTAATAAAGTAAAATGGTAGACTACTGAACCTCATATATATATATATATATATATATATACACACATATATATACATATGATTTTAAGGCCAGAAATCATGTAACATCAGCAATATTGAGTGATAAGATCAAATCCATGAAAATAAATTTCAAAGTGATCAAGGGCATCTGCAACATTGAATATATAATATCAAGTCAATGCAGCAGATAAAACACAAGTATAGATCCAACCATGCATGCATACACACATACAAGAGTATATATGCCTACATTTTAATCCACACATGTATATGTATACACTGCACTTATACGTACAGGCATCTACAAAATCAGGAACAACAAATCAAACTGCAAGTCAACAAATAAAAATCAACATCAAGTTATGGCAGCAACTACTGGATCAAGGTGGAATAAAGACTACAAGGGCAAGACATATATATATACATACAAGAATGTATGTATACACATGGTTTCAATGCCTATTCAAGTGCACATAAAAGTTCAAACATCCAAAAGCATTTAGCAGCAGTTTCGAAATAATCCAGACAACAGTAGTTTCAATTTATTTGCTAAATAAATTCAAGGCCGAAGATTAAGAAAATGTCATAGGAAATATCCAACATGACGAAGTCAGTGCCAACAATAATGACAGCGACTTGATCATCTCAAGCCACTAGGGCCAAAATCAAAACAATGCCGAAGTCGACATAAAGGCAATAGCCAGAACAAAAATCAAATGCCCGAAGTCAGAAAGTCCTCAACAACGAAATGAAGATCAATTGGCCTAAGCATTCAAAGCCGAGAAAATTCAACAAAAATAAATAGAACTGAAGTTGTTACTAAATCAAGTTATTCACGAAATCGATAAATCACTCAACAGACAGTTCAAATTCCAATTCGAGAAGCAGTCAGGTAGATTTTAACATAATTCGAAGAAGATGTGAGTAATAGAAATTACTCACCATTTTTCCACGCGATCCTTTCCTCGATCGAGCTAAACAACTTCACCCCATCACGAAGTCGAACCATTGAAGCCGGTGCTCAAATTCGCCAGAGAATTGAGACGACGACTTTGATTTTGAAAAGCCCTAAATTTTCCAGATCGAAGCCATAGTTCTTTTTCTCGTCGCCATTTTTATTTTATTTTTCTTTCGATTGTTTTTGTGAACGAATGGGCGTGGGTTTTACAGAAGATAAGGGGTAAGGAGATCGTGGGGGGAAATGGGTCGGTATGGGCTTGAGGTATGGACCGGTGTAAGATTTTTTTTTTTTTTTTTAAATCTAATTTTGTTTTTGGTAATTATTTTCTTTAATTTGTTTTGTTTAATTTTGTTGTTAAAAATCTAAACTATGTGAATATATTCATTTCGTATTAATAAAAATTTGATAAAAGAATTTTAATCGATTTACAATTTCCAAATTCAAACAGAAATTAACAATCGATATTAAATCATTAATTTACGAAGATTTTATCGTTATAAAATTTTCCAACAATAACAACAAATTATCTGTCAACTTTAATCGTTCATCGATGATTATAATTCGGGTGAAAATCCAGGTTGTTACAGAAATTCAATTTGAACTCGATTAAATTTTCTACGCGTTTACCCTCCATATATTCACAAAACAATTCTGATAAATACGAAAATTGAAATCCAGTAATAATTCAATATTACGGACCCAATGAAACTTGTTTCGTCAAATTCCGAGACTGTGCCTCGGAAGACTATTTTTAAATTCGATTTAAACGATACAATTTCAAAATTGAACAAATCGCTTTTAAAATCAATTCTGAAGCTTCTATTATCTTTAGTATTATCAATATGAATTTTCTAAGCCTTTAAATTATTTTTAACTGGCTTAAAATCGCAGATTCAAATTTTATTCAACTCTCAATAGATTAAATTCAAAAATTTAATCGCTAATCATTCTGATAATTTGAAATTCAAGTCAAATCACCGTTCAAATATTTAAAATTAAATAAATATTTTCAATTTAAATTGTTCAAAATCCAGGGTCGTTACAAACTCCCCTCCTTAAAAACTTTTCGTCCACGAAAAGGAAAAGTTGTTAAAATTTCATCGATATTTATACCTTACTCAATTTTTACTAAGCTTGAAGCTTATTACAAATAAATGAAAATAGGATTCATTTCATTTGTTTAATCTCACTAGTTCTGCTTATTTTCTCTTTTGTTCATTGATTTTCTAAAATCAAAACGCAAAAGTCTTTTATCAACATTTTCGATTTACAACTCAGCTTCAAACTTAAAATTCTTCACATTAGAGATTTATATAATATATATCTCTTCCAAAGCTGTGGACTTTCAAAACATCTCAAAGATCCTCTTCCTTAGTTTATTAAGTTGGAATTCCGTAATTCTAATTTCAAATTATTGATTCACTATTTACAGTTTGAAAATAATTGCTAACTCGAAATTTAACAAGTCCATCTTCGTTCTCACAGACATTAGACATACGCTGGCCAGGCGCAGGTCTAAAAATCTCCAAGTACTAAATATACTTGCTTCAATTCCCAGTGAAAATACTTTTAAAAATTCTTTTAAAAAATGGATATGGAAAGCACGTTCCCCCATGGATTACAGTTCCACCCGGCGGTTACGCTACTATCCCAGTAGAGTCGCTTGTGGCTGTAGATTTCTCATCTCTTAAATTTCGCCATGGTTGTCACCATAGATTGCAGTACACACGGCGGTTACGCTACTATCCCAGTAGAGTCGCTCGTGTTTGTAGGCATCACGCCCCTCAAATTTCGCCTGGCATTAGATTGCAGTTTACCCGGCGGTTACGCCACTATCCCAGTGGAATCGCTTGTAACTGTTTGGCATCTCGCCCCTCAAATTACGCTAACATCATCAATCAAATCTAATCTCATCGCGATGAACTATCGCGAAGGATTTCCGATTCAAATAGTCACTCTGACTAAAATTCTACGTAGCTACGAATTTCAAATGGATACTCTTCACGAGTTCCAATACCTTCTCCAATAATAAATGGAAGGTACTTTTCCACATCCTCAGTTTAGAAAACATAATATCATATATGTAGTACTTTCATTTCACATTTCGTACATATAACATCTATGTAAACATACATAAGATTTCCATAACAATGTCTTTCTAAACTAACGGTTTTCAATTCACCGCATTCATATATATATAAGTTCTAAAAACTTACATATTCCATATTCATAACAAAATAGAGGATTTCAAAATTTTCCTCTAAGTCGATTTGGAAATTTAAGGTTATCTCAAACCTAATTCATATTCATAATTCCATTCATTATCGACTTTCACATTCGATTTGGATTTCACGCTTACATCGTCAATTCTCAACACAGAATTGATGTCTATCGATATATAACCTCTGAGCTCGTACGTCTCAGAGAAGGGTGTTAAGCTAAGAGAATAAATTCTTCGCCACCAACAGATATATATTTAATAGAGATCAATTGCTATGTCATCAATTCACAATGTTAGACATACAATCCAAATCATCATCTAAAATTCAAAGCTCAACTTATATTGTCTTTGATGTTGAAGTTAAACTCAATTTTAACTTAACGATTCAATCTTTTGAAAATTTCAAATTGAACAAATTGTTCAAATCCTCATTTAACTTTTCAACTTCGACTTCAAAAATGAATTTCAAATCATTTATTCCTTACGGAATATATTCACAACATTTCACATTTGGAAAAACATTTCCATACTTATTTAAAAATAAGTAATTCACAATCCATTTTATTTTCAACATTTGAAAATATTCGATATACTTTAATCAAAATCAAGTATATATTTCATCTTTAAGGAAATCATTCTTTTTCACATTTATTTGAGTTAAAACGAATGTTACGTAAAACATCGTTACGACAACTCAAAATCACTAGTATAGGGATTCGAAATTTAGATAGATATATAAATCCCAATACTACACAAAATATTTCCTTTCGGAAATCATTTACTATAACAACAGTGTTATAGTCCACCATTTCCTTATATTCGAAAACGTCTATTTCAACAATAAATGTTGAAATCTATGGTTTCGATATTCAATGCCTTTGAAAACATCTTTTAAAACAATTAACTTTGTTTTAAAAATATCACTTTCCCAAACATGTCCATTTTACTCAATAATATATTCACGGTCCAAAATTGTGAATATACATCGTTTAACAAACTATACAGAATTTTACTTATCAAAATAAGTCAGTTTCGAATTTATAAACAACGTTATAAATTCTATTCCTATTCATAAAGACTTCAATTTATAAAAAATTGCTTTATTAACCAATTCCTTTATAACCCAATTTTATATCAGAATTTTAATTTACAAGTAAATTACTTATAAATTCTTTTATTTTATTTTTATTTCGCAACTTCGATTCATTTTATAACTTCACAATCTTAATTCTGTAATTTCCATTCACTTATGAAATCCATTAAATATTTCACTTTTTTACACTTATACAATTCCAATATTTTATTAACACTTTCAAATCTTCAATATAGCCCGTTTATAATAATTCAAAAATTCCAATTTAAACTATTATATAAATTTATCAGTTTTCCATTTCCAAAATAATCACTAGTTCTTTAGTAAATCATTCATCGATTTGATTTCCAATTAAATCACATTTGATTTATTCACATTGGATTATTTACTAACATTCATTCATATCCAATTAGTTCACTTTTACTAATTTACATTCAAGTTAGTTTGCTTCAATTCAAATCAAATTTGATTCTCTTTAAATTTCTTACCTTTCAATTTGAATTCAATTACATAGTTTTCAGTTTCCATTAATTCAATTTCATTAATACTTAATGAATTCTATACAATCAACTAGCAAAACCAAATTTATTTACTTTAACCAAATTTATTTACTCTGCTTATATTCAATTTGGTTCAACACACTTAATTTCAATTGGTTTATATTCTAATTCTGATTAAATTTTTATACTTACCATATTCATTAATTCACTTTTACAATTAAAGTTGAATTTCTTTATATAACTCAAATTTATATTCATTACTTCACTTTATCAATTCATTTTGATATCAAATTCAATTTGATTCAATATTACTTAAGCTATGTTTCATTTTTATCTTCACTTGCATTTATTTTCACCATACAACTTGAGTTCGTCTCAAATTTATTTGAAATTCTATTTTATTTAACTTTTACTAAAGTCAAATTCATATTACATTTCAAAAATTCAGATTTTGTTTTACTTAACAAAACTGTTTAACCATTTAACAACTGGTTTTACTTAAACTTTCACATTTTATAAGTTATACAACTTATTAATTTAAACTTTCCAATTCATATCATATAATCACTTATCATTTAAGTTTAACTTTCCATCTCAATAATTTATCAAATCAAGTTCAATTTATTTAACTTCCTTTAGTTAAATTTCAAATCATAAATTTATTACTGCTAATTCAATTTAATTTAACTTTTCTTTTAGTTAAATTTCAAATCCATATATTTATTAATGCCCACTCACTTCAATTTAACTTTTCTTAAGTTAAAAATCTTTATTTCAAATTTAATATTCACTTTACTTATATAAGATCTATTCCAAATTCATTCATCTTATATTTTCTAAAACAATTTTATACTTCTTTGGATTTGAAAACATTTCTTTTTAAAGTGTTTCTAGTAACTATTCATATTAAACGTCATAAACTAGGCTTTGTGTAAACCAAAGCTCTGATACCACTCTGTAACATTCCCCCTTTTGACCGTCTCCAGTCGGTAATTAAACCAACTCGAAACGTTCAAAAAGACGAATTGTTATTTAGTTTATAAGGTTTAAACAGAATCAGCCACAGAAACACAGAATAATAACACTGAATTAAAACAAATGAATCTTTATTTCATTACTATAAATCCTTTTATATACATCAGAGTTTATACAATTTTAATACTGATACAGCGGAATATTTAAAATACAATTTTCTTCTGAACTAAAAATGATTCTTTATTCTCTCTCTCTCTAACTTCGCTGCTCGAAAATCTTCAAGCTGTAGAAATACTCGGTCTGACCCGAGTATTATATTCAAAAGAAAATAATACACAGGTCAGTCTAATTCAAACCAGTTTATTAGTGCATAGAGGCAGTAATAATTTAAATAGACGACAGTCACAATAATTCTCGTCTATCCGACTCTTTCAACAAAGAAATCGGATAACGAAAATATAACACTTAACAGTGTTAAACAATAAATCAGCAGATTTAAATCATCAACAGAGATAAACAGTGTTATTGGCTGCCGTACACGCACGCGTGTACGGCCTCGCCACAACAGTGAAGAAATAGAAATCAACACAAGGTCAAATCCGAGTTTTTAAAACTGGATTCAACACAATGTAGAAATTCAATTGAAATGGTCAAGACATAAAATTAAGTCTCGACCCAAAATCAGTGACTCAGTGAAAATGCAACAATAGAGCACAACGCACCAAGTAAGTAACAGCAAGCAACAGGGCCAGACCAAAATAATACAACATGAAGTGAATGCAACTCCAGGTGAACAACCAAAGTGCAATACTAGGAAGATGTATTCATATACATACACACATGTTAACATAACCAGGCAGCACGTTACAGTGAATTCATATATGCAGACTACTAAGGTGAAAACACATGACGTGAGCATGCGACACTGCAGCCACAATGCAGACAATCAATACACTGCATATACAACAGGTAAATGAAGATGCAGTGAGCATATACATGGTTATAAACAGAGGCAACACTAATATAACCTAGACTACATGAAATACATGGAGGCAATGCCCAAACTGTCGCAAGTAACTCAACAGTTCATATTGCAGTGACAACATACAAAAATGACCCAGCAGCAAGCATATATACAACAAAGATGAACTAATGCATCCATACAGTTCAATACTAAAAGCCCAAGTACACAACCAAGTAAATAAACACAGCAGTGTGCAACTATGTAATGCAACTGCGACCTTACAGGAACCATCACTAATTGGAACCTCAATGCAAAAATGGGACTTCAACAGCCGGAATGGCATTTTTATACGAACCCAACGTATATGTAACAGAGAATGCATAATGCTTTCATGACCAGAACTCAACGGCACAGGCAGGTAGGCCAGGCAGTTTAAAAAGGGTAGTCATGTATACCCAAAATTGGAAACAAAGGCAACTAAACTCAAGTGCAACAGCCAAAAGGAATAACTCAGAAATGCTCAAAGTCCAACACAATAACAACTGTGCACTAAGTACAACTGCAATTAAAACTAATAAAGTAAAATGGTAGACTACTGAACCTCATATATATATATATATATACATATATATACATATGATTTTAAGGCCAGAAATCATGTAACATCAGCAATATTGAGTGATAAGATCAAATCCATGAAAATAAATTTCAAAGTGATCAAGGGCATCTGCAACATTGAATATATAATATCAAGTCAATGCAGCAGATAAAACACAAGTATAGATCCAACCATGCATGCATACACACATACAAGAGTATATATGCCTACATTTTAATCCACACATGTATATGTATACACTGCACTTATACGTACAGGCATCTACAAAATCAGGAACAACAAATCAAACTGCAAGTCAACAAATAAAAATCAACATCAAGTTATGGCAGCAACTACTGGATCAAGGTGGAATAAAGACTACAAGGGCAAGACATATATATATACATACAAGAATGTATGTATACACATGGTTTCAATGCCTATTCAAGTGCACATAAAAGTTCAAACATCCAAAAGCATTTAGCAGCAGTTTCGAAATATTCCAGACAACAGTAGTTTCAATTTATTTGCTAAATAAATTCAAGGCCGAAGATTAAGAAAATGTCACAGGAAATATCCAACATGACGAAGTCAGTGCCAACAATAATGACAGCGACTTGATCATCTCAAGCCACTAGGGCCAAAATCAAAACAATGCCGAAGTCGACATAAAGGCAATAGCCAGAACAAAAATCAAATGCCCGAAGTCAGAAAGTCCTCAACAACGAAATGAAGATCAATTGGCCTAAGCATTCAAAGCCGAGAAAATTCAACAAAAATAAATAGAACTGAAGTTGTTACTAAATCAAGTTATTCACGAAATCGATAAATCACTCAACAGACAGTTCAAATTCCAATTCGAGAAGCAGTCAGGTAGATTTTAACATAATTCGAAGAAGATGTGAGTAATAGAAATTACTCACCATTTTTCCACGCGATCCTTTCCTCGATCGAGCTAAACAACTTCACCCCATCACGAAGTCGAACCATTGAAGCCGGTGCTCAAATTCGCCAGAGAATTGAGACGACGACTTTGATTTTGAAAAGCCCTAAATTTTCCAGATCGAAGCCCTAGTTCTTTTTCTCGTCGCCATTTTTATTTTATTTTTCTTTCGATTGTTTTTGTGAACGAATGGGCGTGGGTTTTACAGAAGATAAGGGGTAAGGAGATCGTGGGGGGAAATGGGTCGGTATGGGCTTGAGGTATGGACCGGTGTAAGATTTTTTTTTTTTTTTTAAATCTAATTTTGTTTTTGGTAATTATTTTCTTTAATTTGTTTTGTTTAATTTTGTTGTTAAAAATCTAAACTATGTGAATATATTCATTTCGTATTAATAAAAATTTAATAAAAGAATTTTAATCGACTTACAATTTCCAAATTCAAACAGAAATTAACAATCGATATTAAATCATTAATTTACGAAGATTTTATCGTTATAAAATTTTCCAACAATAACAACAAATTATCTGTCAACTTTAATCGTTCATCGATGATTATAATTCGGGTGAAAATCCAGGTTGTTACAGAAATTCAATTTGAACTCGATTAAATTTTCTACGCGTTTATCCTCCATATATTCACAAAACAATTCTGATAAATACGAAAATTGAAATCCAGTAATAATTCAATATTACGGACCCAATGAAACTGGTTTCGTCAAATTCCGAGACTGTGCCTCGGAAGACTATTTTTAAATTCGATTTAAACGATACAATTTCAAAATTGAACAAATCGCTTTTAAAATCAATTCTGAAGCTTCTATTATCTTTAGTATTATCAATATGAATTTTCTAAGCCTTTAAATTATTTTTAACTGGCTTAAAATCGCAGAATCAAATTTTATTCAACTCTCAATAGATTAAATTCAAAAATTTAATCGCTAATCATTCTGATAATTTGAAATTCAAGTCAAATCACCGTTCAAATATTTAAAATTAAATAAATATTTTCAATTTAAATTGTTCAAAATCCAGGGTCGTTACACAACTATTGCTTATAGTTGCAGACATTTCTACAACTATTGCTTATAGTTGCAGAAATGTCTGCAACTATTGCGTATAGTTGCAGAAATTTCTGCAACTATTGCACATATATTTGCAGAAATTTGTTGCGATTATTCATAACTGCAAATATTAAGAATATCATATTTCATAAAAAAAATTGATTCGTCTTTAATTTAATTGCAGTTTACCATTTAATTCAAAAAATAAGAAGAAGGTTCAGCTCCACAGCGAAGCGCAAGTGTAATTTGGGGAATGAAATGACGGAAAACAGAAACATGGATGTAGAAAGTATATATTTTATAACAGGGACCCGCTTTGAATTTAAGTTCGGTTTTAAGGATGTGTGGCTAATTTTCACTATAAACTAAGTGATGATTAATAAAATGTTCCACAAATGAATTTGTTATTAACTGAAAATTATGAAAATAAAGTAAATGTTAACAAATGAATTTGTTATAGCTAAGAATCAATTGAAGAATGAAATTGAATTTAATTAAATTACATGGAATGTTTAAAATGAACTTAACTAAGCAAATTGTATGAAATGATGCATAAGAAATGATAGTATAAAAGAATATGCTATGTAAAGAAATGGATATACTAAGTAAATAAGGGGTATGAATAATGCATTATGAATAATAAATTATAAATGAAACGTAGGTAAGTAAAATAAATTTAATATAGACGAATTGTATAGAAAATCTATTGGAAGGTAATACGTAAGTTGTACATATATTATTTTATTCGCATAACAATTTGATCCGAATTCGAGCACAGAATTTCGAGATAACTTATATCGATCCAAGTTAGGATATTTTAATCGATTCTCAACGGCGAACCCTGGATATGGATTTTTGATTTGACTCTGGAATTCTTTATCATAGTATATGGCTATGCAAGGAGAATAACGGTTTCCGATCAAGGAACCAAATCTGAGTCCGCATTAGAGAGTCGTGTGAACGAATGAGTGATCAGATTTGATATTGCGTATGGATGATATATGTACTTTGTACTGGTTTAAGTAAAGCTAATATTGAAAATTGAAAATGCAGATTATAAATTGATTTAAATTATATGATTGGATATCATTGATAAATAAGATGCAGGTATTTAAAATCAAGGAAATTTGGATTGCCCGACAAAGAGGTATGTGTTTATTTTGTCATTGGATTTGGTGATTTTTGATTGAGCCACTTGGCCTTTGGTTTTCTTTTGTTGGTTTGGGGCGCGTAGTGGAATTTTGTAGCTGTACCGATCGAGCCGCGCAAAGGAGACTCTGCCGAAATTTTTCGAAAATCCAGGTGATAGAAAATTTTCAAGTTTTAAAATTTTATAACTTGTTTTTGTAACTAACTTGAAAATTTCGTAAGCCAATCGGAGTAGCGTAGTGGAAGCTTAGTAACAACTTTATAAATAAAATTTCATTGTTTTATAAATTGATAATTTTTGAATAAAATATATCAAATGTTGAATTCTTTACTTAGTTCCTTTTCCCTTCTTTTTCCTCTTCGAGGACGAAAAGTTTTGAGTAGAGGAGAGTGTAACGACCCATAAATTTTCGATAATTAAAATAGTTAATTTAATAATATTTCATGGTTTAATTTTGGAAGAATTAAAAATTTGTAATTTATTTATGATAATAATAACTAGAGTGAATTGCAACAATATTTATCTAAGTTAATTATTAATGAATTGAATGAAATTTCAATCAATTGAAATGACTTAAATGTTATAACTTGGTTATGAGGGGAATCAAATTGGTATTGTATAGATAATTGTGACACTTGTTGTAAATAATAAACTTATAAGTGTGATTAAAAGTAAATGGTGATAATTATTATAAGTTACTTGTTTTTTTAGTCGGTCAAATTGACTTTGGAAACCAATTGCAACTGAAATGGAATTTTATATATTAGCTGAGTTCATGATCAATAACTAAAGTTATATAATAATGTGGAATTAATTAGATGTAATAAAGTAATTGATTGATAATGAGAACTCATTTAAAATCCAATATTGAAATTTGTCGAATATTGAACGATTAAATTGTTTAAATTTAATATTTGGAATTAACTGAATAATTGAATAACGGGAGTTGAATAACTGTATAATGGAAATAGTTGTTCTATAATTTAAATTCGTTCTAAAGTTAAATCTTATAAGTTTATTTTCAAATATTTCAAGATAGTGAATTTTGAATAATCAAAATTGTTTAAATTTAATATTGCAAATATTTGAATAATTGAATTCTGAATATAATATGATTTAAAATGAAACCGGAAGTTTATGTAAAGTTTATTTAAACAACAGTGAAGATTGTTAACATTTAAAATTGGATTTTTAAGTGAATAACTAGAAATTGAAAATTTTATATTATAATAGAGGCGTTAAAATAGCGATCCGGGGCACAGTCTCGGAATTCGACGAAACCAATTCCATTGGATCCGTAATAATGTATTATTATTGGATTTCAAATTTCGTAATGTTTGGAGTTATCATTTGGTCGTACGGGTTAGAAACGCATCGAAATTTATATTGGAAATTTAATATTTTAATTCGATCCAAAAAGCTATCTTCCTAATACGATCGAATTTGGCCCCAAAACCTATTCCATTGTGTTCGGAATGTGGGTAAAACATTACGAATGCCTGGCGGCACGTCTTGTTTGGAATTCGTTCGAAAAAGCACGTTAAAATTGAAAATAATATTAAAATAATTCGTTATACGCGTATATATACGCGTTCACAACGGCAAACCCTACTTCTTATTCGTGGTTGCCAGAGATAATTTTAATGGTCGATATTCTCTTTTGTTCTTCCTCAATTATCTTCAAATCCACTCGACGATTTCAAAAATTCCCAACAACGAACTTGTAGAGGGCTCTGGGATCTACGTTTTGACCGGTAGTGATCGAGAACGGGGCGATGGATTGATGGAAATCTTTGGTTGAAGGCACTGCATTCGTGTGCATTTTTTGAGACAAAGAGGCAACCAAGCTCAGCCTGGTCGCGGGCGATAGTGGCTATCGCGTAAAGCTTATGTTTGCCGAAGTTCGATCAACTTATGTAGCGTCGTGGTGGTCGCGACCATCGTGGGTTTGTACGTGCGTTTGGGTTTCGGTAGCATGCGATTTCTCTGGGGAAGAAGGTAGGCGCGGCCTTGATTTCCTGAAGCCATGTGGACGGCCATGATTCGTTGGGAAATATATAAAAAAAAATTGTTCTAAATTTGTATACAAACTTTAAAATCTCATATCTCCTTCATTCGTTATCAGAATCGGATGAAACAGGCGATGTTGGAATCGCAGTGACGAGAGCTACGCTGCAGTGCAGATCCAAAGACGTTTGGAGCTCGTTAAAATTTTAGGTTAAATCGAACGCGCTCGATTTAATTTAAAATTTGAACGATTGACAACGTAAACTCAAGGTGAGTGTTTTATAACGCTCACAACGTACTAGAATATTTTGATGCTGGTTGAATCTGATATTATGAAGTGATATGATTTTTATTAGTCGTTGTTGATAAAATTTAACTGTCATCTAGATTGTCATTGAATTTAATGTTAGAAATTGAAATTGATAGTCAAATTAGAATTGGAATTTAATCGCAATTAAATTACCGAACATTTAAAACTATGAAATTTCCATGAATTATATTATCTATTTGGATGATTGGTTGCGATGGATGCTATTGATTGATATTTGAAATGTTTGGATGTTTATTTGTTTATAGATATCCTGTCATCACCCTTTGTATTAATTACAGTTGTAAATTGAATCATTTTGAATAAATTAAGAAATAGGTTGAAATGATATATACCTATGACACTATGTTTTGAATAGAAATGATATATATCTATTCCTGAAATTTAATTGAAATAACTGATCACTTGGCCATAGGATTGAAAATTATATATGGGCATCGGATTGGTTAAATTAAATAATTTTTTTAAATCTTTGATTTGGAATTACTTTAAATGGTTTGATTTAAAGGAATTTAAAAAAGGGTACTTTTGGCATAGGTCCTTATTAAGTTTAAAAATTCACGAAAAGTCCTTCACCAAATTTCAGTGTAAATGTCCATGTTTTTTATTCACGATTATTGCAGAGCATGATGCAACATTTCATAAAAGTTGCTGACATTTCCGCAACATTTTTGTACACTGTGAACATAGTGTATGAAAGTTGCTGAAATATCAACACTTATTTATAAAAGTTGCTGATATTTCAGCAACATTTATGTACACTGTGAACACAGTTTATGAAAGTTGCTGAAATATCAGCACTTATTTATAAAAGTTGCTGACATTTCAGCAATAATTTATTTTTGTTTTTACAATAAAACTTTGACACAGATAGTTGCTGAAATATAAGCACTTATTTATAAAAGTTGCTGATATTTCAGCAATAATTTTTCTTCGTTTCCAGAAAACAGGGACCCGCTTTACAATGAAACTTTGACAGGGACCCGATTTACAATATGAAAGTATGATAGGGATGCCTCCCTAATTTCCACTTTAAAAAAGTCAATTTTATAGAAATTGAATTTATCGCGAAGTTGAGGTTGAGATGTTGAAATAAATTTTGGTTAAACAAATTGTTTAATAATTGAAGTTGAGACTTTGAAATTAAAATTGTGATATGATTGAATTTCGTAAGTTTATTTAATTTTAAAGGATTTAACTTTTATTCGGACTTTGAATATTATTAAGTAAAAGTGAGATAAAGACAACATTTTGAAATTGAGCTTGGCATTGAATTATATTGAAGATTTGGATTTTAAACTGAATATTAAGGAATAATTTGTTTTAAATGTTTGAATTGATATTTTTAAAATCAAGCTCGAAATCATTATAAATTGAATAAATTTGAAATCGAAATTTGATTTGAATTGAAATTGAGATTTGAATCGACTGAATGGAAATTTGAATTTGATTCAGATTGGTAATTTGGAATTAAAATGGTTGACTTTGAAGCTATTTCATTTTGGTTTTCCCAAATTATCATACTATATAAACCATTTTTAAATACTTAAACTACTTTATACTAAATTATTTTAACCTATATTAACTATATTAAATTATTTTAACTTATTTTAAACATGTTAACTTATTTTAATCTATTTTAAATCTATTTAACTCAATTTAATCTATTTTAAACTAATTAACCTATTTTAATTTATTTTAAATCTATTTAGTCTATTTCAAAGCTATTAAACCTATATAATTATATTTAATCTATTTTAAATCTATTTAACTATATTAACTCAATTTAAAACTATTTTTAAATCTATTATTTTAAATATTTTTAGAGTACTTTAACCATTTTAATTATTTTCAACTATTAAAACTATTTAAAATAAAATTCGAAACGATTTTGAAATCAAATGAGATATTGAGGCGAAAATGATTTTTGAAATGGAATCGTATATTTTGAGTAGATACGATGATTTGAAATGGATTTGATTTTTTGAAGCGAATATGATATTTTGATATCAATTATGAATTGATTTTGAAAATTTAAAAGAACCATCCGGTGTGTAATAAGCGTTTGGTTGTTAAAGAGACCAGGTCTGGATATGGGCATACTCTCTGTCGATACCGAAAACCACTTTAACAACTGTGTACGTGGTGGAGATTCCAGAATTGATGTAGGGTGGTTTGGCGTCGATTCTATATGGTATGACGGGACCTTGACTCCCATGAGTCAGCTTAGATGTGACTAAAATCAGGAGCTATACCGGACCAAGTGAGGTCATTCCTCTTTTCGGGCATATTTTTTCGATACCATTCTATTGCTTTCGTGATTTGATTTGGTGCCACCCCTCGATTGTTTGGGAGTGTGTCCGAGGTGGGCGGTAGTAGCTGCTATGCGTCACCACCAGTCCTGGAGTGCAATTGGTATATCTACCCTGGCGTCTCCTCGTGTGCCGTGTTCACATGCCCTAGAGCGCCTTCTACGAGTTTGTTTTGTACCATACCTATGTAGTGCCCTCTGATAGCCCTCTAGTTTACGGAGGAATTATGGTACTGTATAGATTATGGGAATATATAAAAATGTGTTAAGAGGGATATGGGTAACGCCTTAACGCTATTTTAATAGTTTACTTTACTATAGACATATTATAATAGCATATTGTACTCCATAGTAGATAGTTTAACGGATCCTTAAGAGATGGAAAATCCCGTAACATCTCTTGAGTTATTGCACGCACGTCGACACTGGATATGAGATGTCAAACCCCATAAACATCTCTGACGCCGTTACACCCATATTTATTTATGATTGATTTAACTTACATAAGGATATTTTAAATCCTTACTCGAGTGTTTTGTCCTTTCATTACGCTCGGGTCAGTCCTGAGTTTTTCAGCTTATTGAAGATTTATTCTAGAGGACGAAGACGAAGATTTAGTATACTATTACTATTATTATCCTTGCATCATGATGTCTGCTGCATTATTTTATTTTTTTCTGTTTTATATGTATAACTCTGATAAATGACGTATAAATGATAATCAAAAGTATATTAAACAACTCTGTTTATTTGATTATTATATTTTATCTTTCCACTGTGAGATTCTGTGGTTGTTTTCTTGTTCCTTTTCTCTTCTTTTCTTATTTACCCCATTAACAATCCTCCCTTTTGAATGGTTTGAGTTGACATGTGTGTTTGATTGTCGATTTAAACTGTCCAAAAAGGTGGGCCGTTACAGCCTTAGTTTTCCTTAGGCAGCCATATAGTCAGGTTTAGTTCAAAGAAATTTGGATGGAGTTCAAAGCATGGAGTCTGAAAATTCTTCTAAAGATTATTTCCACCATACTTGAGTAGTTTTGTATTCCGCCTTTGTAAAGAAAGTTATATAAATATATATATATATATATATATATATATATATATATATATATATATAATTGTCCATTTTTAAACTTTGATAAATGTATTTAAATTTCCAATGCAAAGACTATTTGTTGATATAATATATAGGAGATTATGCTTTGTCTTTATTTTCTTTCTTACCCTCGAGAATCCAACTCTCCGGCACTTGGATTTGCGGCACGTGAATAATGAGGATGTATTAGTGTCAATTTTTGAGAGTCAAAGAAACAGGTCATGACATTTTGGTATCAAAGCCTAGGTTAAGAGAAAACCTTGGCTTTGGTGGGGTAAAGTCTTATCAGAGATAGGGTTAGTAATACCCTAGGATGAGTAGCGCATTAGAGAAAGGGTTAGCAATACCTTAGAATGAGTTTGAGAGTATTATATATGAGCACGTATTTGTTAATAAATCTTAGTTTTGAAATTTTTTATATGAAATCATTTTACCTAAAATGTATTTTTGGGAAATGATTTAAAAAAATTTATAAACAAAAATTTAGTAAAACTCTTAAAGAATTTTTGGAAGAATAAAACATTTTTTCTTATACAAAGAATTTCAGGCTATAACAACCCTGGTTTTGTGATTACCTATTAACGTAAATTATAACGATGGTTATAATTTAAAATGAAGGAATAAAATAAATTTTTAGATGTAAAATTTGTTAAAATTGTTCATTTTAAAATAAACAATGGGTTTTGGTGTTATAAAATGGAGATTAAGATGTTTGGTTGTAAATAAAGTGGGAATAATAAAATTATGTTGATTTGGTGGTATTTAATTTAAATAGGGATAAATGAAATTAATTCAACATTTATTTATTTTAAATAAATATAAAATGAAGAAAATAAAGTTTTGAAAACATTAGTATGTTATTTTGGGGTAATAATGAGCATTGAATGGTTTTACTTTGATAAAATGCAATTATTGCGGAAATAATGGTCAAATTGTAATTTTTGTTAATTTTAATGATGTGTTAAAAATTAAATATGGTTAATACTGTGAATAAAAATGTGTAATATTGATTAAAAATATTTGGATGTAAAAATATTTTTAATATGGTTTTTTGTGATGTTTAATTAAATAAGAAAATATGCTTTTTGGGGTTTAATTGATTTAATTATCATGTCGTCACATTACTTGTTATAAGTCAAAAAGTGTCATTTTCAATAATAAAAATGAAGGGTCAATGGTTGTGAAATCTATGTTTTATCGTTTGGTTGAAAAGATTAGTTAGCAAACTTATTTTTAGTGTACTCACATTAATTTTTAGGTGTCTTAACCTATGCGATAACAGTGTTTTAAAATGGTATAAAATGTGATTAGAGAATGGTTAATTTACAATTTGGTTTATTTAAATTGAGGGTTTTGGGCTTTAAGTTTATAGCAGCCCACTCAGACACTTAATGAATTTTCTAAGTAGGAGAAACAAATCCTTCTCTTGTATTTTCAGAAACTATCACAAACAGAGGTGAACTTCTCAATGCAACCCTGGTTGAGAGCAAAGATTATTGTTTTAAAATCAAATAAATTGAAATAAAATCCAGTAAAATCTAGGTAAACTTCTCAACCATATCCTCATCTTATTCTGAATTTGTAGGTTTTATTGTTGAGGGAAATTTCATTTTTGTGTTTTGAGTAAATTAAGTTTTAGGGTAAAAATTAAGGAAGGAGAAGAGCAATAGCAAGGCTATAAGGTTTCTAGCACCAAATCAAGACCAAAGCTCCTTACTTTACTTGCTAAATCTACTAGTTTGCTGCCAATAAATCCTAAGGTGAGTTGAAAACTCACATTTCTAGCTTAGATTGGGATTTCAAGGTAAGAAATCTCAATTGTGTTTGTTGCATGTTCATTTGCGATTTGTTGTTAGTAAATTGCACATATCTCTTTCGTTTTAAATCGGAATTAGGATTTTTTTGAAGTTTTGGAAAACATAAAAAGAGTGTGACATCTTTCATGCTAAACACTTTCGAAAATACTGAGCATAGAGGGTCGAAAAACCTGATGTAAACTTGCTGCCTAGTCACTGTAAAAGCGTAATTTTTTGTACTAAATGTCATTGGTAATTTGAGCATATCTTTCTCGTTTTATGTCCAAATTTGACGATTCTTGATTTTTTGGAAATCATAGATTGTCTACTATAATTTTTGTATTTTGGGTTTTGTTAGATTTTGAAGTTTACATGGTCAAAGGTTCATTCTAGTGTCACTGTCCCGAGACTAAAACGACAGCCGTAGTGAACTTCAGATCTGAAATTTGTTTTGGTCATAACCTTTCATTTCTTATTGGAATTTGATAATTTTTGTTGTTTTGGAAAGCTTAGAATATACTCTATAACTTTCATGATTCGTGCTTTCTCAAATTTTGGGTTTAATAGGGGCAAACTGGCTAAACAAGCCGCTGGCTTTTGTTTTTCCTGTGTATTCACTTCTTTGCATGAGTCCGACTTTTAGATGTAGCAGTTTCTTCGTCTCTTTTATGTGAAGTTCTTCTTGTATAGGATTTGAATATGGAATTTTTTGTTGCTTGGTATTTGCTTTAATAAATGATTTGTAAGGCTCGCTTGGCTTTGCGATGGGTGAGCTTCGCTTTAATGACCTGCAATATTAGATCGACATTTTAGCAATACATTTAGAGTATTTATATATCGAAATATAACAGGCATTTTGTAATAGAAAACACAGAATTCATAGTTTTTCATTATTCAGTCACACTGATTTCTCAGCGGTTTACAATGCAGAAGTTACACATCCATTATCATTTTTACAAATTTAAGCAATGCTGTTAAGTAAAAAATGGATGCTAGTGATTGTTGTTTCAGAATCTCCGGACTGATTTTCCATTTGCACTAGATTCGCAGCTTCGGATTTATATGCCAAAGAAAGTGAAAGATGCCCCAGTTGCAGTTTTGTGGACAATTAGCAGTCGTCCCAACTTCTGCCTGCTGGGTGTGGACCTCCTGTGACAACATTAATGACAAGCTTTTCTGAATCTTGCACTGCAGTGTTGTTGCAAGAATCGGATTGATGGGTAGGACGTTGTTGACCCTGAGTGGATGAGGTTGGATCGACTCCGCCTCTCTTAACGTATTGTTGGAGTTTACCCTGCTCCAGCAATTCTTCAATCACATTCCTTAATTGGCGACATTGGTCAGTGTCATGGCTAGGTTGATTGTGAAATTGGCAGAATTTTCCATTACGCACTGCACCTCTCTTCATCTCAGGTGGCTTAGGATACCTGACAACGTCCTTTGTTGCGAAAAAGATATTTCTTGGTGTATCAGTTAAGGGAGTAAAATCTAAAAGATCGAAGCGGCGGAGTTTCTTCTCATTCCCCTGATTCTTTCCTCCGTCGTTTTCCCTTTTCTGATTCTCAGAATTTCTTCTGTTAGAAGCAAGTTCATTATTGTTGTCCTTGGCAACTAATACTTTTGCTGAGGCGGAAAGGTTTTCCAGGCGCATGAATTCATCGGCCTTTTTATAAAACTTCTCAAGGGAATTTGGTTCCTTCATTTTTAGCCATTTTCTAAATACACTCGATTTATCGATGGCTCGCACCAAGTAGGTCAGGATCATACGCGGTTCTACATTATCCACTTCGGCTACAGCTATATTGAAACGGCTTAAGAAAGATTTGATTGATTCTCCGGGAGCTTGTTCAAGACTAGACAATGACATTATATCCTTGGCTTTTGAAGCATACAATCTGAACTGTTCTTTAAACTTTTGCGTCAAGTTGGAGAATTGATCTATTGACCGAATTGGAAGCTTTATGAACCAAAGTAAGGCCACAATTTCCAAGTACACTGGAAAGTATCGACACTTAATCTCATCTGACGCTCTTGCACCGGTCATATGCCAATCGTACTTGTATAGGAAATGATTAGGGTCACTCGTTCCCCTATAGGCTTGGATAGTAGGAGGTGCAAATTTCCTTGGAAATTCCGCTTTCAGGATCCTTTCCGTAAACGGAGTTCTGCTTGGTGCAAATCCCCAGTCGTTCTCATTCTCTTCCCTTTGCATGCTCTCTTTCATGATGCGGCTGACCATTTCGGACAGGTACCCTTTATTGTTCAGAGACATTTCCGGACAGGCATCAGTCTTTCTCTCGGAAGCTTGCCCGGGCACATGTTCACGATAAGTTGGCTGCGGCATAGAACCCTCAGCTTGGAAAGGTGGCATTTCTGGAAAGGTTGTTTGATGGTTTTCTGGTTGACGATTTGCCCCGAGCAGAGTAGTTAATCTATGCATCATCAAAGCGTTTTGAGCTTCAATTTGTTGGTATAATCCAGAAACTGCGTCATCCAATTCAGCCCTGGTGACTCCAACGGTAGGAGTTGCTTGGTCTGCTGCTGGGGAAGCGGATGTCCCTTCATGAGCATTTCTGGATCTGATAGGACTACCTCTTCTTCCAGGAGCCATTATTTCAAATCAACCTCTGGTTTTTAAGAGAGGTTTTTTTTTATGAGTTTTTGCGAAGCAACGGTGGATGATCGCCTGAGTTCTTCTCTCAATGAAAGCACCAAAATGTTAACGCTGAAATAGGAACGCTAACACCCGGTGTGTGTAATGGAATTGTGAAAGCACCACCCATGTGACGGGAACAAAAATTAAGCAGGAAAATAGCAGTAAAGCAGTAAAAGACAGCAGTTTATAGTGGTTCGGCTTGAGATCGAGCCTACGTCCACTTTGAATCTCTTTATTACTGAATCCAATTACAAATCAATACAATTCACTTATGAAATCAATACAAATTGATCACAAAGACAATCTCGACTGCTAGCTCAAACTTCGATGATAAAACTCGATGAATTTGTGTTGGATGTAAGAGGTTTCTCTCGAAGCTCGTTGTAGTGTCTCGATTGTTTTGAGATCTTCGATTATTGAATGAGTTGAGAGTTCGGCAAAGTAACGACGTCTCTGAAATGATTTGCCAAAAGTTCCTCGCTCGTTGGAGTTGGAGCTCTATTTATAGGATTGGTTCTGGGTGAGATTCTATTCCTCAAGTCCTAGGTCAGAGCCGACTTATAGCAAGTCGTAGGTCTTAGGTCGGCGACGAGATAGGAGCTCTTGTCTTTTAGTTATTCCTGAATACGAGTTATTCAATCTGCAAGTCATAGGTCGGCAGCGACTTATCATAAGTCGTAGGTCGGAGATCCCTTAAGTCATCAAGTTGGCAACAGCCTTAAGTCGTAGACTTTTTGAGTCGGACCACTTTAACTCGTACATTGTTAGGTCGGAGCATTCTTTAACCCGGAGCATTCCTTAAGTCGGCTCATGTTAGGTCGGACCTGTAGCTTAGGTTGTATGCTTCTTTAAGTCGTGACCTATTGAGTCGGTATACTCTTTAACTCGTACGTTTTTAGGTCGGAACCTCCTTAACTCGGTAGGTCGTAAGTTTCCCATAGGTTGTTAAGCTGTTAAGTCGGAAGCCCTTGTTAACTCGCAATTTGTTAAGTCGGTAGGCTTCCTTAGGTCGTAGCCTGCTAGGTTGGTTCATGCCTTAAGTCATAACTGCCTTGGGTTGTAACCCATTGAGTCGGTGACCTCTTTAAGTCGTTATGTTGTAAGTCTTAGGTCGCGAACAAAAGAGGATTAACATACGACATCCGTATTTGTTGTGTTGTTTGTCGGATGGCTGGTGTGATTTCATTGTATGCCTAGAGCAATTTAAGTGACCGAGACCCATTGTTCAATAATGGGTGTTGGGAGAACTTATAGGAGGCGTTTGGATTTGGCACTAAATGGATTAGATGATATCGAGGTTGAACCATAGACTTCGAGACCTCGTAGGCCTATTTGTATCGATTGATGTGATACGAGTCAGGTTAGAAGGAGGACATAGGAGTAGTAGGGGTTCATTGGAATAAAAGCGAAGGGGATAAGGTATGGTAGACCGTGGGGAGCATGAGGACAGCTTGTCTGGAGCTTTTAGACGTTGGAATTTTGTATATATCGTCAGCTTTATGGATATCGTATTGGGAGTTTATGCTAGATAGTTTGGTGTTCATCATGCTAAGATAGGGATGGATGTTATTTTTGGATATTAGGTCTCATGTATGCATGTTTGATTTCATTATTAGCATTTGAGTTGATAGTTTATGTTCGTGTGGTTGTTAGGCATATAGGATAGTTATTATTTAGTATAAAATTCTTGTTTGATGATCGCTATAGATTATCTAGTACAGTTAAAGATATGAGTTGTATACATATCTTTGTTGCAGTGGGGGCATTGCAGACTCAGTCGTCCAAAGAAGGTTTTGCTGAATTTTTTCGTCTGGTAGGTTTTTGAGGGCCGATGGGTTTGAAGACATTCTCTTTGCTTTGTGATTTCGGGGACAAAATTATTTAAGGAGGGGAGAATATAATGACCCATATTTTTTATAGATCATATATTTAAATAGTTTATTTAAATACTTAATTGTTCATTAAATAAAGGCCCAAAAATGTTATTTTTAGCGTACAACCGAATCATGACTCGAAACCACTTCCGTTGAGTTCGGATTGGCGTTGCAAATTAGAATGAGTATAAGGATCGTTATATTCCAAGGTTGGACGATCTCATGGGCAAAACGGTGTCGAAATAATGAAATTACCCTTCCGGGGCGCACCTTGGATGGAGACGCGGTTAGTGCTTTGGATTTGGAAAAATAAGGTGATATTCCGCAGACGAGTTTCGCGATGATCGGATGCATCGTGTGATCGTACGGGCTTGAAACGCATAGCTATTTTACTAAGAAATTAAATAAAATGGAGGAATAAAATATTGTATGTAGCCTTTGAATTCATCTCCCTCCATTTTATTATATCCTCTTATCACTGTTCATAGGTTAAGCTATGTTTCCATGGCTGCCTCTTTTCTTTACTTTCAAAAATCAAATTCACTTCATCTACTTCACGAAAAATCATGATGTTGGATTTGTTGAGTTTATATCGAAGAGGACTTCGATCCTATATGCTCAATCTGGAGTTCGTGATGTTTGGCCGAGATCGATGTTTGTGGCCGAGATTAGGGTTCGACCTTGATGGATCTTGAGGCTACGAAATGCAAATCGGAAGTTACGGATGGATTTATTTCAGCAAATAGAATTTTTCAGCCAAAATTTGAATGTCGCGGTCGAGCCTAGCAATTTGATTGGTGGCTTCGGCCTTGGAGATCTTGGTATCGGTGAGACAAGTGAGTGAAGAGAGGAACGATGATAAAGATGGCGATCGATTTTGTTGGGTAAATATCTGTATCATCTTGGATCCATGCATGGTGATATTCATTTGTGTAGAGGCAAACGTGAAAGAGGAAGAAGAATTATTCACTAATGACGGTAATTATTTTATTGATTAATTATTTGATTATTGATTTAATGATGATTCTTATATTTGCTATATCTTTTGCATACGAGGTCTATTTTGGATGCGCTTTCTTCTGTTGCGCTCGTACAAGTGTGATTTACAATTTGGCACTTGTCTGGAATGATTTGGATGAGGTGAGTGATATTGTCTCTCACTTTACTATGATTGGTTGTTTATTGTTATTGACTCTTGGGAATGATTTTTGGTTTTAAAATGTGATATTATTATTATACAGCAGTTATACTTTATAAAACAATATATAACTATTTTAAAATGATTTATAAATAATATCACTTATTTTCTATCATTGTGCCATAGTAAGAAAATTATTTGATTAGATCTATTATTGTTGTTATTTCCCATATTAATCGATATGGATGGATTATTATGTCGTATGTATGTTGTTTTAGATGGATGTATGGTTGTTTAGATGTATGGATGTTTGGATGTATGTTTGATTGTTTGGATTATTTGCTATTTGGCCATTTTGGTTGAAAACGCCGATTAGCGATGATTTGAATTTAGGTAGCATCTTGTACGTTGGAGTTCCACACATGTGGAAAACTATTGAATGAGATGAAATGTATAAGAGGGTTTGGGATACATGCCGACCGATCTGGATTTCAGAATGGATGATGCCGGATGTTTTTGTTTGGTCTATACTTAACTGTTCAATTAAGCACAAGATCAAAGTCGATGGTATTGACCATAGTAGAGTAGTCGATGTCCATCATTGTTATTGATTGGCGATTTGGCCGATTAGTGGCTTTGATGTTGACAAGACATCATGGTGCGCGACATGATGGTTTTTTCGTGCGACCGGTTTAGAGATTTGATATTATTACCCTACGACTAGTGATATTGATGGTGAGGCATGTGATGCTTCGACCTAGTGATATTAATAGCGAGGCAGCGATGTGGTGCTTTGCCTTGGTGATTTTGATGGTTAGGCAAGGATGTGGTGCTTCGACCTAGTAGTCCGATACTGCAGATAGTGACTCGATGATGTATGAAGTAGGCTCTGGAATGATAGTATTAGGACTATATGGATCATGCTAGATCTTGGGCTTTGGATGGAATCGTATATTTTGAGTAGATACGATGATTCGAAATGGATTTGACTTTTTGAAGCGAATATGATATTTTGATATCAATTATGAATTGATTTTGAAAATGTAAAAGAACCATCCGGTGTGTAATAAGCGTTTGGTTGTTAAAGAGACCAGGATTGGATATGGGCATACTCTGTCGATACCGAAAACCACTTTAATAACTGTGTACGTGGTGGAGATTCCAAAAATGAAGTAGGATGGTTTGGCGACGATTCTATATGGTATGACGGGACCCTGACTCCCATGAGTCAACTTAGATGTGACTAAAATCAGGAGCTATACCGGGCCAAGTGAAGTCATTCCTCTTATCGGGCATATTTCTTCGATACCATTCTATTGCTTTTGGGATTTGATTTGGTGCCACCCCTCGATTGTTTGGGAGTGTGTCCGAGGTGGGCGGTAGTAGCTGCTATGCATCACCACCAGTCCTGGAGTGCAATTGGTATATCTAACCTGGCGTCTCCTCGTGTGCAGTGTTCACATGCCCTAGAGCGCCTTCTACGAGTTTGTTTTGTACCATACCTATGGAGTGCCCTCTGATAGCCCTCCAGTTTACGGAGGAATTACGGTAATGTATAGACTATAGGAATATATAAAAATGTGTTAAGAGGGATATGGGTAACGCCTTAACGCTATTTTAATAGTTTACTTTACTATAGACATAGTATAATAGTGTATTGTACTACATAGTAGATAGTTTAACGGATCTTTAAGAGATGGAAAATCCCGTAACATCTCTTGAGTTATTGCACGCACGTCGACACTGGATATGAGATGTCAAACCCCATAAACATCTCTGACGCCGTTACACCCATATTTATTTATGATTGATTAAACTTACATAAGGAAATTTTAAATCCTGACTTGAGTGTTTTGTCCTTTCATTATGCTCGGGTCAGTCCTGAGTTTTTCAGCTTATTGAAGATTTATTCTAGAGGACGAAGACGAAGATTTGGTATACTATTACTATTATTATACTTCCATCATGATGTCTGCTGCATTATTTTATTTTTTTCTGTTTTATATGTATAACTCTGATAAATGACGTATAAATGATAATCAAAAGTATATTAAACAACTCTGTTTATTTGATTATTATATTTTATCTTTCCACTGCGAGATTCTGTGGTTGTTTTCTTGTTCCTTTTCTCTTCTTTTCTTATTTACCCCATTAACAATCCTCCCTTTTGAATGGTTTGAGTTGACATGTGTGTTTGATTGTCGATTTAAACTGTCCAAAAAGGTGGGCCGTTACAGCCTTAGTTTTCCTCAGGCAGCCATATAGTCAGGTTTAGTTCAAAGAAATTTGGATGGAGTTCAAAGCATCGAGTCTGAAAATTCTTCTAAAGATTGTTTCCACCATACTTGAGTAGTATTGTATTCCGCCTTTGTAAAGAAAGTTATATAAATATATATATATATATATATAATTGTCCATTTTTAAACTCTGATAAATGTATTTAAATTTCCAATGCAAAGACTATTTGTTGAAATAATATATAGGAGATTATGCTTTGTCTTTATTTTCTTTCTTACCCTCGAGAATCCAACTCTCAGGCACTTGGATTTGCGGCACATGATTAATGAGGATGTATTAGTGTCAATTTTTGAGAGTCAAAGAAACAGGTCATGACATTTTGGTATCAAAGCCTAGGTTAAGAGAAAACCTTGGCTTTGGTGGGGTAAAGTCTTATCAGAGATAGGGTTAGTAATACCTTAGGATGAGTAACGCATTAGAGAAAGGGTTAGCAACACCTTAGAATGAGTTTGAGAGTATTATATATGAGCGCGTATTTGTTAATACATCTTAGTTTTGAAATTTTTTATATGAAATCATTTTACCTAAAATGTATTTTTGGGAAATGATTTAAAAAAATTTATAAACAAAAATTTAGTAAAACTCTTAAAGAATTATTTAAAGAATAAAACATTTTTTCTTATACAAAGAATTTCAGGCTATAACAACCCTAGTTTTGTGATTACCCATGAAGGTAAATTATAACGATGGTTATAATTTAAAATGAAGGAATAAAATAATTTTTTGATGTAAAATTTGTTAAAATTGTTCATTTTAAAATAAACAATGGGTTTTGGTGTAATAAAATGGAGATTAAGATGTTTGGTTGTAAATAAAGTGAGAATAAAAAATTATGTTGATTTGGTGGTATTTAATTTAAATAGGGATTAATGAAATTAATTCAACATTTATTTGTTTTAAACAAATATAAAATGAAGAAAATAAAGGTTTGAAAACATTAGTATGTTATTTTGGGGTAATAATGAGCATTGAATGGTTTTACTTTGTTAAAATTCAATTATTGCGGAAATAATGGTCAAATCGTATTTTTTGTTAATTTTAGTGATGTGTTAAAAATTAAATATGGTTAATACTTTGAATAAAAATGTGTAATATTGATTAAAAATATTTGGATGTAAAAATATTTTTAATATGGTTTTTTGTGATGTTTAATTAAATAAGAAAATATGATTTTTGGGGTTTAATTGATTTAATTATCATGTCGTCACATTACTTATTATAAGTTAAAAAGTTTCATTTTCAATAATAAAAATGAAGGGTCAATGATTGTGAAATCTATGTTTTATCGTTTGGTTGAAAAGATTTGTTAGCGAACTTATTTTTAGTGTACTCACATTAATTTTTAGGTGTCTTAACCTATGCGATAACGGTGTTTTAAAATGGTATAAAATGTGATTAGAGAATGGTTAATTTACAATTTGGTTTATTTAAATTGAGGGTTTTGGGCTTTAAGTTTATAGCAGCCCATTTAGATACTTAGTGAATTTTCTAAGTAGGAGAAACAACTCCTTCTCCTGTACGTTCAGAAACTATCACAAACAGAGGTAAACTTCTCAATGCAACCCTAGTTGAGAGCAAAGATTATTGTTTTAAAATCAAATAAATTGAAATAAAATCCAGTAAAATCCAGGTAAACTTCTCAACTATATCCTCATCTTATTCTGAATTTGTAGGTTTTATTGTTGAGGGAAATTTCATTTTTGTGTTTTGGGTAAATTAAGTTTTAGGGTAAAAATTGAGGAAGGAGAAGAGCAATAGCAAGGCTATAAGGTTTCTAGCACCAAATCAAGGCCAAAGCTCCTTACTTTACTTACTAAATCTACTAGTTTGCTGCCAATAAATCCTAAGGTGAGTTGAAAACTCACATTTCTAGCTTAGATTGGGATTTCAAGGTAAGAAATCTCAATTGTGTTTGTTGCATGTTCATTTGCGATTTGCTGTTAGTAAATTGCACATATCTCTTTCGTTTTAAATCGGAATTAGGATTTTTTTTGAAGTTTTGGAAAGCTTAAAAAGATTGTGACAACTTTCATGCTAAACACTTTCGAAAATACTGAGCATAGAGGGTCGAAAAACCTGATGTAAACTTGCTGCCTTGTCACTGTAAAACCGTAATTTTTTGTGCTAAATGTCATTGGTAATTTGAGCATATCTTTCTCGTTTTATGTCTAAATTTGACGATTCTTGATTTTTTGGAAATCATAGATTGTCTACTATAACTTTTGTATTTTGGGTTTTGTTAGATTTCGAAGTTTACATGGTCAAAAGTTCATTCTAGTGTCACTGTCCCGAGACTAAAACGACAGCCGTAGTGAACTTCAGATCTGAAATTTGTTTTGGTCATAACCTTTCATTTCTTATCGTAATTTAATAAATTTTTTTGTTCTGGAAAGCTTAGAATATCCTCTATAACTTTCATGATTCGTGCTTTCTCAAATTTTGGGTTTAATAGGGGCGAACTGGCTAAACAAGCCGCTGGCTTTTGTTTTTCCTGTGTATTCACTTCCTGGCATGAGTCCGACTTTAAGACGTAGCAGTTTCTTGGTCTCTTATCGGAACTCTGCGATTCTTTTTGTAGTTTAAAGTACAAATGTTGAAATTTATTTCTACAAATTTTCAGGTCATTCCGACCAAGATAACTTGTATATATCTGCTGTTGAACTTGCACTCACAGCTTGTTTTTATCGGAATTTTATAAGTTTAAACTTCCGATATTTTTCTGTATTTCTTGATGATTCTTTCTGGATTTCGTACATGGGTTTTATAAATGGGTTTTGAAATGTTTTTCAAGTAAATTGGTTTTTGAAGTAATTATTATATATTATTTTCAAGTTTAAAATTTTAGTATCTCTATAATAAGATAGATTGCAAAAGCGGTTTATAAAGTGATTTTAAATTGTTTTAAAAGCTCGTTTTCTCCAACTTATAATTTCTATACAAAATACACATTTTTGCACTTTCGAGCGAATGAGAAGGAGAGCTAAGCGATTGGGTAAAATGCGTAGTATGGGATACGTGGTTTGTCCTTTCGGTTAATTCCTAACTTGTCTGTTTGATCGTTTTGGCCTACAGGTCTAGTTTACCGATGATATGAGGTGAACCTTTTACTGCTTTGAGTGTGAAATTTACGAGCGGTTAGTAAACCGTTTAGTGCGAACGAGTGGTATGGGACACACGTTAACACTTTTCCAGTTCCTTTTCGAGAGTTTGTTACACATTTGCATGTTGGCGTGCCAGTACTGGACCTTCGGGTCATTTGTCATTGCGGCGTATTTGTCTTCGGACGTTTGCCATTGCGGCGTATCTATCTTCGGACATTTTCCATTGCGGCGTATTTGCCATTGCGGCGTATTTGTCTTTAGACGTTTGCCTTTGGGCGAGGTACCTATTATGTGAAACGGTACTCGGCAAAAATAGAACGTGCCAAACCTTTTTGAGATGATTTTTACCCTTGTGTGTCGTTATTTTGGAATCGGTCCTTTGAACCATTCGGTGGCGATTACTTCGAGATTTATGGACTCTTGGAAGTTCTTTTGAGATTTTCATTGCCTACACTGGCGTGTTGAGATTTGCCTTTTGGCGTGTATATATATTGGGATTGCCTATTGGCACTATTTATGGGATTTTCCTTTTGGTGTTGTATGAGATTTTTATCCCTTGTTGACATTTGCCTTATGGCTTATGTCGTGATGGCTTTTGCTTATGTTTTCCTTGGAGTTGCCGATATGGCGAGTTTGGGAATTACTCTTTTAGAAGTTTACATTATACTATTCCCTAAACCATTCTTATTTGATTTATGATTGCCGATGATATGAGGCAGGCTACATTTTAGCGATTCATGAGGTTTTTCGTCTCCTTTGTGTTTTATGCTTATTGAAGCAATAGTGTTCTATCACCTAGTGGAACCATATATGCCATACATGATGCGTATCCTCCATATGTCTATGGTTAGCTTTCTTATTGTTTCTTGTTGTTGAAGAAGAACATCACTATGCTCTTATGCTCTATTATTATGCTATCACCTTTTACTGATTTGTTTAGCTAGACTGACCCGTGTATTTTATACTCGGGTTAGACCAAGGTGTTTCAGGTTAGGTACATTTGGACTTTGCATATTCTGCTTCTGCATGGACTATTATGCTAGCTCCTTTTGTTATAGCTCTTTTGTGTATTCCTTTTTGGTTTGCTACTCTGATATGTATATTCTTTTGACCCATGTTTGGGTTATGGTCGTCATACCACTTTGATGTATCATTTTGGATTGTACTAGTGATTGTATATGTACATATGCATATGTATGCATTTCTTCTGTTCTGTGATGTTATTTACATTCGAGTTGTGTTTTGTTCTGATAGATACGTTAGCCATTATAGTTTTGTATTAAATATTTATTGGATATGTCGATCCATTTGAGAAGAAAAAAATAGATAGCACTTATCGACGTATTCAGTAGATAGTTAAGAAAAGGCTATAGATGGTCGATCCTATCCAGCTCTATTCTTCGCATTAGCAGATGGTATTACCTTGTAATACTCTTTGTTAATATGGGTCTCAAAGTGGGGCATCACACAAGCTATCTTTAGACCACGAGTTCAATTTCCATGTATTGACCAAACATTAGTTTGAGAAAAATAATGCCAAGTAACTAGTAGACTTCTTTACCTTAGAATACGTTTGATTGAAAAAATTACATATCGCTTTTGTCTAAGGAAATCTTGTTTAACTTGTAGAAACCTTATGGAGGACATTACTCATCGGAACCAATGGAAGACCTAGATGCTATTATATCTAGCGAGTGTGGTAATGTGGTATAGGATATGGACGGAGAGCATGTTGCATGGCAGTAAGGATCATCAAGTTCATACATGAACTGGAATGAAATAGAAAGCAATGACAAAGAAATAGTAGAAAAAGAGGAAGAAGAATTAGTCGAAGAGTTCGAAAATCCATGGGAGGAGAATGTGCAAGGCTTCGAAGAACTAGAAGAGGGCGGGGTAATTCCTAGAATACTGATCGACATAGGACATGTCCATGGAACCAACTATGGCTACCCCAGGTTGTTGGAGAAATACCAGAAGAGGACGGAAATGAGGCTGATGATGAGCTAGGTAGTGATGAAGAAGGAGAGGGGGAGGTTATGATAGACCTTGGTAACATGAATCCACCTTCAGCTTCAAACTCGGAAGGTTAAAAGAGACATTGGCAAGTTAAGAGTAGTTTTAGTATGTATGTGTAAGTTTGACTATGATGTGGTTTGATTTAGAATTTTGTATTGTATTAGTGTAAGAAAAAGAGGGGGAAATTTCTCTTTTTTGGAGCCATGTTTAATTGAAAAGATGTAAGCATATGAAAATTTATAATATGATGTTGTTCTAACTTCACATTATTATGGATCTTCCAAATAAGAATTTTGAAAAATTATTAAATCAATATGAAGTATATGGATTTTTTGTCGCATAATATAATCTAAGATTCAAGTGCAGAACTTTAAGGTGTTTACACCAGTCCGAAAAAGAATCTATCACTCGATTCTTGACAACAAACATTGATGAGGGTTTGTGGATAAATACTTGAGTCTTCTATCATAGTTGAGAGAATGTAAGTAAAACTAAAATTCTGATCAGAAAACCTAGTCAGAGTCCGTAATAAAGGATCATAGAATCAATGCTAGGTCGGAAGAAAAGTTATGAATTCGAATAATAGATCAAATTGGGTATTGAATACGAATGATCTATATACATCGTACGGATGAAATTTTAAATATAAATATTTTGGGAAAACTTTTGGGTTTTTGTTTTGGGCAATTTCGAGGACGAAATTCTTTTAAGTAGGGAAGTTTGTAACGACATGCAAATTTATCAATTTGATAAATTATATTTATTTTCACAATTGTTCAAATAAAAGGTTGATAATACAATTAATATTGCTTTGAGTGATAATAATTAATAATCCTATTTTAGATAAATATTTACAAAAACATTTTCCTTGGAAATTAAATCGATAAAATGGTCGAAAATCGTTTTATCGATAGACAGCTCTAACATAAAAAGATGTCACATACAGAGCTGGATACATATACTTATTTTTATAATTAAACAAGAATATGAAATAAAATAATTTATTTGTATTTTTGAAAATTAAAAATATATATGACATTTTTAGTAATGCCCTTAAATAAAATAATTGATTTATTAAAATTATATTAAGATTTAATGATTATTATAATTATTCAAATAATTATTTGCAAGTGATAGTAATTCATTTTAAAAAGTTATAAAGTTTTAAGAAAACATTTATGATAATTTTATAAAGACAAATAATTGATTTGAAATTATAAGAAAAAAAATCGATATCGCTTTATCGGTATAATAGCCATAACTGTAAATAATTATCGATATTAGTTTATATGATTTTATAAACAAAAAGTAATCAATTTAATTTATTAATAATGATAAGAAATTTATTTTCAATTTTTCTACAAATACATGTATACAAATTGATAAGTGAAAATGTGGCCGATAATCGATTTCCCGGTTTTCAACAGCTTAACAAACAGATGTTGTTTGAAGTCATTTGAAATGTTGTTATCCTCTCATGCACATACATGTACATGCTTATACATGGCACATGCACATAATAACATATATATGTGTACATGAACACTTAAATATATACATATTACAAAATAATTAAATAATTTCTTAAGACTTAACACTTAAGCAACCAAAAAGCAAACATCAACTCAACTTTTCAACACCATTATCACTCCATCACCTCACACCAACATCTTTAGGCTAGGGGGCCGCCGTGCGTGTGTAGGGGGGTAGGAATGGTGTGGGCAAAGGGCATTTTGGTAATTTTACCATTAGATATTTTTTCCAAATTTTCTCCTATAAATACCCACCCACTTTCTCATGTTTTTTCACCATATTCTTATCATCTTTTTCTCCACTGTATGCTTTTTTTCATGGTTTCAATGCTTGACAAAATTATGGCGAAATATTTAGCAAAAGAAAATCAAAATCGTATAATACAAATAATTTATCAATTCCACTTCAAACGAAGACGAATCTCCTCTATTCCCCTTCCTAAAACCATGGCAAACTCCTTCATTCATCAAGGCCATGAGCTACAACCTTTACAAGGCTAGGCTAAGCCCTCTTAAAGACCTCAAGCTCAATTTCACTAACTTTGTTTCGATCATAGCGGAGCTATAGCCGATTTTATACTAGCTCGAAAGGAAAATTATGGTGAGAAACTCTTACTTATATTATGTTTTTGGATGATGATATGATGTTTCCAATGGATGTTTCATATGCTTTGATCATCAAGTTTGATTATTTAAATGTAAATGTTGATAATATGCAAGTCAACGTCCATAAGCACAAAGGAAATCACTTTCCTCTATTTCAATGAATTGGTGTATATGGAATGTTAAACCTCTTTAAAATAGTTTAAAAATGAGTTTGAAATGTTTTATAAACATATGATAGTGTTTTGGTGAGGTTTGAACGGGAATTGAAGACTGAGTCAAAAATAGGCGAGTTGCGTAACGACAGTTAGCGATTTCGCGCCACAAAAGTCAAACGTGTATAAAGAATGGAATTTAGCTTAGAATTCTTCGAGATAAGAATTTTCCAAACTACTATATACATAGTTTTCAAACAAAGAAAATAAAGATTTCGACAAACAGATTTCGAAATATAAGTAAAAATACTTTTTGGAAAAATCGTGGTTTTGTAGATCAAAATCCATAATTGGTTTTTTATGAAAATGATATTTTAAGTCATTTAAATATATGAAATCAATTCTAAAAACCTTTTAAAATGTTTTAAAAGTGATTTGACTTATAAAAATGAATTTCTAAATGAGAGAAAAGGGGTTTGATCAATATAGCTTAAAAAGCAATTTCCGCAGCACTTTTTTGCAGCACTTTTCTATAACATTGAAATATAGTTTTAAATTAAACCATTCTTTTGCAAATCTTTGGTGAAGGTTCTTAAATAATTAATAAAGTATTTTAAAGGTGGTTTGAAGGATTTATGGAATGGTCAAATAAATGACTAAAAGTTGTAGAATATGTTAAATGATTTAGAGTCGATCAAATAACTTGACCGACTTATGAGTGTCAGAGAGATAGTGTCTAGGCTTGGGTTTGAAAAATTCAGTTTCCTACTCTCCTTGGCTATCCTGATTGGTCTGATGGATGTGATAGTAAATTTGATTTACTCGGATCAAAATTTTCCAAAGTATATATGATATGTTTTTTTGAATATAAATAACTTGGATTTTACTGAGGATAATATTCATGTATTCGATGTTAAATCCCAAAGAGGGAACTGGTACTATTCATGGAATTTGAAAGGTTATTTCGCCGTTATTATGCTTATGGTACATGTTGAATACGACAATTGATATTGAGTAGAATTAGAGGATTTCTATAGATTCTTTTCACTTAATGTTTACTTGTTTTGGATTAACATCCTAAATAACATAGTTTCAACTCAGTCAAAATTTTGAGCTTTGAATTAAGAAATTTATGTTAAGATTTAAAAGAAATAATTTGGAAATATTTTCCTAAGTGAAAAATGAAATGATTTCAAACTATTCCAAGGTTTAAAAGGGTTTTAAAACAATCAAAGGATTTTATAAAAGAGGTTTAATGATTTCGTATATACTGGAAATAATGTTTTGGAAATATATATCTCCAAAGGAGATTTTGATAAAAATAACTTAATTAATTAAAGAATGATTCCCTAATCAATGAAACGATCCTGACTCGGCCTTCGAAAATCGACACTCGTACTTCACTTGTACTCGAATGTCGCAGATTCAAATGCCGAATCTGGCTCACCGGAGCTTATAACACAGTAAGTATAACAACACAGCGGAAGAAAGAAATGGATGATATATACAACTCCAATGAATACAATATCCAGAATGATATACAACAATGATATCAATATGATACAACAATATTAGAGACAAATAAAGATGCTGCAGTGGAAAACAGAAGTGATACTCCATGTGATCCGACAAAGAGAATGAGTCCAACAACTCCAACATCAAGCTCGAACCATCATCACGTTCCACAAAGATAAGCAAGGTCCGTCCTGAGCTCCAAAAACTGAACTAGCTCCAACTAATCTACTAAACCTGACTATCTGAAAAAAACCAACTCTAGACTGCCCGTGTAGAAAATTATGGGCACCCAGAGTTTAGGAAAGGAACAATAAACTCCGAGTCAATCATGGGACTAGTGTGAGTAACAAAAACAGTTTATCTTTAAACAAACAACAAAAGAATTTTAAACATTGAAATCCGCAATTCTTTTTGGAAAATGAAACTACGATAAGACCTCCCGCCACACACACAATGCAATCGCAGAATTGGAGGAGATTTCTTCTTATGACAGTCAAATATGCTTAATACGGGGAAAATTCTTTGATATTATTACTAGTGCATAGTGTGAACATCTCAAACATATAATATTAATCTTAGCTAGCATACAACCATTATTGTATGCCTGCTATAGCTACTATGTTCAATAGCAGGTTACCACCACATTCCATAGCAGGTTATACAACTAAAACCGTACAAGGGTCGTATTGTTTCTTTGGATTTTCCAACAAATGGTCAGGCTAAGGAACTTCCTATGCCACATGGGAGCGCCTCTAGAGGGACGCCCCGAGAGACAACTGCTCTCTGCTAACACAAGGCCGGTTACCCCCTTCCTAGGTAGTAAACCTGAGATATACCACCCCCGGTCGTTTGCGACCTTTATCCGAGGCGCCTCGATCACAAAGCAACAATCACAAAGTAAATGAGATTAGAGCAACCACACAGGTAAAATATCTGGGCTCCATACCATGATACCACCTTTTTCCAGAAGGAATGGACATACCCTAGGGGAGCTACCCCTGAAACATTGCCGCATCTTTCCTGTTTCGACCATTACCGGTTTGTGAGGCTCGATGAGGTCTCGTCCACAAAGCTACGCTTTTCACAAAAACCATGCTTTGATCAACAAATGATCAATGAATGATCAGCAACACACAACAACACTTACCATGCCACACTACCAAATTGGGAGTATATCACTGATAACCTTCAATTACATAACCTCTGAGCTCGTACGTCTCAGAGAAGGGTGTTAAGCTAAGAGAATAAATTCTCCACCACTAAACAGAAATGTATTTGAAAGAAATCAGCTTTATATCTCAAAGTGTAATGCCAGACATACAACCATACAAGTCTGTTCCGGGTTCGAACAGAACCGAAGGCACTTCCAAAGAAACCCTTGCAATCCGGGTATTCACAATCCCGATCGGACTTCCCATCACTTAGGAAATCTCTATACCGGAGCCACTCAGTGCAGAGATAATCGATAGGTTATCCTATCGTTCTCGCAAACACCCGGTCTTCACATGCTATCCATTTACGTCGTATCATTATTCGGAATGGATTATATGACACAAAGTCCTCTCTCGGCTAAACCTAATAATGAGCGTAATTTTTAAAAACATATGGATATTGGGATTTCAGTTAAGTCACAACTTATTACCCAAAACTTTTCTTTCAAATGGTTTAAACAAATTACCATTTTAATCTTTTACACAAAAAGATTCATCTCACAAAGTTCACCCAGCTTTCACACAGATTTATTCATAGATTTTCAAATCAATTTTCCTTTCAATTGGATTAACTCATTTAATCTTTAAATCAAAGATTTAACTTATAACTTTCATAACAATTCCATTTCGACCTTTTATACAAAAGGTACACCCTTCCAATTTCAAAACAAAGTTCAACCGCCTTTCACAAAGATTTATTCATAACTCGGAAAATCATTTTCATTTCAAACTTGAAATTATATTGACACAAATTGGAAATTCATTCCTTATATGAAATCTTCTATTATTTGAAAACAAATAGTTTTCATTTCGGAAAATCTGATTCATTTATATGAGTTAAAGTCCTTGGGTTAAATTCAAATTCTCAAAACCATACTTTTAAAATGGTTTAAATTCATATAAAAAGATTTATAACATCTTTACCCATAATTTCCAAACATGGAATTCAATTCCAAATTTTGAATTCAAATTCAAATTGTGTTATTTAAATTGAAACACTTTACCAAGTTATTCAAAATAATTTTTATCTTAAAAACTCCTTTTCAAAAGCTTTAACATTTAACCCAAATCCATTTCCAAAATCAATTGAAATTAAAATTTCAATTTCAAAAACATTAAATTTAAATCATCTATGACTCAACCGATTTCCTCGTGAAATCCATATTTGTGTGTGTAAAAGTGTGGTCCAGGGGTTTTACACAATAGTGCAACATTACAAATCATCACAGATTCAATCATATCAATATCGATAAGCGGTATGATTTAAAACACTTATCTTCATTCATAGATTCACAGATAAAGTCAATTTATCAATCACAAGGATTCATCATTACGATTCGATGTGGGTTTCGGATAACAAACTAGAATCCGACTCCCTGTCGCATCGAAATTCAAATGTCATTTTACGGGCCAAGGGGTTTTCACATTCACACAGTAATATATTCATCACAGATATCACAGCTCAGCACAAAGCAATTCATATCACATAGTATCACATAGTAGGGATATCGAACAATTCACAACATTCAATAGAATACAGTCATCCATAAGTAATGATTTATTAATCATCATTCTCTAATTAATTTAAAATAGTTTAAATTAATTACTTTCATCATTCTAAATCTTGCTTACTTAACCATTAATTAATTACAAATTAATTAATCATTCTCTAAGCACTAATTAATCACCCTTGTTAATTATACTCTAATTACATTAAGTAATTATCCTTAATTAATTACACAAATTAATTATTCTTAACCAATTACAGTAATTAACCTTTAATTACCTCATTAATTAATTAACTAAAATTAATTACATTAATCCTTAATTAATCACATTAATTAATTACTTCATAATCACTTATCATTGATTAATTAATCTTAATTAACCAACCCTTAATTACATCATTAATTATATTAATTAATGATCTCTAATTACTTCTTTAATTAATTACTCTATTTAAATTAATCACATTAAGTAATCAATCTTTAATTAATTTCACAAAGTAATTATACTTATCACATTTACTTTCAAATTTCATTTTAAATTTAAGACTTAAAAATGAATACAAATTTAACTTTAACAAAGTTTAAAACACATTTTAAAATCCCTTTTAAATCACATGTTAAAGACACACTTATTTTTTAAAAGGAATTTACAAGAGTATTAAAACCAAATTCAATTTAAATTCAAATCAGTTTTAAAATATATATTAACATTTTAAAGTTGTTTAAACATTTTAAATTTGATAAAACTTTATTTTATTTCAACTAGAATACAAATTTAGATTTGAATTTATACTTAGAACTGATTTAAAACTAGTTTAAATCTTGCTTTCTATTTTAAAATTTCATTTTAAAATTTAAACTGATAGGTTTTCTAACACTTGTAACCAGAAACCTACCCGAGCCAACCCTTCAAAGACTTCGAGTCCAACATCCAAAATCTCGAGCCAAAACCCTGGAGCTACTCGAGAAACTCGAGTATACCTCTGCCCCAAACCCAGACTTCACCAGTAAAACAACTCAGGGCACCGTGCACGTGCACGGAGCCGACGAACTCCTCCGACCAACCCTGCAACGTCGAGCAAGTCGACTATCTTCCACCAACCAACCCCCGATCACCAAAATTCCTCCATTCCCTCTGAATCAAAATCGAGTGCCAAAATCGATACTTGGAAACAAAACAGGAACTCCTCCTATACCTGGCAACGCGTCGTTCGCCATACCCCAACTACTAGAACACACGAAACTCTGGCCATCACTTCATCAATACCTCCTCTACTTCCTCCCAAAAACACGCAGCACTCGATCGAACGATGGCGACGAACGAATCGAAATTTCTGACCTCACCAAAACCAGGTTTAAAAACTTTACGAGCTCACCGCCGTCACCTCATTGAACTGGAACAACTCCAGCCATTTTTCCCAACCCCACTGGTCACTCCTCTCCCTCTAGGAGGAAACTCGACCCCTCCTATCAATGAGATCACACGCGACGACCCAAAATGCAAAATACAATCGAACCCAAACTGGTCTTCATTCTTTGGTCTAAAAATTGTGAATCTTGCTTTAAAAATCATGTTATAGTATAGGAATTCAATTTATATTCCTGAATTCATGAATTAAAAGGTTTAAATTTTAACCCATTTAAAGTTTCTCTCAGATATCTTGTTTTCCAGTGATAATACTAAGTTATTTTAACTTGAATACATTTTTAAAATTTAGTTCATGGTCAAACAAACAATTTTTTTTGTTTTGATCCTAAGTCCAAACATCAAGTGGATTGGGAAGAAATGAATTTTTTTAAAATCAAAGTTTGGGTGTTCAAAGCATCAAACTATAAGCCTGTATAAACACTTCTAGGTTTCAATTTAAATACAGAGGATCCATGTATATATATACAACTTATTCACAGATGTACATATAGATAAACAACGATTTAATGCCTTTAAAATTCAATAAGAATGTGCTACTCACAGTGTTTTCCAAGAGAAGAAAACAGAGCTTGAATTTCTTTCTGCTTGCTGAACCCATTTCTTTGATTCTCTGTCTTTGATTTGATTCATCTTGTTGTTTAAGTTAAATTTTTGTGTTAAGTTTAAGATGATATTACTTCATACTTTACACAGCTTTAATGGACGAACTGAAATGAAAATTTATATATGTAAATTAGGTTACGGGGTGATGATATTTTTCCATCTCTAGTACAATATAGGACAGAGATTTTTTTCTTGCTTTGTAGCTGATATGATATTGTTGTGGTGGCTGATAGAATATGGCATTAATTGCCTTTGTACAAATATTTATCCTTATTTGTTTGTTCATACTTATCCACTTTAGTTTGTACATAGATATTTATAATTGGTTATCATCATACACACTTATACTTATATCCATACATATATATTTTTCCTTTACTTATATGTATGGTTACATACATATCTATTTATGAATATTTTTATATTGAATTTAAATGGTAAAGTTTACCTATACAAAAAGTTTATATTTTTTCTTCTTATGCTTTGTAATTTAAATGAATTTCTATATTTAATATGTTGTTTAAATTTATCTTATGTATTTATTTTATTTTTCTATATTTATCTTATATATATTAATTTTTTTAACTTATATATTTATTATACTTATGTAATTTCAGAGTTTTTATTGTTGAGATATATATATTATTTGTATTATTTTGTAAGTAAAATTTGTTTGTATTTTATATATTTACTTTATATTGTATAAAACTATATAATTTATTTTGAAATATAGATGAATTTCTATATTTAATTTTAGTTGTTAAAATTTTAGCTAATGATTTTCTTTATATTTTTATAACTTATCTTTTATATATTGATTTCTATTTTTAGCTTAAATTATTATTATTTTTTTACTTCCATTTCTATTTTATTTATTATAAATTTTACTATAACACTTATTGTTTTATTTTTATTTCTATTACTAATATAGACCATCAATCCCAAATTTTATCATTATAATTCATTATTAAACCATTTACTTGAAATTTAAATCTAAATCACATATATACAATATTTAAATTCATATGATTTAACATATATTCTATTTGAATTGGGGAAACTCGCTTAAATTAACAATTAATTTTACAATTTTTAATTCAAAAATTAAATTAATTATCAATTTAAATTTAGTTAAAATCCGGGATCGTTGCAGATTCCCTAATCATAGAACATCTTTTATCGATGATTGGTTCGAAGGAACCGGGGTCGGATTTGGAGTAATTCCTATCCGAAAACCACTTCGAACCAATTTACATATTTGAAGTGAAGATATAGATATGCTCTAGAAGGTGGAATATAGGGTTGCTTGCCATTGATTCTCGGCAAAAAATTTCCATATCATATTATGTGGTTCTTCATTTAAGGTCCTCGATGCAAGGACTTCTCGATACTAATCCTAGGGGTAATTCCCGACAAGATGTGATAGGAGAGTGTCATCGGTTTTTCATGTTCTTGGACAACTTATGTGGATGAATGTCTGACGTTGCATTTCTAGTTACGTAAATTGATCTCTATGAATGTATCATCTATTTGGTGGTGGAGAAGGCAACTTCTCTTAGCTTAACACCCTTTCCTGAGACGTACGAGCTGAGGAGTTATATGTTTGTAGAAATCAGTTGTGTGACTATGGGATGGCAATGCAGCATTCAAAGTGGGATGTGCTATGTGAAAGGTAATCGCTTATGGGATGGCAATGCAGCATTCAAAGTGGGATGGGCTATGTGAAAGGTAATCGCTACCTCAGACCTCACCACCCAGTAATGGCTAAAACAAGGTACGCCGTAGGGCTATGTGGTTTGCAACCATTAGGGTATGGTCATCACCTTTCTAGATAACCCTCTAAATATCGGGTATGTTGTATATGCTAAGAGAGATCTCGGATAGGCCGGTAACGACCAAGGAGATGTCATATTTGGTTTTATCCAGGACATGTATGAGTGCCAAATAGGGATAGGCCAACCTTGCCAGACGCGGAGGATTGTTTGTATATCCTTGATACATTCCTCTAAAGATGTATTGTATGGTTACCTGCCATTGTATGGAAATCTATTCTCCAAACAAACCTTGTAAGAGTTTTGTTTGTAGAACCTAACATATCCAGAATTTAATAATGGTAACAATTTCGACTAACATTAATAAGTTTACTTGCAAATGTTTTCAAAGGAATGTCACAGAAAATAATATCAAATGATTTTACATATCAAATGTTTTGGTGATCATAAGGTAAAAAGTCGTCCGTATTTATGTGTAGGTGCGGTCTTAACTCAAAATATGCATTTGAAAAGAAAAGGATCTTGTAAGACCGCACCTACACATAAATACGGACGACTATAAAACTTCTACTATCAACATGTGTGTAAAACTGCTACTATCAAAATGTGTATGCGGTATCATTTACTGCTACAATCAAAAAACATAAAATGTGTATAAATCTACTATTATAATTCATAAATACTACTAAATGTGTATAAACTACTACTACAATTCATAAATACTATTAAATGTATATAAACTGCTAATACAATTCAAAAAACATAAACTACTTGTCACATACCGAAATTTTCGACTTTTGAAAATTCGACATCGATACTCACTTTATCGACTGCCGAGAAATCGAGTGCCGGAAACTCCAATAGTGAGGGTTTTAGAAAGAAGAAATAGGTAGAAGAAGAAGAAGATAGAAGAAAAAGAGAAGAAAGAAAGAAGAAGAACAACAGAACAACAACAGAAACAGAAAACAATATCAGAATCTCACATATCGCAGCGGAACAATATATAATAGATAAATAAATAATCTTTAAACAAAGAACTATATCATTTTATACATACATCAATCATCAGAGTCAATATACAACTCAGTACAACAATAGACAGTTTTATACTTGTCCTCATACAGAATACACAGCGGAATAAATATCTCAGATACAAATACTACGTCTCGTCATCCAGCTTATCTCCAAAGCTCCAGAATATCCAGAATATCCTGATAACATAACTCTAGGCTGCCCGTGTGGAAATTGGTGGGCACCCAGAGTTTAGAAGGGAAACAATAAACTCCGAGTCAGTCATGGTGACTGGTGTGAGATCGTAAAACAGTTATTCTTTATAACAACAAAATAATTTTTAAGTCAATTCGAAATGCTTTTGGAAAATGAAACTACCATAAGACCTCCCACCACACACACAATGCAAACGCAGAATTGGAGGAGATTTCTTCTTATGATAGTCAAAGATGCTTACTACGCAAAATCAAATTCTTTTTGATATTATTATTAGTGCATAGTGTAGAAAACATTTCGAAAGTATAATATTAATCTTAGCCAACATACGACCAGTATCGTATGCCTACTATAGCTACCATCTAAACAGTGGTGACCACCGTACGTAAATGGCAGGTTCTACAACTAATACCGTACAAAGTTCGTATTGGAGTTTGGATTTCCAACAAATAGTCAGGCTAAGGAACTTCCTATCCACGATGGGTACGTCCCTGGAATAGACGACCCGAGAACCTAACCGGATCTCTGCCAATACAAGGCCGGGTTACCTCTGCAAAAATAGGTAACTACTGACACGCGTATGCCATCCCCCGATCGTCACCGATCTTCCCGAGGATCCCCGATTCGCAACAAACCACATAGATAAAAATAATGCAGTAACCACAGAGGTTAAGTATCTGGGCTCCATACCATGATACCACCTTTATCCAGAAGGAATGACATACACTAAGGGGCGCTACTCCCTAGAACCTTGCTGCATCCTTCCTGTTTCGACCATTTCCGAGGTGTGAGGCTCGACGAAGTCTCGTCCACAAAGCTACGCTTTCTACAAAAAGCCCTGCTTCGGGTCAAACAAAATGATCAACCTATGATCACAAAGATATAAGATCAAACAAATGATCATATCGCAAATGATCAAACACTGATCATTTCACAGCAACACTCAGTATGCCACGTTACCAAATTGGGATATATCGCTGATAAATTTCAACTACATAACCTCTGAGCTCGTACGTCTCAGAGAAGGGTGTTAAGCTAAGAGAATAAATTCTCCGCCACCAACAGAAATGTATTTGAAAGAAATCAGCTTTATATCTCAAATTGTAACGTCAGACACACTATCCATACAAGTCTGTTCCGGGATCGAACAGAACCGAAGGCACTTCTCACGAAGCCCTTGCATATCCGGATAATTTCAATCACGTCAGGACTTCCCGTCACTAAGGGTGATAAAACCTCTAAATCGAAGATCAGTCGATGTAGAGTAACTCGACTGTAATCCTTTCCGTTTTCAAAAATATCCGGTCTTCAACACCGGTCTTCAAATGCAATTCATAACGACGTATCACATATTCGGAATGGGTTATACGACCCCATGGTCCTTTCCCGGTTAACCCGAATAGTGAGCGTTAATTCAAAAATAAGTGTGGCATTCAAATTCATCCAATTCACAACAAATACCTATCTAAAGGTAATTATTGATAGTCGGTTATTTAACTATCAATAAAGATGCGCAACATCATCAGATTCCAAATAATTTTCCAAATTATTTTATCTTCAAAAATATCTTTACTAGATATAAAAACTTTTCCACACTTCAAAAATAAATCAGCGTTTATTTTTCTAAAACAATTTCCCGTTTCTTTTATAAATTCCATAGTGAATTTATATTTCAAAATATCTACTGATATACGATTCTCACATCGATTTCAAATATTCAATTTTAATTTATCTTTAAAAAGATAAAATCTCAAAACGTTCATTTCATATTGGAAAAGCATTTCCCTACTTATTTAATAATAAGTATTTCACAAATCATTTATTTTCAACACTTGGAAAATATTCGATATACTTAAATCAATATTAAATATATATTCATTCTTTAAGGAAATCATTCTTTTTAAACACATTTATTTGAGTCAAAAACGAATGTTACGTAAAACATCGTTACGAACGACTCAAAATCACTAGTATAGGGATTCGAATTTTAAGATAGATATGTAAATCCCAATACTATATAAAACATTTCCTTTCGGAGATCATTTACTATAACAACAGTGTTATAGTCCACCATTTCCTTAAATTTCTCGAAACCGCCTATTTCAACAAGAACTGTTGAGATCTATGATTTCGATATTCAATATATTTTAAAACATCGTTTAAAACAATTAACTTCATTTCAAATATCACTTTCCCAAAATAATATCCATTTTACTTAACAATATATTCACTGTCCAAAATCGTGAATATACTTCATTTAACCCAATTCCAATCATTTCTACACATTTTCATTTCAATAGAAATTCGCTATCCAAAATCGCGAATATATCTACTCTGATAATCTTCTATATTTAATTCATCAAATTCCATCGCTTTCGAATTTATAAACACGGTTATAAATTCTATTTCTATTTTAATAACAACTTCGACTTATAAATCTTCTTTTTATCAACTTCTATATTCTACTTATCAAAATAAGTGATTTCGGATTTATAACCAACTTTTATAAATTCCAATTCCATTTATTAAAACTTCAATACCAAATCAATTTCAATATTGATTTCTAAATTTATTTTCAACTTTAAATATAATTTCCATACGGATTCCTCAAAAATTCATTTCCAAATATTTAATCAATTTTAGATTGATTTCTAATTTTTTTATTTATCACTACTAAGTGAATTCCTCATTTTTCTCAAATTACTCAACATCCTGTTTTTTAATGGATTCTTTAAATTGAAATCATTTTTCATTGATTTCCCAAATCGTTCCAACTTACCAATTAAATTTCTAATTGGATTTCCAACTTATCTCCTTTTAAATAAATTCTTTTTAAAGAAAATATATTCTAATTGTCTCTTTTAATCTATTTAAAAATCCAAGTTTAAATTGAATTCTTCAATTTAAAATCACTGTTTTATGAAATCCATTTATTTAGCATTTTCACTTTATTCTGGAAATAATTCAATAAGATTATAAAAATTTACTTTTTATACTTTTAAAAAAATTCCTTTCTTCAAAATTTCTTCAATTTCAAAAATTGATTCACATAGAAATTTTCTACTTGAATTTCAAAAATTCAATTTCGTTTATCTTTGGAATCCAATGATGTCAAACATCCATTCAGCTAAATTTTAGCTTTCAACAATTTCCAGATATCAACATGATTAATAGCATCACTATAATCATTCACAGATTCATATCACAATAGAAATAAATTCAATCAATGTGAGGGGTCCAGTTGGATCCCTCCAACCTGTTTCCCTGCATCCAAAGATGTTATCACAATACCAATTCCGCTCCAGTACGGAATTATCGCGGTATATAGGTTTTTATAAATCCGCTTACTAACGGCGCAATAGGGTCTCATCCGCTATACGAGGCGGGAAATCATCAATCCAATATATACATATGCCAATATGTATATACTGCTATATATATATAGATATATCCTACTATATCTAATATCACATCCAAACAGTCAACAAACAATAACTGTAAAATCCACTTTCAAGTTGAGTGAGAAAAATCTCACCTTAGCCTTTAAATTTGCCATCCATTTCCCATTCCAGTTCGTTTCCTTGATTTTTAACCTTGTATAATAATTTATACAATTTATTAAAATTCGAAATAATCGAATAACAAATTTCTGTTTTGTAATTTTAATTATCCAACGAATTTATAAATTTAATTTTAAACCAAAAATTTCCTTTAATAATCATTTCACCTAATAGATTGAACTTCTAACAAATTCCCTTTATAAATAATATTTTTCATTTGATAATTAAATTAACTTATAATTTTATCTAAACCAATTTCTTAAATTAACTAAAATAGGCATGAGTATATTTTTCTTTTATTACATATATATATTTAAAATAGAAATCTGATTTTGTATAACTGTCAAACCTCATTAAAAATCCATATATATATACATTCTTAGTTACCAAAAAAAAAAAATTTCATTTCATAAATTTACTTAACTAACTTTTATATAACCTTTTATATATTTTCTTCCAAATTCTTATAAAAATAAATTTCTTGTACATATATTTATTAAAATATTTTGTTTTCCCTTTCTGCAAATAACAGAAACTTCTTCCTGTATCCATGTATATACCTATTTCTGCTTAAACGGTTTATATCAAACGTATATAGTTTTTCTTTTCTTCTTTGAATAGGCAAAATAAATTTCTAGTATTTATCATTTTAAAATTTCAAAACAAAGGGAAAAAACAAAAATCAATTACCTTACTGTTATCATGAACTTCGAATTCGCGACCCAGTCTTGCTCGACCCCGAACTCCAAATCCTAACTCGATCGGCACCCATGCGCCGCCTCCGCAACTGTCGCCGCCGCCCCTTCCAGATCGCCACGCGACCCCGAGACCACCCAGAATGCCTCGCGACTTCGACATCCTTGCGAATGAACACCATCGCGGCATCGACTTCGAGCTTACACGCCTGAAATTCCTCGAACCCTCCTCGAATTCGCGATGACGAACACGTGCGCCTCCATTGCTTCGAGCCACTACCGAGCTCAAATTGATCAATCGCGAGCTACTCGTGGATGCCCCCGAACGATACTCCCTCCATGCCTACGTCGCGACCTTCAATTGATTTTCCGGTCGCCATTTTCGATTTCGAGATTTCAGTGGACATTTAACTTGGGGAGAACGAATTGGTTTGAAGAATAAAGCTTGGCTATCTGTTAATTTGAACGTGACCTTTTCTTTTGTTTGCGGTAGAGATTTGGGGATGGAACGAGAGGAATGAGGACGTATTTGAAACGAAAGGAGATGGGTCGCACGATTTATTTTCGTGATCTCCGCGTGATTTCAGGCTGAAGCTAAGGGAAGAGAACGTGCAGACATTTGACTTAAATTTAAATTTCAAATTTAAATTGAATATCGTTAAAGCTTTAACGCGTTTACATATCGTGTGCTCACGTATCAACTCAGAAAATTATGAAAATTGAAATCCGGCAATAATACAACATTCCGGACCCAATAGAACTGGTTTCGTCGAATTCCGAGACTGTTTGAAAAAATGACTATTTTTAAATATCGGCTGAACGATATAATTTTCAAACTGAACAATTCAATTTCAAATTCGTTTTTGAAGATTCTATTATCTTCAGTATCATCTATATGAATTTTACAAGCTTTCGAAATATTTTTCTTCAGCTTAAAATTGAATATTCAAATTTTTATTCAACTTACAATAGATTAAATTTTAAAGTTTAATCGCAGATTTCAAAGTTATATCGGGGATTCAAATTAAATCATCGTTCAAATATTTAAAATTAATTAAATATTTCCAATTTAATTTGGTCAAAATTCAGGGTCGTTACAGACTTCCCTCCTTAAAAGAATTTCGTCCTCGAAATTACAAGTCAAGAAAAAATGTCCTTAACTCGTCTACTATTTTTCACAATCCAAATAGTTTTATCAAATTTTCAAAACAAATCTTCCTACTAAAGATTCGTTATCATTTCAACTATCTTTCAACTTCAATTACAGATTTCAAACAACATTGTTTTCTTAACAATTCAAATTTAAGTTTAAATTCAAATTTAAACTTCCAAATTTTCTCAAAAATTTTCTAACACTCGGAATTTTCAAAAAATTTCGCCAGCGTCTCCTTTGCGCGGCTAATACGGTACGACTACAAAACGTCCCTACGGACTCTCAATTTCAAAAAGAAAAAGAAAAAGCCAAGCGGCCAGACCAGAAATCATCAAAAACTCATATTATAATTTAAATACATACCTTTTTCGAGCAAATTCAAATTCATCTTTGAAGATCAAATCCAATTTATAACATCTGTATATCTACTAGCCATTATATCTAGTTACAGCATTCAATCCAATTTGCAAATTCTATTACAAAATTTTCAATATATGCTTATATATTTACGGTTGAAGTTACATTCGTTTTTTAAACAAAATGAATTCATATCCATTCTAGTTTATAACCAATTTAAATTGATACAAATTCAATTTATTTTAATTCTACTTCATTTGCAATTGATTCCATTCAATTTAATTTGCATTTCATATTTTCATTCGGTTTATTCTATAAACCAAACAACCTTCATTCATAATTGCTCTTTTAGCTTAGTTTCAATTACTAACTCATTACAAATTCCAATTCACTTACAATTTCAAATTTGTCTTCAATTTCATTTACAATTGCAAATTATTCATTCATCCACTAATTCATTCATTTTCAATTTGAATCTCATTTCTATCAAATTACCAAATATTCTATAAGTTATTAACTTATTTACATTCCATTATGAATTTTATCTTTTATTCATCTTTCATTTATAATTATTCAATTCAATTCATTTCTTACAAATTTGAAACGAATTTAAATTTTCAATCTCATTTTATTTAATTGATTCACTTGCAAATTTATTCGTTCATTCACAATTTTCATTTATTTTCATAATTCAGTACTCAATTCCAGAGTCTTTTCAATCTTTTCAAAACCATTTTGAAAACAATTCAAATTATCCTTTTGAATTTCCAAACAAAACCCAAATTTCAAACAACTTTCCATTTAAAATAATTTGGCAGCAATTCCTCTTTTGGAAACCCGAAAATGAACACCGATGATGCTGCAGTCATTACCGAAGTTATTTTCCAGCGACCGAAAAGAGGTTAGAGCTTTATCTCTCCAAAATACTTTTTCAAAACCTTCGAAATCCATTTTCAAATCAAAAAGATATAAACTTTCAAATCTCCAAAATTTTCAAATCCTTTCCAAAACATTTTCAAATACTTCTCTGGAATTCCGTTTCAAATTACAAATCACATTTATAATTTATATTCTCAAATTTCATTTGTATATGGATTTATTTCTTAACTTTGGAGTTACAATTTCAATTTTCTTATTCAGTTTCAATAGTAATGATAACATTTCAATATCATCACTTTCCTAATAACCAAACATCCATATATTGTAATAATTTACAGAAAATCATTTCTTTTATATACAAAAATAGTTTTGGGTAAAATTATCTCATTTACCCTATTTAAAACAATACTGTGCCGAATTGTTCTATTCAAGCGTTTAGAGATCCCTATCAATGATCGTTAATTACTCGTATTGACCAGAATCCATATACCACTCAATAAACCAATCATCACAATATAAAACAATTTTTATATTCACTAACAAATACGCGCTCGTATATATTATTACACTCAAACTCATTCTAGAGTACTACTGACTCTATCTCTAATGAGTAACACCCAACAGAGCAGGGTTGTCGCTTAACCATATGCTCTGATACCACTTTGTCACATACCGAAATTTTCGACTTTCGAAAATTCGACATCGATACTCACTTTATCGACTGCCGAGAAATCGAGTGCCGGAAACTCCAATAGTGAGGGTTTTAGAAAGAAGAAATAGGTAGAAGAAGAAGAAGATAGAAGAAAAAGAGAAGAAAGAAAGAAGAAGAACAACAGAACAACAACAGAAACAGAAAACAATATCAGAATCTCACATATCGCAGCGGAACAATATATAATAGATAAATAAATAATCTTTAAACAAAGAACTATATCATTTTATACATACATCAATCATCAGAGTCAATATACAACTCAGTACAACAATAGACAGTTTTATACTTGTCCTCATACAGAATACACAGCGGAATAAATATCTCAGATACAAATACTACGTCTCGTCATCCAGCTTATCTCCAAAGCTCCAGAATATCCAGAATATCCTGATAACATAACTCTAGGCTGCCCGTGTGGAAATTGGTGGGCACCCAGAGTTTAGAAGGGAAACAATAAACTCCGAGTCAGTCATGGTGACTGGTGTGAGATCGTAAAACAGTTATTCTTTATAACAACAAAATAATTTTTAAGTCAATTCGAAATGCTTTTGGAAAATGAAACTACCATAAGACCTCCCACCACACACACAATGCAAACGCAGAATTGGAGGAGATTTCTTCTTATGATAGTCAAAGATGCTTACTACGCAAAATCAAATTCTTTTTGATATTATTATTAGTGCATAGTGTAGAAAACATTTCGAAAGTATAATATTAATCTTAGCCAACATACGACCAGTATCGTATGCCTACTATAGCTACCATCTAAACAGTGGTGACCACCGTACGTAAATGGCAGGTTCTACAACTAATACCGTACAAAGTTCGTATTGGAGTTTGGATTTCCAACAAATGGTCAGGCTAAGGAACTTCCTATCCACGATGGGTACGTCCCTGGAATAGACGACCCGAGAACCTAACCGGATCTCTGCCAACACAAGGCCGGGTTACCTCTGCAAAAATAGGTAACTACTGACACGCGTATGCCATCCCCCGATCGTCACCGATCTTCCCAAGGATCCCCGATTCGCAACAAACCACATAGATAAAAATAATGCAGTAACCACAGAGGTTAAGTATCTGGGCTCCATACCATGATACCACCTTTATCCAGAAGGAATGACATACACTAAGGGGCGCTACTCCCTAGAACCTTGCTGCATCCTTCCTGTTTCGACCATTTCCGGGGTGTGAGGCTCGACGAAGTCTCGTCCACAAAGCTACGCTTTCTACAAAAAGCCCTGCTTCGGGTCAAACAAAATGATCAACCTATGATCACAAAGATATAAGATCAAACAAATGATCATATCGCAAATGATCAAACACTGATCATTTCACAGCAACACTCAGTATGCCACGTTACCAAATTGGGATATATCGCTGATAAATTTCAACTACATAACCTCTGAGCTCGTACGTCTCAGAGAAGGGTGTTAAGCTAAGAGAATAAATTCTCCGCCACCAACAGAAATGTATTTGAAAGAAATCGGCTTTATATCTCAAATTGTAACGTCAGACACACAATCCATACAAGTCTGTTCCGGGATCGAACAGAACCGAAGGCACTTCTCACGAAGCCCTTGCATATCCGGATAATTTCAATCACGTCAGGACTTCCCGTCACTAAGGGTGATAAAACCTCTAAATTGAAGATCAGTCGATGTAGAGTAACTCGACGGTAATCCTTTCCGTTTTCAAAAATATCCGGTCTTCAACACCGGTCTTCAAATGCAATTCATAACGACGTATCACATATTCGGAATGGGTTATACGACCCCATGGTCCTTTCCCGGTTAACCCGAATAGTGAGCGTTAATTCAAAAATAAGTGTGGCATTCAAATTCATCCAATTCACAACAAATACCTATCTAAAGGTAATTATTGATAGTCGGTTATTTAACTATCAATAAAGATGCGCAACATCATCAGATTCCAAATAATTTTCCAAATTATTTTATCTTCAAAAATATCTTTACTAGATATAAAAACTTTTCTACACTTCAAAAATAAATCAACGTTTATTTTTCTAAAACAATTTCCCGTTTCTTTTATAAATTCCATAGTGAATTTATATTTCAAAATATCTACTGATATACGATTCTCACATCGATTTCAAATATTCAATTTTAATTTATCTTTAAAAAGATAAAATCTCAAAACGTTCATTTCATATTGGAAAGCATTTCCCTACTTATTTAATAATAAGTATTTCACAAATCATTTATTTTCAACACTTGGAAAATATTCGATATACTTAAATCAATATTAAGTATATATTCATTCTTTAAGGAAATCATTCTTTTTAAACACATTTATTTGAGTCAAAAACGAATGTTACGTAAAACATCGTTACGAACGACTCAAAATCACTAGTATAGGGATTCGAATTTTAAGATAGATATGTAAATCCCAATACTATATAAAACATTTCCTTTCGGAGATCATTTACTATAACAACAGTGTTATAGTCCACCATTTCCTTAAATTTCTCGAAACCGCCTATTTCAACAAGAACTGTTGAGATCTATGATTTCGATATTCAATATATTTTAAAACATCGTTTAAAACAATTAACTTCATTTCAAATATCACTTTCCCAAAATAATATCCATTTTACTTAACAATATATTCACTGTCCAAAATCGTTAATATACTTCATTTAACCCAATTCCAATCATTTCTACACATTTTCATTTCAATAGAAATTCGCTATCCAAAATCGCGAATATATCTACTCTGATAATCTTCTATATTTAATTCATCAAATTCCATCGCTTTCGAATTTATAAACACGGTTATAAATTCTATTTCTATTTTAATAACAACTTCGACTTATAAATCTTCTTTTTATCAACTTCTATATTCTACTTATCAAAATAAGTGATTTCGGATTTATAACCAACTTTTATAAATTCCAATTCCATTTATTAAAACTTCAATACCAAATCAATTTCAATATTGATTTCTAAATTTATTTTCAACTTTAAATATAATTTCCATACGGATTCCTCAAAAATTCATTTCCAAATATTTAATCAATTTTAGATTGATTTCTAATTTTTTTATTTATCACTACTAAGTGAATTCCTCATTTTTCTCAAATTACTCAACATCCTGTTTTTAAATGGATTCTTTAAATTGAAATCATTTTTCATTGATTTCCCAAATCGTTCCAACTTACCAATTAAATTTCTAATTGGATTTCCAACTTATCTCCTTTTAAATAAATTCTTTTTAAAGAAAATATATTCTAATTGTCTCTTTTAATCTATTTAAAAATCCAAGTTTAAATTGAATTCTTCAATTTAAAATCACTTTTTTATGAAATCCATTTATTTAGCATTTTCACTTTATTCTGGAAATAATTCAATAAGATTATAAAAATTTACTTTTTATACTTTAAAAAAAAATTCCTTTCTTCAAAATTTCTTCAATTTCAAAAATTGATTCACATAGAAATTTTCTACTTGAATTTCAAAAATTCAATTTCGTTTATCTTTGGAATCCAATGATGTCAAACATCCATTCAGCTAAATTTTAGCTTTCAACAATTTCCAGATATCAACATGATTAATAGCATCACTATAATCATTCACAGATTCATATCACAATAGAAATAAATTCAATCAATGTGAGGGGTCCAGTTGGATCCCTCCAACCTGTTTCCCTGCATCCAAAGATGTTAGCACAATACCAATTCCGCTCCAGTACGGAATTATCGCGGTATATAGGTTTTTATAAATCCGCTTACTAACGGCGCAATAGGGTCTCATCCGCTATACGAGGCGGGAAATCATCAATCCAATATATACATATGCCAATATGTATATACTGCTATATATATATATATAGATATATCCTACTATATCTAATATCACATCCAAACAGTCAACAAACAATAACTGTAAAATCCACTTTCAAGTTGAGTGAGAAAAATCTCACCTTAGCCTTTAAATTTGCCATCCATTTCCCATTCCAGTTCGTTTCCTTGATTTTTAACCTTGTATAATAATTTATACAATTTATTAAAATTCGAAATAATCGAATAACAAATTTCCGTTTTGTAATTTTAATTATCCAACGAATTTATAAATTTAATTTTAAACCAAAAATTTCCTTTAATAATCATTTCACCTAATAGATTGAACTTCTAACAAATTCCCTTTATAAATAATATTTTTCATTTGATAATTAAATTAACTTATAATTTTATCTAAACCAATTTCTTAAATTAACTAAAATAGGCATGAGTATATTTTTCTTTTATTACATATATATATTTAAAATAGAAATCTGATTTTGTATAACTTTCAAACCTCATTAAAAATCCATATATATATACATTCTTAGTTACCAAAAAAAAAAAAAAATTTCATTTCATAAATTTACTTAACTAACTTTTATATAACCTTTTATATATTTTCTTCCAAATTCTTATAAAAATAAATTTCTTGTACATATATTTATTAAAATATTTTGTTTTCCCTTTCTGCAAATAACAGAAACTTCTTCCTGTATCCATGTATATACCTATTTCTGCTTAAACGGTTTATATCAAACGTATATAGTTTTTCTTTTCTTCTTTGAATAGGCAAAATAAATTTCTAGTATTTATCATTTTAAAATTTCAAAACAAAGGGAAAAAACAAAAATCAATTACCTTACTGTTATCATGAACTTCGAATTCGCGACCCAGTCTTGCTCGTCCCCGAACTCCAAATCCTAACTCGATCGGCACCCATGCGCCGCCTCCGCAACTATCACCGCCGCCCCTTCCAGATCGCCACGCGACCCCGAGACCACCCAGAATGCCTCGCGACTTCGACATCCTTGCGAATGAACACCATCGCGGCATCGACTTCGAGCTTACACGCCTGAAATTCCTCGAACCCTCCTCGAACTCGCGATGACGAACACGCGCGCCTCCATTGCTTCGAGCCACTACCGAGCTCAAATTGATCAATCGCGAGCTACTCGCGGATGCCCCCGAACGATACTCCCTCCATGCCTACGTCGCGACCTTCAATTGATTTTCCGGTCGCCATTTTCGATTTCGAGATTTCAGTGGACATTTAACTTGGGGAGAACGAATTGGTTTGAAGAATAAAGCTTGGCTATCTGTTAATTTGAACGTGACCTTTTCTTTTGTTTGCGGTAGAGATTTGGGGATGGAACGAGAGGAATGAGGACGTATTTGAAACGAAAGGAGATGGGTCGCACGATTTATTTTCGTGATCTCCGCGTGATTTCAGGCTGAAGCTAAGGGAAGAGAACGTGCAGACATTTGACTTAAATTTAAATTTCAAATTTAAATTGAATATCGTTAAAGCTTTAACGCGTTTACATATCGTGTGCTCACGTATCAACTCAGAAAATTATGAAAATTGAAATCCGGCAATAATATAACATTCCGGACCCAATAGAACTGGTTTCGTCGAATTCCGAGACTGTTTGAAAAAATGACTATTTTTAAATATCGGCTGAACGATATAATTTTCAAACTGAACAATTCAATTTCAAATTCGTTTTTGAAGATTCTATTATCTTCAGTATCATCTATATGAATTTTACAAGCTTTCGAAATATTTTTCTTCAGCTTAAAATTGAATATTCAAATTTTTATTCAACTTACAATAGATTAAATTTTAAAGTTTAATCGCAGATTTCAAAGTTATATCGGGGATTCAAATTAAATCATCGTTCAAATATTTAAAATTAATTAAATATTTCCAATTTAATTTGGTCAAAATTCAGGGTCGTTACACTACTACTACAAACATAATAAATGCACACTTCATCTATAAAATAGTACATTTGTTCAAAAAGTGGTAACAAAAATTCATAAACAACTACTATAGTTCATAAACAGCTACTATAGTTCATAAATACTATTAAATGTGCATAAAATGCTACTACAAGCATAATAAGTATCTAAATATAAAATAAAATGATACTACAACTATAATTTTTATTATAAGTAGAATACAATAAACAATATAGAACAAAACTGATATAATATAGTATTATTTGATTATTATTTAATTCAATTAAATATATTATTACAACTCGTAAAATGCTACTACAAAGTAGCATTGTAGTTTAAGGTACACTTTGCTACAAAATGATATTACAAATATAAATGACTACTATAAATAAAAAAATGTTAAATACTTCAAAACTGCTACTGTAGTTCAAAAAATAGATACTACACAGTACCACTATCCTTCTGCTATATTATATCAAAAGGATTGTCCTTCTAACTCAATAATTGGGAGCACGTCCTTGAAGCTAAAATATTATTGAATTTTCTCCTTCATACTATTTTCTTATTGAGAAAAATTTGTGACGCCCAACCTCTACACTCACACTAGCCAAGAACACTACGGGGTAATGTCGTCGACTAGCACGAAGAATAAGGCTGTTGAGGAGCGACCATCTGTGTAATTGCTTTGTGCGAGTACTGATATGTCAGATAGTATGACATTCATTTCGTTTCAAGAGGAAATCCGACATATCAAATACAAACTAAAAGCTACTACACAATGGCTAAGTGGCCTTCGAAAACAAATATAGAAATAAACATAACATAAATCAGTCAAAGATATTCATATCACAAAGGCGGAAACAGATATGAGTATAACACATAGAAGTGTACATCAAAGTAGTGGTCAAACAAGATCCACTACATCACAAAAGAATAGGTACAAGTGCTAGACAAAAGAATAAGTATACATCAAGGAGTCTTTATCTCGAATTTATAAAAGCAAAAACTACTAATCTAAAGTAGTTAGCCAAAAATCAGATAATGGTCCCTGATAAGAAGTCAAGTAGAAGCACCTGAAATACCTCGGTCTGACCCGAGTATTATTTAAGAAGAAAAATAATAAACGGATCAGTCTAGCTATAAATATCATATAAAATGAGATAGGATAAGAGATACCACAAAAACGTATGATAACAATAATGTCATACTGTGACAAGTATACATTAGATAACAAAAAAAATCATACAATATCTCAAATATTCTCAAACACTAAAAAAAATGTCATATTCTTTAAATTATTCACCAAAACACAAATATTGATAGAGCTTATCAATGCATATCATCAAAATTGGTGAAACACAAATTCTAGAAATCAACAATTAGAAATCCAGAAATCACAAAGGGGGGAGGCCTATCAAAAACGGGAGCATGAAAACTCACCAACACGTGTATCACAAATGGGTCGCTATCCCTTGGTCGTTAACCATAGAGCCAGTGCAACGACGTAGTACAATAATGGTACGTCTAAGGAACCTGATACTCAAGTAATTCGGAAAAATGACGTAGTACAATAACGATACGCCCAATGAACCTGATAAGCTAGAACAACGATGTAGTACAATAACGGTACGCCCGATGAACCAAACTCCATAAAACCATAGGTCGCTGGCCTATAAAATAAACGAGATGAAGCTCCATAAAACGATCGATCGCTAGCCTATTAAAATGAGACGACGCTTCATAAAACGATAGGTCACTAGCCTATAAAAAATGAAACGAAGCTCCACAAAACTGGGTACAATCCCCCATATGGACAAAGAGACATCGCATATCGCTAATCTAAACCATAAAATGATCACCATTGATCAATGAAAAGTGTAGATTACACTAAGCTAGTAAATAAATGAGTTTAGTTTCATGTCCCATAAACACTGGCTTAACATAAATATTTACGAACAAATTGTAGATTTCCACTCGAAAATTGTCATGAGAGTTCAATCGAAAAGTCCAAGAATTAACCGACGAAGTAAATGCAAGCTTTTCATACCACTTGTTTTGCAAAGCCGTTTAATTAGATTTCTCGTACGACTGAGGTAAAGGTTTGTATATACTAATAGATTGGAAAACGGATTTAAAAACGAGTTTTGTATTAAAAGTGGTATTGAAATCATCTTTGTGAAAGCGTTTGAATATTTACTACTATTATAGAAACCTTTGTATTTTTAAAAGTGACAAATCACAGAAAACGATTGTAGAAACAATCGATCAACCAAAAATTCACATTTGACGACGTGAATCAAAACCATAAAAATCGATATCAAATCCATCAAATGGATATTCCCAAAAATCCAAAGAAAGAAGTCATCCATGTCGATAATAAGAACTAACCGAATCGACAAAAAAATCAATTAAAATTGGAAATCCAATCAAAAACAGCCAAAATAGGCAGAATTGGCAGTTCCAGACGTCTTGGGGTTCTGGAAATATTCTAGAAACCTACCAGACGTCTGAACCCTAACCAGACGTCTGAAAACTAACTAGACGCCTGGTAGGTTTGGACCAGACGTCTGGTCCAAGTCTCTGCGATTTTTTTCTTTTCTACCATATTTTTTTTTTCTCCAGGTCTAAAACCAGACGTCTGGACTTAACCAACCAGACGTCTGGTCACCTGGTCTGGGCAACATTTTGCCTAGGCCATGATGGCCAAAACGATTCATAAGCGATCGGTCGAGCTACGGAGGCTAGGGATTTATGCCAAGTGACAACCTTGTCCTATAGACTCTTCGATACACCACAAATAACACGTCCAAATATCCAAGATAGGATCTTTAAAGATTTTGACTTCAAAACAACAAAATTTGGAAAATTCATCAAATCAATTCAAATCAAAAGCAAATGAACATGCATAAATGTTAGAAATTCATACCTAACAACAATGAAAGTTATAGACGTAGATGTGAGTTCAAAAACTCAACTTTAAACCCAAAACAACAAGTGAGAAGCTTTAAAACAAAGGAAAGATCAACCACACTTCAACTTCAACTCTAGAAGCTCCAATCTAAGATCATAAGCAAATATTTCCTAAGTTAGGTTATAGGAAATTTCTGAAATTGGAGACAGAATGAGATGGAGAAGAAGAAGGGGATGCTTACCTAAGCTTCTCCTTGATTTTAGAGCAAGAACTTGAATTTCCTAAGAGAACTAGGGCTTAGAAATTTTAATTTCCCATTATTTCCTCCATTTTTCTTTAGCTTGAAAGTGTTAGGAGATGGGGAGTAGAATGAATGAAGAGTAGAGGAGTTAGGGTATTAAGTTGGGTTAATGGGCTGAAACCCAAACCCAAAACCCAAAATAGAAAAATAGCAAAATTCTACTCAACTCCAATCATATCGATGTTTATACTCAAAAAAGTTATAAACGCCATTTTGGACTCAATGGAAGTGGTCTCGAGTCCCAATTCGACTGTTTACAAAAAGTAACATTTCAGACTTTAATCCAATTAACGATGCTATATTTAAATAAAACATTTAAATATATAATCATGAAATATGCGGGTTGTTACAGACTCCCCTCCTTAAACAAATTGCGTCCTCATAATAACTAAGAGGAAAATAAAAAGTAACAACCATACTAAGGCATAACAACACAAAAGAAGAAATTTTGAAATGAGAAGTTCACCTTAAGGAGCAAGAGAGAGTAAATCCAGATGTGTTCGCTCGATGAATTCTCTGGATTTCCAAGAGCAATCCTTAGGATTTGAGGACCATTGAACTTTCACAAGAGGAACATCTTTATTTCGAAGGCGTTTAACCTCCGTGGCAATGATACGAATAGGATGTTGCTCATAATTCAAATTTGGTGAAACTTCAATTTCTTCATTACTCCGGGCTCAAGAATAGAATCGCAATCCCTAAGGCATTTCCATAGTTGAGAGATGTGGAATACGTTATGAATAGCAGAAAACTGAGCCGGTACCAAAAGGCAATAATCCACGGAACCAATACGTTCGGTGATGGGAAATGGACCAATATATCGAGGTGCTAATTTCCCCGAACGACTGAAATACACAACACCCTTCATAGGTGAAACACAAATGAACACCAAATCTCATAGAAAATTCTAATTTCCTTCGTCGGTTATCGGCATAGGATTTTTGCCTACTTTATGCTTTCTTTATCCTATGACGAATAAGGTCAATCTTTTCTGTAGAATCACGAATAAAATCTGGACCTAAAACCAGCTTCTAACCGGCTTCAAGCCAACACGAAGGAGATCAGCATGGCCTTTCGTAGAGCGCCTCGAAAGGTGCCATACCAATACTAGATTGGAACACATGCACGAAGAAGATCTTCAAGAGTTTGTTTCACACGCTCGGTTTGTCCATCGGACCGAGGATGATAAGCGGTGCTAATATTAAGCTTTGTTCCCAAAGCTTTTTGAAGACCTTTCCAAAATCCAATAGTAAATAATTGATCACGATCGCTAACAATGGAAGTAGGAACCCCACGCAATTTAACAATTTCTTTGACATAAAGTTTAGCCAAAAGAGGTACGATCCGATTGGACCGAACGCGAAGAAATTGGGCAGATTTTGTAAGTCTATCAACTATCACCCATAGGCTATCATGATTCGAACGAGAACGGGGAAAACCGTCAATAAAGTCCAGGGAGACTTGGTCCCACTTCCAAACGGGAATGTCCAAAGGTTGCAATAACCCGCCGGGCCTTTGATGCTCGGCCTTTATGAGTTGGCAAGTCATGCAACGCTTAATAAAGTTAGCAATATCATATTTCATTCCATCCCAATAATAAAGTCGTTTCTTGTCTGCGTACATTTTACTACTACCGGGATGAATGGTAAATTTAGAACGATGAGAATCTTCTAAAATGTCTTTACAAAGATCACTAATATTTGGCACGATAAGTCTAGCAAATTTTCGAATACAGCCACGAGCATCAATATCAAAGTCTTTCAAACCTTCTATATCAATTTTATCCCTACAGCTTTGGCTAAGAAGAACCAATTCGGCAATTTGCTTTTGAGCTTCAAGGATGCGGTCCAAAAGAGAAGGATGAGCCTCAAGGCTACACAAAACAAGAGATGAACATAAATTGGATTCACGATCTCGACTCTCACAAGTGGATAAATTCTCGAGATCATTCCATTCGGATATCATCTTTAAAACAGCCACTTGTTGCTTACGACTAAGGGCATCGACAACTCGATTACCCTTTTCGAGAGTATAGAAAATATCAAGATCATAAGATGCAAGGAACTAGAGCCAACGTTGTTGATGCAAATCAAGTTCCTTTTGAGAAATTAAATACTTCAAAGATTTATGATCGGTGTAGAGAACAAATTTCTCTTCCAAAAGATAGTGACGCCAAATTCTAAGGGCGAAAACAATAGCTGCGAGCTCTAAATCATGAGTGGCATATCTAGTCTCGACAGGCTTTAATTGCCTAGAAGCATAAGCAATAATGTGCTCCCTTTTAATGAGAACGGATCCCGAACCAACACGACTAGCATCGGTATAAACAATAAAGTCTTGGTTCCCTTCGGGAATCACAAGAATAGGAGCATCGGAAAGGAGTTCTTTTAGTTTCTGAAAAGCAACTTCACATTTGTCTGACCAAATGTATTTAACTCCCTTCTTTGTCAAACTAGTAAGTAGTACGGAAATTTTAGAAAAGTTTTTTATGAACCGACGGTAATAGCCCGCCAATCCAAGGAAGCTACGAATTTCCGTCACACTCTCTGGTCTCTTCCAATTTTGAATCACTTCAATCTTTGAAGGATCCATGGAAATTCCGAATTCAGAAAAAATATGTCCCAAAAATATAACACGAGATTTCCAAATGTGGCACTTGGAAATTTTGCTTTCAATTGATTGCTCCTAAGAGTTTCCAACACAATCCGAAGATGTTTTTCATGCTCTTCCTCGGTTTTAGAATAAACAAGAATATCATCTAAAAGATGAGAACAAATCGATCGAGGAAGTCTTTGAAAACTCGATTCATAAGGTCAACGAAATAAGCTGGAGCATTCGTCAAACCAAATGGCATAACAATCCATTCATAAGATCCACAACGAGTACGAAACGATGTCAAAGGAATGCTATCCTCTGCAATATGGAGCTGGTGAAAACCGGTTGCTAAGTCTAACTATGAAAAGACTCTAGCACCACTAAGTTTATCGAATAAATCATCAATCCGAGGTAAGGGATATTTATTCTTGATGGTGAGATCATTAAGCTTGCGGTGGTCAACGCAAAGTCTAAGTGTACCATCATATTTCTTCACAAAAATAGCTGAAGCTCCCCAAGGGTGTAACATCCCGCAAATTTTCGACTTTCGAAAATTCAACATCGATACTCACTTTAGCGACTGCTGAGCCATCGAATGCCGGAAACCCGAAAAGTTATGGTTTTAAGAAAGAAGAAAAAAGGTAGAAGGAGAAGATAGAAGAAAAAGAAAGAAGAACAACAAACAACAACAGATACAGAACAGAGACAATATCAGAATCTCACATATCGCAGCGGAACAATATATAATAGATAAACACTAGCCCTTTAAAACAAAGAATTATATCAGTTTTTATACATACATCAATCAGAGTCAATATACAACTCAATACAATACATCACATCAATGGACAGTTATATAACTTGTCCTCATACAGAATACACAGCGGAATAAATACTATCAAATACAAATACTACGTCTCGCCATCCAGCTTGCTTCCAAAGCTCCAGAATATCCAGAATATCCTGATAATATAACTCTAGGCTGCCCGTGTGGAAATTGGTGGGCACCCAGAGTTTAGAAGGGAACAATAAACTTCGAGTCAGTCATGGTGACTGGTGTGAGATCGTAAAACAGTTATTCTTTTAAAAATAAACAGAAACATTTTTAAAGTCAATTCGCAATGCTTTTGGAAAATGAAACTACCATAAGACCTCCCACCACACACACAATGCAAACGCAGAATTGGAGGAGATTTCTTCTTATGATAGTCAAAGATGCTTACTACGCAAAATTCAAATCATTTTGGATATTATTATTAGTGCATAGTGTAGAAACATTTCGAAAGTATAATATAAATCTTAGCCAACATACGACCAGTATCGTATGCCTACTATAGCTACTATGTTCAATAGCAGGTTACCGCCACATTCCATAGCAGGTAATACAACTAAAACCGTACACGTCGCGTATTGTTTCTTTGGATTTCCAACAAATGGTCAGGCTAAGGAACTTCCTATCCACGATGGGTACGTCCCTGGAATAGACGACCCGAGAATCTAACGTTACGGTTAGATCTCTGCCAACACAAGGCCGGGTTACCTCTGCAAAAATAGGTAACTACTGACACGCGTATGCCATCCCCCGATCGTCACCGATCTTCCCGAGGATCCCCGATTTCCAACAAACCACATAGATAATAATAATGCAGTAACCACAGAGGTTAAGTATCTGGGCTCCATACCATGATACCACCTTTATCCAGAAGGAATGACATACACTAAGGGGCGCTACTCCCTAGAACCTTGCTGCATCCTTCCTGTTTCGACCATTTCCGGGGTGTGAGGCTCGACGAAGTCTCGTCCACAAAGCTACGCTTTCTCAAAAAGCCCTGCTTCGGGTCAAACAAAATGATCAACCTATGATCACAAAGATATAAGATCAAACAAATGATCATATCACAAATGATCAAACACCGATCATTTCACAGCAACACTCAGTATGCCACGTTACCAAATTGGGATATATCGCTGATAAATTTCAACTACATAACCTCTGAGCTCGTACGTCTCAGAGAAGGGTGTTAAGCTAAGAGAATAAATTCTCCACCACCAACAGAAATGTATTTGAAAGAAATCAGCTTTATATCTCAAATTGTAACGTCAGACACACAATCCATACAAGTCTGCTCCGGGATCGAACAGAACCGAAGGCACTTCTCACGAAGCCCTTGCATATCCGGATAATTTCCAATCACGTCAGGACTTCCCGTCACTAAGGGTGATAAAACCTCTAAATCGAAGATCAGTCGATGTAGAGTAACTCGACGGTAATCCTTCCGTTTTCAAAAATATCCGGTCTTCAACACCGGTCTTCAATGCGATTCATAACGACGTATCACATATTCGGAATGGGTTATACGACCCCATGGTCCTTTCCCGGCTAACCCGAATAGTGAGCGATTATTTAAAAACAAGTGTGGCATTCAAATTCATCCAATTCACAACAAATACCAATCTAAAGGTAATTATTGATAGTCGGTTATTTAACTATCAATAAAGATGCGCAACATCATCAGATTCCAAATAATTTTCCCAAATCATTTCATCTTCAAAAATATCTTTACTAGATATAAAATTCCCACACTTCAAAAATAAATCAACGTTTATTTTTAAACAACTTCCCTTTCTTTTATAAATTCCATAGTGAATTTATATTTTCAAAATATCTACAGATATACGATTTTCAAATCGTTTTCAATATTCAATCTCGATTTATCTTTAAGAAGATAAAATCTCAAAACGTTTCATTTCATTTTGGAAAAGCATTTCCATACTTATTAAATAATAAGTATTTCACAAATCTATTTATTTTCAACATTTGAAAATATCCAATATACTTAAATCAAATTAAGTATATATTTCATTCTTTTAAGGAAACCGTTTACTATAACAACATTTATTTGAGTCAAAACGAATGTCACGTAAAACATCGTTACGACGACTCAAAATCACTAGTATAGGAATTCGGAATTAAGATAGATATATAAATCCCAATACTACATCAAAACATTTCCTTTTGGAAATCATTTACTATAACAACAGTGTTATAGTCCACCATTTCCTTAAATTTCTCGAAAACGTCTATTTCAACAATAAATGTTGAAATCTATGGTTTCGATCTTTAACACGTTTTAAAACATCTTTTAAAACAATTAACTTCATTTATAATATCGCTTTCCCAAACATAACCATTTTTACTTAAAAATATATTCACTGTCCAAAATCGTGAATATACTTCACTTAACCCAATTCCAATCATTTCTACACATTTATTCCAAGAATTATCCACTATCCAAAATCGTGGATAAAATTTCCTTAATATCCTTCTATATTAAATTCATCAAATTTAATCGATTCCGAATTCATAAAACAACGTTTATAAATTCACCTTTATATTTCCTAACAACTTCGATTTATAAAATTCTCCTTTTATTAACTTCTAAAATTACTTATCAAAATAAGTGTTTTCAGATTTATAAACAACGTTTATAAATCACATTTATACTTCATAACGATTTCAACTTATGAAATCATTTCATTTAGCAATTTCTATTTATATCCCAATTAAGTGCAAAAATCTAATTTATAAGTAAATTACTTATAAATCGTTTATTCTACAACATCTATTCACTTTATAACTTCACGTTATAAATCTATTAATTTCATTCACTTATGAAATCCTTTTATACTTCTTTTTAACACTTATAAAAATTCGTTTTATAAGTCCAATATTTTGATTTACAAATTATCAATTTTATAAATCTTTCTATACAAATCGTTTATAGTTATTCAAAAATCCCAACTTAACCCATTTTATAAATAAATCGACTTTTATTTCAAAAACGACACTTCGGTTATATTTCACTAAAAAATTATAACTTTTATAACTTTAAAATTTTACGTTTATAATCGATTCAAAAATTCCATAAAACGTATATTTTCAAAAATCATTTTAAAAACCTTTTTAAAGTAAAAGTCGTTATTTTTACATTTCAAAACTGAATATGATGATGCAACAGCATCAATTAGTCCATCACAACAGTCAATATCATATATCAATATGATAACAGAATATATCAAAATATCTATAAATAATCAATACGGTGAGGAATCCAGTTGGATCCCTCCAACCTGTTTCCCTGCATCCACAGATGTTAGCACAATACCAATTCCGCTCCAGTACGGAATTATCGCGGTATATAGGTTTTTATAAATCCGCTTACTAACGGCGCAATAGGGTCTCATCCGCTATACGAGGCGGGAAATCAATCAATCCAATATATACATATGCCAATATGTATATATTGCTATATATAGATATATATCCTACTATATCTAACATCACATCCAAACAGTCAATCATCAATCAATAACTGTAAAAATTCCACATTCAAATTTGAGTGAGAAGATCTCACCGTGATTTTAATTCTGATTTCAGCGTTTATTTCGAATAAAATTAAACGCACGTTTAATTTTACCCGAAATTCACACTAGCTCCAAACGACTCCAAACCAGTTGCATCGCGTAGTGCTCGACCAAATGAAGCCAACGCAATTCGTTTCGTCCAAAACGGACCTCGTATGCAGAAGTTATGAATTTTAGAAGTTTATACACATTAATATATATATAAAAATCAATTTTTCTTTTCAATTTTCAACCTAACTCAGATCTGGCCGTTCATTTTGCTTCCTCCACATCAGGCCACTCACGAAGCCTTCTTCCATAACGTGAAATTCACGTTCGTTCAACCCATAGCCTCCACCAAACCCTAATTGCTCCGGCCTCCTCGATGCACTAGACCCCATCACTCCACCACCATTCGAAAGCCCTCGCTTCACTCCACCTTCACCATCAATAGCACCAAGCTCGGCCTCCCCATGGCCATGAAAAACGTGCCCAAAAACAGCCCCTTCAAGCTCGATTTGCCGATGATCTACCTCGTTTCAGACGATCTCCACCGTTGAGAACGTAGTTCTTATCTTCCTCTACAACTTTGCAGTTGACAACTTCCTCTAATTGTTTGTGGATTTGAAGATAATTGAGGAGGAAGGAGATTGATTTCTGGCCTTAGAAATGAAAGTGGCGGCCTGGGTTCAAAACCCTAGGGTTGTTCTTCTTGTTTGCAAATGAGAGAATAGAGGTGCTTTTATAGAAAATTGCCCAATTTACTATTCATCGAAATTTTCCGAACTCCGAATCGAACGTGCCGGCTGACGTTTCTAAGGTTTATCCCGCGTTCCGAACGCAATGGAATAGGTTTCGGAGGCTAATTCGGACATCTGAGCGAGATATGGAGAAAAACGATCAATTTAAATTAAACCGATTTAAATCGATTTCGAGGCGTTTTGGCTTGCCCCGGACAAACGGTAAATCCAAAAATTACGAAATTTGAAACCATGCAATAATATCACATTACGGATCCGATGAAACTGGTTTCGTCGAAATCCGAGACTTTTTGAAAAATGACTATTTTTAACTCGACGATTTAAAATTAAAACAATATCGATGCGTTTTGAGCTGCCATAGTCAAACGACAACTCCGATTGCTACGAAAATTGAAATCCGATAATAACTAACTATTACGGATCCAATGGAACTGGTTTCGTTCGATTCTGAGACTGTTCGAAAATTGGCTATTTTTACAGTCGATAATTAAATATTAAAATAATAAATTTTCACAGATTAACTCCAAATTCACTTTTAAGAGTTCTAAAATATTTCTATAACTCCAGTATGATTAAATATAACTTTATAAATCATTTCCAGCACATTAAACCCATATTTCAATTATTTCTGGAATTTCAATCATTAAAATATCGATTTAATCATCAAATTAAATCCAATATTCGAATAATAAATTATTCGACTTCTTAAATTCATTTATTAATATTTAAAATCAATTAAATATTCGAATTTTAATTATCAAAAATTCTGGGTCGTTACAAACTTCCCCCCTTAAAAGAATTTCGTCCTCGAAATTACAAGTTAGGAAGAAAGGTCCTTAACTCGTCTACTATTTTTCACAATCTAAATAGTTTTATCAATTCATCAAAACAAATCTCTCTACTAAAGATTTGCTATCAATTCAACTAACTTTCAACTTCAACTATAAGTTCAAACAACATTGTTTAACTTCTCAATTCAAATTCGAGTTTAAATTCAAATTTTCAAAAATTTATCAAAAATTTTCTAACACTCGAAATTTCCGAAAAATTTCGCCAGCGTCTCCTTTGCGCGGCTAATACGGTACGACTACAAAACGTCCCCACGGACTCTCAGATTTCAAAAAGAAAAAGAAAAAGCCAAGCGACTAGAGAGAAATCATCAAAAACTCATATTATAATTCAAATACGTACCTTTTGTCGAGCAATTCAAATTATCTGTGAAATCAAATTCAATTTCCTTTATACCTGTATATCCTACTAGCCATAATGTCTAGTTACATATATTCAAACCATTTCGTAAAGTCCATTACAAAATTTCAATATAACTGCTTATATCATTTTTAAATTAGTTTTAATTACTAATTCATTTCAAATTCTAATCTACTAACAAATTCAGATTTGCTTCCAACATTCAATTTCAATTTCAGTTTCATTCACTTTTGTTCATTTCCAAAATTTGATTTCAATTTACCCTTTGGTTAAATCTACTGTCATTTAAACTGGATTTCCAATTCGAATTCATTTTACTTTTCTTCAAATTTTATCAATTCAACTTCATTAACACTTAATGAATTTATATACAATCAACTAACAATCATCAAACAATCAATGCATATTCAACATAACCATTATTATTTGATTTCCAAATCAAATTTCTAATATTCTATAAGTCTTCGACTTACTTACATTTCGATTTATAAGATCATTGATACATTCACCTTACTAATTTCATTCCATTAGAATTCTATTTTCAATTATAAATTCATATTCACAATTTCATTTCATTATTGAATTTTAAATTTTCAATTACCTTCTTGAATTCTATTCCAAGTTATAAATTCATTTACAATTTGAATTTTATTCAAATCAGATCTCAATATTCTATAAGTTATCAACTTATTAATATTTCACAAATATGGTATCCCAGAGTCTTACCAACATTTCAAAGCCATTTTTTTGAAAACAGTTCAAATTATCCTTTGAATTTTCCAAAACAAAATCCAAATTTTCAAACAACTTCCATTTAAAACAATTTGGCAGCAATACCTCTTTTGGAAACCCGAAAATGAACACCAACGATGCCGCGGTCATCATCGAAGTTATTTTCCAGCGACCGAAAAGAGTTTAGAGCTTTTCATTCCGTCAAAACATTTTTCAAATCCTTTGAAATCCATTTTCAAATCAAAAAGATTTAAACTTTCCAAATCTCCAAAATTTTCAACTTCTTTTTAAACATTTCCAAATACTTCTCTGGAATTCCGTTTTAAATTACAATTCATATTTATAATTTACATTCTTAAATTTCATTTATATGTGAATTAATTTCTTAACTTTGGAGTTTTGATTTCAATTTCTTATTCAATTTCATTGATAATAATTTAATATTATCAACTCTAACAACCATGCAACCATATATCATAGTACTTTATAGAAAAACATTTATTTTCTATACAAAAATAGTTTTGGGCAAAATTATCTCATTTACCCTATTTAAAACAATACTGTGCCGAATTGTTCTATTCAAGTGTTTAGAGATCCCTATCGATAGAGTTGTACAGACAATACCGACCAGAATCCATATACCACTCAACAAACCAATCATCACAATATAAAACAATTTTACATTCAAATAACAAATACGCACTCATATCTATTATTACACTCAACTCATTCTAGAGTACTACTGACTCTATCTCTAACGAGTAACACCCAACAGAGCAGGGTTGTCGCTTAACCATATGCTCTGATACCACTTGTCACGTCCCGAATTTTTCGACTTTCGAAAATTCAACATCGATACTCACTTTAGCGACTGCTGAGCCATCGAATGCCGGAAACCCGAAAAGTTATGGTTTTAAGAAAGAAGAAAAAAGGTAGAAGGAGAAGATAGAAGAAAAAGAAAGAAGAACAACAAACAACAACAGATACAGAACAGAGACAATATCAGAATCTCACATATCGCAGCGGAACAATATATAATAGATAAACACTAGCCCTTTAAAACAAAGAATTATATCAGTTTTTATACATACATCAATCAGAGTCAATATACAACTCAATACAATACATCACATCAATGGACAGTTATATAACTTGTCCTCATACAGAATACACAGCGGAATAAATACTATCAAATACAAATACTACGTCTCGCCATCCAGCTTGCTTCCAAAGCTCCAGAATATCCAGAATATCCTGATAATATAACTCTAGGCTGCCCGTGTGGAAATTGGTGGGCACCCAGAGTTTAGAAGGGAACAATAAACTTCGAGTCAGTCATGGTGACTGGTGTGAGATCGTAAAACAGTTATTCTTTTAAAAATAAACAGAAACATTTTTAAAGTCAATTCGCAATGCTTTTGGAAAATGAAACTACCATAAGACCTCCCACCACACACACAATGCAAACGCAGAATTGGAGGAGATTTCTTCTTATGATAGTCAAAGATGCTTACTACGCAAAATTCAAATCATTTTGGATATTATTATTAGTGCATAGTGTAGAAACATTTCGAAAGTATAATATAAATCTTAGCCAACATACGACCAGTATCGTATGCCTACTATAGCTACTATGTTCAATAGCAGGTTACCGCCACATTCCATAGCAGGTAATACAACTAAAACCGTACACGTCGCGTATTGTTTCTTTGGATTTCCAACAAATGGTCAGGCTAAGGAACTTCCTATCCACGATGGGTACGTCCCTGGAATAGACGACCCGAGAATCTAACGTTACGGTTAGATCTCTGCCAACACAAGGCCGGGTTACCTCTGCAAAAATAGGTAACTACTGACACGCGTATGCCATCCCCCGATCGTCACCGATCTTCCCGAGGATCCCCGATTTCCAACAAACCACATAGATAATAATAATGCAGTAACCACAGAGGTTAAGTATCTGGGCTCCATACCATGATACCACCTTTATCCAGAAGGAATGACATACACTAAGGGGCGCTACTCCCTAGAACCTTGCTGCATCCTTCCTGTTTCGACCATTTCCGGGGTGTGAGGCTCGACGAAGTCTCGTCCACAAAGCTACGCTTTCTCAAAAAGCCCTGCTTCGGGTCAAACAAAATGATCAACCTATGATCACAAAGATATAAGATCAAACAAATGATCATATCACAAATGATCAAACACCGATCATTTCACAGCAACACTCAGTATGCCACGTTACCAAATTGGGATATATCGCTGATAAATTTCAACTACATAACCTCTGAGCTCGTACGTCTCAGAGAAGGGTGTTAAGCTAAGAGAATAAATTCTCCACCACCAACAGAAATGTATTTGAAAGAAATCAGCTTTATATCTCAAATTGTAACGTCAGACACACAATCCATACAAGTCTGCTCCGGGATCGAACAGAACCGAAGGCACTTCTCACGAAGCCCTTGCATATCCGGATAATTTCCAATCACGTCAGGACTTCCCGTCACTAAGGGTGATAAAACCTCTAAATCGAAGATCAGTCGATGTAGAGTAACTCGACGGTAATCCTTCCGTTTTCAAAAATATCCGGTCTTCAACACCGGTCTTCAATGCGATTCATAACGACGTATCACATATTCGGAATGGGTTATACGACCCCATGGTCCTTTCCCGGCTAACCCGAATAGTGAGCGATTATTTAAAAACAAGTGTGGCATTCAAATTCATCCAATTCACAACAAATACCAATCTAAAGGTAATTATTGATAGTCGGTTATTTAACTATCAATAAAGATGCGCAACATCATCAGATTCCAAATAATTTTCCCAAATCATTTCATCTTCAAAAATATCTTTACTAGATATAAAATTCCCACACTTCAAAAATAAATCAACGTTTATTTTTAAACAACTTCCCTTTCTTTTATAAATTCCATAGTGAATTTATATTTTCAAAATATCTACAGATATACGATTTTCAAATCGTTTTCAATATTCAATCTCGATTTATCTTTAAGAAGATAAAATCTCAAAACGTTTCATTTCATTTTGGAAAAGCATTTCCATACTTATTAAATAATAAGTATTTCACAAATCTATTTATTTTCAACATTTGAAAATATCCAATATACTTAAATCAAATTAAGTATATATTTCATTCTTTTAAGGAAACCGTTTACTATAACAACATTTATTTGAGTCAAAACGAATGTCACGTAAAACATCGTTACGACGACTCAAAATCACTAGTATAGGAATTCGGAATTAAGATAGATATATAAATCCCAATACTACATCAAAACATTTCCTTTTGGAAATCATTTACTATAACAACAGTGTTATAGTCCACCATTTCCTTAAATTTCTCGAAAACGTCTATTTCAACAATAAATGTTGAAATCTATGGTTTCGATCTTTAACACGTTTTAAAACATCTTTTAAAACAATTAACTTCATTTATAATATCGCTTTCCCAAACATAACCATTTTTACTTAAAAATATATTCACTGTCCAAAATCGTGAATATACTTCACTTAACCCAATTCCAATCATTTCTACACATTTATTCCAAGAATTATCCACTATCCAAAATCGTGGATAAAATTTCCTTAATATCCTTCTATATTAAATTCATCAAATTTAATCGATTCCGAATTCATAAAACAACGTTTATAAATTCACCTTTATATTTCCTAACAACTTCGATTTATAAAATTCTCCTTTTATTAACTTCTAAAATTACTTATCAAAATAAGTGTTTTCAGATTTATAAACAACGTTTATAAATCACATTTATACTTCATAACGATTTCAACTTATGAAATCATTTCATTTAGCAATTTCTATTTATATCCCAATTAAGTGCAAAAATCTAATTTATAAGTAAATTACTTATAAATCGTTTATTCTACAACATCTATTCACTTTATAACTTCACGTTATAAATCTATTAATTTCATTCACTTATGAAATCCTTTTATACTTCTTTTTAACACTTATAAAAATTCGTTTTATAAGTCCAATATTTTGATTTACAAATTATCAATTTTATAAATCTTTCTATACAAATCGTTTATAGTTATTCAAAAATCCCAACTTAACCCATTTTATAAATAAATCGACTTTTATTTCAAAAACGACACTTCGGTTATATTTCACTAAAAAATTATAACTTTTATAACTTTAAAATTTTACGTTTATAATCGATTCAAAAATTCCATAAAACGTATATTTTCAAAAATCATTTTAAAAACCTTTTTAAAGTAAAAGTCGTTATTTTTACATTTCAAAACTGAATATGATGATGCAACAGCATCAATTAGTCCATCACAACAGTCAATATCATATATCAATATGATAACAGAATATATCAAAATATCTATAAATAATCAATACGGTGAGGAATCCAGTTGGATCCCTCCAACCTGTTTCCCTGCATCCACAGATGTTAGCACAATACCAATTCCGCTCCAGTACGGAATTATCGCGGTATATAGGTTTTTATAAATCCGCTTACTAACGGCGCAATAGGGTCTCATCCGCTATACGAGGCGGGAAATCAATCAATCCAATATATACATATGCCAATATGTATATATTGCTATATATAGATATATATCCTACTATATCTAACATCACATCCAAACAGTCAATCATCAATCAATAACTGTAAAAATTCCACATTCAAATTTGAGTGAGAAGATCTCACCGTGATTTTAATTCTGATTTCAGCGTTTATTTCGAATAAAATTAAACGCACGTTTAATTTTACCCGAAATTCACACTAGCTCCAAACGACTCCAAACCAGTTGCATCGCGTAGTGCTCGACCAAATGAAGCCAACGCAATTCGTTTCGTCCAAAACGGACCTCGTATGCAGAAGTTATGAATTTTAGAAGTTTATACACATTAATATATATATAAAAATCAATTTTTCTTTTCAATTTTCAACCTAACTCAGATCTGGCCGTTCATTTTGCTTCCTCCACATCAGGCCACTCACGAAGCCTTCTTCCATAACGTGAAATTCACGTTCGTTCAACCCATAGCCTCCACCAAACCCTAATTGCTCCGGCCTCCTCGATGCACTAGACCCCATCACTCCACCACCATTCGAAAGCCCTCGCTTCACTCCACCTTCACCATCAATAGCACCAAGCTCGGCCTCCCCATGGCCATGAAAAACGTGCCCAAAAACAGCCCCTTCAAGCTCGATTTGCCGATGATCTACCTCGTTTCAGACGATCTCCACCGTTGAGAACGTAGTTCTTATCTTCCTCTACAACTTTGCAGTTGACAACTTCCTCTAATTGTTTGTGGATTTGAAGATAATTGAGGAGGAAGGAGATTGATTTCTGGCCTTAGAAATGAAAGTGGCGGCCTGGGTTCAAAACCCTAGGGTTGTTCTTCTTGTTTGCAAATGAGAGAATAGAGGTGCTTTTATAGAAAATTGCCCAATTTACTATTCATCGAAATTTTCCGAACTCCGAATCGAACGTGCCGGCTGACGTTTCTAAGGTTTATCCCGCGTTCCGAACGCAATGGAATAGGTTTCGGAGGCTAATTCGGACATCTGAGCGAGATATGGAGAAAAACGATCAATTTAAATTAAACCGATTTAAATCGATTTCGAGGCGTTTTGGCTTGCCCCGGACAAACGGTAAATCCAAAAATTACGAAATTTGAAACCATGCAATAATATCACATTACGGATCCGATGAAACTGGTTTCGTCGAAATCCGAGACTTTTTGAAAAATGACTATTTTTAACTCGACGATTTAAAATTAAAACAATATCGATGCGTTTTGAGCTGCCATAGTCAAACGACAACTCCGATTGCTACGAAAATTGAAATCCGATAATAACTAACTATTACGGATCCAATGGAACTGGTTTCGTTCGATTCTGAGACTGTTCGAAAATTGGCTATTTTTACAGTCGATAATTAAATATTAAAATAATAAATTTTCACAGATTAACTCCAAATTCACTTTTAAGAGTTCTAAAATATTTCTATAACTCCAGTATGATTAAATATAACTTTATAAATCATTTCCAGCACATTAAACCCATATTTCAATTATTTCTGGAATTTCAATCATTAAAATATCGATTTAATCATCAAATTAAATCCAATATTCGAATAATAAATTATTCGACTTCTTAAATTCATTTATTAATATTTAAAATCAATTAAATATTCGAATTTTAATTATCAAAAATTCTGGGTCGTTACAAAGGGGAGGAACTAGAATGAATAAACTTTTTGGCTTCCAATTCGGATAATTGTTTACGCATCTCCTCATTTTCCTTATTGGACATACGATAAGGAGGACGAGTGATAGGTAGAGCTCCAGGGACTAGATTAATTCTAAACTCAATTGCTCGCTTAGGTGGTAATCCTAAAATAGGCTCAAATATATCGGGAAATTCACGAACAATCTTTGAAGGATCCACGGAAATTCCGGATTCAGAAATGATATGTCCCAAAAATTTCACACGAGATTGCCAAAAGTGGCATTTAGAAAATTTTGCTTTCAATTGGTTTCTCCTAAGAGTTTCCAATACAATCCGAAGATCATTTTCATGCTCCTCTTCGGTTTTAGAATAAATAAGAATATCATCTATAAAGATGAGAACAAATCGATCGAGGAAGTCTTTGAAAACTCGATTCATAAGGTCAACGAAATACGTTGGAGCATTCGTCAAACCAAATGGCATAACAAGCCATTCATAAGATCCATAACGAGTTCGGAACGATGTCAAAGGAATGTTATCCTCTACAATACGGAGCTGATGAAAACCAGTTGCTAAGTCTAAATGTGAAAAGACTTTAGCACCACTAAGCTGATCAAATAAATCATCAATCCGCGGTAAGGGATATTTATTCTTGATGGTGAGATCGTTAAGCTTACGGTAGTCAATGCAAAGCCTAAGTGTACCATCATATTTCTTCACAAAAATAGCTAAAGCTCCCAATGGAGAGGAACTAGATTGAATAAATTGCTTCGCTTCCAATTCGGATAATTGTTTACGCATCTCCTCATTTTCCTTATTGGACATATGATAAGGAGGACGAGTAATACGTAGAGCTCCAGGGATTAGATTAATTCTGAACTCAATTGCTCGCTTAGGTGGTAATCCTAAAACGGGCTCAAATATATCGGGAAATTCACGAACAATGTGAATGAGGGAAATGACATCTTCCTTATCATCATTATCGTCATCATGTGGATTTAGAGAATACAAGGTTGCTACCAAATTGTAATCTGAATCTTTAAGAACAGTAGAAATCTGCTTAATAGACTGAGGATGTCGAAGATAAATAGTCCTTTCGGGACATAGGATGTGGGCTTCATAACGATTAAGCCAATCCATCCCCAAAATCATTCTGAAACCAAAATAGCGCATAACATGCAAATCGGCTCAGAAAGCATAATCACATAAAATAATCTTGACATCTTTACAAAGTAAACTGAGTGTTGTGGATCCACCAACCAAATTCGAAATTCTCAATGAAGTCATCAAGCCCATAACATTTAAAAACAAAGCATCAACAAGTTCTTTTGATATAAAAGAGTGAGATGCACCCGTATCAAAAAGAACTCGAATAGAAAGATCACAAAATATAATAATGCCATCAAGGATAGAATGAGAAATACCTTGACCAAGAGAAGTGTTATTAGGAGCTTGCACAACATTTAGCTTTCCCTCTTTCTTGTTTGGAAGTTTGGAGCATGAAGATAAAAGATGACCCGAACTTTTGCAATAACGACAAAAAAGAGGTTTTGGGCACCTATTTTCATAATGGTCCTTAGAACCACAATTGTAGCATTGCCTACGACTAGAGTTAGGAGTCTTTACTACCGAAGTTGCTTGCTTCCCTTTCTTGTTGGGATTAGGCTTGAACTTAATAGGCCTCTTCTTGTTGTTGTTGAAGTTTTGTTTGGCACCCACAACTTCAACATCACTTTCTTTATCGGCTTCTTCAAGTCGAAGAGCGGTATCAACAAGCTGATCAAAAGAAACTTCTAGTTTTAGGAGAAAAGGCATTTTGATGTTCTTATTTGTTAACTCCTTGTTTTCTGGCGACCTAAAACCTTACGACCTAACATACTTAACGACCTAAGAACTTTGCGGCCTAGCATACCTAACGACCTAAAAGGTATCTACGACCAAAGAGTACTGACAGCTTGTGAAACTTCACGACCTAACTTCTCCAGCAACGTAAAAGTCTGCGACCTAAGGGACTCCGCGACCTAACTGCTAAAGGAACTTCGCGACCTAACTGCTAAAGGAACTTCACGACCTAACTGCTAAAGGAACTTCGCGACCTAACTGCTAGAGGTACTTCGCGACCTAACTTCTGAGCGACTCAACTTCATAAGGCAGTCCAGCGACCTAAAGGCTTCAGGAACTACTTCTTAGGTCGCTCACAACTTACGACCTACCTTAGGTCGCTTGCGACCTAAAACTTGCCCAGTTTAAACAAGTTCAGACAACTCCTTACGTGCCTCTTCCTTAGGTCGTTCACGACCTACTACTTGCCATCTTATTCAGATAAGACCAAGAGCAACTCCATCAGACCAATGTCCTAAGCCGCGAAGTGGGCCACGACCTAACTTAGGTCGCTCGCGACCTACGACCTAACTAAGGTCGTACGCGACCTAAAACTTGAAGGCTAATTTCCGTCCAGAATTAACTCCTATAAATAGAGCCCCAACTCTAACTAGCAAAGGACTTTTGGCCAATCATTTTCTGAAGCGTCATTACTCTGCCGAATTCTCAACTCATTCAAGACTCAAAGAACCCCGAACATCGAAGATACTACAACAAGCTTTGATCGAGATTCTTCACATCCGACATGGATTCGACAAATCTCACCGTCAAAGTTTGAGCTACTAATCTGAAGTGTTCGAGTGATCGAAGTGAATTGTAATCAGAGTGAATTGTATCAAATTGTAACAAGATCAGCAATAAAAGACTACAAAGTGGACGTAGGCTCAATTACGGGCCGAACCACTATAAATCTGTTGTTCCTTTACTGCTTTCTGCTATTTTCAGCTTAAATTCTGTTCCCGTACCAACGGGTGGTGCTTTCATATTGTTATTACACACACTGGGTGTTAACGTTCGATTTTCAGCGTTAACATTTTGGTGCTTTCACTGAGAACCCAACTCAGGAAGATTGTCATCATTGCTCCAAAACCGTTTGTTGAGAAAGTCTCTTTCAAAACCAGAAGTCTGTTGGATATAATGGCTCCTGGAAGGAAATGTAAGTCTGTCAGATCTGAAGATGCTCACGAGAATACTGCCACTTCTCTTTCTCCAAGTCAGGCAGCTCCAGGCGTCGGGGTTACGTGAGAAGAATTAGATGCTGCCGTATCCGGGTTGTACCAACAATTTGAAACTCAGAATACTCTAATGATGGAGAAGTTAAATGCTTTGCTCGGGGCAAGTCAAAGACCAGTTAATAATGAAAAAAACATTGTTGATACTCTTCGCAACTCCGAAGGAAGACATATTCCTCAAGGGGGATCAGGTGCCGCTAAAGGGGTACCTCTCCAGGCTGAAGGATCGATGCCATCGCCAGTTTTCCGTGAACATCTACCCGGACAAACCTCCGAGAAAATGGCCGAAGTCTACTCTGCAAAGTCACTGAATAATGAGGAATATCTTTCCGGCATGATTCGGTAAATAATGAAAGAAAGCATGCAGAGAGATGAAGATGAGAGCGAATGGGGATTCACACCGAGTAAAACTCCATTTACTGAGAGGATTCTGAAAGCTGAGTTTCCAAGAAAATATGTTCCCCCCACCATTCCTGCTTATAGGGGAACAAGCGACCCAAATCAATTCTTGTATAAATATGACTGGCACATGACCGGCGCAAGGGCAACTAATGAGATTAAGTGTCGGTATTTCCCGGTATATTTGGAAGGAGTAGCACTTCTTTGGTTTACCAAGCTTCCTGTTCGATCTGTGGATCAGTTTTCCGATCTGACCCGAAAGTTCAAAGAGCAATTCAGGCTGTACGCCTCAAAGGCGAAGGACATTATGTCATTGTCTAGTATTGAGAAGAATCCTGGAGAGCCTATTAAGTCATTCCTGAATCGCTTTAATATAGCTCTTGCTGAAGTTGACAATGCAGAACCACGAATGGTTTTGACTTATCTAATGCGAGCAATCGATAAGTCAAGCAAATTTGGGAAGTGGCTGAAAATGAAAGAACCGAATTCACTCGAGAAATTCTATAAGAAAGCTGACGAGTTCATACGCTTGGAGAATCTTCCAGCACCAATGAAAGTGGTGGCGACAAGAGTAGAGAACAACATTGCCACTTCAGCTAAGAAAGATTCTGGAGGTCAGAAAAGGGAAAATAATGATGGGAAGAAACAAAAAGATCTAAAGAAACCTCGCTTCTTCAAGCCCTCAGATTTCACTCCATTAACTGACACTCCTGAAAACATCTTCTTTGCCACCAAGGATGTTGTGGATTATCCCAAACCTGCTGAGATAAAACCGGGAAAAGGTGCTATGCGAAATGGAAAATTCTGCCGCTTTCACAACCAACCCGGTCATGATACCAACGAATGCCGTCACTTGAAAAGCTTAATTGAAGAGTTATTAAGGGAAAACAAGCTGCAATAGTATGTAAAGAAGAGCAGAAATGACCCAAACTCGTCCACTCAGGTGCAGCAGCTTCCCACTCATCCATCTGGCTCGGGTGAGGGCGCTCCCGCACATGAATCCGAAAGACCAGTTATCAACGTGATTACAGGAGGCCCACACCCAGCGGGTAGAAGCTGGGGTGAAATGGAACGATATGCCCATGCTTTGAAATACACCCCGGTCAGAAGAGGATGTCTTTGCTATAGAAGACGCTGCACCCCTGAAGCAGCAGAAAATTTCTAATGATGATATTATGTTCAAGGCTAGGGATTCTATGGGTATTGAAGCTCCAACCATAGATCCCCTGGTCATTTCTGCTGGGATTGGGCCAGCTATTGTTAGACGAGTGCTCATTGATTGCGGTGCTTCCTGCAACATACTCTTCAAGAAAACATTTGATCAAATGAAGATTCCGATGAATGACGTTCAGGCTTCATCACAAAAGATTGTTGGGTTCACTGGGGAACCGCAACAACCAATCGGAACCGTCGACTTGTTTTTTTGAACTTGGAGAGGGGCAGAAAAGGGTAGATCGGAAACAAACTTTTGTAATTGTGGATGGATTTTCTGCCTATAATGCCTTCCTAGGCCGTCCAACCTTGGTAGCATTCAGAGCCATTCTGGCCCCGTGGTGCTTGACTATGAAATTCCCTATAGATAATGGTGTTGGTGTTATTAAGGGAGATCATAATGCTGGGCGGGAATGCTACCTGATAGAACTTCGAGAGGCCAGGAAGAGAGAAATGGGAAAAGATGCGGCAGCTCCCCTCCGCATCAAAAGCCCAACCTTGTAGCAAATACAGGGCGGTCCTTGCACTGGCGAGCATAGTGGTGCGAGGAAAGAAATGGACCCCAGAAAAGCCAGTGCAGAGGAAAATCGACTGGTGCCGATGGAAGTAACGGTTCCAATACCTGTTGATCTTAAGGACCCGAACAAAGTGCTAAATGTGGGTTCGCAACTTAGTATGGCAGTCCAAAATATGCTAATATCATTTTTGAAAGCAAATCTGGACGTATTCGCTTGGAGTCACGCTGATATGTGTGGAATATCTCCAGAGATTGCTGTACATACTCTGAATATTGATCCAAAGTACAAACCTGTGAAATAGAAGAGAAGAACCCAAGGTCCAGAAAGGTCAGCAGCGCTAAAGGAAGAGGTAGACCGACTCATGGAAAATCATTTCATCAGGGAGTCCACATATCCAAACTGGGTTTCAAATCCTGTGCCGGTTAAAAAGGCAAATGGAAAATGGAGAGTGTGCATTGATTTCTCAGATTTAAACAAAGCATGTCCCAAAGACTGCTTCCCGTTACCAAGGATTGATCAGTTGGTAGATGGAACAGCCGGGCACGAATTGTTATCTTTTATGGATGCCTACTCCGGGTATAACCAGATAATGATGCATGAGTCGGACCAGGAGGATACGAGCTTCGTCACAGATGTTGGTCTTTACTGCTACAAAGTAATGCCCTTTGGATTGAAGAATGCAGGGGCAATATATCAAAGGCTTGTTAACGCAATGTTCAAATCGCAACTTGGGAAGACAATGGATGTCTATGTCGATGATATGTTAGTAAAATCGAAGAAAGCAGTTGACCATATGGACCACTTAGCAGAGATGTTCGAAATCCTCTGAAAATACGGAATGAAGCTCAACCCTATGAAATGTTCATTCGGAGTAGAGTCCGGGAAATTCTTGGGCTTTATTGTAAGCGCTAGGGGCATTGAAGCCAATCCTGCTCAAATTACTGCTCTACGAGAAGTCAAAGCCCCTAGAACAAAGAAGGAACTGCAGAGTCTAAATGGAAAAGTTGCCGCCTTAAGTCGATTCATTTCCAAAGCTACTGATAAATGCATCCCCTTCTTTGACGCTTTAAAGAAAGGAAAGAAAAACTTCGAATGGACACCCGAATGCCAGAAAGCTTTCGATGAGTTAATCCGTCATATGGAAGAGCCTCCAATACTTTCCAAGCCCAGCAATGGCGAAGACCTTTTCATATACTTGGCAGTTTCATCACATGCCCTAAGTGCAGCACTGGTACGAGAGGATGCAAAAGTTCAACGTCCGGTCTACTATATCAGCAAAAGACTCACTGGGGCAGAAATGAATTATTCAAAGTTAGAAAAGCTCACCTACTGTTTACTGATTGCTTCCAGAAAGCTGAGACCGTATTTTCAACCTCACCCTATCAAAGTTCTCACCGACCAGCCCCTAAAGCAAGTCCTATTTCGCCCTGAAACTTCGGGCCGTCTTTTAAAGTGGAATATTGAACTCAGCCAGTATGATATCACTTATCATCCCCGAAGAGCGATCAATGGGCAAGCCTTAGTGGATTTCATCGCAGAGTATACGGATAAGGGTGACAAAGAGGAAGAGATTACAGTTGACATCCCAACCAAATGGAAGTTATATGTTGATGGCTCAAGAAATGATTACTGTTCCGGAGCTGGGGTTGTGCTTGAAACCCCCGAAGGACGATCATTGTGTTATGCATTAAGACTGGAATTCCCTTCTACAAACAATGAAGTAGAATATGAAGCTCTAATCGCTGGATTAAAGATTGCAAAGGAATTGAACATCAAAGCATTGCAAATCTTCAGTGATTCTCAGCTTATTGTGTGTCAAGTCAAGAAGGAATTTCAAGCTAAAGGAGGAAATCTGCCCGCTTATTTGTCAAAGGCTTCTGAGCTTCTCAATGATTTCGATCATTATTCGATAAGCCACATACCTCGAGAGGAAAATATGAAGGCAGATTCTCTAGCAAAGTATTCAAGCTCCGTAGAAGCTCAGTTGTTGGGATTAGTTCCTGTGGAGGTTTTGTCAGCTCCAAGCACAGATGAAATGGATATCGACTGGATCATGGCTGTATCTCAAGAACAAGAGTCATGGATGAACCCAATCAAATAATATCTGCTCAACGGCTCCCTGCCAGAAAATTCTAAAGAACGCCAAAAGCTGTTAAGAAAAGCATCAAGATATGTAATTCAAGACGGCCGGTTATATAGGCGGGGATTCTCAATGCCATTACTCCGATGTGTAACCAAGGAAGAAGCTAGGACAATCTTAGCAAAGGTACACGGAGGAGAATGTGGGGATCATTCAGGCGGTCAAACACTTGCTAAGAAAGTTCTTCGGTATGGGTATTTCTGGCCTGATATGAATCAAGATGCTGCTATCTACTCCAGAAAATGTGACAAATGCTAGAGATTTGCAAAAATCCCAAGAGCACCTTCAACTGAACTAACACAGATGGTCAGTCCATGGCCGTTCGCTATTTGGGGGATAGATTTAATCGGACCTTTACCAATTGCCAAGTCGAGAATCAAATATGCTATTGTTGCTGTTGATTATTTCACCAAATGGGCTGAAGCTGAACCTTTGGCCACTATTACTTCTAAAAAGATGATAAATTTTGTAACGAAAAATATCATTTGCAGATATGGTGTGCCACAGAAGATAATCACAAACAACGGTACTCAATTTGAAAGCGAAGAGTTCCAGGACTTCTGCAAGCAATTCAAAATCCGAAAAAGTTTCTCAGCAGTGGCTCATCTGCAGGCAAACGGGCAAGTGGAAGCAGTGAACAAAATTATCAAGTCAACCATCAAAAAGCAGCTTGAAAAAGCAAAAGGTGGATGGGTTGATAAGCTACCACTAGCACTATGTGCATACAGAACAACTCATAAAACTGCAACTAGGAACACTCCATTCTCATTGGCATATGGATCAGAAGCAATGATTCCGGTAGAACTAGAAGTCCCCTCTCACAGGAGAGTTCATTTCAACCAAGCCGAAAATGAAAAATTGCAACTCGAAGCACTCGACTTTCTTGATGAAAGAAGGGAAGAAGCCAGACTCAGAGTTGTGGCTCATCAACAAAGAATTGCAAGGCACTTCAACTCTAAAGTCCGTCAACGAAGCTTTGAAGTCGGGGACTTAGTCTTGAAAAGGGTCATGACAGCAGTTGGAGTATTTGGACCAAATTGGGAAGGGCCATATGTCATAGGCAATAAACTTCTTTATGGCACATTCAAACTCACGACTGTCGAAGGAGATCCAATTCCAAGAGCATGGAACAGCAATCATTTGCGCCCATACTTTACTTAAAAAGCTTTGCTTGAAATTGTAAAATGATCATGGATGTATCTTGTATTGTAAACCATTATAAAATCAGTAATGATGAATGAAAGAGCTATAAAGTGGACGTAGGCCCAGTTCTTGGCCGAACCACTATAAATCTTGTGTTCTTTAATATTTTAAATTGCCTGTTTTATTTCGATGTAAAAATACTCTAAACGTATTGCTAAAATATCGATTTACTATTGCAGATCATTAAAACAAAGCTTACCCATCACAATGCCAAGTGAACCCCGTAAATCACTCAATAAACGAATTTCAAGCCATATAAAATTCCGAATTCAAATCCAACATAAGATGAACTTTACATCAAAAGTTGATGATTTCACCGAAGGGACACTTTTCCAAGGAAAAAGAACTAGACGCTTGTTAACTAATTACGATCGTTTATATAAACAGACATCTAATTGAATAACTTGCGCTTGTCCTATGAAATCAATCAACAGTAAAGTACACTTCATTGGATAAAGCAAACTGCTTGCAAAGGAAAGGAACATAGGCTCGGAAATAATAACAGGGGATCATCAACGAGCAAACAACGAAGACACATGGGCGAGCTGATCAACAAAAGCCCTCTTCGGAGGCACAAGACCTCTTCGGAGGCACAACTCTTCGGAGGATAAAGACCTCTTTGGAGGCACGCCAATAAATGGAAAAGCTCTTCTTAACAAAAAGGTTGGTGGAACCACTGAGGCAAGGCCTTTGTTAACTAATTGCGATTGTTTGTGCAAGCGAACATCCAGTTAAATAACTTGTGTCTGCCCTATGGATCCATTCAACTGTGAGAAAGTAACATCCAGGCAACCAAATCAAGACCTCTTCGGAGGCACAAGACCTCTTCGGAGGCACAAGACCTCTTCGAAGGCACAAGACCTCTTCGGAGGCACAAGACCTCTTCGGAGGCATAAGACCTCTCCCGAGGCACCATAAGCCCTCTTACGAGGCACAAGCCTTCCCCAAAGGCACACACTGCCCTCTTCGGAGGCAGAAGACCTTCCCCAAGGCACGCAAGACCTCTCCGTAGGCACAAGACCTCTTCGGAGGCACAAGACTTCTTCGGGAGCACAAAAACAAGACCTTTTCGGAGGCACAAGACTTCTTCGGAAGCACAAGACCTCTCCGGGGGGACAACGCTACTTCACAAAGCGTAATACTACTCTTCGGAGTCCAAATGCTACTCCTAAAAAAAACCCTCCTCAGAGGCACACTCCAGCTCTTAAGGAAGACCTACTTGTTCATCTTGAAAAGTTCTTCCCCGGAGATTGAAGTGTTAAGTGAAATTCTCTTTAGAGGCCCGCTTTACCGTGTAGGAGAATTCACTTCTCAAAAACATGAAGTGACCATCTCCGAAGGTTGAAGCATGGAAACTTCTCCAAAAATGAGACACGCTCCATTTAAGTAGAATAATTGTTTCCTCAAAGAGGAAATAGTTATTCTCCAAAAAATAAAGAGTACAAGTCTCGCCAAAGCAAAAGGATGTTGTAATGTACTTGTGGTATAGGGGCAATATCATACGATACAACTACAGCAATAGAAAGTAGTGTTCAAGCGACATACCACAAGCACATAACAATATCACGCGAAAAAAAAATGTGGAATTTATGCATTCTTAAACACAGACAAAAAGTTTGTACAAGTAAAAAGAATCGCTTATTCTACACTAAAATGAGAAATAGATCTTACATATACAAGAATTCGTGCAAGAAAAAGAATTATTTTATTCAATACTGTGAAAATTCTTTACATGTGCATATCTCAAAAAAAAGCAGGGACCGGTACCCGCACAATCTCCGGTCGATACAAGCAAAAAGCAAAATAAGAAAAGGAGAATCCAGATTATCACTCCTTCTTCCTACCACCCTTAGTACCCTTGCCCGGTTTGATTATTAGCTTTTGAATCCGGCGGGGACGGGACGGAGAAGAAGGAGGAGAGGGTGCAACTGGATCTTCTTCTGCCTCATCTTCTCCGGTAGAAATATTTTTCTTCATCTTCTTCATGACGCGCTTCCCTTTCCTCTTCGAGGAAGACTCATTTCTCGGAGTAGTAAGTAGCGCAGAAAGCTTAGTGTCATCATCAAGAGACTGCTCCGGAGTCTTCTCGCTATCCTCAAGATCCTCCGCCCTCTGTTCTTGTGAAGCGGGTGGATCCTCCAAGCCTCGAAGGGCTTCTATCTGCTCTTCCTGTGAACCCGGTTGAGAAGCAGGAGTTACTTGAAGAGTTGGAGGAGGAATAGCTGGGAGAGGAGAAGAGTGTATAGCGCTCGGTGCCTCCGCTGCAGAAGAAAAGAAGTTAAAATCGGTATTCTCCGAGAAAAGAGAAGGTATCGGTTCATCAAAGCTTAAGTAATAAGTAAGAAGGTCATCAAACTCGGTTAGATCGAATAAATGATTCACTGGACCCGGGTCGACGCCAAAGTTACCTGGAAGAGTTGGCTTCGCGAGATCAATCTCGAATTTCTCAGCTTTAACATCGTCCGGGGCCTCATCCTCCGTGGGAGTAGTAGCAGTTTCTTTGGCAACTTTAGTTGGAGGCGAAGAATGGGAATTGGAGTCCATAATGTTAACATCGGCCGAAGTTGAAGCATGCACGGGGGCAGTTAAAGGAGCTTCCTCCTTTGGATACTCTTCTCCCGCCGGATCAGCTCGCGCTTTAGCAAGTTGTTCCTTCCCTTTAGCAAGAGCAGCACGAGTTTCGTCGTCAAGATAACGTGCCTCAAGCTCTGCCTCATCATAGCCGGCACCGCCTAACATATCAACTGCGGCTTCCCACACCTCAGCCAGAGTAATCTTGTATTCAGGACCCAGAAAGGATAGGCTCCCACGACCCAGAACGCTGTGTAAATAAAAGTCGAATAAGGTAGAGCTGACATTAGCTTTCGTTGCCTCATGCGATTGCTCAGCCGCTTCTTTTTCGGCAATGGCTGCAACTCGACCAGCAACAGCCTCATCACGCTCTTTCTCAGCTTTAGCAAGTCGAGACTTTAGCAATTCGATCTCCACGTTCTGGGAGTTAACTGTTTCCCGCAACTGAGCGTTATTTTTGCGGTATTCTTCAACAACGAACTGCTCAGCCGCAAATTTCATTTCAGCATCCCTCTGAGCAGCGTGCGCATCCCGCACTTGTTTTTGAAACACTTCTTCTTTCTGAGATTGCGAAGCGGAAGAAGCGGCGAGATCTTCCTTGAGTTTTTTAACCTCGGACTCAAGTCTCGCATTATCATCAGCAATGCTCGTCATCTCGGCATCATGCTGCTTGCAGATTTTAGCCCACTCCGATTTATCGTTCTCCATGGTCAACATGGCTTCAAGGTTCGCACGTTTGACTCTTTGCAGCTCATCGACAAGCTTTTGCAATCCGGACACCCTTTCAATATTAAGTTTGACGGCATCAAGGCTACGCAGCATATCCGATTTATCGATCGGAACCAAATCAAGGTCAAAACGCACCCCTTTTAAGCACCAGTTCGGAAATCGGCTTTGAAGAATAGGAGGGGCATCTTTGACCTGATACTGAGGTCTGCTGATGATCGCCTGGATGTCATATTTCTTTAAAGCAGGAGAGCCGGATGGAATATTAGGAGAGATGGGAGCATCGGTCTTCTCAAAAATTGCAGACGCGTCACTAGGCTTGGACCGCTTGCTTGATTCGTCAATAATTTGAGTCTTCCCCTTATCGTCATAAGACTTTCGCTTGTGAGAGTCGTTGCCTCTGTAAGAAGAGTCGTACCGCTCATCCCTCCTCCCATGCTGATGTTCATAGTCCCGCCTCTCTCGAGCTTTCCTAATAGCTCTTTCTTCGTCCGTTTCCCTCGGGGCATCGAGGTATTGCCTAAAGTCATAAGCTCTGCGACCTCCATGGCACTGAAATTTATCGTAATATGAGCTAGTGCGCCCCATCGGAGAATCTGGAAATGGAAAAGAAATGAAGTTTAGAAATTTCCAGTAAAAGAGGATAAGTGCGTATAAGTGCTGAAAAATCCTAAGTGTGTGCGGCGTGCAAACTACGTGCGTCAAACTACAAACCACGCTTTAATGTGGGAACGGCAACAACTGGTGTAGAAGGTGTCGAAACTCGTAAAGAAGAAGTCGCCTCGACAACAGGGGAAATAGCTTTTGGAGGATCATCCTTAAATAACTCCTGGGAGGTTACCATCAAATCACTCAACCCTTCGAAGATATCATCGCCAATATGTCCGGCGGGACCTTTCCCTTCAATTCCCACATTGACTGCCTATCCGGAATGTTGAGAAGCCTCATCTTCTTCGATGACCGGGGAAAGTGTCAATTTGCCTAACGACCCCACATAATCAGTAGATGCGGAGCATTTTATCAGAGCAGCCTCTACAATAGGTCCTTCTGATGCAACTTCTTCTGCAGAAGCTGGGGCATTTGATATCTTTGCTCGAGAGCCCGAGGCAGCTAATGTTTCTGTATCAGAACTAGAAATTTCACGAATCTGAGTCGATCTGGAGGAGTGCAAAAGTCCGAACTGGTGCAGAAACTCTTCTTTCAACAAAAATTTGGCACTCCTCTCTTCAGCATCCACAGCACTCAAAGTATCTAAGGTCGACTTAAGGCTGGGGTCTCGAAGTGGAGGAGGAAGTGCTGCAAAAAGTAAAGAACGAAGTTAAACATTTGACAATTCGAATTCCGAGAAGTCCAGAAAATGAAGAGACCGGAGAAAGGCAATCTTACTTCCGACTCTCCAGACGGCATAAAATCCCGGAGGACAGCGGAAAAAGAAGAATTGACTTAAGAATCCATGGGCACTTTCGAGCAAGTCCATAATCAATTTACGGTTCCGAGCACTTCTCACAAGTGTGATAAAAGGGTGATCTTTGTTTCTAGCAAAAGTGCACAAGTAACAAATCTCTTCAAAGCTTGGAAAACGGTTGAGCGTCCTCCTGAACAATACACACAATCCCATTAAGATGGCATGGCCATTAGGGTGCAACTGAAAGGGGGAGATAGTTAATCGAAGAAGGAGCTGTCGAAGGAAATCGCTAAAAGGCGGAATGGCTCCGCTCAGGCACATCTGACGATTCACTGTGACAAAACCAAGAGGTGGCCTGTCAGCAGTGTCGTTTGCTCCAGGAAATAAAGCATCTGCTTCGACAATACCGAACTGGATGCATAGTTGTCTGAAGACTTTGTGGCTCAAGCTGGTTGGAGTTCTTTCTGGAGGGTCGATCAATGGGTTGGCAATTGGGAAAGCTTCCCCGGATGGTCCTGTATCTTCTTGTTGAGATGCCATTCTACACAATCAACTGGATGTTCAAATATCAAGGTTATTAAATTTAAAGTCAAGACAATTTGCAAAAAGCGACCTATCGTAGGTTGAAACATTTTTTAGGTCGCTCTATGCAAATTAAAGTGTTGTTCAGGGCAATGCAGAATTTGTTCAAGTCCTAGGTCGTTTAGCGACCCATCATAGGTCGAGGCATCTTTAGGTCGCACGGGGCAAATCGAAGAATTCAAGGCTATGCAAATTGCCTTAAGTCCAAATGGTTCATGTCTTAGGTCGCTCACGACCTAGTGTAGGCCGGAAACCACTTAGGTCGCAAAGAGTTGTTCGGTTTTACTTAGGTTGGTCAGGTTTCTTAGGTCGTAAGACTTAAGTCGCGCAATTCTTAACACGACCTAACTCTTAGGTCGTCCAGATCTCATTAAGTCGCTGACTTCCTCTCCACGCAATCCCTTACCAGACCCAATAACCCGTTATCGCAAGCACAACGAAAATCCATCATCCTCTTCATAAAATTCGTCATCTTTTCATTCCACCAAATCATTCGAAAAAACCGATCCAACTCATCTCCGATCTATCATATATCCAGTCGCATACTGTACGCTCATGAATCACAACAACAGTAACTAATAATGATCAGAAATTGATCACAACGCAACTCGAATTGAAGCATGGCGTACAAAATTGGCCTGGAGATTAGATTTCATGGTTCGATGGTGATCATGGAATGGATAGAAGTCGAGGATACTTACGTAATCTGACAGAGAGGATGAATCATTGAATGATTAACTTGAATTGGTCCTTGAGATCGCAACTTTCTGATAATGGCAAGGCGGGAAATTGAAGCAAGTAAGTGGAGAAGAAGCAGCGACCTAATGAATTTATATGGGACTGAGAAAGGAAGGCCAGTTGACACGCGGGTTAGCACGGTTTTTAGGTCGCTCACGACCTAGCAAAGTCAAGTCGAAGCACACGACCTATGACATAGGCCTGTACTTCAAGGGGCAAATGTTAACTCCTTGTTTTCTGGCGACCTAAAACCTTACGACCTAACATACTTAACGACCTAAGAACTTTGCGGCCTAGCATACCTAACGACCTAAAAGGTATCTACGACCAAAGAGTACTGACAGCTTGTGAAACCTCACGACCTAACTTCTCCAGTGACCTTGTGACGACCCGGAATTTTTGTATATTTGAAATGGGAATATTTAATTTATTTTAAATATTCGAAGGTTAAATTTTAAATTAATTTTCAAATATACAGTATTTATTGGATGATAGATTATTGAATTAGACAATTAAAAATTGGATAAAATGTTGAATCGAGAGTTTTGAGCCAGTTAAAAATAATTTAAAGGCTTGTAAAATTTATATTGGTAATACTGAAGATAATAGAACTTTCAAAATTTGATTTCAGAGTATTTTGTTCAGTTTTGAAATTATATCGTTTGAATTGAATTTAAAAATAGCCTTCCGAGGCACAGTCTCGGAATTCGACGAAACCAGTTCCATTGGGTCCGTAATATTGAATTATTATCGGATTTCAAATCTCGTATTTTTCGGAGTGGTTATGCGAGCATACGACACATAAACGCGTTGAACTTAAATCGAATTCAATTCAAATTTAAGTTTTAAATTAAGTCAAACATCAGCATATTATCTCCCTAAAATCACGCCCAGGAACACGGGGAAGAGATCGTGCAAAGCTTACCCCTTCGTTTCAAAGCATGGCCCCGTATCCTTTTCTTTCGTTCAAATCAAAACAAATCCATCATTCAAAGAAAATAAACGAAATTCTCTGGAAGAAATGGGACACTCGATGTTATCCTTTCCTCCTCATCCAGTTCCTATTTCAATGAATCGAATTCATTTACCAACGCAAATCCACCTTCGTTCGAAAAATCAAAGTGAGTCGATATCATTCTTTGGTTAAATCTCCTCTCCAATTCGTTCGCGAAAGAAGAAAAAAACGACCGAGCATCTCCGCTTATCGAAATCAAAAAGGGGGAAAAGGGAAGCAGCTCGCGAGGCCGTAGTGACGCCAGTTGATGGCCGCGATGGTGTGGGTCGCGTTTTAAATGTTCGAGTGGGTGGCAGTTGTGGGTGGGACGAGGTCGATGCGAGGTCTGGGGATTCGTGACTACGTCATGGTTCGAGGCACTGTTGATTTGGAGGCATGGGGGTTTGGCTGTGGGATTAGCTCGAGTTCGATCGCCGGTGGAGCTTGGTTTCTCAGTTGTATTGAGCAGTAGGAACGAGTCAGGTCGAGCTCGTCGAAGACGTGAGGTGGGTATCGGGCAAAAGCTCGTTGATCTTGGGTTGCCTGATCGGGTTGAGGTAGCTTAATTCTGAACATCTTACTTCAATTATTACTTAGGTTCAAAACTTATAAATAAATGGTTGATGATTATTTCACTCATCAGGACATTAATAGTTAGGTGTTTACAGTTTTGTTTAATTTAATAAATATATATATAGGTTGTAGAAAATATATAAATGATTTTGGATAATATAAGATTTTAAAATCTTGCCGAAGTTATAAAGATTTGATCTTTTAAAACCTATACGAATTATTTTTCGTATGTAGTTGAATGAAGAGAAAAATAATAATAATAAGATTTAATTTACTAGGGTTGATAAAATAATTAGTTAATTAAATCTATCTAATGAGAATTTAATTATTCGATTTATTCGAATATTTCAAATATTAATGAAATCATATAAATTGTTATTCAAGGTTGACATCTGAAAGGAAACAAGCGAGGATGAAAATAAATTGTAATGGATGGCAAAACAAAATAAAGGTGAGTTAATCTCACTCAGTTTAATTTTATTTAATTTAATTGGTTAAATTTAAAATATTGATGGATGATTGAATTGATTGATTTGATGGATTTGATTGATATGGTATATAGTAGTATATAGCAATATATACATATTGGCATATGTATATATTTGAGTTGTTGATATTCCCGCATTTATATAGCGGATGACTTTATATAAAACCCATATACCGCGATATTCCACTTTGAAGTGAAATTGGTATTGTGCTAACATCTGTGGATGCAGGGAAACAGGTTGGAGGGATCCAACTGGGTTCCTCAAAATATTTAATTTTGTTTAAATATTCTGTGATATGATTGTTGATATCCTGTGATGATTTATATTGGATAATCTGGTTGGATTGAATTTCCCAGTATAATGAGTTATCAAAAGCAATTGAATTGGATTTTTGGAAAGAAATAAAAGAATAAAATTTAAGTTAAGTAATTCTAGTGAATTCGAATTAAATATGGAAAAGAAGAATTTTAAATAAACAGAGAATATTGAATTTAAAGAAAACTTATGTGATGTTATTTAAAGGGATAAAATTTTATTTTAATTCAATGTTTAAATGTAATTAAAACCAAAGAAGGAACTTGGGAAATCTGAAACCTGTGTTTCGATTCAAAGATTTTAAATCATAATGAGAAATAAAATCTGGAAGTTAATGAATTTGGAAATAAATGGATTAAGTAAAGAAATTTATTTCAAAGTAAAATAAATTGGGAAATCAATTATAAATTTGATTTAAATACTTTGGGATTTGGAATTTAAGAGAAAAGAGATTTTGGAGATATAAACTGGGTTTATAAAGTGAAATGGAATATCAGAGGATATTTGAAATATAAATTAAAGGTGAGAATTTATAAAGGAATATGAATTGGTTTAAAAATAAATGTTGATTTATTTTTAAAAGATGGAAATGAGAAGTGTATTTCTCTAGATGGCCAAGTACGTTTTCAAAGAAATTTTTAATATAAGTTAAAAGTTCTAATTGTGTTTTTAAAAGCATATTTTAGAAAATCTATTATTTCTAAATGTTAAAGCCTAAAGTAGTATTTTCAAAAATCTATTATTGTAGTAATTATATAAAAGTGATTTGGTATTATGTTTAAAAAGAGATATTTAGTTTATATTTGTAAAGTGGTTTCATTTTAAATATTCCTTAAGTATATATTTTGTTAAGGTATTAAAGTAGTTTTTAAATTTCAATATTATAAAGTATATTTATAGTAAAGTGCTTTTAAATTATTTTTAAATCTAAAGTATTTTGTACTTGGTGTTTCAGAGAAATAAATATTTGGGGAAATGTATTCCGTAAGCAGAAACTGTTTGAAATTGTTTTCAAAAGGAGTTTGAAAATAGAAATATATCTTGGAAAGATATTTGGGCAAATAAATAATGTGGGAAATTATTTATTGTGTGATGGTTGCTTGTGGATGTTAATTGATAGTTAAATAACCGACTATCAATATTGGCCAAATGCGCTGATCGTTTCGAAGAGACCGGGATCGAGTTTCCGTATACCGGGATTCTAGGTCTGGAGACTCGAATACCACTTCGATCCGGTTTGTACGTTTCGTGTAACGTGTTCGGAGTCAAAGATTGGAGCTGTGAAGTGCAAGGGCTAGTCGCTACTAATCCTGAGGATATTTCCAAAATGGATGTAGTAGGAATAGTGCCTTCGGTTCCGTTCGAACCTGGGACGGACTTGTATGGACGGATGCTTTCGTGACATCGTTAGGTGGACGATGGGCATTCTAAGGGATATGTTCTGAAAAGGTATCGTTTAGCCTCGAGCCTCATCAACCGGGAATGACTGAAAATCAGGGGTTATGCAGCAAGGCTTCGTGGGTAGCCCCCACTTGAGAGTAAAGTCATCCCTGTCTAGATGTCCCTTTATTTCGGCTTAGTGGTGCGGTTGCTGATCCCAACCGTGGGGTGATTTTATTTGGAATTATCTAGTAAGGGATGATTCCGGCCTTGTGTTGCAGGGGAGCGGGCGTACTCCTCGGTACTGTGATCTAGGCCACGTACTGTGACAGGTGGTACCCCAGTGCCTAGTCATTCGTTGGAAATCCATTCTCCTTACGTGCCTGTACGGTTTTGATTGTGCCCAACTATTGTTGAAATGTGAGATGCAAGCATTTCAGCTAGATTCTATTTTACTTTCTATAGACACTATTATAATATCAGAGGATTTTGATATAAAGTGTTTTAGCTATCGTAAGGTAAAAACCCGACATGTTTATTTGTGGCGTGGTCTTACGAGATGCTTTTATTTTCAAAAGGATTTTGAAACTTTAATAATCAATTTGAGTGTGATTTTCTCACGCTGGTATTCCAGACTGACTCGGGTATTGTCTTATATGATGCTCGGGTCAGACCGAGTATTATAGGTTCAGGATATGATGCTGTGGAGCTCAGGTGAGGAGCTGGATGACGATACGTACTCCCGTACTTGCTATTATTTTTCTGCTGTGTATTCAGTTGTATGTTATGGATGTTGATGTACTCTGATGATGTACTCTGATGATATATTGTATAAACAGATATAGTTTTTGATTTGTGTAAAGATCTGTTAATATATATTATATTTTAATTCCGCTGCGATGGTTAGATTCTGTTGTTGTTTTCTATTTTTCTTCTTCTACCTCTTCTTCTTAACTAAAATGGTTCGACTTTCCGGGTCTGGAAAGTCGGGTCGTTACAGACCTAAAAGTGCGCGACCTAAGGGACTCCGCGACCTAAGGGACTCCGCGACCTAACTGCTAAAGGAACTTCGCGACCTAACTGCTAAAGGAACTTCGCGACCTAACTGCTAAAGGAACTTCGCGACCTAACTGCTAGAGGTACTTCGCGACCTAACTTCTGAGCGACTCAACTTCATAAGGCAGTCCAGCGAACTAAAGGCTTCAGGAACTACTTCTTAGGTCGCTCACAACTTACGACCTACCTTAGGTCGCTCGCGACCTAAAACTTGCCCAGTTTAAACAAGTTCAGACAACTCCTTATGTGCCTCTTCCTTAGGTCGTTCACGACCTACTACTTGCCATCTTATTCAGATAAGACCAAGAGCAACTCCATCAGACCAATGTCCTAAGCCGCGAAGTGGGCCACGACCTAACTTAGGTCGCTCGCGACCTACGACCTAACTAAGGTCGTACGCGACCTAAGACTTGAAGGCTAATTTCCGTCCAGAATCAACTCCTATAAATAGAGCCCCAACTCCAACTAGCAAAGGACTTTTGGCCAATCATTTTCTGAAGCGTCATTACTCTGCCGAATTCTCAACTCATTCAAGACTCAAAGAACTCCGAACATCGAAGATACTACAACAAGCTTTGATCGAGATTCTTCACATCCGACATGGATTCGACAAATCTCACCGTCAAAGTTTGAGCTACTAATCTGAAGTGTTCGAGTGATCGAAGTGAATTGTAATCAGAGTGAATTGTATCAAATTGTAACAAGATCAGCAATAAAAGACTATAAAGTGGACGTAGGCTCAATTACGGGCCGAACCACTATAAATCTGTTGTTCCTTTACTGCTTTCTGCTATTTTCAGCTTAAATTCTGTTCCCGTACCAACGGGTGGTGCTTTCATATTGTTATTACACACACCGGGTGTTAGCGTTCGATTTTCAGCGTTAACATTATTCAACCCATAGACAAACCTCTAATTTTTCTTCAATGGGGTATTAATATACTCGACCCCATATTTAGAGAGAGATTCAAAAGATGCGACGTAATCCGTCATAGAAGATTCACCTTGAACAAGGTCAATAAAGCGTCAAGCTAAAGATACTTTTTCAACTTCCCGCACAAACTTTAACTCGAACCTTTCCTGGAATTGCTCCCAAGTAAGATCTGCTTCAATAATTTCAGAAATCAAAAGCTCATACCAATCTAATGCTCTCTCTTTGAGCATGCTAGAAGCCACATGGACTCGATGTAGATCAATAAGATTAATGCGGGAAAAGATGTGATTGCATGCTCTAAGCCAAGCTTGGACTTCTATAACACTTTTGGAACCCTTGAAAGGCCTTCCACCCAAGTTGGTGTAATCACTACATAAGCGTGCAAACCCAGATTTAGGATGAGTAGGCTCCGGAATGGGTCCGACAGCTTGAGCATTCTTCACAAGATCTAAAAGTGTTGGGTAGACATAAATACACCATCCTGAGGAGTAGCACTGGATTGACCGGCGCTAGGATGGCCAGGTCTAACCATTTCTCTTTTTTAAGAAAGAAAGAAAGAAGAGGAAAAAGGTTATTCTCAGAATGAATATCAAACAAACTTGATTGATAAAACAAGGCATCACAAAAGAAAATAGGATAGTACGGGTCCAATGACTCGAGTTAAATCCTAAGGCACGACTCCTAAGAAAGACTTAGGATAATGATCCTTGCTAGATTATTCTACATTGTTCCGAAGTTTCGCTATGATACCAAGCTATGACGCCCCACCTCTATACTTACACTAGCCAAGGACACTACGGGGTAATGCCGTCGACTAGCACGAAGAATAAGGCTATTGAGGAGCGACCATCTGTGTAATTTCTTTGTGCGAGTACCGATATGTCAGATAGTTTGTCATGCATTTCGTTTCAAGAGGAAATCCAACATACCAAATACAAACTCAAAGCTACTACACAGTGGCTAAGTGGGCTTCGGAAACAAATATAGAAATAAACATAGAATAAATCAGTCATAGATATTCATATCACAAAGGCGGAAACAGATATGAATATAACACATAGAAGTGTACATCAAAGTAGTGGTCAAAAAAGATCCACTACATCACAAAAGAATAGGTACAAGTGCTAGACAAAAGAATAAGTATACATCAAGGAGTCTCCATCTCGAATGTATAAAAGCAAAAACTACTAATCTAAAGTAGTTAGCCAAAAATCAGATGATGGTCCATGATATGAAGTCAAGTAGAAGCACCTGAAATACCTAGGTCTCACCCGAGTATTATTTAAGAAGAAAAATAATGAACGGATCAGTCTAGCTATAAATATCATATAAAATGGGAAAGGATAAGAGATATCACAAAAATGTATGATAACAATAATGTCGTACTGTGATAAGTATACATCACCTAACAACAAAAATCATACAATATCTCAAATATTCTCAAACACTAAAAAGAATGTCATATTCTTTAAATTATTCACCAAAACACAAATATTGATAGAGCTTATCAATGCATATCATCAAAATTGGTGAAACACAAATTCTAGAAATCAACAGTTAGAAATCCAAAAATCACAAAGAGGGGAGGCCAATCAAAAACGGGAGCATGAAAACTCACCAACACGTGTATCACAAACGGGTCGCTATCCCATGGTCGCTAACCATAGAGCCGGTGCAACGACGTAGTACAATAACGGTACGCCCAAGGAACCTGATACTCAAATAATTCGGAACAATGACGTAGTACAATAACGGTATGCCCGATGAACCTGATAAGCTGGAACAACGATGTAGTACAATAAGGGTACGCCCGATGAACCTGATAAGCTGGAACAACGACGTAGTACAATAACGGTACGCCCGATGAACCAAACTCCATAAAACCATAGGTCGCTAGCCTATAAAAATAAACGAGACGAAGCTCCATAAAACGATAGGTCGCTAGCCTATAAAAATGAGACGACGCTCCATAAAACGATAGGTTGCTAGCCTATAAAAAATGATACATAGCTCCACAAAACTGGGTATAGTACCCCACATGGACAAAGAGACAATGCATATCGCTAGTCTAAACCATAAAATGACGACCATTGATCAATGAAAAGTGTAGATTACACTAAGCTAGTAAATAAATGAGTTTAGCTTTATGTCCCATAACCACTGGCTTAACTTAAATATTTACGAACAAATTGTAGATTTCCACTCGAAAATTGTCATGAGAGTTCAATCGAACAAGTCCAAGAATTAACCGACGAAGTAAACGAAAGCATTTCATACCACTTTTTTTGCAAAGCCATTTAATTAGATTTCTCGTACGACTGAGGTAAAGGTTTGTATATACTAATAGATTGGAAAACGGATTTAAAAACGAGTTTTGTATTAAAAGTGGTATTGAAATCATCTTTGTGAAAGTGTTTGAATATTTACTACTAGTATAGAAACCTTTGTATTTTTAAAAGTGACAAATCACAGAAAACGATTGTAGAAACAATCGATCAACCAAAAATTCACATTTGACGACGTGAATCAAAACCATAAAAATCGATATCAAATCCATCAAATGGATATTCCCAAAAATCCAAAGAAAGAAGTCATCAAAGTCGATAATAAGTGATAACAACTAACCGGATCGACAAAAAAATCAATTAAAATTCGAAATCCAATCAAAAACAGCCAAAATAGGCAGAATTGGCAGTTCCAAATGTCTAGGGCTTCATCCAGACGTTGGATTTGGGTTCTGGAAATATTCCAAAAACCTACCAGATGTCTGAACCCTAACCAGACGTCTGAAAATTAACTAGACGTTTGTTAGGTTTGGACCAGACGTCTGGTCCAAGTCTCTGCGATTTTTTTCTTTTCTACCGTATATTTTTTTTCTCCAGGTCTAAAACCAGACGTCTGGTCACCTGGTCTGGGCAACAGTTTGCCTAGGCCATGATGGCCAAAACGATTCGGAAGCGATCGAACGAGCGACAAAGGCTAGGGATTTATGCCAAGTGACAACCCAGCCCTATAGGCTCTTCGATACACCCCAAATAACACGTCCAAATATCCAAGATAGGATCTTTAAAGATTTTGACTTCAAAACACCAAAATTTGGAAAATTAATCAAATCAATTAAAATCAAAAGCAAATGAACATGCATAAATGTTAGGAATTCATACCTAACAACAATGAAAGTTATAGACGTAGATGTGAGTTCAAAAACTCACCTTTAAACCCAAAACAACAAGTGAGAAGCTTTAAAACAAAGGAAAGATCAACCACCCTTCAACTTCAACTCTAGAAGCTGTAATCTAAGATCATAAGCAAATATTTCCTATGTTAGGTTATAGGAAATCTCTGAAATTGGAGAGAGATTGAGGTGGAGAAGAAGAAGGGGATGCTTACCTAAACTTCTCCTTGATTTTAGAGCAGGAACTTGAATTTCCTAAGAGAACTAGGGCTTAGGAATTTTAATTTCCCATTCTTTCCCCCATTTTTCTTTAGCTTGAAAGTGTTAGGAAATGAGGAGTAGAATGAATGAAGAGTAGAGGAGTTAGGGTATTAAGTTGGGTTAGTGGGCTGAAACCCAAAGCCCAAAATAGAAAAGTAGCAAAATTCTACTCAACTCCAATCATATCGATGTTTATACTCAAAAAGGTTGTAAACGCCATTTTGGACTCAATGGAAATGGTCTCAAGTCCCAATTCGACTGTTTACAAAAATTAACATTTTGGACTTTAATCCGATTAATCATGCTATATTTAAATAAAACATTTAAATATATAATCGGGAAATATGCGGGTTGTTACATAATTTGTAAACTATTTTCAAATATGGTTTATAGAGGTTATATAAGTACTTTAAAAGAGACCTATGATATAAAAGATTTATTTCCAGATATTTGAACTACTAGTTTATTTAAAGGAAATCGGTCTATTTTTCAAAGTCAAATTCTTTTTAAGGGCAGTTTGGCACAGGTCCCTAGTAAGTTTCAAAATACAAAAAAGCCCCAGTAAAAAAAAGTTTGTAAATTAGGTCCCTAGAATTAAGTTATCGATTAATGGCATACACTTATGCAATTATTCAGTGAATAATTGCAGACATTTATGCAATTATAACAAAAAATTGCACATAATTCAACAATTATTCACTGAAAATTTGCCGAAATTTCTGCAATTTTTTCAGAAAATAGCGGAAAATTCCGCAATTATTCACCAAAAATTTGCGGAAATTTCTGCAATTTTTTCAAAAATTTGCGGAAATTTCCGCAATTATTCACCAAAAAAATTGCATAAATTTATGCAACTTTTGGATATAATTGCATAAATGTCTGCAATTATTCAGTGAATAATTGCATGACTATATGCAATTACTTAGTGACTTAATTCTAGGGACCTAATTTACATACTCTTTTTTACTGGGGTTTTTGTGTATTTTGAATCTTATTAGGGACCTGAGCCTAATATTCACTTCTTTTTAAAAGGTGATGGTTTTAGTTATGATTTGAATGTATGTTAAAACTTGTTTTAGAAGGTATTCGAAATTATATAAAACAGGTTCAAAAGTACTATTTAATATAATAAAGTAAGTGTTTACTTGTATATAAAGGAAAAATGTCTATTCTTTCAAATCAAATGTGGATTAAAACGAAGGTATCCAAGTGAGATTTGATATGGAAATTTAGTGGTCCTATACTTGGCATCAAAAGTCGACGAGTAGACCGATCCTCTATATGTGAGATCAAGAATTGGGGTACCTAGGAAAGGATATGACTTACCTTGCTTCATTTCTAGGTGAGGATAGGTTAAGTCGAAATATTGAAAACATGACAAGTACGGGAGATTCGATTTCCATAAATGTTCTTTTTAATTTACCATGGCATGGAAAATATTCTTTTCATACTTAACACCAAATTCCAAGGTATGGACACTCGTCTTTATCTTGAGAATTAAGAATGTATGTTGAGGCAAGGATAGTATGTTAACTTATCCGACGACATTGTTAATCGATGCATAGTACTGTTTGAAATCGGAAAGTGATGGTAAGTAAATTTGGTCTAATTTCCATATGATCTATTTACTTTCACCAAAAGGAAAAGTTGTTTGGGTTTATAGCGAAAGTGTTCTTAAACGATAGTTGTTTTTGACACCATTAAGTATGGTTTTGGAAGGGAAATTTTCTTAAGATTTTGTGAATATACTTATATCATTGGGATAAGTATATGGTTACATTTTTTTAGTATTGAAAGTGTAGTGTTTTTTGAATATACTTATACCATTGATATAAGTATATGGATATATTTTCTATGAATCGAAAGTGCAGTGTTTTGTGAAAATACTTATATAGTTAAGATAAGTATATGGATATGTTTCAAAGCATTAAAAGGATATAAATGAATAGTGAATGAGAGGTACACATATGTGTATTTTTGTAAAAGTATTTTGATATAAGTATTTACAAAGTCGTTTTAATTAATGAAAGGTTTAATCAAAGAGGCTTAGTGGTTGCTTATGTGCTTTTAACCATGGTTGGTTTCTATATGAAATAAAATATCTTATTGGACTTTTTGTTTATTTGTTAGTTAAATAGCCAATTATCAAATCTTGATCAAGTATAAATCTGCAAATATCTAGAAGAACACGAGAATTATATGGTTCGGTTATCTTCGGTGATGTTATGCTATACGTATAAACTCGTTGTGTTCTTCTAGAACAAATGATAAGGAAATCCATTTGCTTAAACGGTTAGGAGGAGATCTTCGCTCCTTTGTATTGTTTGTTTATTCCTAAAAGAACCGGAGTCGAGTTTACTCAAAACTATCAATTGTTTTTGGAGCAACCGGTAAGTGGGGGAGCATACTGTTGAATTTAATTATTGGTAACCATTCCATATAAGTTTTATATTTATTTTAACCCAACACATTATTATAATATCACTGGATCTTCTATCAAATGGTTTGGTTATCAAAAGGTAAAAAGCCTTCTATGTTTATTTGCAGTAGGCTCTTTTTATAAGATATAACAACTCGTATGATTTAAGTTTCGCATGTTGGTTTACTTGATTGATCCAAATGTTATTTTCTCATAATACTTGTAATGACCTGGAATTTTATCGATTGATTTATGAATATTTAATTTATTTTAAATATTTTATTGGTTGTTTTAATAAGTAAAGAACCCTCTTTTAATTTATAACTAATATTAGAAAATTTATTTTTGAATTTTGTTTACAAAAATAAGTAGTTCGATAAAAAACAGAAATGTGACCGAAACCCATTTTCAGATTTTCAGCTTTTTATCAAATGGCTAGTTGTATAAAGTTGTTATACTTTTGTTTCCATTTTTAAAACAACATTTTTATATTTAAGAAACATATTTCTTATTTTAAAATGTAAGAATAAATAAATAATAGCTAGGAATAAGGATTTATAAAATATAAAATATATTAATATTCTAAATGAAAGGATGGATTAGAAATCTTAAGTGTAAAAATCAACTAACGTACTTGAATCATGCTAATATCCACTATATTTTCATAGGGGCGATAATTTTTATGGCTTATGAAATGATGGAAAGGTTGAAAATTTGATTTAAGGGTATTTTGGTCCTTATTTTTTATGCATTCATAAAAGTAAGTTTTATTTCACTTATCATTTGTTTTTCATGTTCATTTCATACTTTAGAGCTTCTTATTCTATCCTCCTCTACCCTTCAATTATAATAGAAATCTTCTTATTTAAGTTAAAAGTTTGAAAATCAAGATGTATAGTTGTATTTGGTTTGATTACTAAGAGAAAGCTTGGATTTTGCATAAGTTGGGAAGGTAATAACTCGATATAATTGTTACAAACTTTGGATTAAATGTTGTGAAATCTCTAACTCTGCCTCTTGCTTTTGAAGATTTTTAGGGATAATCGCAGGATTTTAGGGTGTTGGATCATGACTTGGTGGCTAGATGATTTGATTTGGGTCATCTTAGTTTTTTCGATGGACCAGGGGTCAAGGGGGGAAGCAATCGTTGCTGGAGGGAGAATTGGGTCTTGGAGGGAGTCATCGCGGTGATCGATGGTGGTACGATGTACCATGAGGGCTGCGGCAGGGTTATCTAAGGTTTTAGTGGGTTGTTTTTGGGTGCTCAGGTTTTTTCTTGCAGGGGGTAGGAGGCAGCAACGAGCAGGCCAACCCTAGGTTAGAAGCGAGGTATAGAGTCAGTGGAGCTTATGGTGGCAGCGTCGGCATTTGTCAGTGGGCGAGGTGGGGTGGTTTTTGAGTCGTCGAGGGTCGCGTGAGTGTTTTGATAAGCATGGGCATTAGTTATTTAAAGAAGAGGGTCATGTAGCTTTTGGGTTTAGATGTTGGGTCGGATGGGAGGAGTAAGCGGGCCTTGGGCCTGGAGTTTTGTCTAGGAAGAAATTGTATTATTTTGTCTTAGCTTATTAAACTAAGTTGTTAATTTTTAAAAAGGTGAAAACTCCTCTAATTTACTTCCGTTTGACCTGTGGGTTTTTACACTAGGTTTGACTTGTCGAGTAGCATACTTTGGCATAAATAGTTGGTAATTTTGATGAAGTATAATTTAAAGATTAAATAATATAGATTAAATATAATTACGTTGATAATTACATATTTATTTAATTTTACTTCATTGACGGCATTTGTTAGCAGAATAAATCCCCGTTCCACTATAATTAAATAGAGTAGATTATTTGGACATCTATTGAGCAGAATAAATCCCTCTTTTACTATCATATTAATTTGGATATTTAATTGACCAGTTAATTAATATTTGAAAGTGATGTGATAACTATTGATGGTTAGTTATGGATTTGATTTAATATGTGTTGCTTATGTAAATACCTGTTGTTTGACTTGAAAAGTCAAATTGAATTAAATGGTAGCTTGATTAAGTATCATTGTAGTCACTAAGCCTCTTTCTGAATTTGTATATGTATGGTTTAAATTAACTTCAATTTTGAACAACTTGAGGTTAAGTGTTTATTTAATTATAACTGATTTTAATTATTTTATTAATGATGATTAAGCTTTTAATTATATTGTTAAGGAGGTCTAAGTTAATTAGTTATTTTAATTAATGGTGCTTAAGTAAATTATATTTAATTAATGGTATTTAAAGCTAATTAGTCAATGTAATTAAGGATGTTTAAAATTAATTAATTGATTTAATTAATTGTATTTAAATTAATAAATTGACTTGTTAAAAGTGTCTATAAATAATAAATAGAGTTATAAAAGGAATTTCACTTAGTAAATAATATTTCGTAAAGGAGATTTGCAAATAATATTTGTAAAGGAAATTATAAAATGAGATTTTTTGAAGCATTTTTATAGGAGATATTTTGCAAAAGAGATTTATAAATGGTATATTATAAATAAAAGAGAGATTTATAGATGTTAATTTACAGAATAAAAGAATAGATTTATAAGTGATATTTTAAAGATAATGAAGATGTTAAATATATATAAAGTTTATAAAAAGTGGAAATTTAGATCGCATCCTTATAACGGAAGAATATTGCAAAGCGGGTCCCTGTGTAAGTTTCATTATAAAGCGGGTTCCTGTTTTTGCTGCAGAATAATTGCTAACATTTCAGCAACTATTCAGGAATACTTGCTGATAGTAAATATTGTTGTTGAAATGTCAGCAACAATTGAATATTATTGTTGATAATCATGCAATTGTTGCTGAATAATTATATATCAACTAAAATTTATATTAGTGCAACAATATGTGCAATTATTCTACATTGTTGTTGATATGTGCGCAGCTATTCCATAAAATAAGGTACTTTTGGCTTATTATTGCTGATTTGTATGCAACATTTATGAATTATTGCTTTTTTCCTGCAATTATTGGAAATAAGCTGTGTGTTCTATGCAATATTGATTATTTTTCAATTATACGCAATTTCATCATTTTTTCCTTGATTGTTGTGCAATAATGTGCTGTTTGAATAAATGCAGATAGTAAATTTGGAAGATTGAACTAAACGGAAAAAATTGCATGAAACAACGCAATTTTTTACTAAAGTTGCTGAAATAACGGCAATTTCAAGAAAAATTGCAGAATTTCCTGAAGTGCAAATTTTGTTGTTTTTTTGGGTTTTGATGAATTTTTTATGTTTTTCTTGCATTGATATGAAGATGATTATATGTTGAAATAAGTTTTGAAGTTTGGCAATTTTTTACGATGTTTTTTGTTTTTTTTGTTAATTTTCTAAAAATAGGGACCTAATTTATAAAGTTTTAAGACAGGGACTTTTCGTGTATTTTGAAACCTATCAGGGACCTTTGCCAAAAGTACCCTTATAAAAATGTGTATTGGATTTATATAAAGGATTTTACAAAAGTTTTGTATAAAGGAGTTTATAAAGAGGGATTTATAAAAAAGTTTTATAAATTGAAAATAGTTTTATAAATCATTTTAAAGATTTATGAAAGAAGTTTTATAAATTATTTGGAGATTTATAAAAGGATTTGAAATATAAAATGGGCTATTAAAAAGAGAATTTAATAAAGGAATGATATTTGATTTGATAAGTAATCCTTTGACCACTAACAAGCTACCAATAATCCAAGTTCCGTGTCATTCCAAATCTCCGTGGAGCGGCGGTGTGGACATCTATCTCTCGATGTCCCCAATCTCACTGTTAATCGAGCGTGATATGCGTTACCCATAAGTTTACACTGCAAAATACGGAAAAGCGTATCCTGCTTAGCCGCGAGTGAAATCATGACTCTTTTATAGCTTTATTACAAAGCGAGTCATGTTTCTAGGACTTGTTGCTCCAAATGCCGATGTCCGGGCATCGGTCTCCAACCTCACCTATTTCTGGGCATTAGTTGATATTAGCCATGCTGGGAAAATTATCTAATTGCCTCTAGTCCAACTCCTTTAGTCATAATCCTAGATTAGAGTAGTCAAATATTATCTATTTCGAAGTTTTAGTGACTACCCTTGCTTACCTCCGCCAAGCGTGTCCTTTAGGGCCATAAGTGAAGTCTTGAATATCCCGTCCATAGACTGGTTCATATATCTAGGAACCTATGCCTTAGGTCACCCAACTCTAGGCATCTGCTCTAAGGCCCACCTATCTACGGATGTTGACCGAGAGTACTTACTGAGGTTCTCATTTATCCTCGACCTAGCATGTCCTTCCAGGCCTCCAACATGGTCAGAAATCTATCCATATGCCAATTTCTATCTTTGAAAGCCGATGCTTTTTGCTAACTACCCTCTGGCATTCCTTATTAACCTAGCCTATTTAGCAATAGTCAATACCAGAGGGATATGGTTGAATTATCCGATCAACCCTGTTAGTCATGCTACTTTGTTTAGATCTTGGACTAAAGGAGCCTATATCCGATTTTACTACTAGTCATGCAATGTATGATTTTCCTTTTAAGAACATGGTTCCATTAGTTCAAGACCTAACTTTTATTTATAAACAAGAGATGGGAAAGTCCTGCCTTATTACAATGCTCCAAAAAATACTTGGGTGGCTTATTTTCAAAAAATAAATTAAATAAAACTAAGAAAATAGAGTCGTAGCAAGTTGCTATTCCATGCCTATGAAACTGAGATTCCATCAACAGTAGCCAACTGAATGTTCCATCTCGGTGCTTTTGTCTGATTGCATAAGAGCATTCCTAATTCATACCAAGTGCCCCCATATTTGGGATAACTCATTTAAAAACAAAGTCCCTTACCTCAAAGGTACGGCTTCGGGCCTTACTGTTAAAGGGTCGTGCTACACTTTTTAGTTGAGCAACAACCTTTAATTCCCCTTCTTCCTTTACTCACCAAAAAAATCAAGGAATAAGCAAGAGTTCCTTGTTTACCTTTGGATCTAATATCATTTACAATGAGAAGGGCCTTCGATCTATCAAGATCATAAAATCTGATCTATAGGCTAAAACGAACAGCGTATGTCTAGTCGTGGACTTTTGAGTCATCATATAACCCCACAAGTCCAGTGGAAGCTCACTAACCTAGTTGCCTTTGGCCTTAGTTAACCATCTCTTCAAGGTGGACTTTATGATTTTGTTTACCGCCTCCACTTGTCCGTTCACCTACAGGTGTGCTACCGTTGAAAAGATTTTCTCAATCTTGTACCCATTGCAAAAATACCTGAACTTGGTACTTTTGAACTAGGTTCCATTATCCATTACAATCTTCTAAGGAACTAAGAACCTAAAGATGATGTTTTTCATCAAAAGGTTGATTACTTTTTTCATCATCCAACGGTTTGGATAAAACCGATGGTGTTTCCACGTGCCTTAGTAACTCATCGAAGGCATTCTGACATTTTGTATTATATTCAAAGTTCTTTATTCCATTTTTGAGAGCGTCAAATAATGGAATACATTTATCCGTAGCCTTTGAGATGAAAAGTCAAAGCAGCAACCTTCTCATTCAAGCTCTACAACTCCCTCATGATCGGGGCGCTTACATTCCTTAAGGCATCAATCAGCTCTGGATTAGCCTAAATGCACCTTGAATTCCCAATAAATCCTAAAAAATTCCCCAATGCAACTCCAAATAAGAAGTTCAACAGATTCAACTCCATTTCATATTATCGCATTACCTCAAAAATCTTTAAAAAAATCGTCCATATGGTTACTTGATAGTCGCGGCTTCATGAGCATATTATCCATGTATACTTCCATCGTTCGTTCGATTTGCTTCCTAAATATAGAATTCACCAATCTTTGGTATGTAGCTTCAGCGTTCTTAAAACCGAATGATATTGCTTGGTAACAATATAATCCCAAATCCATTATAAAGCTTGTGTGCTCCTAATTCGGTACATGTCTCGGAATCCAGTTATAACTAGAAAAGAGTCCATAAATGAAAGCAACTCATGTCCTGCGGTCCTGCTTACCGGTCGATCAATCCTAGACAATGGAAAGCTATCCTTTGGGCATGCTTTATTCAAGTCAAAATAGTAAATACATGTCCACCGCTTTCTGTTTGATTTCTTTACAAAGATAAGGTTCGATACCTACTGTAGGTATAAAGCATTGCAAATCAAACCATACGCTTTCAATTTGTCTACTTCTTCAGTTAATAGCGGATCGTTCTATATCTAGACTGTGTCTTTTTTGTTTCACAGATGCAAACTTCAGGTACATATTCAGTGTGTGGCACGTTATCTCCGGTGATATCCCACACATATTTGAGTATGCCTAAGTGAATACATCCAAGTTCACTCATAGAAAATTAACCAGTTCCTTCCTTAATCCTATGCCAAGTTAAGATCCGATCTTAAGATCCCGAGTAGGATCATCCATATCAATCGAAACATTTATCGTCAACTCAGCTGGTGCTGCCCGCACTTCCTCTAACTTCTTTCATGGATCTACAGAACTTACTATGGTTCCTGAGCCAGGGCTTGGGCTTTAGTTATAATGCTTCTGAGTTCTTAATGTCGAAAAGTTTTTCTACATTCTTGCCTTTCTCTTGCTGCTTTGCCTCTCACAGCTCAGCGGTATAACATTTCTTCTTGCTCTTTGATCTCCTTTAATCGATCCATACCCATTCCCTATGGGGAATTTCATCATTAAGCATCAAGAAGCCAGTGCTATCCTAAAACCAGCTAATTGTGGTCGGGCTAAAAGGCATTGTATGCCGAATATTCATCCACTATAACAAACTTATGAATCTGCACTACCTTGCGGTCCCCATCACCAAACTTGATGAACAAATCAATTATCTCGATGGGTTGTTTTGCCTTGCCTTTAAATCCTCGAAACATGGATTTATACAGCTTGATATCCTTAATATTGACCATCATTTTTCTTTTTAAAATTTATTCGTTGAGCTTCCACTATCGACCGAAACTTGGCATATTATTGCAGGACCAACAACAATGGTTATCACCATGGGGTCGAAGGTTGGTGCTTCAACTCGATCGGAATCCCTATTCCTGAACACAATATCACTACTTACCATTCTCTACTGCTTAGCAATAGCTCCGACCTCGATGGCAATGCAACTTTTCTATGGTACGTGCTTCAGCGAGCTCACATACTGCTCCTTTTCCCTTTAGCTTTTTTTTACTAGATGAAGTCCTTCTATAATAGTGTTTATGTCTATCCTTCAATCAGCCTGCTCGGGTCCTTCCATATTGGGTCCATGATGATTCTCTTAGGCATTTGGCCCTATGAGTCTAACATTCTAACTGCCATCCTGTGCCTCTCTTACATATGTTGTATCTTTTTTTCTTTACGTGCTCTTTGATGAACTCCCTAAGATGCCGACACTCATTCGTGTTGTGTCCACGAGTCTTATGGAAATGATAATACTTGCTTGAGCACATTTCTCAGTCGCCTCCCTTCTAGATGGCCTTTTATACCGTTCAGCCCCTTGCTTAGCAATGTATACGTTCTCTAATGCATCATTCAGAGCCATATAGTCATCCGACCTCATATTTCTCTGGCGCTTTTTGGCTTTATTCTGCCTACCTCTAGAGCCCTAGTTTCTCCTTTTCTAATTATTGGAATTCTTACTGCCATATTAGCATAAATATCACTATTTTCTTAATTGCTATATTACTTTGAACTACCTTCTTTGACTTTCTATTGTCAGTCTTTTCAACTGCTTGATTTCTTCTTCCAAATGCAAAATCCGATTAGCTTTTCGACCGAATTCCTCCATAGTCATTGGTTGTTTCATCTTCAGCCATTTCTCGAAGACTATGTTAAGATGTATGCCCCGGACAAACACCATAACACTAGATCTTCTTTTGGATTATTAACCTTTGTTACTACAACATTGAACCGATTCAGGAACCCCTTCAATGACTCCTTAGGTCCTTGAGATAAGCTCAATGGTGACATCACATCCTTAGGGCAACTAGTGTGGAGCCTACATTGCTCCATAAACTTCTTCACCAACTCATCAAAAGTTGATATGGATTTCGACATGAGCCGAGTAAACTACATTAGTGCAATACTTTCTAAATAAATGGAAAACACATATACAGTACCCCTTTCGTCACTCTGGCACCATCCGTATGCCATTCACATTTAATTAACTGTTGCTTGGGATTGCTAGTCCCATTATACGATGGCTTTGTTGGAATCCTAAACAACTTGGCATACTCCACCCTCGAAATATTCTTCATGAATGGAGTTGTACTTATCCCGAGACCCCATTCCTCATTCTTTCTCTATTTATTTTCATCACCAAACGCTTAACCATATTTGCTATGTACTCCTCACTTGCTGTTAACTCTAAAGGTCGACCGTCAAGAGCTACGCCAAGTGTTTGACTTTGAAATCAGATTCAGCTTGCACGTTGATGTCTAGGTTCCCAATTCTCTGGGAGAACAAGTCCTTCTGTCCTTTTTAACATCTGATTGCCTCCATAGCGGTTATTTGGACACCAACACCTTGACCTCTAGCACCAAGCTCGCAATCATCACCATCGTGCTGGACTTCATCCTTTGAATCAGACAAGTCGATGGCCTTATGATGTAGCTCAGACCGGAGATGAAGGCATAAGTCGTAGGCGACTTATGGAAGGAGCTATGAGTCATCTACGAGTTAAGAAAACAGGCATGAGTCGTGACCGACTCAACTGGGGTGAAGGCATAAGTCGTAACCGACTTAAGGAGGCGGTGATGAGTCGTCTCCGACTCAACTGGAAAAACAAAGGGGAAGTTGCTTCGAGGTTGCGACTTAACGAAGCGGATTAAATCGGCACCGACTTAAGGAAGGTGATGAGTCGGCACCGAGTTACAAGGCACAAGTGTTAAGTCGACCCCGACTTAAGAAAAGTGATAGGTCGGCACCGAGTTACGACTTATTTAAGTCGGTCGAATTTTTAAGTCGCGAAAGACCTGATGCCATTGGATGATCTGCCGAGTTAACCTCCACCATTGGTTCCTTTGAGTCGCCGCATGTTTTTAAGTTGCTGAAGCTGCTGCCGTTGATCTTTATGCCGAGTTAATCTGGACCGCTTTTCTTAAGTCGTCAATAGTTGAGTCGTCTAGAGTTGTAAGTCGGCAACGACTTAAGGAGTTGTCTGTTGTATTCTGTTGTAGGTCGGTATGATGTAACTAGTAGGGCTTAAGTCGTGTACGACTTATGTTGAGTCGGAGGCTTTGATAAGTCGGAACCGACTTAGTACTTGTAATATTTTTAAGCTTTCTGAACTGTGTTGTAAATAATGCGACTTATGTTAAGTCGGCGAGGTTGATAAGTCGGTTGCCGACTTATGACATGTACTTTTTCTGTTTTGGTGTGTTGTAGCCTATAAATAGGCAAGTGAAGTCATTTGTAAAGGTTGTTGAAAATTGAATAAAATTCTCTTTTGATTGCTTTGTGCTTTCATTCAAATTGGTAGTTGAGTGTAATCTCCTATCTCCTCTTTCGGATAATCAAGTGCGCTCGATTCAACGATTGTAGAAGCCGATTCGCGGAATCAAGTGCGCTTGATCAACGCTTGAAGAATTGAAGATCTTTGAACCCGGTATCGTGCGCGATCAACGAGTTCGAGATAGCTAGAGTTCGGTATCTTCGGATCAACGAATTCGGGCAATTCAGCATTCATCAATCCATCGACTGCTACTTTCACCGATCTACATTGTTTTGAATTATCCGCTGCGTCACCTTAGCTCCTTCTCCCTCCAAAGTGTGAAAGTTCTTCTCAATACCGACCTGATTTTGGTTGGTATCGACTTGAATTTCTTTAGAGGAGACCCTCTGATTTCCTCCAAAAACTACCCCTGCTACCTTAGTAGCCTTTTCCTTCTTCTTTTGTTTCCTATCTCATCTACTTTGTCGAGAAACAAATAAGCTCACCTCCTTTGATCCATGTAGGTGAAGTATCTCTCCCGATCCTCTTGGATCTCTAAGATTTCTGGATTAGCAAAGTTATGCTAGCATCCATCTTTCCAAAAGAGCCTTCTGATTATCAGCCATCCTTTGATTCAAAACCTTCATCATCTTATTAAACTCTACCCTTGTGACCATCTCCTAAGGAGTAGATGGTCCTGTCAACGTTGCAACCAGTCGATTTGACACCTCATCATGGTAAGAAGCTCCTTCTTTTACACAAAAAATGTTCCAGGTTTCCTAGGTGCCATTGATTCCTACATTCAAATTCATTAAGTTCCTTAATGAAAATCTTCTAGATCTAACCTTTGGATGTTTTAATCCAAAATAGAAAGCTAGGTCTACACTTGAGAATGCTCTTTCTTAGTGAAAGCATCAAAATGTTGAGTCTAAAAATGATATAACACGCAAAGGCCTGTAGTAATATAGAAATCTAGCAGAAAATGTATGAAAAACAAAGAGAACACTAAGATATTTAAAGTGGTTCGGCAACATCCGGCCTACGTTCATTGTAGTTTTTATTGATTATAGATTTAAGAGTCACTAGTACAAGGATTTGATAAGTCTACCACCTAGAAATGTCAAGAGTAGCTTTTTAGGAACTATAGTTGAGGTGAGATAGAAGATGAATATAACAAAGTGCTAAAAGTCCTTCTTTAGTTACTACAGATGTTATATTTATAGGGAAACCGTCTAGTAGTGTTGCCAGATCCAAATATACATAGTCTTACTTCAGATTAGAAGAAGCATATGGGAAAGATGGAGTCCCCAAAGCCTAAAAACAACTTGGTACCGAATAGAAGTGGTCAGTGCAGACCTATTTTTTGTATGGGGAACCACTCCTTCCCTCCTTTGGTCTTCTATTTTCGATCCAATGTGTTCAGAGTACTTTTTCTTAGAGTTCATGTTGAATCCGAGAGGTTCTAATATTACTTGTAGTTGTATGTTTTCTCTAGAACTTTCTTGATCTGTTCATTTAATCCTTGTGAAATGCACCTCAAGACGATCACATAAGCTACCTATCTATAAACCATTGCTTCGAGGGCAATGCTGGGGGGCCAAAAAAGTGGTCGATACCAAGTACATCAGCATGGTACTGGGTACATTTCTTAGCTCCAATTGTGTTGTAATATCCTGAGTCCATTTGTGTAACGACCCGTATTTTTAAAGATAAAATATTTAAATATTTAAATATTTTATTGTTAATTAAATAAAGGCCCAAAAATTTATTTCTACATACGGCCGAATCAGAACTCGAGACCACTACTATTGAGTTCGGATCAGCGTTGCGAAATAAAATGAGTATAAGGATCGCTATATTTCAAGATCGGATGATCCGATGGCCAAAATGATCACGAAATACGCGAAATTAGCCTTCCGGGATGTAGTCACGGATGGAGACGTGGTTAAAGCCATTGGTTTTGGAAAATGAGGTGATGCACGTGGATGAGTTTCATGAAGGATGCATCGTGTGATCATCCGGGCTCGAAACGCAAAGCTATTTTATTGAGAAATTAATTAAATAATGAAATAAAATATTATATATGGCCTTTGTATTTATTTCTCCATTTTATTAATTCTTCTTATCATTGTTCATAGCTGAAGCTATGTTTCCACAGCTGCCTCTTTTCTTTTATTTCATAAATCAAATTCTCATAATCTACGTCATGAAAAATTATGTTGTTGGATTTGTTGAGTCGTATCAAAGAGGGCTTCGATTCTATATGCTCGGTCTAGAGTTTCATAATGTTTGGCCGAGATTGATATTCGTGGTTGAGATTAGGGTTCGACCTTGATGGATCTTGAGGCGATGAAATGCAAATTGGATGTTACGGATGGATTTCTTTCAGCGAATAGCATTTTTTCACCAAAATTTGATGGTTGCGGTCGAGAATAGCTATTTTCGTCCATAGCTTAGATGAGGACCAGGTTCAGGCATGGCTTCATATCGGATTTGATTGGTTGTTTCGGCCTTGGAGATCTTGGTATCAGCGAGACGAGTGAGTGAAGAGAGGAATGATAGTGAAGACGGCGATCGATTTCATTGGGTATATCTCTGTATCATCTAATCCGTGGACGGTGATATTCATTTGTATACAAGCAAAAGTGAAAGAGGAAGAAGGATTATTTGCTAATGACAGTAAGTAGTTATTAATTAATTATTTGATATCAATTTAATGGTGACTTTTATATTTGCTATATCTTTTGCATACGAGGTCCGTATTGTATGTGGTTTCTTGTGTTGTGCTCGTATTGGCAATATCTACATTTTGGCATTAGTTTGGACAAATTTGGCTAAGGTGGGTGCTATTGTCTCACTTTACTATAATTGGTTGTTTATTGTCATATTGACGCTCGGGAATGATTTTTGGTTTTAAAACGTGATATTATTATTATACAGCAGCTATATTTTTATAAAAGAATATATAATTATTTTAAAATGATTTATAATGAATATCACTTATTTTCCCTCATCGTGCCATATTAGATTAGATCTACTATTAATTTTATTTCATGGATTATTATATTGTATGTATATTGTTTTTAATGAACGTATGGATGTTTGGATGTACTTTTGATTATTTGGATTGTCTATTATTTGGCTGTTTCAGTTGAAAATGCTGACTAGCGCTGATTTGATTTTAGGTAGCATCTTGTACGTTGGAGTTTTGCACATGAGGAAATCTAATGAACTTGATGAACTGTAGAAGAGGGTTCAGGATATGTGCCGATGGATCTGGATTTTAGAGTGAATGATGTAGGATGTTTCCGTTTGGTCTGTACTTAACCGTTCGATTAATTACAAGACCATGGTGGATGGTATTAACCATAGTAGAGTGTTCGATGTCCATCATTGTTATTGATTGATGATTTGGCCGATCAGTGGCTTTTACGTTGATGAGATATCATGATGCGTGGTGTGATGGTTTGTTCATGCGACCGGTTTCGAGATTTGATGTTATTACCTTACGACGAGCGATATTGATGGTGAGGCTGGGATGTGATGCGTCAACCTAGTGATATTGATGATGAGGTAGGGAAGTGGTGTTTTGACCTGGAGGTTTTGATGGTGAGGTTGGGATGTGGTGCTTTGACCTGGTAGTTTGATACTACAGATAATGCGTAACGACCCACTAATTTATCACTTTGATAAATTGTGTTTATTTTCAAATAAAAGATGATAATATAGATAATATCATTTCAAGTGATAATAAGTATTAGTAATCTAATTTTGAATAAATATAGTATTTTCCTCCAAATTTATATCGATAAGTGGCATCGTATTTAAATATAGATTTATTTAAACCAAATTATGATTTAATGATTTAATGATTTAATGATTTAATAATTGTTTTAATATCCAAATAATTATTTTGAATAATAATAGTTCATTTTGAATAGTTATAAAGTGATAATGTATCATTTATAATAGTTTTATAAAGATATATATTTGATTTGAAAATATAAGGAAAAATCGATAACGCTTTATCGGCGTAATAGCAATTATCATAAATAACTTTTAATGTTAACTTATATGGCTTTATAATTCAAATGTGATCATTTTAATTAGTTTAAAATGGGAAGGAATTTATTTTCAAATTTTGTTTACAAATATATGTACGTTAATAAATAAGTGAAAATGTGACCAATAATCGGTTCTCCGAATTTAAACGATTTAACCAACAAAAGTTGTTCGAAGACATTCGAAATGTTATGCACCTACATGTACATACATAATATTTTACATGCACAAGATAACATGCACACATATACATGATACATATATAAATATAAATATTACAAAAATAATTAAATAATTCAAAAGTTTAACCTTTAAATAACCATAAAGCAACCATCACTTCACAACACCACACTGCCACCTCACATCAACCATCACATGGCTTTGGGGGGAGGGGATCCTTGCGCTAGGGGCTAGAGGGGTGTGGGCTAGGAGCATTTAGGTAATTATGCAATATAATATTTTATTGTAAGTTTTATTTTTTGTAAATACCACCCCTTTTCTCACAAATTCTTAATACCATTTCACTTCTTCTGGCTCTACTTTTTCAAGCTTTCTAGGAGCTCTCTAATGGATTCTTATTCATAAAAAAATATTTTGTAAAAGTTAGAAAAAAAATACAACAAATAAAAGAAGAAAAACATATATACTAGTTTATAAATCCACTTCAAAACTAGTCCAAAACTCCTCCACTTCTCATCCAAAATCAACGACCACCACCACACACCACCTTGGCCGTGAACACCATCTCCATCAAAGCTAGGCCGAGCTCCTCCCTCGGTCGTAGGCTTGGTTTCGTTTGCTTTGTTCGATCTTAGCGGAGCTATAACCGATTTTCTATTTTCTCGAAGGGAAAATAAAGGTGAGAACTCCCAAAACTATTATAATATATGTAGGATAATTAGATGATATTTGCAAATCGATGTTTAATGTTCTTTGATCATCAAGTTTGGTTGATTTCATATGAATATTAAATATATGTGCAAGTCACGAAAATACACGTTGATAAGCACAAAGGAAATAACTTTCCTTGAATTAATGAAATGGTGTGTATGGAATTGTTAAATCTCTCTAAAAATGGTTTAAAATGAATATGAAATGTTTTATAAACATTTGAAAGTGTTTGGGTGAAGTTTTAAAAGAAGTGGAAAATTTAGTTAAAAATAGGCGCGTCGCGTAACGATAATTCGCGATTTCACGCCACAAAAGTCAAACAAGTGTAAAAGTTGGAATATAGCTCGGAATTCTTTGAGACAATAATTTTCTGAAATATGATATCCATAGTTTTCCAACAAAAAAATAAAATCGAGATTCCGATAAGAAAATTTTGAGATATGAGTAAAACAAGCTCTTTGAAATGTTTTAAAAGCGATTTGAGTAATAAAAACGAATTTTCAAATAATAAAAAGTCGTTTTGATCAATATAGCATAAAAATCATTTTCTATAACACTTTTTTGCAGCACTTTTCTATATTATTTTTGAAATATAGTTTTAAACTTAACAATTCTTTTCCAATTATTTTATACATATTTTTAAATGATTAATTAGTTGTTTTAAAGGTAATTTGTAGGATTTATGATATGATTAAATATTTTAATGGTTTAAAATCGATCAAGTAACTTGACCGCCTTGTGGGTGTTAGAGAAATAATGTCTCGGCTTGAGTTTGGAAAACAATTTTCCTGCTCTTACTGGCTATCCGGACTGGCCCGACTGATGAGATAGTAAATTTGATTTACTCGGATCGTAATTTTCAAAAGCATAAAGAATAATATTTTCCAGGTTTAAATAACTTGGATTTTATGGGGATAATCTTCTTATACTCGATATTAAAGCCCGAAGAGGGAACTCGTACTATTCGTGGAATTTAAAAAGTGATTTCATCGTTATTTCACCCATAGTGTTTGTTGAGTACAGAAATTGATATTGGGTAGAAGATGATTTCTATAATTTCTGCTCACTTAATATTTACTGGATTTAGGATTTACATCCTAGATAACTTGGTTTTAATCCAATCAAAATTATGAGTTTTAAGAAATAATTGTTAAGATTTAAATGAAATAATTTTGGAAATATTTTCCTAATTGAAAAGAAAAATGAAATGATTTCTAATTATTCAAATTAAAAGGGTTTTAAGTAATCAAAGGTTTTGATAGGAGAGGTTTAATAATTCCGTATATATCGTAAATAATGTTTTAGAAATATATATCTCCGAAAGAGATTTTTTTATAAAAAGAACTTAATCAATTAAAGAATGATTTCATATTCACAAAACCTTTTTTTTATCGATGATTAGTTCTAAGGAATCGGGTTTGGATCTAGGGTAATTCCTATCCGGAAACCACTTCGAACCAATGTATGCATTCAAAAAATGAAGACCTGATAGAGAGAACGAAGGATGAAGACCAAAGATCTTCGAGGTGAAAGGACTGCTTGTTGATAATTCTAGTTAGCTCCCAAATTCTAAAGTAGTAGTGGTCCCTTCATTTTTGGTACTCTTTTGGTTGCAAGGACTTCTCGCTACTAATCCTAGGGTTAATTCCCAACAAGTTGTGGTAGTGGAGTACATTCAGTTTCGTTCAGTCCGATCGAACTTGTATGGATGGATGTATGACATTGCATTCTTGAGATTTCATCATTGACTTCTATGAACATACATCTGTTTGGTGGCAGAGAAGGCAACTTCTCTTAGCTTAACATCCTTCTCTAAGACGTATGAGCTTGGAGGTTGTATGTTTGTGAAGTCAATAGGGATCGATGGAATGGCAGTGTGGCATTCAAAGAAAGATGATGTTCAATGAGAAAGGTAATCGCTACCTCAAGCCTCACACTTGAAAATGACCGAAACAGGGTAGATGGGCGGGGCTATTTGGTTCGCAACCATTAGGGTAGGATCATCCCCTTTTAGATATATTTCAACCCACTATGATGTTCGGGTTTAAATTAATGTGGATGTACGCTATGAGAGCCCTCGAATAGGTCGGTAACGATCGGGGTGATGACATATTTTGTACTGTCTAATGAGAAAGGTTGGCCGGTGTAGCGATCCTGAACTCGGCCTTCGAAAATCGGCACCCGTACTTCACTTGTACTCAAAATGCCGAAGATTCAAACGCCGAATCTGGTTCACCGGAGCTTATAACACCATTAAGTATAACAACACAGTGGAAGAAAAAAATGGATAATATCAAATACAACTAAAATGAATACAATATCCAGAATGATATACAACAATGATATGAATATGATACAACAATATCAGAGATAAATAAAGATGCTACAGCGGAAATAACAGAACTGATTACTCCAAATGATCTGAAAAGGAGCATGAATCCAACAACTCCAACATCAGCTCGAACCACCATCACGATGCGCAAAGATAAGAAAGTGCAGTCACGAGTGAACTCCAAGAACTGAACTAGCTCCAGATAATCTACTAAAACTGACTATCTAAAAAACCCAACTGTAGACTGTCCGTGTGCAAAATTGTGGGCACCCAGAGTTTAGGAAGGGAACAATAAACTCCGAGTAAGTCATTAGACTAGTGTGAGTAACAAAAACAGTTTATCTTAAAACAAACACAAAGAATTTTAAACATTGAAATCCGCAATGCTTTTGGAAAATGAAACTACCATAAGACCTCCCACCACACACACAATGCAATCGCAGACTTGGAGGAGATTTCTTCTTATGATAGTCAAATATGCTTACTACGCAAGAAAAACTCTTTTGATATTATTATTAGTGCATAGTGCAGAAAACATTTCGAAAATACAATATTAATCTTAGCCAGCATAGGTACCGTTATATTATGCCTGCTATAGCTGCCGCCTGAGGAGATAGGTTATACAACTGCAATCGTAAAAGGCTCGTATTGTTTCTTTGGATTTTCCAACAAATGGTAAGGCTAAGGAACTTCCTACTGCCACATGGGTATGCCTCTGGTGGGACGTCCCGAGAACTAACTAGCTCTCTGCCAACACAAGGCCGGGTTACCTCTTACACTAGGTAACTACTACACGAATATGCGACCCCCCGGTCCTTTGGGACCTTTATCCGAGCGCTCGATAACCAACAACATCACACAGTAATAAATATAGTGTGTCCACATGACTAAGTATCTGGGCTCCATACCATGATACCACCCTTTTCCAGAAGGAAATGACATACCCTAAAAGGCGCGACCCTCATAACCTTGCTGCATCATTCCTGTTTCGACCATTTCCAGTTTGTGAGGTTCGATGAGGTTTCGTCCACAAAGCTACGCTTTTTCACAAAGCCATGCTTTGATCAACAAATGATCAGCAAATGATCAGCAACACACACCAACACTCAGCATGCCACACTACCAAATTGGGAGTATATCACTGATAACCTTCAACTACATAACCTGTGAGCTCGTACGTCTCAGAGAAGGGTGTTAAGCTAAGAGAATAAATTTTCCGCCACCAAACAGAAATGTATTTGAAAGAAATCAGCTTTATATCTCAAAGTGTAATGTCAGACATACAACCATACAAGTCTGTTCCGGGTTCGAATAGAACCGAAGGCACTTCCAAAGAAGCCCTTGCAATCCGGGTATTCACAATCCCGATCGGATTTCCCATCACTTAGGAAATCTCTATACCGGCGCGACTCAGTGCGGAGACAATCGATAGGTTATCCTATCGTTCTCGCAAATACCCAGTCTTCAACACCGGTCTTCAAATGCAATCCACATACGACGTGTCATTATACGGAATGGGTTATATGACACAAAGGTCCTCTCCCGGCTAAACCGAATAATGAACGCAATATTTAAAAACATATGGATATTGGGATTTCAGTTAAGTCACAACTTATTACACAAAACTTTTCTTTCAAATGGTTTAAAACACATTACCATTTTAATCTTTTACACGAAAAGATTCATTTCACAAAGTTCACCCAGTTTCACAAAGATCCATTCATAGATTTTCAAAATCAATTTCCATTTCAATTTGATTAACTCATTTAATCTTTATATCAAAGATTTAATTGATAGCTTTCAAAGCATGTTTCCAAAGATTTATTCGTAACTTGGAAAACTATTTTCAATTCAAACTTGAAATTCCTTTAATTCAAATTGGAAATCCATTTCTTATATGAGAGCTTTTATCAGTTGAAAACAATTAGTTTCCCAAATCATTGAATTCAATTTAAAATATTGAATTCAAATTTAAATCAAATTATTAAATATCAAGTTTTATTAAGTTATTTAAAATAACTTTTACATTTGAAACTCATTTGCAAAGTCCTCAATTCCAATTTCCAAAACTATTTGGATTCAAGAATTTAACCTTTAAAATTGTCAAAAATCGGTGAATTAACTTATTTCCACGTGCAATCCATATTTGTGTGTGTATGGTGTAGTCCATGGGTTTCACACAGTAGTGCAACATCAATAAATCATCACAGATCAGAATACAGAAATATAGTTGATAAGCGGTATAACTATAACGCTTATCTTTTATTCACAGATCACAGATCACAGATATATAAGTCACAGATAATAATATTGCACTCATCCCAGATAAATAACTACAGTACAGATCACACACAAATCAGAATATATCACAAAGCATCAAAGATCAGAATATCAAACAATTCAATCATTTAGTCAAGTACAAAAATTCACAAGTAAATTTATTTATCAACTGATTAATTTAAATAAGATGTATCAATTATTAATCCGGGTTAATTATCATAAGTTAATTACAAATTATTTGAAATAAATCTTTCTTTCAAATTTATTAGTTAACCCTTAATTATTAACTAATCATTCTTAATTAATGAATCAATTAATCTTTAATTATCAAATTAATCTTAATTAATCATCATTATTAATTAATCCTTTAATTTATTAACAATAATTTACTCAAATTTCAAATCATCATTCAATTAATTACATTCAGTAATTATCTATTAATTACTTCTCTAAGTAATTATATTTTCCCAAATTATCAAGTGATTATTCTGAATTATGCTAAAAAATTTCACTTGAATTAATCAAGTTAACTCAATTGATTACACTAAATAAATTAATTCCTTGATTACTTATATTAAGTAATTATACTTAATGATTCCACACACGATCATTATCAAATTAATTTATCTAAATTCATTTTTAAAATTAGTCACATTAATTAATTGTTCAAATAATCTTAGTTAATGATTTCATTAACTATTAAATTTCTTTAATCACCTTTTTAAAGAAATTTTTTTATATTAATCATTTTTGATTATAAATTAATTAACCATTAGGAACTCATTCATTAATGAATTTTTAAATCATAAATCTTCATTTTTTTAAAGTAACACATTCATATTTATGATTTAATGATTATTTACAATATGGTTAAAACCATTCATTTCAAATTTTCATTTAAAACTTGATTTATTTCCAAAGTAAGTTTCAAAACTAACTTGAATTTATATTCAAACTTTAAATTTCAACTCAAGTTTAAACCTGGATTTATAAAATTGAAACCAGTTTCTTAAATTTGGAAACCAGACAGGCTGAAAGCCTGTAACAGTTCCTACCCGAGCTAATTTGAGTTAAACTCGAGCCTTGCTTCGAGTAAACAACTCGAATCACTCGAGTCCCACGCGAGAATTTCCCATCACTTCCAAGCAAAACAAATACCCAGACACCAGAGCTCGTGCACATCGCCTCTGGCAAACTCCGACCATCACCACGACTTCGAGCACGTCGACAATCACCTCCAGACCATGTTCCGACCAATCGAACCACGTCGTTGCCTCGAAAACGAAATCGAGGCAAATACCCAAATCTGGAAACAGTCTGGAACACCCACTTCAACCTGTCAACGCCTCATTCTCGGTGCTCCGACCACGAGAACATGTGAAACTCCGGCCTCGAGTTCATCAATGACCCAGCCACCATTACCCAAAAGCGCGAGCGACTCGATCATCTGTCGACAACAAACGAACCAAAATACATAGCCTCATCAAAATTAGGTTTATGAACTTCTTGCGTTTGCCGACGCCACCACGATCACCTGCAACCCCGACCAATATTTTTCCTAGGACCCCCGTAGGCTCCTCCATCTCCACGAACAACCCCGACCAACTCGACTCAGTCGATCACCAGAAATTGGTCAAAATCCAATTTTGGAGCAAAAATAAACTGCTCTTAAACCACTTGCTTAAAAATCATCAAACAAGATTTAAAAATCATGTCTTCCATTTAGGATTCAAGTTATATACTTGAATCAATGATTCGTGATACTCGAATTTTCCAGAAATTAAAGTTTTTACTGTAAAAACTTGATTTTTCATCCTATACACATTTTTAATTCATGAAACTATTTTTAAGTTATCATCCATACTTAAATACAACTAATTTATTTTAAAATCAAAGCCTAATGTTGATTAGGAAAGAAGAAATTAAATTTTTGATGTTGTTTGATACTCTGTAATGTAACAGAGAAGAGATATCACTGATATATGCATATACACAGAGCAATGGCAACATGGATTCAAGTTTAAATAGCTATATGTTACTCACCTTAAACATTTTTAGATTCCAGAAGCCTTCAAGTTGAAAGTTGAAATATTTTTAAACTTTGCAAAGTTGAAAACTGGTTTGAAGTTGTTAGCTGGAACTTCTTTCTTGTTCTCAGATTTTTCTTTGATTGGTTTGATGTTTTTAAGTTGAGATGTTTGTTTGATTATAAAGTGATATTATCTCAGTTTTCCCACAGTTAAAATGATGAACGGAAAACTGGAATGAAGTTTGTTAATGTATATAGGAAATGAGGTTTACAGGGTGTAAAAATTTGTACAAGGTGATCATTTATGTTGTACAATAGCGAGTGATATTTTCTTTGCTTTGGGGCTGATGGGTATTTGCATTAATTAGGCTTGTACCATATAAATTTTTATTTATAAATTTTCTTTCGGCTGTACAAAATATGAAGATGTTGATGTGGCTTCTTTGGTAAGCTTTTATACATGTATTTTTTTGTTTCTTTTGTTTACTTGTTTCATATTTTTTTCATATGTATTTGTTTTGTTTCTTTCTTTTGTTTGTTCTATCACCTTGTAATATAAGTGAGATTCTATTTTATTTTCTTTTTTTTTATTAATTTTGAATGCATTTCTATATTTAATACGTTGTTATAATTTATCTAATGTATTCATTTTATTTTGTTTTATAATTTATAATTTTTGTAATATAAATGAATATATTGTTTAATTTAACTAATGTGTTTACTATATAAATTTTTCTAAAATTTTATCTTATGTATTTTTATATTTATTTCTATCTCAATTATTTATTTCTAAATTTAATACTAATATTTTTTATATTCATTTGGTAATATCGGTAAATTTCTAGATTTTAGTTTACGTATTTATTTTATACTTTTATATCATATATTTTCATTTTTAAACCATTTATTTATGATTTAAATTCAAATCAAAAATATATATATATATATACATATATATATATAATTTTAAATTTACTCATATATGCCCAAATATATATATATATATATACACATTCACATATATATATACAATATTTTAAATTTAAATGATTTATACAGAATTTATTTTAATTCGGGGAAACTCACATCACTTTATCAATTAATTTAACAAATTTTTATTCAAAACTAAATTAATTATCAATTTAAATTCATATAAAATTCGGGGTCGTTACAACCTTCCCCCGTTAAAAGAATTTCGTCCTAGAAATTGCACAGTTCGTTTTATGAATTATCCACACACACAAAATAGACCAATGGCAACTCAAACTATACCAGTAAACACATGGATTCTTACAGATAATCCAAAATACACTTTATATTAAGCGTTACTAAGGGCATTCATACAGATGTTATAGTCATTCATCCAACCATACATATACATACATCTAGCATTCACGACATTCTGAGTCAAAATACATATATAAAGCATACACTACCCAAAAGGAAACATCCTAATCATCTACAGATCCTCACTATCAGAGCTTTCCCTTTTAGGCCCTGAAAATTCCCTGATCTCTGCCTCACTGTCTGATTCTGAAACTTCCACTGGATCAGGTACTACAGGGATAAAGCCTCCACCATCTAGTTCCTCAATGGCATTATCTAGATCCCAAATAATTGCTTCATCATCTTCTGATTCTACATAATACTCCTCAACTTCAAATTCTTCTTCGTCCTCAAACTCTTCCTCGTCCTCTTCGAGTCCTTCCTCGACCTCGAACTCTTCTTCATCGTTGAATACTTCCTCAGGTTCTTCTTCAGTTTCCTCCTTGGGCTCCTGATCTTCCTGAGGTTGTGGCTGCACAATAGGCTCCACTGGCACTTCCTCATCCATAGATGGCTCACCCAAGTCCTCATGAATCCTCCTGGTCAAACCATAATCACCAACTCTTCTGGCCTTTGAGGTTGCTCCGCCTCGGCTGATGCTATGGGTTCTCTACAACCAGAATCAAAATCCAAAGATATGATAGATGAAAGAAGATTCATCAAATCAAACTGAATATCTATTCTGCATTTGGCTTACCAAATCAAAATATCAACAATAGATACAAGAAAGAATATATTAAGTTTTTCACACTATACCCGGGTCATCCAGATCTACGAAATATGGAGTGATATCGGTTAGTTTGAAGGGATAACTAACCGTTCGTAGAATATATTCGGAATCCCAAAGAAATAGATATATAGATATAATCTGAAAACTTTTAGTTTAAAAACTAAAGTATACCTATTAACCATAGCAATCAAAACAATCGATTCATCTAAACAAACAATTCCGACTTATTTGGAGTTTATGTCCCATACAAATATATCGAATTTCTTCCTGGATCTACCAAGAACCATCGAAGAATTAAGGAAATATGACGAACAAAAGAGACTGATAGAGAAAAATTTGTTTCCACTGTTGCAGGGTATTGATCATTTATAGTCGTATTCCCCTGTCCCCTATCTCATCCTCTTCTTGCACTCATACTCACTATCAGCGGATAGTAAGAGAATTTACTGAGTTATACGAACGGATATCTTAGGGATTACTCATTCTAGGGTATACTTCACCCTATCTCTAATGAGTTACTTAATGTGTTATACTCCTGAGCTAAAGTTCAACCTTAGCTCTGATACCACTTGTAAGAGTCCTGAAACTCGGCCTTCGAAAATCGGCACCCGTACTTCACTTGTACTCAAAATGCTGAAGATTCTAACGCCGAATCTCTTTCACTGGAGCTTATAACACCATTAAGTATAACAACACAGCGGAAGGAAAAAACCGAATAATATCATATACAACTCAAATGAATACAATATCCAGACTGATATACAACAATGATATGAATATGATACAACAATATCAGAGATAAATAAAGATGCTACAGCGAAAACAACAGAACTGATAACTCCAAATGATCTGAAAAGGAGCATGAATCCAACAACTCCAACATCAGCTAGAACCACCATCACGATGCACAAAGATAAGCAAGTGCAGTCACGAGTGAACTCCAAAAACTGAACTAGCTCCAGATAATCTACTAAAACTGACTATTTGAAAAACCCAACTCTAGACTGACCGTGTGGAAAATTGTGGGCACCCAGAGTTTAGGAAGGGAACAATAAACTCCGAGTAAGTCATTAGACTGGTGTGAGTAACAAAAACAGTTTATCTTAAAACAAACACAAAGAATTTTAAACATTGAAATCCGCAATGCTTTTGGAAAATGAAACTACCATAAGACCTCCCACCACACACACAATGCAATCGCAGACTTGGAGGAGATTTCTTCTTATGATAGTCAAATATGCTTACTACGCAAGAAAAACTCTTTTGATATTATTATTAGTGCATAGTGCAGAAAACATTTCGAAAATACAATATTAATCTTAGCCAGCATAGGTACCGTTATATTATGCCTGCTATAGCTGCCGCCTGAGGAGACAGGTTATACAACTGCAATCGTAAAAGGCTCGTATTGTTTCTTTGGATTTTCCAACAAATGGTCAGGCTAAGGAACTTCCTACTGCCACATGAGTACGCCTCTGGCGGGACGTCCCAAGAACTAACTAGCTCTCTGCCAACACAAGGCCGGGTTACCTCTTACACTAGGTAACTACTACACGAATATGCCACCCCCGGCCTTTTGGGACCTTTATCCGAGCGCTCGATAACCAACAACATCACACAGTAATAAATATAGTGTGTCCACATGAGTAAGTATCTGGGCTCCATACCATGATACCACCCTTTTCCAGAAGGAAATGACATACCCTAAAGGGCGCGGCCCTCATAACCTTGCCGCATCATTCCTGTTTCGACCATTTCCGGTTTGTGAGGTTCGATGAGGTTTCGTCCACAAAGCTACGCTTTTTCACAAAGCCATGCTTTGATCAAAAAATGATCAGCAAATGATCAGCAACACACAGCAACACTTAGCATGCCACACTACCATATTGGGAGTATATCACTGATAACCTTCAACTACATAACCTGTGAGCTCGTACGTCTCAGAGAAGGGTGTTAAGCTAAGAGAATAAATTCTCCACCACCAAACAGAAATGTATTTGAAAGAAATCAGCTTTATATCTCAAAGTGTAATGTCAAACATACAACCATACAAGTTTGTTCCGGGTTTGAACAGAACCGAAGGCACTTCCAAATAAGCCCTTGCAATCCGGGTATTCACAATCCCGATCGGATTTCTCATCACTTAGGAAATCTCTATACCAGCGCGACTCAGTGCCGAGACAATCGATAAGTTATCCTATCATTCTCGCAAATACCCGGTCTTCAACACCGATCTTCAAATGCAATCCACATATGACGTGTCATTATTCGGAATGGGTTATATGACACAAAGGTCCTCTCCCGGCTAAACCGAATACTGAACGCAATATTTAAAAACATATGGATATTGGGATTTCAGTTAAGTCACAACTTATTACACAAAACTTTTCTTTCAAATGGTTTAAACACATTACCATTTTAAAATTTTACACGAAAAGATTCATTTCACAAAGTTCACCCAGTTTCACAAAGACCCATACACAGATTTTCCAAATCAATTTCCATTTCAATTGGATTAACTCATTTAATCTTTATATCAAAGATTTAATTGATAGCTTTCAAAGCACGTTTCCAAAGATTTATTCGTAACTTGGAAAGCTATTTTCAATTCAAACTTGAAATTCCTTTAATTCAAATTGGAAATCCATTTCTTATATGAGAGCTTTTATCAGTTGAAAACAATTAGTTTCCTAAATCATTGAATTCAATTTCAAATATTGAATTCAAATTTAAATCAAATTATTAAATATCAAGTTTTATTAAGTTATTTAAAATAACTTTTACACTTGAAACTCATTTGCAAAGTCCTCAATTCCAATTTCCAAAACTATTTGGATTCAAGAATTCAAACTTTAAAATTGTCAAAAATCGATGACTTAACTGATTTCCACATGAAATCCATATTTGTGTGTGTATGGTGTAGTCCAGGGGTTTCACACAGTAGTGCAACATCAATAAATCATCACAGATCAGAATACAGAAATATAGTTGATAAGCGGTATAACTATAACGCTTATCTTTTATTCACAGATCACTGATATATAAGTCACAGATAATAATATTGCACTCATCCCAGATAAATAACTACAGTACAGATCACACACAAATCAGAATATATCACAAAGCATCACAGATCAGAATATCAAACAATTCAATCATTTAATACAGTCCAAACATTCACAAGTAAATTTATTTATCAACTGATTAATTTAAATCAGATGTATCAATTATTAATCCGGGCTAATTATCATAAGTTAATTACAAATTATTTGAAATAAATCTTTCTTTCAAATTTATTAGTTAACCCATTATTATTAACTAATCATTCTTAATTAATGAATCAATTAATCTTTTATTATCAAATTAATCTTAATTAATCACCATTATTAATTAATCCTTTAATTTATTAACAATAATTTACTCAAATTTCAAATCATCATTCAATTAATTACATTCAGTAATTATCTATTAATTACTTCTCTAAGTAATTATATTTTCCCAAATTATCAAGTGATTATTCTGAATTATGCTAAAAAATTTAACTTGAATTAATCAAGTTAACTCAATTGATTACACTAAATAAATTAATTCCTTGATTACTTATATTAAGTAATTATACTTAATGATTCCACACATGATCATTATCAAATTAATTTATCTAAATTCATTGTTAAAATTAGTCACAGTAATTAATTGTTCAAATAATCTTAGTTAATGATTTCATTAACTATTAAATTTCTTTAATCGCCTTTTTAAAGAAAATTTCTTATATTAATCATTTTTTATTATAAATTAATTAACCATTAGGAACTCATTCATTAATGAATTTTGAAATCATAAATCTTTATTTTTTTAAAGTAACACATTCATATTTATGATTTAATGATTATTTACAATATGGTTAAAACCAATCATTTCAAATTTTCATTTAAAACTTGATTTATTTCCAAAGTAAGTTTCAAAACTAACTTGAATTTATATTCAAACTTTAAATTTCAACTCAAGTTTAAACCTGGATTTATAAAATTGAAACCAGTTTCTTAAATTTGGAAACCAGACAGGCTGAAAGCCTGTAACAATTCCTACCCGAGCTAATTTGAGTTAAACTCGAGCCTTGCTTCGAGTAAACAACTCGAATCACTCGAGTCCCACGCGAGAATTTCCTATCACTTCCAGGCAAAACAAATACCCAGATACAAGAGTTCGTGCACGTGCACATCGCCTCTGGCGAACTCCGACCATCACCACGACTTCGAGCACGTCGACAATCACCTCCAGACCATGTTCCGACCACTCGAACCACGTCGTTGCCTCGAAAACGAAATCGAGGCAAATACCCAAATTTGGAAACAGTCTGGAACACCCACTTCAACTTGTCAACACCTCGTTCTTGGCGCTCCGACCACGAGAACACGTGAAACTCCGGCCTCGACTTTATCAACGACCCAGCCACCATTACCCAAAATCACGAGCGACTCGATCTTCTGTCGACGACAAACGAACCAAAATACATAGCCTCGTCAAAATTAGGTTTACGAACTTCTCGCGTTCGCCGATGTCAAAAATAAACTGCTCTTAAACCACTTGCTTAAAAATCATCAAACAAGATTTAAAAATCATGTCTTCCATTTAGGATTCAAGTTATATACTTGAATCAATGATTCGTGATACTCGAATTTTCCAGAAATTAAAGTTTTTACTGTAAAAACTTGATTTTTCATCCTATACACATTTTTATCTCATGAAACTATTTTTAAGTTATCATCCATACTTAAATACAACTAATTTATTTTAAAATCAAAGCCTAATGTTGATTAGGAAAGAAGAAATTAAATTTTTGATGTTGTTTGATACTCTGTAATGTAACAGAGAAGAGATATCACTGATATATGCATATACACAGAGCAATGGCAACATGGATTCAATTTTAAATAGCTATATGTTACTCACCTTAAACATTTTTAGATTCCAGAAGCCTTCAAGTTGAAAGTTGAAATATTTTTAAACTTTGCAAAGTTGAAAACTGGTTTGAAGTTGTTAGCTGGAACTTCTTTCTTGTTCTCAGATTTTTCTTTGATTGCTTTGATGTTTTTAAGTTGAAATGTTTGTTTGATTATAAAGTGATATTATCTCAGTTTTCCCACAATTAAAACGATGAACGAAAAACTGGAATGAAATTTGTTAATGTATATAGGAAATGAGGTTTACAAGGTGTAAAAATTTGTACAAGGTGATAATTTAAGTTGTACAATAGCGAGTGATATTTTCTTTGCTTTGGGGCTGATGGGTATTTGCATTAATTAGGCTTGTACCATAAAAATTTTTATTTATAAATTTTCTTTCGACTGTACAAAATATGAAGATGTTGATGTGGCTTCTTTAGTAAGCTTTTATACATGTATTTTTTTGTTTCTTTTGTTTAGTTGTTTCATATTTTTTTCATATGTTTTTGTTTTGTTTCTTTCTTTTGTTCGTTCTATCACCTTCTAATATAAGTGAGATTCTATTTTATTTTCTTTTTCTTTTATTATTTTTGAATGCATTTCTATATTTAATACGTTGTTATAATTTATCTAATGTATTCATTTTATTTTGTTTTATAATTTATAATTTTTGTAATATAAATGAATATATTGTTTAATTTAACTAATGTGTTTACTATATAAATTTTTCTAAAATTTTATCTTATGTATTTTTATATTTATTTCTATCTCAATTATTTATTTCTAAATTTAAACTAATATTTTTTATATTCATTTGGTAATATAAGTAAATTTCTAGATTTTAGTTTGCGTATTTAATTTATACTTTTATATCATATATTTTCATTTTTAAACCATATATTTAAGATTTAAATTCAAATCATATATATATATATATATAATTTCAAATTTACTCATATATGCCCAAATATATATATATATACACACACACACACATTCACATATATATATACAATATTTTAAATTTAAATGATTTATACAGAATTTATTTTAATTCGGGGAAACTCGCATCACTTTATCAATTAATTTAACAAATTTTTATTCAAAACTAAATTAATTATCAATTTAAATTCATATAAAATTCGGGGTCGTTATAGCCGGTCATTTGTTGGTAGAGGGCAGATGTACTATGCCTCGGTACATTCCTCTAAATATGCATTGCTGGAAGGTAGTCCCTTCACATGGTCATTTGTATGGAGTCCATTCTCCAATAAGTGCATGTCATTTTATTTGTAGAACCCGCATTTGTAGTTAGTATTACTGGAATTTAATCAATGTAACAATTTTGGCTAAGATTGATAAGTTTACTTGCAAATGTTTTCAAAGATATTTCATAAAAAATAATACCAATTATTTTTATGCAAGAATGTTTGGTTATCATAAGGTAAAAGCTCGTTCGGTGTTTATGTGCAGTATGGTCTTATGAGATACCGTTTTGTTTTCCATATTTTGAGTTCTCACACCAGTCCCATGACTGACCTGGAGTTTATTTTCCCTTTCCTTAACCTTTGGGTGCCCTAATTTTCCATGGCAGCCTAGTAGTCAGGTTTAGTTTAGAAGAAAGCTGGATGAAGCTCGAAGCATGCATTCAGAAGATTTGTTATCTATTTCCACCACACTCTTGTACTATAGTATTCCGCATTTGTAAGGATAGGAATTTATAATTGTCCATGTTTTTAACTCTGATAAGTGTATTTTAATTTCTGCTATAAATATTATTTATTGAAATAGCATATGTGAGATTCTGTTATGTCTTTATTTGTATTTCTTACCCTTGAGAATCTGCTTCTCCAGCACTTGGATTTTCGGCATGTGAATACCGAGGATGTATAAGTGTCAATTTCTGGGAGTCGAAGAAATGGGTCCTCACATTTGTTATCAGAGCTTAGGTTGAGCGAATACATGAGCCTGATAAGGGTAAAAGACTCATCAAAGATAGGGTTAGTAATCACCTAGTGTGATTAACTCATTAGAGATAGGGTTAGTAATGCTCTAGAATGAGTTTGAGTACATATGAACGCGTATTTGTTATTAAAATATACAACTGAATTTGGTTTTATACGGAATCATTTTACTTAATATATATATATATATATATATATATATATATATATATATATATATATATGTATGTATGTATGTGTGACATCCCGGAAATTTTGGCAATATCAATTTAATAATCTGTGATAAAAATTAAATTGATTTGACAATAATTGTGAATAAAATTTGAAATGATTTAATAATTTTCTTTTAAATAAATATTTGACTGATATTTTATATTTTAAAAGCTGGTAAATTGTTTTCTGTTTATAATCTATATATATATATATATATCTGTATACACTGTAAATAGACAAGATCTGTTTTGAAAATTTATAAATAAAGATATGTTTTATTATTTTAATATTTTTGGTAAACTTTTGTTTTGGAAATAGTATGAAATAGTATAAATAAATGTAATATTTTATAATTAAGTTTTAAAATGAAATAACAAAAGTAAATTATATATATTAATGGTTTAAGTTCAAATATTATAAACATAAAAATAAAATGAAACATCTATAAACATAAGTATGTAAACTAGAAATAAATATATAAGTTAACAATGAAACAAATGCACATTAAACACCTTAAACAACACTCATTTACAATCCTCTGTCAAGCTAGAAATGTGCACAGACAAGTAAACATAACAAGATAACATCCATTAACATTTCAACTATGTTCCAAAGAATAAATAAAAATGATTACCAACTTCAAATATAAATATGGAAACATAAAGCTAGAAATAAATATATAAATTTACAATGAAACAAATGTATTAAACATCTTAAACAACATTCAATTACCATCTTTACAGACAAGTAAACATAATAAGTTGAACAAAGAAAAGAATCAAAGGCAAGTGAACAATGGAAAACAATATTATTTTTTTTATCACAATTCAAAATATAAGCAAGAAATAGAATACATAAGAAATTTCCAGCTTTTAAATATGATCTGCCTAGTCTAAAAGCTTGTATGGGATGGCATAGAAACTGATGTCGAATACAGATAGGCAGGCCTGGGAACGAGATAAGAAAGATCAAAGCAAAGCAAACTATAAAATATGAATGTTGTAGCTTGTTGTTGAAGTCACAGGCAAGAGTAAAATATGAGATAAGTATGAATAAACAAACCATAAAGTACATAACAATTAATGCTCCATTTCTTTGCAGCCAACAAATCCTGTTCGAGTTGCATAAATTTCTTTTCAGCCTCCATACTTCACAAAAATATCTCTGACCCTTATAAAGAAAATATATGGAACCTGTAACTCCTTCTATATTGCAAACTGTAAACTATTTTCCCATATCATCTTTCTCACTTCCAGTTCGAGTTAAGCAAATACAAATTGAAACTCCAATTTTTTATCTCAAAACAAGCTTCAACAAATATCAAGCAACTAAACAAGCAAGGTGATTGGCCAGAGAGTTTCAAAGAAAACATTTTCCAGATTTCAAATTCAAACTGTTTTCAAAGGATAACATGCTCTGTTCTTCTTCTCTGCCTTTTACAAATCTTTGTGAGTAACTTTTATTTTAAAACTTATAACTTTGGTTAAAATGACATGTTTTCTATGTGATGACATGTATCTTGTCTGTGCATATCTGTGTCTGCTCTGAAATTTTATGTTGCATGATGTTCTTCTTTTAAGTAGAATGGTAAAACAACTCCCTTCTCTTTTGATCTAGCAATTATTGAATGAAGATACAAGCAACCAGTGGTTGTTTAACTATAACTTGGATGATAAAATTTATATAAGATAAACTGTCTTGAAAATTTACTCTGGAAACCAAGGAGACAGGGTTCAACCTCAATCAAGTTTAAAAACAAACTTCTTGTTTTAAGTATTCAAGGGTATAGGGTGAAACTACATACGAAATCAAGATTTTTAAAACAAGTTTTATGATTTTTAATGCTGGGGTTGAAGAGCAGTTCTAGATGCACTGTTTTAAGCTTTTTAAGCTGCCGTGGGTGATCTCGACAACTAGGGATGTCGAATTTCGGTCTGGAAGTAGAGGAGCGATCGAGGGTTCTAGGAAAAATGCTCGAAGGTTGAACGACGCTTTGTGGTGGCAGTGGGAGGTGTTCGAACTAGGGTGACCTAATTTTGGTCGTGCTGAAAGATTTGATTAATTCTTCCTCTCTGAAGTATCGAGTGCGATAAGGCTTCTGGAAGTGGATTCGTGGGGGTTTGGCGATGATATGGCTGAAGCTACGAAGCTTCTGATGATCGGAATTGGTAGTGCGTGGCAAATAGGTAGGTCGAGGTTGGGTTCCAGTGATCTTTAAAGAACCTCGATTTTGATTTCGATTGTGTTTGGCAATTCTGGGTGGTTGGAAGGTTGGTGGGGGTCGATGTCGATGGGATGAAGGCGGCGATGATGGTCGGAGGTGGACCGGTTACCTGTGCACGTGTACTGGTGAGTGTTCTGGTGGTTGTGTATTCGTGGTGATGACAGGAAGTGGACTCGAGAATTTCTCGAGTAGAACGTGATTTGCTCGGGTGGAATGGTAAGTTGCCTCGAAGTGAAATAGGGGCTGTCTCGAGTAAGCCTGTTATTCTCAAATTCGACAGTGCACAGGGTAACTCGAGTACGTACTCGAGTAAGTTGCAGTCTGGCTCGGGAAATCTGATGTTTTTCTCGAAGCAAAACAAAGGGGACTCGGGTTATATTGTTTCCAGTTTTAACATCGACCAGATTTACAGTTTTAAATTGTTAAAGTTTTAAATTTTTAAATCCAGTTAAACTGAGTTAATTTTAAGTGTTAATTCCAGATTTTTGAAGAAAAAATATAAATCTAAATAAGTAAATATTTGGACTTAAGTGAAATTGTTTTAAAAATCTTTTTATAACTAAGTGTTATTTTTAATTTGAAATTTTAAGTTTTTAAAAGAGATAGTTTTATAAAATGAACAAAGTTTAAATTTGTGTTCCTTCAAACTTGGAAATTTTAAATGGAAGTTCAAAGAGAAAGATGGAATTTAATCAATTATGAAGATGAATTTTTCTTTAAGTTAATAAAGATTAAAGGTTTAAATTCTGTAACCATTAACAAATGAGGATGATAGTTGACAGTTTGAATTGATAAATTTGAAATTGAAACTAAATGAGTTAATTCAAGTTTAAAGATGAATTAAATAATTAATTTGAAGTTATAAGTCCTAAGGTATTAAATTACGATTTTATAATGGAATATGTAATTAATATGTTATTAAGAAATCATAGATTAATCTCAAATCAATTATTGAATAATAGATTGAACTTATAATTAAAAATAATTAATGTAAGTTAATTATTTAGAATATTAAATAAATGTTAACCAGATTAATTTATAATTAATTGATTGATTTTAATAATTGATTGGATATATAAATTTAACAATCAACATTGTAATTGTTAAATATAATTAATAAATGGAAAGTAATTAAGAAATTAATTACTTGAGTAAATTGAGTTAATTAATTTATTTTAATAAATTTGGATTAATCAAATTGATTGGGTGATAATTATAATTACTTAGAGAAGTAATTAGAGAATAATTACTGGATGTAATTAACGGGATGTTGTTTTATGAATAAAGAAATTTGAGTATAATTACTTTGTAAGATTTATCAAAGGATTAAATTGAAATAATTAATTATGGAATGTAATTAATAAAGTAATTAAGAAGTTAATTTCTATATGTGATTAATCAAGAGTGATTAGTATTTCGGGTTAATTTGAAATAAATTTCTTTGATATAATGAAATTGGAAATGTAATTTGAGATCATTAATTAATATAATTAATATGGAATTAAATGGATTCATCTAGTGTAATTAATAAATGGAAGATTTATTAATGTAATAAATTAAATAATATAATTAACTTTATTTAATTAATAAATGTGGTAATGTAAAGATTTATTTCTATCTGTGATTAAAAATAATTAATCTGGGAAATAATTTAAAGGATAATTTCTTCAATGTAATTAAGGGAAATTAATCAGGGATGATTAATTAAATGGACTAATGGGATGGTGATTAATTAATTGGTTGAAAAATTAATTAATAGAAATATAAGCAAGTTAATAATGATGTAGTAATTAATTTAATTTATTTTAAATTAATTAAAAAGATAAGGTAATTAATTTAATTTATTTTAAATTAATTATCAACGATGTGATTAGTAATCCTTGCTTATGTATGATGATTGATTGATATCCCATTTATTGATTGGTTGTGATCTCAGATATGAGATCAGTAATATCTGTTGTGATATGGATGTTTGATTGATGTATGGTGATGATATAGTTTATTCATATATGCTGATATGTGTATCATCCATCTATGATATTGTGATTTATCTATCTGTGTTGATATAGATAATTAAATTGAATTGTTTTAACTTTAAAACAACTTGGCCTTAAAAGACACGTTTTGGATTCGATGAGACCGGGATCGGGTTTCCATATACCGGGATTCCAGGTCTGGAGACCCGAAAACCACATCGATCCAAATTAACGTTAGGTCGTGAAATCCAGGTGGAGCAAGTGAAGACTCGAGGTATAAGGACTATACGTCAGTATAACTCTGTGGGTGGTTCCGTAATGAGTTTGACAGTGATAGTACTTATAGATTCGAGATGGTGATTCAGAGTGCAAGGGTTATTGTCGTTAACTCTGAGGGTGATTCCAATACGAGTGTAACGAGATAATGCCTTCGGTTTCGTTCGAACCCGGAACGAACTTGTATGGATTGAATGCTTTCAGCACATCGTCAGGTGGACGATGAGCATTCTAAGTGATGAGTTCTATTCAGGTAATCGTGACCTCAAGCCTCATCAACCGGGAATGGCTAAAACAGGGGAGGTGCAGCAAAGCTTCGTGGGTAGCACCCAAATTGAGAGCAAGATATACTCCTGTCTAGATGTCCCTTTATATTCGATTGTGTGGGCAGTTGATTGCAACAACTGCTGGGGTTGTCTTGTTTGGAACTGTTCAGTAAGGAACGGGTCCGGCTTTGTGTTGCAGGGGACTTAGGGTGGGTCCTCGGTACGGTGATCTAGGCCACGTACTGTGACGGGCGGTACCCCAGTAGCCCAGCCATTGTATGGAATCCAAAATCCAATAAGTGCCTTCGGATTTGATTGTAAACCTAGTATGCTGGAATTTAATGAATGTAACAATTTCGGCTATTTTCTATTTACTTGAAAACCCTAGACACTATTATAATATCACTGGATTTCCTATCAAATGTTTTGGTTAGCGTAAGGTAAAAACTTACCCGTGTTTATTTGTGGGAAGTCTTACGTGATACCCTTTTCTTTTTAAAATGATTTTCAAAGTTAAACAACTTTAACCGGTTACTCATACCAGACCCATGTCTGACCCGAAGTTTATTTCTGTTTTTCATAAACTCTCGGGTACCCAAATTTTTACGGGTAGCCAAGGGATTCAGGTTAGCTTTGACGAATTCTGGAGGAGCAATGGAGCAGGAGGCTTCAGCGTATAGATATATATTGGTTCCGCTGTGTCAGTGTTATTCTGTATATTCCGCTGTGTTGTATCTCTGTGATGTGTGAGTTGTATTAACTAGACAGGTGTTATAACTGTCTAGTATGTGTTGTATTATCTGTGTACTCAGATGTATATGATATTTATGTGATATATTATATTTTATTCGTTCCGCTGTTGAGATTCTGTTGTTGTTTCTTCTTCTTCTCTTTCTTTTCTACTTTCTCACCTCTTTCTTTTCTTAAAACGATACGTCTTCCTGGGCGTAGGAAGTCGGGTCGTGACAGTTGGTATCCGAGCACTAGGTTGAGCGAATACCTAGGCTCTTTAGTGATTTCTTTCTTGAGAGAGCGTACTTGTAATTTTTATATATATATTTATTTATTTCTACCTATCTGTTGGATTTACCTGTTCGGGTTTTCCAACATAAGTTATAAAGGTAGATAGGATAGTGGTGTGTGTAACACGACTACCGATGGTTAGAGTTTGTTGAGGTTGGAAGTGTATCTGTCGAGACGGTAGACCCAATACTGTCTCGAGTGATCTTTGCTGTGGTGTAAGGATTTTATTGAACTCTGAAGGAAATCTGTTAAGGATTCGGAGTCCAGCATTTAAGTGTAAGATGATCGCGCTAGTGTGAGCGGATTTTCGAGAGTTTGGATGAGCTGGAGTTGGATCTGTTAGTTAGGTTGAAGCAAGTAGTGATATTTTGATCTCTCGAGGATATAGTGGCTGTGTGATGAGGCGCAGTGACTGTGGATATCTCCGAAGATATTTCTTTGGGATGAGTTAAGGTAGTGAATCTGTTTCGGGGTTGTGGTTGTGTTCAGCAGGATGTTTCTGGTTGTGTGTGGTCCGAGTTTCTCGAAGAGCTTTGAATTAGATATTTCTTGGCATTGATGTCAGCGGTATAGCTCGAGTTTTCTGTGTGTTGGCAAGAAGTTTTCTAGCTTAGTAGGAGTCCAGAAGCAGTCGAGTGGTTCCGTTCTTTCGTTGAATTGGCCAGTTAGGTGTAAGCTGTTCTGTTGGGTAAGTGAGGACAGTTTTCTTTGGGATTAGGCCAGATTAATCGCAAAAGTGACTTGCGATAGTTTGAGCGTTCTCTTGTGTTTTGGAGATTCTTCTTTTTGGATGTCTTCAGGGAGTCAGAAGTTGTCGGCATCTGGAGTTTGAGTTTGGTATCGGCTGGATTTCAAAAGTGATATAGATGGTTCAGCTTAGTAGTAGGATGGTTTGAGTTGGGTGAAGCAGCTCAGTTTGGTGGAACTTCTGAGTTTTGTTTTGGATCTGTTGAACCATATTTCTGGAATTGTTGAGAAGCTTACCAGTTGTGATTGCTGACTGATGGTTGCAAAGCCTAGGTCCGTCATATTTGGTATCAGTGGGAGTTGTGCTTATGTGCATCATCTATATTTCATCTGTTTCAGATCAGAGTAGCGCAGTGGAAGCATGGTGGCAGTAGTTCAGTGTGGAAGAAATTGGATATTGCAGTGTTTGGATTAGAGAGTTTCTACAGGAAATTTTTCAGGATCTGAGATCCGTTTGGAGTACACCTGCTTATCTTTTCTAGATGGGAGAAGTGAGATCTATTTTCTGATTTTGAGATCGAGTTGGTGTTCTGAGTTTTGGAGGAAAGATCATTTTGATGATTGTTTGGTCCAGTTTGTTTCTGAGGGGCATCAGCGAGGATGAGCTGATCAGGAAGATGTAGGAGACCCAGGATCGTCTGAAAAGTTGTGTGGATAAGAATCGAAGAAGTTTGGAATTCGAAGTTGGAGACTTCGTTGTTATTGGAGTTTTCTCTGATTCAAGGAGCTTTTAGTTTGTTAGATGTGGAAAACCAACTCCGAGATATTATGGATCTTTTCTGTGGTTCTTCTGAGGATAAGTGTTGGGTCTTCAGATTTGAACTGTCAGTTTGGATGACTGGAATTCATTGTATTTCACGTATTCTCTGAGGGAGTACGTACGAATTCTATCTCTGGTTGTAGAACCAGCAGTTCGGGGGCTTTGTTATTGAGTCAGGCTCATCTATAGTCGGATATCTTGTCTTGTTATGCAGATCCAGCTAAGGGGTAGCTCTGTAGCTTAGTAGTATTGATTGTTTGGATTCTATAGAGCGAGTAACCCGGTATTTATACTCGGGGAAACTCAAGAGAATTCTAACCAGAATTTTATCTGGATAATTAGATTTGTTTGTTTGGTTGCCATGGTTGTTAGCATATGTTTGATATGTGCTTATGTTTTAAAATTAAATTTTTAATTGGATTATTAAATTACCTTTGTTTAAATTTCGGGGACGAAATTCTTTTAAGGGGGGAGGAATGTGACATCCCGGAAATTTTGGCAATATCAATTTAATAATCTGTGATAAAAATTAAATTGATTTGACAATAATTGTGAATAAAATTTGAAATGATTTAATAATTTTCTTTTAAATAAATATTTGACTGATATTTTATATTTTAAAAGCTGGTAAATTGTTTTCTGTTTATAATCTATATATATATATCTGTATACACTGTAAATAGACAAGATCTGTTTTGAAAATTTATAAATAAAGATATGTTTTATTATTTTAATATTTTTGGTAAACTTTTGTTTTGGAAATAGTATGAAATAGTATAAATAAATGTAATATTTTATAATTAAGTTTTAAAATGAAATAACAAAAGTAAATTATATATATTAATGGTTTAAGTTCAAATATTATAAACATAAAATAAAATGAAACATCTATAAACATAAGTATGTAAACTAGAAATAAATATATAAGTTAACAATGAAACAAATGCACATTAAACACCTTAAACAACACTCATTTACAATCCTCTGTCAAGCTAGAAATGTGCACAGACAAGTAAACATAACAAGATAACATCCATTAACATTTCAACTATGTTCCAAAGAATAAATAAAAATGATTACCAACTTCAAATATAAATATGGAAACATAAAGCTAGAAATAAATATATAAATTTACAATGAAACAAATGTATTAAACATCTTAAACAACATTCAATTACCATCTTTACAGACAAGTAAACATAATAAGTTGAACAAAGAAAAGAATCAAAGGCAAGTGAACAATGGAAAACAATATTATTTTTTTTATCACAATTCAAAATATAAGCAAGAAATAGAATACATAAGAAATTTCCAGCTTTTAAATATGATCTGCCTAGTCTAAAAGCTTGTATGGGATGGCATAGAAACTGATGTCGAATACAGATAGGCAGGCCTGGGAACGAGATAAGAAAGATCAAAGCAAAGCAAACTATAAAATATGAATGTTGTAGCTTGTTGTTGAAGTCACAGGCAAGAGTAAAATATGAGATAAGTATGAATAAACAAACCATAAAGTACATAACAATTAATGCTCCATTTCTTTGCAGCCAACAAATCCTGTTCGAGTTGCATAAATTTCTTTTCAGCCTCCATACTTCACAAAAATATCTCTGACCCTTATAAAGAAAATATATGGAACCTGTAACTCCTTCTATATTGCAAACCGTAAACTATTTTCCCATATCATCTTTCTCACTTCCAGTTCGAGTTAAGCAAATACAAATTGAAACTCCATTTTTTTATCTCAAAACAAGCTTCAACAAATATCAAGCAACTAAACAAGCAAGGTGATTGGCCAGAGAGTTTCAAGGAAAACATTTTCCAGATTTCAAATTCAAACTGTTTTCAAAGGATAACATGCTCTGTTCTTCTTCTCTGCCTTTTACAAATCTTTGTGAGTAACTTTTATTTTAAAACTTATAACTTTGGTTAAAATGACATGTTTTCTATGTGATGACATGTATCTTGTCTGTGCATATCTGTGTCTGCTCTGAAATTTTATGTTGCATGATGTTCTTCTTTTAAGTAGAATGGTAAAACAACTCCCTTCTCTTTTGATCTAGCAATTATTGAATGAAGATACAAGCAACCAGTGGTTGTTTAACTATAACTTGGATGATAAAATTTATATAAGATAAACTGTCTTGAAAATTTACTCTGGAAACCAAGGAGACAGGGTTCAACCTCAATCAAGTTTAAAAACAAACTTCTTGTTTTAAGTATTCAAGGGTATAGGGTGAAACTACATACGAAATCAAGATTTTTAAAACAAGTTTTATGATTTTTAATGCTGGGGTTGAAGAGCAGTTCTAGATGCACTGTTTTAAGCTTTTTAAGCTGCCGTGGGTGATCTCGACAACTAGGGATGTCGAACTTCGGTCTGGAAGTAGAGGAGCGATCGAGGGTTCTAGGAAAAATGCTCGGAGGTTGAACGACGCTTTGTGGTGGCAGTGGGAGGTGTTCGAACTAGGGTGACCTAATTTTGGTCGTGCTGAAAGACTTGATTAATTCTTCCTCTCTGAAGTATCGAGTGCGATAAGGCTTCTGGAAGTGAATTCGTGGGGGTTTGGCGATGATATGGCTGAAGCTACGAAGCTTCTGATGATCGGAATTGGTAGTGCGTGGCAAATAGGTAGGTCGAGGTTGGGTTCCAGTGATCTTAGAAGAACCTCGATTTTGATTTCGATTGTGTTTGGCAATTCTGGGTGGTTGGAAGGTTGGTGGGGGTCGATGTCGATGGGATGAAGGCGGCGATGATGGTCGGAGGTGGACCGGTTACCTGTGCACGTGTACGGGTGAGTGTTCTGGTGGTTGTGTATTCGTGGTGATGACAGGAAGTGGACTCGAGAATTTCTCGAGTAGAACGTGATTTGCTCGGGTGGAATGGTAAGTTGCCTCGAAGTGAAATAGGGGCTGTCTCGAGTAAGCCTGTTATTCTCAAATTCGACAGTGCACAGGGTAACTCGAGTACGTACTCGAGTAAGTTGCAGTCTGGCTCGGGAAATCTGATGTTTTTCTCGAAGCAAAACAAAGGGGACTCGGGTTATATTGTTTCCAGTTTTAACATCGACTAGATTTACAGTTTTAAATTGTTAAAGTTTTAAATTTTTAAATCCAGTTAAACTGAGTTAAATTTAAGTGTTAATTCCAGATTTTTGAAGAAAAAATATAAATCTAAATAAGTAAATATTTGGACTTAAGTGAAATTGTTTTAAAAATCTTTTTATAACTAAGTGTTATTTTTAATTTGAAATTTTAAGTTTTTAAAAGAGATAGTTTTATAAAATGAACAAAGTTTAAATTTGTGTTCCTTCAAACTTGGAAATTTTAAATGGAAGTTCAAAGAGAAAGATGGAATTTAATCAATTATGAAGATGAATTTTTCTTTAAGTTAATAAAGATTAAAGGTTTAAATTCTGTAACCATTAACAAATGAGGATGATAGTTGATAGTTTGAATTGATAAATTTGAAATTGAAACTAAATGAGTTAATTCAAGTTTAAAGATGAATTAAATAATTAATTTGAAGTTATAAGTCCTAAGGTATTAAATTACGATTTTATAATGGAATATGTAATTAATATGTTATTAAGAAATCATAGATTAATCTCAAATCAATTATTGAATAATAGATTGAACTTATAATTAAAAATAATTAATGTAAGTTAATTATTTAGAATATTAAATAAATGTTAACCAGATTAATTTATAATTAATTGATTGATTTTAATAATTGATTGGATATATAAATTTAGCAATCAACATTGTAATTGTTAAATATAATTAATAAATGGAAAGTAATTAAGAAATTAATTACTTGAGTAAATTGAGTTAATTAATTTATTTTAATAAATTTGGATTAATCAAATTGATTGGGTGATAATTATAATTACTTAGAGAAGTAATTAGAGAATAATTACTGGATGTAATTAACGGGATGTTGTTTTATGAATAAAGAAATTTGAGTATAATTACTTTGTAAGATTTATCAAAGGATTAAATTGAAATAATTAATTATGGAATGTAATTAATAAAGTAATTAAGAAGTTAATTTCTATATGTGATTAATCAAGAGTGATTAGTATTTCGGGTTAATTTGAAATAAATTTCTTTGATATAATGAAATTGGAAATGTAATTTGAGATCATTAATTAATATAATTAATATGGAATTAAATGGATTCATCTAGTGTAATTAATAAATGGAAGATTTATTAATGTAATAAATTAAATAATATAATTAACTTTATTTAATTAATAAATGTGGTAATGTAAAGATTTATTTCTATCTGTGATTAAAAATAATTAATCTGGGAAATAATTTAAAGGATAATTTCTTCAATGTAATTAAGGGAAATTAATCAGGGATGATTAATTAAATGGAATAATGGGATGGTGATTAATTAATTGGTTGAAAAATTAATTAATAGAAATATAAGCAAGTTAATAATGATGTAGTAATTAATTTAATTTATTTTAAATTAATTAAAAAGATAAGGTAATTAATTTAATTTATTTTAAATTAATTATCAACGATGTGATTAGTAATCCTTGCTTATGTATGATGATTGATTGATATCCCATTTATTGATTGGTTGTGATCTCAGATATGAGATCAGTAATATCTGTTGTGATATGGATGTTTGATTGATGTATGGTGATGATATAGTTTATTCATATATGCTGATATGTGTATCATCCATCTATGATATTGTGATTTATCTATCTGTGTTGATATAGATAATTAAATTGAATTGTTTTAACTTTAAAACAACTTGGCCTTAAAAGACACGTTTTGGATTCGATGAGACCGGGATCGGGTTTCCATATACCGGGATTCCAGGTCTGGAGACCCGAAAACCACATCGATCCAAATTAACGTTAGGTCGTGAAATCCAGGTGGAGCAAGTGAAGACTCGAGGTATAAGGACTATACGTCAGTATAACTCTGTGGGTGGTTCCGTAATGAGTTTGACAGTGATAGTACTTATAGATTCGAGATGGTGATTCAGAGTGCAAGGGTTATTGTCGTTAACTCTGAGGGTGATTCCAATACGAGTGTAACGAGATAATGCCTTCGGTTTCGTTCGAACCCGGAACGAACTTGTATGGATTGAATGCTTTCAGCACATCGTCAGGTGGACGATGAGCATTCTAAGTGATGAGTTCTATTCAGGTAATCGTGACCTCAAGCCTCATCAACCGGGAATGGCTAAAACAGGGGAGGTGCAGCAAAGCTTCATGGGTAGCACCCACATTGAGAGCAAGATATACTCCTGTCTAGATGTCCCTTTATATTCGATTGTGTGGGCAGTTGATTGCAACAACTGCTGGGGTTGTCTTGTTTGGAACTGTTCAGTAAGGAACGGGTCCGGCTTTGTGTTGCAGGGGACTTAGGGTGGGTCCTCGGTACGGTGATCTAGGCCACGTACTGTGACGGGCGGTACCCCAGTAGCCCAGCCATTGTATGGAATCCAAAATCCAATAAGTGCCTTCGGATTTGATTGTAAACCTAGTATGCTGGAATTTAATGAATGTAACAATTTCGGCTATTTTCTATTTACTTGAAAACCCTAGACACTATTATAATATCACTGGATTTCCTATCAAATGTTTTGGTTAGCGTAAGGTAAAAACTTACCCGTGTTTATTTGTGGGAAGTCTTACGTGATACCCTTTTCTTTTTAAAATGATTTTCAAAGTTAAACAACTTTAACCGGTTACTCATACCAGACCCATGTCTGACCCGAAGTTTATTTCTGTTTTTCATAAACTCTCGGGTACCCAAATTTTTACGGGTAGCCAAGGGATTCAGGTTAGCTTTGACGAATTCTGGAGGAGCAATGGAGCAGGAGGCTTCAGCGTATAGATATATATTGGTTCCGCTGTGTCAGTGTTATTCTGTATATTCCGCTGTGTTGTATCTCTATGATGTGTGAGTTGTATTAACTAGACAGGTGTTATAACTGTCTAGTATGTGTTGTATTATCTGTGTACTCAGATGTATATGATATTTATGTGATATATTATATTTTATTCGTTCCGCTGTTGAGATTCTGTTGTTGTTTCTTCTTCTTCTCTTTCTTTTCTACTTTCTCACCTCTTTCTTTTCTTAAAACGATACGTCTTCCTGGGCGTAGGAAGTCGGGTCGTGACAGTATGTATTTGAAGAGAAAAGAACATTTTTTCTGAGTATTGACCAAACCACGCTACCTAAAGAATATGCTAGCAATTACCTACAACTTGTGTCTAGAAGAATGATTGTTTGCCTTGTCGATACCGTATAGGGGAAGTTACGGGAAAGGGGAGTCCTCTAGTGAGAATTGGGGTGAGAAGAATAACCTCATAGTTATCTCTAGCGACGAAGAGGAACAGCCAGAATATCTGCCTTGCAATGTTGGGTTTCCGATCGAGGAAGAATATGCCCCATACACACGTAAGGATGAAGATGGATACCCTGTTGCCAGAATGCTTATACCGCCCCCAGCTCCAGAAGTAATTATGATCTCTAGCAACGATGAACCCGGACAGGCTTGGAGGGAAATTAGGTAGCAGATCCTGCTAGCTCCATTTTGGAATCGATAGAAGAGATTGAGCCAATGGAAGAGGAATCAGAACCCATGGAAGAAGAAATAGAGCTGATGGAGGAGGAACAAGAACCAATGGAAGACCCTGATGCTATCATATCAAGAGAGTGCAGCAATGTAGTATGGGAGAAGGATCGTCCAGTTCATATATAAACTGGAATGTAATAATGAAGAGAAGGGAAAAGAAGAAAAAGAGGAGGGAGTCGGAGAATTTGAAAACCCTTGGGAGGAAAACGTGCAAGGCTTGGAAGATTTAGATGAGGGAGAAATCATTCCTCGAATACCAGCCGGCATGGGACATGTCCCATGGAACTAGCCATGGCTACCCCAGGGAATGGGAGAGGCATAGGAGGAAGAAAGGCAACGAGGCCAACGACAAGCTATGCAATGAGGAAGAAGGAGAAGGTGAAGTGACAATTGATCTGGGATGTTGGAGTCCACCGTTATCTTTGGACTTGGAAGAATAAGATGGTTATTTTGATGTAGTTTTTTGAACTGTATTAGTGTAAGGAAGGAAGGGGAAATCTTCTTTTTTGACCCTAGCTTCAAAAAATTTAAATGATGTAAGAACGCGAGGATTTATAATATGATAATGTCCTAACTTTTCATTAGTACCGATCTTTCAAATAAATATTTAAGTTATTAATGAATGGTTTTGGGGATTGTAGTAAATGATGTTTTAGCATCATTTGTTTTTAAACCCTTGAATGACACTTTGGAAGAAATTATGAACATATATTTTGATTTGTAATAATGGAATTTTAAAGATAATAACAAGTATTAAAGTCTTTTATAAAAAGATGGAAAATATTAAAATTAACATGGCATAAGCAAAGAGAATTTATATATAGACAAAGCAAGTTTTAATTAATAAAAGAGTATTAATTGACAAAGTAAGTTTTAAATAATAAAGGAAGTTTTCACATTTGATTTTGATCAAAGGAAGTTTGTGGTGATGTATCAATTTAATAAATTATTTTTAAATATTTGGAAAAAAGAAAAGAAAATGTAAAGTGGTATCTTTATAAAAGTTTTAATATAGAATAGAAAATTTATGAAATGTTTTCATAAAAATTACGAAAGACTAATAAATACATAAGAAGTATGTGGATTATTTCGTCGCATGATTTAATCTAAGATTCGAGTACAAAACTTTGACGTGTTTTGACACTTATCTGAAAGAAGATTTATCACTCCATTCTTAACGACGAACATTAATGGGGGTTTATGGTTAGATGCTTGAGTTTTCTATCATAGTTGAGAGCTATGCAAGGAGAACTAAAGTTCTGATCAGAAAGCCTGGTCAAAGTCCGCACTAAAGGATCAAGGGATCAATGATAGTTCGGAAGTAAAGGTGTGAATTCGAATCAGATATTATGTATAGATGATCTATATACATCGTACGAAAATGAGCTAAAAATTAATATTTTGGGCAAACCTTTGGGTTTTGTTTTAGATAATTTCGGAGAAAAAATTCTATTAAGGAGGAAAGTCCGTAACGACCCGCCAATTTATCACTTTGAAAAATTGTATTTATTTTTAAATAAAAGATGATAATACAGATATTATCCTTTCAAGTGATAATAAGTAATAGTAACCTTATTTTAATAAATATTTAAAAAGATATTTTCCTCGAAATTTATATCGATAAGTGGCATCGTATTTAAATATAGATTTATTTAAATTAAATTAAGATTTAATGATTTAATAATTATTTTAATTATCCAAATAATTATTTTAAATAAGGATAATTCATTTTGAACAGTTATAAAGTGATAATGAATCATTTACAATAGTTTATAAAGATATATATTTGATTTGAAAATATAAGGAAAAATCTATAACGCTTTATCGGCATAGTAGCAATTATCGTAAATAACTTTTAATATTAATTTATATGGTTTTATAATTCAAATGTGATCATTTTAATTAGTTGAAATGATAAGAAATTTATTTTTAAATTTTGTTTACAAATATATGTATGTGAATAAATAAGTGAAAATGTGACCAATAATTGGTTCTTCGAATTTCAACGATTTAACCAACAAAAGTTGTTTAAAGACGTTCGGAGTGTTATGCACCTACATATAGATACATAAATATGTTACATGCACACATATACATGAATACGTATATAAATATAAATATTACAAAAATGATTAAATAATTCAAAAGCTTAACCTTTAAGTAACCATAAAGCAACCATCACTTCACAACACTGCACCATCACCTCACATCAACAATCACATGGCTTTGGGGGGAAGGGAGCCATGTTCTAGGGCCTTGGGGGTGTGGGCTAGGGGCATTTAGGTAAAAATGCAACATAGTATTTTACTCTAAGGTTTTTTTCCTATAAATGCCACCCCTTTTCTCAAAAATTCCTAATACCATTTTACTTCTTCTTCCTCTACTTTTTCAAACATTCTAAGAGCTCCCTAATGGCTTCTTATTCATAAAAAGTATTTTGTAAAAGTTAGAAAAAAATACAGCAAATAAAAGAAGAAAATGATGTATACTAGTTTATAATATCAATCCACTTCAAAACTAGTCGGAAACTCCTCCACTTCTCTTCCAAAATCAACGACCACCACCCACACCACCTTGGCTAAGAGTACTATCTCCATTAAAGCCAGACCAAGCTCAACCCTAGGTCATAGGCTTGGTTTCGTTTGCTTTGGTTCGATCGTGGCGGAGCTATAGCCGATTTTCTATTTACTTGAAAGGAAAATGAAGGTGAGAACTCCTAAACTGTTATAATATATGTTGAATGATGAGATGATGTTTGCAAATGGATGTTTTATATGCTTTGATCGTCAAGTTTGGTTGTTTTCATATGAATATTGAATATATATGCAAGTCACGAAAATTCACGTCGATAAGCACAAAGGAAACAACTTTCCTTGAATTAATGAAATGGCGAGTATGAATTATTAAATCTCCCTAAAAATGGTTTAAAATGAGTTTGAAAAGTTTTATTATAAAATTGTTTTGGTGAAGTCTAAAAAGAATTGGAAAATTTAGTTAAAAATAGGTAGGTCGCGTAATGACTATTCGCGATTTCGCGCCATAAAAGTCAAACAAGTGTAAAAGTTGGAATATAGCTCGGAATATTTCGAGATAAGAATTTTTAAAACTATCATATCCATAGTTTTCCAACAAAGAAAGAAAATTGAGATTCTGATAAGTAGATTTTGAGATATGAGTACAATAAACTTTTTGAAAAATAGCGATTTTGCAGTTCAGAATCAAAACTGGATTTCTTTGAAAATGATGTTTTAAAATGTTTGAAAATGCGGAATAAATCTTATAAACGTATTAAAATGTTTTAAAAGTGATTTGAGTAATAAAAATGAATTTTCAAATAATAAAAAGTTGTTTTGATCAATATAGCTTAAAAAGAACTTTCCACAACACTTTTTCACAGCACTTCTCTATAACTTTTGATATATAGTTTTAAACTTCACAATTCTTTTTCAATTATTTTATAACTGTTTTGAAATGATTAATAAAGTGTTTTAATAGTAATTTGAAGGATTTATGAAAGGATTAAATGTTTGAATGATTTAGAGTCGATCAAATAACTTGACCGCCTTTTGGGTATCAGAGAGATAGTGTCTAGGCTTGAGTTTGGAAACCCAATTTCCAGCTCTCCCTAGCTATCCGGGCTGGCCCGATGGATCGGATAGTAAATTTGATTTACTTGGATCGAAATTTTGCAAAGAATAAAGAATAATATTTTCTAGATTTAACAACTTAGATTTTATAGGGATAATCTTCTTACACTCGATGTTAAAGCCCGAAGAGGGAACTCTTACTATTTATGGAATTTAAAAGGTGATTTCGGTGTTATTCCATCCATAGTATTTTTTGAATACGGGAATTGATATTGAGTAGAATTAGATGATTCCTATAGATTCTACTTACTTAATATTTAATGGTTTTGGGATTTATATCCTAGATAACTTGGTTTTAACCAATCAAAATTATAAGTTTGAAGAAATCATTGTTAAGATTTAAATGAAATGATTTTGGAAATGTTTTCCTAATCGAAAACAAAAATGAAATGATTTCGAATTATTCAAATTTAAATGGTTTTAAGTAATCAAAGGTTTTGATAAGAGAGGTTTAATAATTTCGTATATATCAGAAAGAATGTTTTAGAAATATATATCTCCGAATGAGATTTTTTGATAAAAAGAATTTACTGAATTAAAGAATGATTTCATATTCACAAAACCTGATTTTATCGCCGATTGGTTCTAAGGAACCACGGTTGGATCTGGGGTAATTCCTACCCGAAAACCACTTCGAACAAATATATATGTCCGAAAAATGAAAACCTGATAGAGAGAATAAAGGATGAAGAACAAAGATCTTCGGGCTGAAAGAACTATTTGTTGATAATTCCGGTTAGCACCTAAATACTAAAGTAGTAGTGGTCCCTTCATTTTCGGTACTCTTTGGTTTGCAAGGACTTCTCGCTATTAATCCTAGGGTTAATTCACGACAAGATATGGTAGGAGAGTACCTTCTATTTTGTTCAGTCCCGGAACGAACTTATATGGATGGATGTCTGATATTACATTCTTGGGATTTCATCGTTCACTTTTATGAACATACATATGTCTGGTGCTGGAGAAGGCAACTTCTCTTAGCTTAACATCCTTCTCTGAGACGTATGAGCTTGGAAGCTGTATGTTTGTGGAAGTCAATAATGATCGATCGAATGGCAGTGTGGCATTCAAAGAAAGATGATGTGCAATGAGAAAGGTAATGCTACCTCAAGCCTCACACCTGGAAATGACTGAAACAGGGAAGATGCGGCAAGGCTATTTGGTTCGCAACCATTAGGGAATGATCATCCCCATCTAGATATATTTTTACCCGCTATAATGTTCGATTTTAAATCAATGTGGATGTATGCTACAAGGGCCCTCAGATAGGTCGGTAATGACCGGGGTGATGAAATTTTCGGTACTATATAGTGGGAAAGGTAGGTTTGTCTTGTGTTGGTTGAGGGCAGATGTTCTGTGCCTCGGTACATTCCTCTAGAAATGTACTATCGGAAGGTAGTCCCTTCACCTCGACATTTGTATGGAATCCATTCTCCAATAAGTGCCTGCCATTTTGTTTTTAGAACCTGCATTTGTGGCTAGTATTGTGACGCCCCACCTCTATACTCACACTAGCCAAGGACACTACGGGGTAATGCCGTCGACTAGCACGAAGAATAAGGCTGTTGAGGAGCAACCATCTGTGTAATTACTTTGTGTGAGTACCGATATGCCAGATAGAAGGTCATGCATTTCATTTCAAGAGGAAATCTGACATATCAAATACAAACTCAAAGCTACTACACAGTGGCTATGTGGCCTTCGGAAACAAATATAAAATAAGCATAACACAAAATCAGTCACAGATATTCATATCACTAAGGCAGAAACAGATATGAATATAACACATAGAAGTGTACATCACAGTAGTGGTCATACAGGATCCACTACATCACAAAAGAATAGGTACAAGTGCTAAGCAAAAGAATATGTATACATCAAGGAGTCTCTATCTCAAATGTATAAAAGCAAAAACTACTAAGCTAAAGTAGTTAGCCAAAATTCAGAAGCTAGCCCCTGCCTTTTTTCTTTTTCCAGGGACCAATTCCAAACGTTTGGATTTTTCAACCAGACGTCTGGATTTTCAATCCAGATGTCTAAAATTTCCTACTAGGCAAAAATCAACCTAGCCCAAAAAGGGCAAAAATCTAAAATGAAGGCGATCGAACGAGCGATGGTGGCTAGGGAATTATGCCAAGTGACAACCCAGCCTTATAGGCTCATCGATACACCCCTAACAACATGTCCATACATCCAAGAAAGGATTTTTAAAGATTTTCACTTCAAAACACCAGAATTTGGAAAATTAACCAAATCAATTCAAATCAAAAGCAAATGAACATGAAATAGATGTTAGGAATTCATACCTAACAACAATGAAAGCTATAGACATAGATGTGAGTTCAAGAACTCACCTTTAAACCTAAAAACAACGAATGAGAAGCTCTAAAACAAGGCAAGATCAATTCCTCTTCAATACACATCTAGAATCTTCAATCTATTATCAAAGGTGAAGTTTTCCTAAGTTAGGTTATAGGAATTTCTGAAAATTGAAGAGACATTGAGATGGAGAAGATGAAGAGGATGCTTATCTAAGCTTCTCTTTGATTTTAGAGCAAGAAGTTGAAATTCCTAAGAAACCTAGGGCTTAGGAATTTTAATTTCCCATCTTTTCCCCCATTCTTTCCTTTAGCTTGAGTGTTAGGAAATAATAGAATGAATGAAGAGGGGTTGGAGGAGGAGTTAGGGTATTAGATGAGTTGGTGGGCTGAAACCCAAACCCAAAGCCCAATAGAAAAATAGCAAAATTCTACTCAACTCCAAACATATCGATGTTTATACTCAAAAAAGTTGTAAATGTCGTTTTAAACTCAATGGAAGTGGTCTCGGGTCCGGATTCGACTGTTTACAAAAAGTAACATTTCAGACTTTAAATTCAACAAACTGTTCTATATTTAAACAAACATTTAAATATACAATCGTAAAATATGTGGGTTGTTACAAGTATTGTAGGAATATAATCAATGTAACAATTTTGGCTAAGATTGATAGGTTTACATGCAAATGTTTTCAAAGATATGTCATTAAAAATAATATCAAGTATTTTTACATAAGAATGTTTTGGTTATCATTAGGTAAAAACCCGTTCCATGTTCATGTGCGGCATGGTCTTATGAGATACCTTTTTGTTTTCAAAACTTGTATTTTGAGTTCCACACCAGTCCCATGACCGACCCGGAGTTTATTTTCCCTTTCTTTAAACTCTGGGTGCCATAATTTTCCCGTGCAGCCTAGTAGTCAGGTTAAGTTTAGAATAAAGCTGGATGGAGCTCGAAGCTTGGAGTCAGAAGATTTTTATCTATTTCCTCCATACTCATGTACTATAGTATTCCGCATTTGTAAGGACATGAATTTATAACTATGCATGTTTTTAACTCTGATAAGTGTATTTTAATTTCTGTTGTAAAGATAATTTGTTGAAATAGCGTATGTGAGATTCTGTTCTATCTTTATTTTTCTTTCTCATCCTTGAGAATCCACTTCTCCAGCACTTGAATTTTTGGCACGTGAATACCGAGGTGGTATTAGTGTCAATTTCTGGGAGTCAAAGAAATGGGTCATCACATAATGACTCGATGATGTATGAAGTAGGCTCTAGGATGATAGTATCAGGACTGTATGGATCATGCTAAATCTTTGGCTTTGGATGGAATGATAGTAGGGTTCTTCGATCGAGAGCTCAGGTAGAGAGCAGGATTAAGGATAGTAGTTCGTATTAGAGTGAGGCTACATATAGGTTATTGAATTAAGTGTTAAGGCTCCTGACCAAAAAATTAATGAGCCAGTAGGGCTCGGGTCTGTATAGAGTAAGTAGGGCTCGATGGATGTGCTTATGCCTAGGGATCGTTGATGACTCAGAGTGTTCTGGTTGTGTTCAAAGTAAGAGTACTATATGTAGGGGCACCCCAAAGCAGGTAGCGTCAGTCTATACTCTGGACCGGTAGGGTCTCGGTCAAGTGGTACAGAGGTATCACAATAGACAACCATGTAGAGTTTATAACCAGTGAGTACGGTGAACACAATCGAGAACCGAGATTTCCACTAGTCCTTGACAATCTTAGTGGGTTATATGAGTCATTATATATCTGGCACATTGGGTGATATTTAGTATTTTTTGATGGATGTTGTGCTTGTTATGGTTACTCATAAGTCACATGTCACCCTAGGGATGTCACACTAGGTAAGTATTATGGTAGGGTTACCTAGATACCCTGACTTACTTAGTGTGAAGTAGGTATGGACGGAGATACCTAGATACCTGAAGTTTACTTAGTATAGAATAGGGACTATAGATGGAGATACCTAGGCACCTTACAGACACTAAGTATGGTATACCCTTTTTACGATGTTATAGAGTAGCATATTGTGTATGTTTATGTGCTGACTCTATGGTTGCAGGGACAAGTCATGTATGGTTTATATACCCTCTGTTCCATATATTATCGAGTTTTATAGTATTTTGAAATTTGATATCGCTCACACCATATATTGTCTGATTTGAGGTTTTATATTTTGCTTCTTTTTATCTCGGGTACCTTAAATGAGTAGATTGAGAGTAGGAGGATGATTATGGAGTTCTACAGGTGGACCGACAGGAGGTGATGGTTATCTATACTTATATGTGCATTTGTTATTATATTTCCGCCGTTTAACACTGTGGAGTCTTGATAGTGTTAATTTACTATTATGAGACAGTGTACTAGTTGAGTTTACTTTCCTGTTGTATAAACTCTATTATGGTGTTACATAACTTTATGGATCTTTATTCAGATGATTGTTTCACATTGTTACTACTTTCTCTATTCTTTATACATGTATTGATTATTATATTTACCTTGAGGCGATTTGAGAAATGTGACAGGTAATTTGGTTACTTGATGCTTCCTTTTTCTTCTTTTCCATTCTTTTCTCTTCTATTTCTTCATCTTATTTTTTATTTCCTTTTACTACCGTTCTGCACCGTAAGTGTAGGGCGGTCGCTACGTTTGGTATCAGACCAAACGTTACCCGATTAACCTTAGTTGATAAAGTGATCCAGTAGGGAAAGAGTAGGAGTTATTGCCTTAGAATGGATCTAGATAGTGTACATATATGAGAGAGTTTGTATTTATCATATATTTTGGTTTTCAAAACTATATAGTAGTATATGAGTTGGGTGCACACATGAGCACTGCTGATGTAGTTTTCTTTGTGAGAGACGGACCATCCTTATTATAGAATAGGAATGATATGCCATGGAAGAAAACTTTCTATCGACTTTATCTTTAGAGTTAAGTATTAGGCAGGATTGGGGCCACTATCCCTGACTGATAAGATATGTTCATAGATTTGGTGTGGATCATTTTCTGGATGCCTAGTTTGTTCTAGAAGGTTATGGTGCTCTAGAGCAATTGGCTAGAGTCGACTTTGCCGATATGTACATAGAACATGAGAGTCTAGGAGGCAGGTTGTTTCTTAGAATGGAGTCGGCTATTGGGAGGCAAGTTGGTTGGTTGCTTGCGGAAGGATCTTCGATGACTTGGAGTTAGTGGATGAATGAGGTAGAAGTTAGCCTCTGGATGACTCCAAGGATGGATGTGAACTAGTGGAGTGTTTCTATAACTCTGATTTCCGAGGAACTATTTCCTTGGGACAAGTTCATAGTTTGCTTCGAAGAAGATTTTGTCTCCACTTTTCTGAAGTCAGGTACGGTTAAAGAGCCCACCGATTTGAAGTACGGCGATATGTCTATGTTGGAGTGTGTGGTCGAATTCGATATGATATCAAGATATAGTCTATTCCCATTAATACTCCACATGGAAAGGATTAAAGTTTATCATTCGTTAGAGAGATCATCTTGGTTGTCGATTGATTCATCACATTGATGAGGGCTTCGAGAGGATGATTGATAAGTACCCAGTATTAAAGAGTTATCCCATACTAGTTGATTAGGGATAGATCGGGAAGCATATGTATCGATTGTCGTTTCGGTTTGTCGATTGCTCCATCGATGAAATAGAAGGGAAATAGCGTCACTGTTTGAGATATGCTTTCCACATATGGTGTTTCTATACATGTTTTATTTAACGTCGAGGTTTTTTACTCCTATATGTCTAGATCCAACAGTTAGATATTTGGATAGGGACTCGAGATAATTAGCGATCTTTGATCCTGGCCGACCTAGTTAGTGGATTTGCTAGCCTATATGTGGTTTGTCGAGACCTTTCCTTTTTGAGTCATGGTTGTTTGTTTGTTAAACATTAATTGTTTAGGTTTTAGTTGGGTTGGCATTATAGTTAAGAATGGACTGGCTCAAGGGGATACAGAATAGTGGTGGACTGTGAAAGGCCTTTGACGACGATTGAGGTTGTGGAGGAGTGGACGGTAGTGATTGGCTGCCAGTAGAGGAGCCTTATATATTCGCTTGATATTCCACATGATAGGATGTCATTTGTGCCTGTAGTTGGAGAGTGTCTGGACATACTCGAGGAGATGACTGGATTACCACTATATAATGACAAAGTTCCATATCGATCTGGTAATAGGGGTTGCACCAGAAGTTGTGCCTTTAAGGCATAGAGTGTCCAAACAACTTTGGAGATTAGAGGTGTGAGTGGATGACCTGTTTAGGTGATGGTTCATCCACGGGTGTATATTTAGGTAGGATGCACCTGTTGTGTTCGTCGGTCGGATGGATGGCTCTTTGGAGTTATTTGTTGGTTGTTGTGAGCTGGATGAGATGACGAACATGTTCATACTCCCTTTTGTTGATGACTTATTTGATCAGCTTTATAGCATGAGGATGTTCTCTTAGTTGGACCCTGTGGTGAGGTTGCACCAACTGAGAGTAATTTGGGTGAATGTGTCGATTATAGTGTTTTATGCGCTACCTTGATTTTAGGTTGGTTGTGCCATTCGGACTAATCAATGTGTCGGCATATGGTGTTGATCTTATGGACCGTGATTAGAGTGGTCACTTGAGTAGGTTTTGTTTGTGTTCGTTGATGATACTTTCATCTACCTATGGACAGAAGAGGAGCACAAGACATGATTAGTGATGAGATTTTGATGGTATCACTCCTAAAGGAGGGGAGTGAGATGCTTGGGTCATCACAACACCAGAACTGTCATTTTGTAATGGTTATAACCGTTGGTAATCAAATTCCCAACGGTTATAACCGTTGGTAGTAGGTACGTTATAATTTTTTTACATATTTTGTAACGGTTATAACCGTTGGGAATTCTGGTCATTCCCAACGGTTATAACCGTTGGGAAAAACCGTAATTCCCAACGGTTATAACCGTTGGGAATTACTTCACATTCCCAACGGTTATAACCGTTGGAAATATTTTAATTTCCAACGGTTATAAGCGTTAGGAATTCCTTGTATAAGTAAATAGCAAAATTACCAACACTTATAAGTGTTACAAATTTGATATACCAGTGCCATATCTTATTCAACATCTAATAGTATTTCATTCAACCATATCCCATTCCGGATCTTATAGTATAATCACATATTATTTCATTCAACTATACAAATTCAAATTTATAGGAATAACAAACATGAAACTAAATTTCAAAACTAATATATCATCAATTTGTAAAGAAAATCAAACATACTAATTATTTAATATCAAATTCTACAAAGTTTATTGTGAAAACTTCAAATTTCACTACTACAAAATATTTTGAAGCTTACAAACAACGAATGCGACACTCCGGCCAAACTACAAAACCACCATCAACCAACTCTGTATCCTACCCTTCTGGTCCAAGCCACTAACAACCTTCTTGTAGTGTTCTACTCTCTTCTTACAAAGCTTTGTATCCTGCATGAACATCTCTCCATTCACTCCATCTATACTCCCACTACTGATTCTTGGAGGCACTGCAATTAACTTTAAAAAATTGCAGTGAACAATCAGCTTTGAAAAATTGCACTTAGAAGAATATTAAGGATCTAATTAACCATAAAATATGTAAGGTCATTAATTGCTAAATATACTAAGAAATGGGATTCTTTGTAAATTCAAAAAATAAATTAGTAAAACATGGTAAGTTGAATGCCGTGATTAGTATTGTAATTGGATCTTCCATATAATAGAATATAATGAATAATAGTAAGATACTTCGAAAACATACCCTGTAAATAATAAATTCTCCTCATTTTCAATTTATTAAGATACTTTAATGCATATTTTTTCCACAAATAATAATATACATAAATAACACTACAAAAATGAGCATGATGCATAAATGTATGAACACTTATATGTACTCAAATATTTATAAACTGATTTCAAAGTTATGTAAATTAGAACTTACTGTCTGGTCCTCCAAGATGTGAAACTGCATTAACAAAATATTCATGTAGTTGTCGAGTACATTTCAATCTGATCTTAGCATCAGATGACCGAACCAATTCATTCTGATTATTAGGCATTTCCAGTAAAATATTCATGTAGATGTTAATTCATTTGGTGTAATAACATGCAATAGACATATTATTTTAAAAAAGAAAAACTCTTATTGTTAATATTTTCAATAAGATATTAATAAGAAAAAATGAGGAGATTTTAGCAGTATACTTCTTACATAAAACAAGTAACTAAAATCAATTTAAGTACGTAAATTGGTACCTAGAATGCATTCTCAGGGAAGCTATAGAATTTTGGAATGGTCTAGTAGTAAGAGATATAGATGCTTTTACTGAAATAGCAAGTGCAGGAAGCCACACAATCATGAAGTCAGCAACAATTGCCAAGCTTTGCCATTCGCCTGGTAGACCTTGATTTTGCACGTTTATAAGAAGTGCCATTTCCAGAATGCTTTGCTGATGTACCATCTCCACTGCTTTCAGATGAACCGGAGGTTGGCCCTTCACTTTTACCTTTGCTCACCACACCTAGAACTGAAGTTTTTTTAGATATTACAAAATGAAAAAGGAAAGCTCTGCAAATTATGCAAGTATAAAATTTAGTAAGTTTCTTGTAAGATACTAAGAGAAAATGATGGTCGGATGACCGCTGGATCAAAGATAATTGATGCATTCGCATTGTTTAAGTCATTAGCTATATCCCTTATCATGGCTTCTGGATCAAATCCCATGATTTCCAATTCAAATTTCGCATCTGAAGTCATTGACTTCACGCTAGTATTACATGAAAAGGACAAGTTTCCATCTTCTGGACAAAATAAATCTTTCAATTCAATGAAATCTTTATGTCCAGCTTCCTCGTTCATTAAATCTTTTGGTAATTCCATTTTCCCTTCAATTCCATTACTCGCCTAAATAAAATGATTACTTACATAAAAAAATGATTATAAGATTGTTAGTATAAGTTAGGATGAGCATGAAAATACGTTGAATGACAGTATAGTTTAGGTGTATAACATGAGAACTAATTCATGGCGAACTATACACGAAGGTTGTGATTTTCCTATCATATGGATCAATGAACTAATTGATCCAGCATGTAAGAACAAAATGTGCTTATGGATAGGAGTTTCCTCTATTGGAAATACTATGGTCATATTTTACTTTGATTTGACCGAAGAAGCGTATGGAACAATACCTTTACCAGATGATCACAAAAGTGCTTTAGATCATTCTCTTAATTTTTTTTAAGGACAAGATTACTTACATGGAATTGAATTATGAAACAAGAAATTGTCGTTATTATGAAATTTAGAGGATGGATGAATTTGGTATAAAAGAGTCTTGGAATAAATTGTAAGCTTAAGGAACCAATCTTGTCAGGTCGGGTTACTAATCGGTTATATCTCTCCAAGGATGGAGATTTTATCTTGGCCATAAAGGAGGATGAAGGCGTTTGTGCATTGTACGTGTACCACTTTGCTACATTGAGAGCACGTACCTTTTACAGTTACATTGAGAGCATGGTTTCTATCAAGAGTGGAGATGGAACAAGTTAAAATATTGCATTGTCCTTTTTTTCTTTTTCAGAAAAGAGATGTTTTAACTCTGTCTAGGACCATATGTGTGACTTTTATATGTAATATATGCATTAGCAACTTATTCCATTGATGTAATATGACTTTTATATGTAGTGTGAAAGGCTGCAAAACTCGTGTAGATGACGCTGGTGTTCCATGTTTGGTGGTGGGCATTTGTTGACACCAAAATCATATTATTATTTTAAATATTTAGCATGAAACAAATGCATAGCTCTGTCTATTTGAGTTAACCACTTTATGTTTAATCTTTTGATGTATTATGTAGCTTGTTTACATAATAATTCTGACAGTTGGTCTATTTTTTTCTATATACAAACAAATAGATCATCATTTGGTCTATTAACTAATAAAGAGCTTGATAAAATAGTGAAACAAAAACTTTAAAAGCAACTAATAGCAGGGACGTGAAAAACAAAGCAACATAAGAAAGGCAGCAATATATATTTGTGGAACAACTAACTAAATAAACATTAAGGACATATAAAGGACGAATCAAGGCAAGGCAAGGATGCATGCAATTAATGCAAGGCATAGGAACGTGTGAATCAAGGCAAAAAACATGGGATGCGTGACTTAGTTTCAATGCAACAGAGGATCAAAGTAGTACAAAATAAACCAACGAAAAGGAACTACTATTCAACAAAAGGAGATTTGCAATAAAGTTTGACTTAATTTGTGCAATTGCACAATAGGGAAATACAAATAAGGCTACAGGCATTAACTAAACCTCCTATTAGAGGAATTTGGGGGGTCACATATGGGGACCCTGAATTCCACCAATAGGAACCGAGTGTTTTGTTCACACTTTGAAAAAAAGTGTGAACAAAATCACTCCCTAACTAAACAAAGTCAAGGCAAGCTAGGCAAATAAGAGAAGATGGGACATGTGTCTTTTAGCATGTAAAGCGGCATGGAAAAAGGTGTGAACTAATTCTAATGACAGGGGCAAGACGCAAGAAATTGAAGCAAGGCATAGGTGTGTGATCAAGTTGTCAAGATAAGAGAGCATGGACGTACAATATAAAGCAACAGGACAAAAAGAGCATTATGCCATGATTTCACGCAATAGGTTTCATTTATATTTACCGAGTCATGGATTTAAGTTGGCAGTAACTACTTATTTCAGCAAACACAAATTTATTCAGCAAACAATAATATAAACACGCATTTAGATATTCAAAGTTAGATTGTGTGAGGATTAACTCACCTTTAATTTTCAATTCAGCGGCTAATATTATCACTTCAACCCAAAACTTCAAACCAGTGAACCAGATAATTCTCAAACAAAATAGACACAAAACCCCATTTTAGTCTACTATAAAACTAGGATATAAGATTATATTGAGATGTAAATGGAATTGAGATGATTACCTGCAATTTATTAGCTTCAAAGAAGAGTTTCTTTCTTGCTGGTTTACCAAAAATGGCAACTTTAGTTCTATGTTCTCACCACCAGTGCCGCTTTCTTCTTCATTTTTCACCTCATCCATTTGTGAGAAGTTTCTATACAATCTTATTTCCTATTAATAGGTAAAGCCAATCAAGTCAAGAACCATTAAACAAGTCACAACAAAAGTAGGTAGAGTACCTTGAATTTTTTTTTCTCTTGTTCTACTAAAGTTGGTAGAGTACCTTGAATATTCCCTTTAATCATATTTCTCTCATCGACAATGTCCAAAATGATTGACTCGTGCATATACCAGTTATCACCTGTGCCGTAGAAAAATATTTTGAAGTCCACAAATTAAGCAACAGTAAATTATTGATTTCAAATCATGTGTAGAATATTCAAGAATAAATCAATTAAAAATTGACTAGCCAATGTATATTAATTATTTAGTGATTTTCTGGTTTACAAATCCATACCCATAAAATATGCATATCAGAACTCAAGAGAGAAGAAATAAAATTGAGCAGAAAAACGTAAAAGGTGAGCAACATTTCAAAAAAATCACTATTCATATTCATGTCATGCTAATATTGTCAAATTTCTCACAACTCCAAAGAAAATTTCTCATAGTTACAAACCATGATCAAATATTCAATCAGGATACACTGAGTATGAAATTGCTTGTTGGTGGCGTCCAATTGCACTCCTGCCTGGCAAAACATGTATCTATCGCATGAAAGATCTTTCCGTTATTAGAACTCTTTATTACAGGTCTTCAGAAAATAATACGGTGACTAAAAGGTAAAGGAAAAAAGATTATATATCCAAATATAAAGCATGTGTCATTGTCACTCATCAATGAAGGCATAAAATATAATAACGAGAACTCTTAGCTGAAGTTTTAAACAAGAATGTTCTCAAGTTTTGGTTAGCATCAACTTTGTAGTGGATACGGAAACACAAATATGAAAACCGAAAACAATAGTTAGTTACTGGATTATGTTTCTAACAGTATTACAAGAAATAATCAGTTATCCACAAACACGATGATAACACAAAATTAATGAGCTCGTGATCCCCAATTATTGTTAACAAATTCATAGTAGAAAAGTAGATAATAATCACTGGTTATTATTGTTGCACTCCAAATCAAAATGCTACAAGTTCCCAAATTAGATAATAATCTCCGGTTAATAGCTAAAAATCAAATTCGTAGTAATTAGCTTAGTTATAATTTTTAAATGTAAACCTGAAGAAAGTCGATGGTCGTTAGTGAATGGATCGACATCGGTAATTATAATTTTTAAATGTAAACCTGAAGAAAGTCGATGGTCGATAGTGAATGGATCGACATCGGTAATTATAATTTTTAAATGTAAACCTGAAGAAAGTCGATGGTCGATAGTGGATAGATCGACATCGGTAATCACATTAGATGGCACCGGATCATCAACGCTCCTCAAATCCAGATACATCACAATGATTAAAATGCCAGGAAAATGTACGATATAAAATGCAAGTAGAACTCAAAGTAAAAACCTATTTTCTATCTAGCTTTAAGAAAAAAAAAGCTCATGGGAAACCGATTAAATTTATCACTACAATCAAGAGAAGGAAGCTTCTTTGTATACATATAGTAAACCTGATAGCGTGATTTTATAGTTCATACCTGAGTAGACGGAGATGGAAAAGCGAAACCCTAGATTTGTAGTTCGCAACCCAGATCTTCCTTCATCTTCGTCAATTTGATAGGGCAAAGGGAGGAGGCGGCGGTAGAAGACGGAGGCGGTGGTAGATGAAACCCGGTACGAAAAAGAGAAGTAAAACGTGAGAGTGAGAAATGAAAAGATACCGTGAGAAATGAAATAACGATTGATAGAAGATAAATTTCCAACCTTATCCATACAACTTTTAATTATTTACGAGATTACCATATTTACTAATGGTTATAACCGTTATAAATGGTTGTAACGGATATAACCATTAAAAATTTGTAACGGTTATAAGCGTTGTAAATTGAAAGCGGAAAAGTGTTACAAAATGGATTGTTTGGTGTTGTGCATGTTGTTTCAGAGTAGGATGTCGTTGTAGATCCTTTAGTTACGACAGCCCGGAATCTAAATTGACCCCATATAGCAGTATCATTAACCTATTGTATTGGAGAGGATCAGATCGTTGTTTGAGACGTGAGGTGTAGACACGCGTTGCTGAGTCTTGCCGAGAGTAGGGTTGGGTGCGGTCGGTTAATTGATCCAATCGGTTAAATTTTTCGGTTAACCGTTAAAAGAGGAACGGTTCGGTTAACCGGTTTCGGTTAATTTCGGTTCTGGTCTATCGACCGAACAGGTTAAAATTAACCGCAGTTAACCGGTTAATTTAACCGGTTAACCATTTTAATTAAATGGTTAACAGTTGTCCGTTAACCGTTTAATTTAACTGGTTAAATAAACTGGTTAACCGACCAAACATCATATATACATTCAAATAGTAATAATAACAGATTTAGACTTCATTTCATAAATCACAAGCATTACAAACATACCATCACACACATACATCACGGAAACAGTGAGCAAATTGCAACTACAATTCAATTCATGGTACATTCAGTTCATACTTCACTTCTGTTCTCACTCACAGTTCGTACCTTACATTACAATACAAGGATTAATTACAGTGATTACATTAGCAATTCAATCCAAAGTCCGAAGAGATAATAAGAATACATTAATACAAAAACTAAAAAGTCAACTCCCAGTCTATATTCTCAAACTTCAGTCTCCACTTTTCATTCTCCAAGTATGTTTAAACAAAAATAAACATAATAATTTAGCAATATAACTGTAAAGTGTAAACCTGTTATGCAAAAAAGTAACTGAAGCATACACGTTCACACCTGACTTTTATATATGTTCGTATATTTTGGTTCCCTATTTGAGAGTCTATTAATTGTCTATTTATATATGTTCAATTAGAGTCTGGTTTCCTAACCTAGTTAAACAACTGAACAAATGATATAGTCTATTTATTGTTCAAAACAACCCTAACTGAGAGCTAACAACCTTCTTACTGAGACAACCCTAACTGAAGCAATATAAATATAACTCAAATCTCACTCTCTGTTGCATATATTTAAATATATAGATGCATACACCCTAAAAGGTAAAACCACTCACACAAACATATATCTTTGTATATTCACACACTCATGGTACTTTATCAACGGACTTAAGTTTTTGGTTCCCACACACCTATATATATACATATATATATACATATACATATATACATATATATATATATAACAATCAATCTCTCTTCATATTTAGAAACCAAACAAATTACAAAATGAACCAATTTTTTTTACATAATATAGGCCGAGCACAAAGTAAATGAATAAGCCAAGCCCGAACTACCTTAACAAATACACACAGCATCCCAAATTTCAATTAGCAAATACAAATAGCATCTTCAAAAAATGCAAATCTTTGCCAAGTTAACTCTACTCATAGCAAACTTGTTCCATATAAATATAGAATAAATTATTCACAAAACGTGTGTATGTATGCATATATTTGTGCATATATATGATCAGAGGCATTTGGCTGATGCTATATTGTATGTGTATTGTGTTTATTAAGGTATATATATCTGTTGAGTTGTTAGTGCAGTTGCTGCTTTGATTTTGATTAGCACATTTGAATCTTTGTTTCTGGGATTTGTTTCCTATATAGATATTTTAATTTTGACAGTAAGTTGGTGTGTTGGAGTTCCTTAAGTTTTTATTTACTTTGCTCATAGTCTTAACAACTTAACTACTTTATTATTACTAACGTTGTCTTGGTTTATAAGTAATTTATTTATAATGTTGAGTGCTTCTATATTTTATGACCTTGCTAGTACAACTATTAAGCTACAGAACTGGAGCTATTTTATATCTTGTTTAGCTTTTTTATTAGTAAGGAGCTCATTTGCATGTTGAACTAAATTACATGAAGAAAGTCTCCTTCTTTAAATATTTTTCATTAGTCCTCTACACTTTGTTGTTACATGCCTGGACATATCCAATAACTCATGCTCCCAAAGGGATACAACCACACATATATACACACTCCTGAAGATTAATCTATTCTAAATTTATATATTTATACATATATTCTAGCAAATAAAAATATATACTTATATTCGAGGTATAAATTAATGGAGCTTACAAATGTATAAAGATATACAGACCAGAAAATTGAACAAACCATGTTTAATGATTTAAACTTATATAGATGTATTTTTCTTTGATTTAGTATGTTAGAATAAAGTATGAAATTGTAGCAGCCTTTCTCAATAAAATGGATGTGCTGACCTATACCCATGTAAATTTGTATATACAAGCTCAAGTATATATAAACTGACATGCATATGGAGATATTCTTGAATACACTCACAGCTACAATGGAAGTAGACCCCCGTTTAAAACTCCAAAATGCACGCATATATCAAAAGGAACACACACACATGCAAGAAAGGCATAAACCATAAATGCCTAGCACCCTATAAATTGCAGCACATGTATATTTAAATATATAGATGCACTTGATTACATGTTGCATTTCAAATGAACAAATTATTTTCTAGCATTGGATGAATCAGACTTATATATAAAAAAACAATGAAAGAAATTGGTCGCATGAAGTAGTAAGCCTGTATGGGTAGTTAGTGCTCCTATCGTGCTTACTATACAAGACTTGACTGTAAGAATTTTAAAAGATTATATATCTGTATATTCCTTGAATTCAAAGAATTTATCAAAACGGTATTCTAGATGTTTGAATACTAGAATAAAATAGAAAATCAAATAAAATTTGAATAAAGAAATCAAATCTGGCCTACAATTAAAGGTGCTCTATTTGCTGACTTATAGCTACCATTTGGCATTATGAACCATTCACTTATCGCTCAAGCCATCCTTAGAAAACTCCTCCATCTCCATCGGATCAATACTAACACCGAAAAAAACTAAAACTACAAAAAAATCAAACTTAGGTCCTTACTCTTCCCGCTAGCATTCACCATTGCTCAGATCGACGATCCAGATAGCAAAGAATGAAGACAAAGGCGGCAGAGGATCGGGTTGTATTGGATTCTTAGTTAGCGGTGGCGACAAACTTTGAGATCTAGGGTTGAAAGTGATAATTAATTTGTGAAATGTGTACAGCGGCTGCAAAGGCACAAATTGATTAAGTTAGGGTTATAAGATGGGTTGGACCGGGTTGAAAGCATTAGGAGTGGGTTGTTCCACTATTGATTAAAAAAATAGTTCAGTTAACGGTTAACCGATATATGAAATGTGGTTAACTGTTAACCGACCCGACTTTGGTCGGTTAACGTCGGTCGGTTAACCGAAAGTTCGATTAACCGATTTTATCGGTTAAAGCGGTTTGGTTAAGGTCGGTTTGGTCGGTTAGGTCGGTTAACTCGGTTAAATGCCCACCTCTAGCCAAGAGGTCGACTAGTGCATTACTGGTATTCATTTCAAGCGAGAATGAAGAGACGATAGTATGCACTTGCCTGTGATACTTAACTGGATATGGTAGTGGTGTCGAGAGGTAATATCCAACTCTTGGTTCGGAGTTCGAGGCGGTAGAGTATTTTTGGGGATATGGAGGCACTGTCTGCTAGGGGACGAGTTTGAGTTGTTCAATGATCCCTTGTCATTGTAGTATCTCTTCTCTGAGAAGGATCTTTACCTTCGCTAGTAGCGATGGTTGGAGTACTTAGCCTCCTATGGATTTAACATTTCCTAAACGTTTGAAAGCAAATGTAATGGTTGATATTCAAGTGGGAGACGTACCGGATTAGGAGAAATATTCCAAGAGTGGGTTTTACCTAAGATTATCACTGGTTACAACTCCAAGTGTCGATGAGTTATGGCCGAGTGTGATGGCAAGTTTGACCATCAGACCTATTTTGATTTAGCTGGTTGAAACTAGTAGAGACATTTTTTTTTTTTTTTGAGATCATGGGGAACCTTAAGATCATGGTATTCATTGATACTCATTTAAGTAAACCCCACGCCGTGTGTCTACCCCGCTTTTATATAGTCGTCGCACACGGATGCGTAACGTTGAAACTCCCACTGATGGTTTGGCGCTGGGATTCGAACCTGCCCGGACACAGTCCTTTGGTTCCCATCTCCCAACTCCCAAACCAACCGAGCTACGAACGGCGGAACCTAGACTAGTGGAAATCATGGCTAAATCAAATGGAGTGAGTAGCATCTAATAAGGAGATGCAGTGCATGCCCGATAGAGACTGTTGGTTCCTACAGATTCTTTGTTCTCGAGTAGCGGGAACAAATGTTTTAGGACTGACATCGATGGATTACCGATGACTAAGGATAGAGAGATAGCATTGAGTCACGGTTGATTCGTTGATAAATGATGCTAGATATTCCTCAAGTCTAGTAGTACGATGTTAACGCTGAAATAGGAACGCTAACACCCGGTGTGTGTAATGGAATTGTGAAAGCACCACCCGTGTGTTGGGAACAAAAATTAAGCAGGAAAATAGCAGTAAAGCAATAAAAGACAGCAGTTTATAGTGGTTCGGCTTGAGATCGAGCCTGCGTCCACTTTGAATCTCTTTATTACTGAATCCGATTACAAATCAATACAATTCACTTATGAAATCAATACAATTTGATCACAAAGACAATCTCGACTGCTAGCTCAAACTTCGATGATAAAACTCGATGAATCCGTGTTGGATGTAAGAGGTTTCTCTCGAAGCTCGTTGTAGTGTCTCGATTGTTTGGAGATCTTCGATTGTTGAATGAGTTGAGAGTTCGGCAAAGTAACGACGTCTCTGAAATGATTTGCCAAAAGTCCCTCGCTTGTTGGAGTTGGAGCTCTATTTATAGGATTGGTTCTGGGTGAGATTCTGTTCCTCAAGTCCTAGGTCGGAGCCGACTTATAGCAAGTCGTAGGTCTTAGGTCGGCGACGAGATAGGAGCTCTTGTCTTTTAGTTATTCCTGAATACAAGTTATTCAATCTGCAAGTCATAGGTCGGCAGCGACTTATCATAAGTCGTAGGTCGGAGATCCCTTAAGTCATCAAGTTGGCAACAGCCTTAAGTCGTAGACTTTTTGAGTCGGACCACTTTAACTCGTACTTTGTTAGGTCGGAGCATTCTTTAACCCGGAACATTCCTTAAGTCGGCTCATGTTAAGTCGGACCTGTAGCTTAGGTTGTATGCTTCTTTAAGTCGTGACCTGTTGAGTCGGTATACTCTTTAACTCGTACGTTTTTAGGTCGGAACCTCCTTAACTCGGTAGGTCGTAAGTTTCCCATAGGTTGTTAAGCTGTTAAGTTGGAAGCCCTTGTTAATTCGCAATTTGTTAAGTCGGTAGGCTTCCTTAGGTCGTAGCCTGCTAGGTTGGTTCATGCCTTAAGTCGTAACTGCCTTGGGTTGTAACCCATTGAGTCGGTGACCTCTTTAAGTCGTTATGTTGTAAGTCATAGGTCGCGAACAAAAGAGGATTAACATTTGCCCCTCGAAGTATATGCCTAAATCGTAGGTCGTATGCTTCGATTCTCTTAACTCTTTTCTTGATGAGTGCGTTAGGTCGTGACCGACTTAACATGAGTCGTAAGTCGTTCGTGTCGATTCGTCTTTCATTGCCCCAGTGTATAAACAGCTTAGGTCGTTCCCCTCTTTTGCTTCACATGTTCACTATTCTGCTCAGCCATATCCGAACTTTCGAAAGCAAGTCTCATTAATTAATCGGTCTTCAGCTATTCTCATCTTTATATTGTGTAAGTGAATTAATCCAAACATGATTATTACTGAATCGAGGATCCCTTGTTCGTCGCCCCTAATCTGGGTTTGTTCATCATGCTTTATCACGAGTCATGTTAGATTCGACTTTCGACTTCCTTTAGCCATGATGTCAGTGTGATCTTCGAATTTACTACCGCGCACCAGTTTTTTCGATGGATTTGGGATGATTTGATGATGTTGTGAGATGCAATTAGGAGACATAACTTAGGGTTTTTGATTCGAGCAGGAGACAGCTTGAAATCCCATCAGAAACGATCCAAAGGATTCATGACCTAGAATATTCACGGCTTAACACCTTAACCGGTTCAAGAACCCTCGCGACTTAACTTCCCTACGACTTAATTAGTTTACGGCGTAATCCTTAAGTCGCGGCCGAGCTTGGACTTAGGAAGAACAGCACTGTTTCGGACTCGAAGTTTTCATATGCATCATGACTTAAGAGTTACGACTTAACCTGACTTGCAGCATATCCCTTAGACCGTGGACGGGCTAGAACTTGTAGAATTTTCAACCCATGCTAAGTCGTGAACGAGTTAGAACTTGCCATAACTTTCGCTGCCTTGAACTCTAAGACTTGAATTGTCCGGACTTTGAAACTTTGGACTGTTTGAACTTGAGCTTTTGTTGTACTTCCTTGCAGATTACTTTAAATTTTTAAAGCTGTCAACCTGTTAAATATAACATTTGCAGAAAAGCGGGACGAATATACTGCCAGTGACTGCCCACATCGAATGAAAGATTAGTCGATAAGGAATAATCAGCTTAAATAAACTGTATGATTGAAATGCCGTGGAACAACATTTTCAAGTGAAGTATCAAAGCAAAACTACAATAATCAACCAAAGCTGATTTGTTTGTCATAACACTGTACTTGTATTTTCAATAACAAACATTGAAACTTAATAATTGACAAGTATTAACTAATTCGTTAATAGTTGTTTGTTATTTTTTCTAGTTTCGCACAACACTTCACACTTTTTAGGAAACGTGCACCTTAATATTTGATCATCCAGTTCCTTGTGTAGAATGGCGTCTCAACAAGAAGACTTGGAACCAGTTGGAGAAGCTTTTCCGATTGCTACTCCATTGAACGATCCTCCGGAAAGGACTCCTACCGCTCTGAGCCATAAAGTTTTTCGTCAATTATGCATCCAGTTTGGCATTGCCGAAGCTTACGCTTTGTTCCCTGGAATAAATGATACTGCTGATAGGCCGCCCCATGGCTTTGTCGCAGTTAACTGCCAAATGTGTTTGAGTGGAGCTATCCCCCCATTTAACGACTGTCTTTGAGAACTTCTCCTCCGACTATCTATCTCCCCTTTTCAACTACACCCCAACGGCTACTCCATTCTGCTGGGACTGTGTGTGCTTTTTAGGAGAACGCTGGACCGTTTTCCTAGTTTTGCAGAAATTCGCTTTTTGTGCACATTTGCAAAGAACAAAGACCATCCCTCTATCACACTTGTGAGGAGTGCCAGGAACCGTAAGTTGATCATTGGTCTCCCCGACAGTGTTCACAGTTTTCTAAGCCAGTTTTTCTATGTTCATTGCCCTCCGGGATTTTACACTATCTGGAGAGTAGGAAGTAAGATCACTCGTCTCTGTCTCTTATGTTCTTTCAAACTTTCCAAAGTTTGAGTTGTCAAATGTTAACTTTGCCCATTTTCTTTTCAGCACTTCCTCCTCCCTCTAGAGATCCCGGTCATAAATCGACTTTCGAGAGGCTTATGGCGGTGCCAATTGAGGAGAGGACTATTCAATTTTTATTGACAGACGAATTTTTACATCACTTCAGGCTTTTAGACTCTTCTCGCTTTATTCAACCCCGTGAAGTTTCTAATTCTTCAGCACAGACAGCAAGTGCCCCAGCTTCAACGGAAGAGATGGTTCCAAAGGAGCCAACTGTAGACACTGCATTAGTAAAGTGTTCTACCTCTATCGATGTTGCGGGATCATCCAGCAAGCCGACACTTGCACCAATTATTGAAGAGGAAGAGAATCCTCGAATTTTTGAAAAGTCAGCCGATGTGGAAGTTGAAAAAGAGAGTTCCGCTGGGTATCGCGGCGATGACACCTTTGATAACTTGAGCGATATAATGATAACTTCTTAAGAGCTTTTTAAAGACGATACCTCAAAAGCGATATCTCCTGTTGTTGAAGCAACCTCTTTTTTGCAACAAACTACAACACCCCCCACACAAGTTATTGCCATTTCCACACCCAAAAGTGGTTTGTAGTCTGACGCGCGTAGTTTGCACATCACATACACTTAGGATTTTTCGGCACTTATATGCACTTAGCTTCTTCAATTCGAAGATTTCTAAGACTTGTCTTTTCTTCAATTTCAGGTTCTCTGATGGGGCGAAGTGGATCGTATTATGACAAATTTCAACGTCATGGAAGTCGCTATGCTTATGATTTTAGGAGTTATCTTCCTTCTCGTCAAGAGACCGACGAAGAAAGGGCCTCTTGAAAAGCTCGAGAGAGACGGGATTATAAGGAGCGCCGTAGAATAGAAGATGAACAGCATTATGGGAATAGAGACGAGCGATACGACTCTTCCCGTAGAAGTGACGATTCTCATAAAAGGAAATCTTATGACGACAAGGGGAAGAGTCGTATGGCTGATGATTCTAGCAAGCGGACCAAACTTGGCGAAAAGGACGCATCTGCAATTTCGAAAAAGACTGACGCTTCTATTCCTCCTGATACTTCTTCCGGTTCTCCTGCATTTAAGAAGTCTGACATCTAGACAATCATTAATAGGCCTCAGTACCAAGCTGGAGATGGTCCTCCCACACTCCAGAGCCGATTTCCGAATTGGTGTCTGAAAGGAGTGTGTTTTGATTTGGACTTGGTACCAATCGACAAACAAGCCATGTTGAGAAATCACGATGCTGTCAAGCTTGACATTGAAAGAATGTCTGGATGGCAGAAGCTGGTCGATGAACTTCAAATGGTCAACCACATGAATCTTGAGGCGATGATGACCATGGAGAACGATAAATCAGAATGGGATAAAATTTGCAAACAGCACAACGCCGAAATGAAGAGCATCTCTGATGGTTATGAGAAGCTTGAGGCTGAAGTTGAAAGACTTAAAAATGAGCTTGCCACTTCTTCCGCTTCTTATTCACAGAAGGAAGAAATGCTCCAACGGCAGGTTCAAAATGCTCATGCTGCTCAGCGGGATGCTGAAGTGAATCTGGAAGCAGAGCAGCAGGTTTCCAGAAAATATCATGATGACGCGGCTCAACTTCGGGAGAAAGTCAGCTCCCAAGACTTGGAGATTACAAGACTGTAGTCTCAATTATTGAAGGCTGGAAGAGAGTGTGATGAAGCTCTCACTGGTAAAGCTGCAGCTGAAGAATCCCATGAGGCAACCAGAGCCACCATTGACATGACTTTATTTGACTTTTATATCCATTGCGTCTTGGGGCGTGGGAGCCTTTCATTCTTGGGACCGGATTATGAAGTCACTTTAGCTGAAGTATGGGAGGCGATCATTGACATGTTCGGCGGTGCCGGTTATGCTGAAGCAGATCTTCAAGCTACCTACTTAGATGAGAGCGCCCGCGCTGCCCTTGCCAAAGGAAAAGAGCAACGTACCCGAATGCGAGCCGAAGCGACGAGAGAGAAGCTTCCTGAGAAAGAAATACTTCCTGTTGCCCCTGTTCATATTTTGACTTCAGCTCATGTGGATGTTGCTGGCTCTAGCTCTCACTCTTCGCCTCCGGCTAAAGTTGACCAAGAAACTATGACCACTCCCACAGAGGAAGAGGCTATGGAAGACTTTAAAGCTCAGAAATTTGAGATTGATTTCGTCAAACCGACTTCTCCAGGTAACTTTGACGTCGACCCATCTCCAGTGAACTACTTATTAGATTTGACTGAGCTTGATGAACTTCTCACTTATTACTTAAGCCTGAACGAACCAATATCTTCTCTTAACTTGGAGAATACTGATTTTAACTTCTTTTCTTCTATAGCGGAAGCACTGAAAGCTAAGCCAGCTTCTCCTTCTTCAGCTGTCGTTCCTCCTCCTTCTCAAGTTACTCCTCTTCCAGCTTCTCAACCAGGATCGCAAGAAGAGAAAATTGAAGCTCTCAGAGACTTGGACGATCCGGTTGTTTCACAAGAGCCAAAGACAGGGGAACTTGAAGAAGGCGAGAAGACTCCAGAGCAGTCTTATGACGACGACACGAAGCTTTCAGAGTTTTCTACTCCCGGTAGTGAGTCTTCCTCGAAAAGGAAGGGGAAACGCACAATTTCGAAGAAAGGCAAGAAAAGCTCTTCTACCGCTGGAGAGGAAGCAGAAGTTGATCCGGTTGCGCCTCTCTCTCCTTCTTCTCCGACTCAATCACAACGGCCTCCGAAGCTAATTATCAGGCCGGGTAAAAGCTCTAAAGGCGGGAAGAAGGAGAAATGAGCTTGATTTTGCCTTTTCTGCTTTTTGCATGTATTGACCGGAAGTTATGCGGATACCGGTCTCTGCTTCTTTTTGTGATCTGCACAATGTAAAATTTTTTTTCATAGTATTGAATAAAATAGCTATTTTACTTGTACAAATTTTTGTGTATGTGAGAATGCATCTGTTTCTCATTTTTAGTGTAGAATAAACGATCTATTTTTCGTGATATTGTAATGAACTTGTGGTATGTTGCTTGCATGTTGCTTTTATTAATATAATTGAATTGTATAGTATTGCCCCCATATCACAAGTGCATTGCAACATTTCTAGCTTTCACAAGACTGATACTGTTATTTCAGAGAATAACTATTCCACTTTTAAATGGAAGAATTGTTCTTCTTTTAATAGATCATATCTCGTGTTTGGAGAAATTTTTACTTTCTCTTTCTTTCTGAAGAACACTTCAACTTTTGGGGATGATCACTTTCATTTGTTAAAAAGTGGATTTTCCTATGCAGTGAAGTGAACTTCCTGAAGAATTTTTTTTTTGATTTGTTTAGCGCTTCCGAAGAAGGCTTTGTTTTTGTGCCTCTGAAGAGGGCTTATGTCTGGTACTTCAAGCATGGTGAAGTGTGCCTCCAAAGAGGTCTTTTGGTCTCTGAAGAGAAGCGATTTTGGTCTCCGAAGAGATGCAATTTTGGTCTCTGAAGAGAAGCTATTTTGGTCTCCGAAGAGAAGCAATTTTGGTCTCCGAAGAGAAGCAATTTTGGTCTCCGAAGAGAAGCGATTTGGCATTTCATCTCTGGTGAAGTGGGCCTCCGAAGAGGAGCATTTTGCACTTCTACACTGGTGAAATGTGCCTCCAAAGAGGGCTTGTTAGCATTTCATCTCTGGTGAAGTGGGCTTCCGAAGAAGAGCATTTTGCACTTCTACAATGATGAAATGTGCCTCCGAAGAGGGCTTTCTGATTGCCTGGAAGTTACTTTCTCATGGTTGGATGGCTCCATGGGGCGGACGCAAGTTGTTTGATTGGATGTTTGTTTGCACAAATGACCGCAATCAATTAACAAGGGCCCTGTTCCTTCAGCTTGGGAAGGTGCCCCTCCGGTGGTTCCACCAATCTTTTTATTGAGAGAAGCACTTCCATTTGTTGGCGTGCCTCGTTAGAGGGCTTTGTTGACCTTTGGGAAGGAGCATCGATTGGTTGGTGTGCCAGGAAGGTTGCTTCTCAAGGGTGAGTAGATCCACGGGACGGACGCAAGCTGCCTGACCGGATGCATCAGGATCAGTTAGCAAGGGCCCTGTTCCTTCTGCTTGGGAAGGTGTCCCTTCGGTGGTTCTACCGGCCCTTTTATTGAGTGGCATACCTCCTTTTGGCTGCTTCTATGTTTGCCTGGCCATCTTCTCCCATCATCTGCTCATTAGCGATCTTTTATTATCATTTCCAAGCGTATCTTCTTTCCTTTTGTAAGTAAATTGCCTTATCCGAAGAAGTGGACTTCACTGTTGAATAACTTCACGGGACAAACGCGAGTTATCTAGTTGGATGTCTGTTCATATTGACAATCACAACCAGTTAATGAAGGCTTGCCCCAGTGGAGTTGCCAACTTTTATGTGAAGTTCTTCTTGTATAGGATTTGAATATGGAATTTTTTGTTGCTTGGTATTTGCTTTAATAAATGATTTGTAAGGCTCGCTTGGCTTTGCGATGGGTGAGCTTCGCTTTAATGACCTGCAATATTAGATCGACATTTTAGCAATACATTTAGAGTATTTATATATCGAAATATAACAGGCATTTTGTAATAGAAAACACAGAATTCATAGTTTTTCATTATTCAGTCACACTGATTTCTCAGCGGTTTACAATGCAGAAGTTACACATCCATTATCATTTTTACAAATTTAAGCAATGCTGTTAAGTAAAAAATGGATGCTAGTGATTGTTGTTTCAGAATCTCTGGACTGATTTTCCATTTGCACTAGATTCGCAGCTTCAGATTTATATGCCAAAGAAAGTGAAAGATGCCCTAGTTGCAGTTTTGTGGACAATTAGCAGTCGTCCCAACTTCTGCCTGCTGGGTGTGGACCTCCTGTGACAACATTAATGACAAGCTTTTCTGAATCTTGCACTGCAGTGTTGTTGCGAGAATCAGATTGATGGGTAGGACGTTGTTGACCCTGAGTGGATGAGGTTGGGTCGACTCTGCCTCTCTTAACGTATTGTTGGAGTTTACCGTGCTCCAGCAATTCTTCAATCACATTCCTTAATTGGCGACATTGGTCAGTGTCATGGCCAGGTTGATTGTGAAATTGGCAGAATTTTCCACTACGCACTGCACCTCTCTTCATCTCAGGTGGCTTAGGATACCTGACAACGTCCTTTGTTGCGAAAAAGATATTTCTTGGTGTATCAGTTAAGGGAGTAAAATCTAAAAGATCGAAGCGGCAGAGTTTCTTCTCATTCCCCTGATTCTTTCCTCCGTCGTTTTCCCTTTTCTGATTCTCAGAATTTCTTCTGTTAGAAGCAAGTTCATTATTGTTGTCCTTGGCAACTAATACTTTTGCTGAGGCGGAAAGGTTTTCCAGGCGCATGAATTCATCGGCCTTTTTATAAAACTTCTCAAGGGAATTTGGTTCCTTCATTTTTAGCCATTTTCCAAATTCACTCGATTTATCGATGGCTCGCACCAAGTAGGTCAGGATCATACGCGGTTCTACATTATCCACTTCGGCTACAGCTATATTGAAATGACTTAAGAAAGATTTGATTGATTCTCCGGGAGCTTGTTCAAGACTAGACAATGACATTATATCCTTGGCTTTTGAAGCATACAATCTGAACTGTTCTTTAAACTTTTGCGTCAAGTCGGAGAATTAATCTATTGACCGAATTGGAAGCTTTGTGAACCAAAGTAAGGCCACAACTTCCAAGTACACTGGAAAGTATCGACACTTAATCTCGTCTGACGCTCTTGCACCGGTCATATGCCAATCGTACTTGTATAGGAAATGATTAGGGTCACTCGTTCCCCTATAGGCTTGGATAGTAGGAGGTGCAAATTTCCTTGGAAATTCCGCTTTCAGGATCCTTTCCGTAAACGGAGTTCTGCTTGGTGCAAATCCCCAGTCGTTCTCATTCTCTTCCCTTTGCATGCTCTCTTTCATGATGCGGCTGACCATTTCGGACAGGTACCCTTTATTGTTAAGAGACATTTCCGGACAGGCATCAGTCCTTCTCTCGGAAGCTTGCCCGGGCACATGTTCACGATAAGTTGGCTGCGGCATAGAACCCTCAGCTTGGAAAGGTGGCATTTCTGGAAAGGTTGTTTGATGGTTTTCTGGTTGACGATTTGCCCCGAGCAGAGCAGTTAATCTATCCATCATCAAAGCGTTTTGAGCTTCAATTTATTGGTATAATCCAGAAACTGCGTCATCCAATTCAGCCCTGGTGACTCCAACGGTAGGAGTTGCTTGGTCTGCTACTGGGGAAGCGGATGTCCCTTCATGAGCATTTCTGGATCTGATAGGACTACCTCTTCTTCCAGGAGCCATTATTTCAAATCAACCTCTGGTTTTTAAGAGAGGTTTTTTTTATGAGTTTTTGCGAAGCAACGGTGGATGATCGCCTGAGTTCTTCTCTCAATGAAAGCACCAAAATGTTAACGCTAAAATAGGAACGCTAACACCCGGTGTGTGTAATGGAATTGTGAAAGCACCACCCGTGTGACGGGAACAAAAATTAAGCAGGAAAATAGCAGTAAAGCAGTAAAAGACAGCAGTTTATAGTGGTTCGGCTTGAGATCGAGCCTACGTCCACTTTGAATCTCTTTATTACTGAATTCGATTACAAATCAATACAATTCACTTATGAAATCAATACAATTTGATCACAAAGACAATCTCGACTGCTAGCTCAAACTTTGATGATAAAACTCGATGAATTTGTGTTGGATGTAAGAGGTTTCTCTCGAACCTCGTTGTAGTGTCTCGATTGTTTTGAGATCTTCGATTGTTGAATGAGTTGAGAGTTCGGCAAAGTAACGACATCTCTGAAATGATTTGCCAAAAGTCCCTCGCTCGTTGGAGTTGGAGCTCTATTTATAGGATTGGTTCTGGGTGAGATTCTGTTCCTCAAGTCCTAGGTCGGAGCCGACTTATAGCAAGTCGTAGGTCTTAGGTCGGCGACGAGATAGGAGCTCTTGTCTTTTAGTTATTCCTGAATACGAGTTATTCAATCTGCAAGTCATAGGTCGGCAGCGACTTATCATAAGTCGTAGGTCGGAGATCCCTTAAGTCATCAAGTTGGCAACAGCCTTAAGTCGTAGACTTTTTGAGTCGGACCACTTTAACTCGTACATTGTTAGGTCGGAGCATTCTTTAACCCGGAGCATTCCTTAAGTCGGCTCATGTTAGGTCGGACCTGTAGCTTAGGTTGTATGCTTCTTTAAGTCGTGACCTGTTGAGTCGGTATACTCTTTAACTCGTACGTTTTTAGGTCGGAACCTCCTTAACTCGGTAGGTCGTAAGTTTCCCATAGGTTGTTAAGCTGTTAAGTCGGAAGCCCTTGTTAACTCGCAATTTGTTAAGTCGGTAGGCTTCCTTAGGTCGTAGCCTGCTAGGTGGGTTCATGCCTTAAGTCGTAACTGCCTTGGGTTGTAACCCATTGAGTCGGTGGCCTCTTTAAGTCGTTATGTTGTAAGTCTTAGGTCGCGAACAAAAGAGGATTAACATACGACATCCGTATTTGTTGTGTTGTTTGTCGGATGGCTGGTGTGATTTCATTGTGTGCCTAGAGCAATTTAAGTGACCGAGACCCATTGTTCAATAATGGGTGTTGGGAGAACTTATAGGAGGCGTTTGGATTTGGCACTAAATGGATTAGATGATATCGAGGTTGAACCATAGACTTCGAGACCTCGTAGGCCTATTTGTATCGATTGATGTGATACGAGTCAGGTTAGAAGGAGGACATAGGAGTAGTAGGGGTTCATTGGAATAAAAGCGAAGGGGATAAGGTATGGTAGACCGTGGGGAGCATGAGGACAGCTTGTCTGGAGCTTTTAGACGTTGGAATTTTGTATATATCGTCAGCTTTATGGATATCGTATTGGGAGTTTATGCTAGATAGTTTGGTGTTCATCATGCTAAGATAGGGATGGATGTTATTTTTGGATATTAGGTCTCATGTATGCATGTTTGATTTGATTGTTAGCATTTGAGTTGATAGTTTATGTTCGTGTGGTTGTTAGGCATGTAGGATAGTTATTATTTAGTATAAAATTCTTGTTTGATGATCGCTATAGATTATCTAGTACAGTTAAAGATATGAGTTGTATACATATCTTTGTTGCAGTAGGGGCATTGCAGACTCAGTCGTCCAAAGAAGGTTTTGCTGAATTTTTTCGGAATCTGGTAGGTTTTTGAGGGCCGATGGGTTTGAAGACATTCTCTTTGCTTTGTGATTTCGGGGACAAAATTATTTAAGGAGGGGAGAATATAATGACCCATATTTTTTATAGATCATATATTTAAATAGTTTATTTAAATACTTAATTGTTCATTAAATAAAGGCCCAAAAATGTTATTTTTAGCGTACAACCGAATCATGACTCGAGACCACTTCCGTTGAGTTCGGATTGGCGTTGCAAATTAGAATGAGTATAAGGATCGTTATATTCCAAGGTCGGACGATCTCATGGGCAAAACGGTGTCGAAATAATGAAATTACCCTTCCGGGGCGCACCTTGGATGGAGACGCGGTTAGTGCTTTGGATTTGGAAAAATAAGGTGATATTCCGCAGACGAGTTTCGCGATGATCGGATGCATCGTGTGATCGTACGGGCTTGAAACGCATAGCTATTTTACTAAGAAATTAAATAAAATGGAGGAATAAAATATTGTATGTAGCCTTTGAATTCATCTCCCTCCATTTTATTATATCCTCTTATCACTATTCATAGGTTAAGCTATGTTTCCATGGCTGCCTCTTTTCTTTACTTTCAAAAATCAAACTCACTTCATCTACTTCACGAAAAATCATGATGTTGGATTTGTTGAGTTTATATCGAAGAGGACTTCGATCCTATATGCTCAATCTGGAGTTCGTGATGTTTGGCCGAGATCGATGTTTGTGGCCGAGATTAGGGTTCGACCTTGATGGATCTTGAGGCTACGAAATGCAAATCGGAAGTTACGGATGGATTTATTTCAGCAAATAGAATTTTTCAGCCAAAATTTGAATGTCGCGGTCGAGCCTAGTGATTTGATTGGTGGCTTCGGCCTTGGAGATCTTGGTATCGGCGAGACAAGTGAGTGAAGAGAGGAACGATGATAAAGATGGCGATCGATTTTGTTGGGTAAATATCTGTATCATCTTGGATCCATGCATGGTGATATTCATTTGTGTAGAGGCAAACGTGAAAGAGGAAGAAGAATTATTCAATAATGACGGTAATTATTTTATTGATTAATTATTTGATTATTGATTTAATGATGATTCTTATATTTGCTATATCTTTTGCATACGAGGTCTATTTTGGATGCGCTTTCTTCTGTTGCGCTCGTACAAGTGTGATTTACAATTTGGCACTTGTTTGGAATGATTTGGATGAGGTGAGTGATATTGTCTCTCACTTTACTATGATTGGTTGTTTATTGTTATTGACTCTTGGGAATGATTTTTGGTTTTAAAATGTGATATTATTATTATACAGCAGTTATACTTTATAAAACAATATATAACTATTTTAAAATGATTTATAAATAATATCACTTATTTTCCATCATTGTGCCATAGTAAGAAAATTATTTGATTAGATCTATTATTGTTGTTATTTCCCATATTAATCGATATGGATGGATTATTATGTCGTATGTATGTTGTTTTAGATGGATGTATGGTTGTTTAGATGTATGGATGTTTGGATGTATGTTTGATTGTTTGGATTATTTGCTATTTGGCCATTTTGGTTGAAAACGCCGATTAGCGATGATTTGAATTTAGGTAGCATCTTGTACGTTGGAGTTCCACACATGTGGAAAACTATTGAACGAGATGAAATGTATAAGAGGGTTTGGGATACATGCCGACCGATCTGGATTTCAGAATGGATGATGCCGGACGTTTTTGTTTGGTCTATACTTAACTGTTCAATTAAGCACAAGATCAAAGTCGATGGTATTGACCATAGTAGAGTAGTCGATGTCCATCATTGTTATTGATTGGCGATTTGGCCGATTAGTGGCTTTGATGTTGACAAGACATCATGGTGCGCGACATGATGGTTTTTTCGTGCGACCGGTTTAGAGATTTGATATTATTACCCTACGACTAGTGATATTGATGGTGAGGCATGTGATGCTTCGACCTAGTGATATTAATAGCGAGGCAGCGATGTGGTGCTTTGCCTTGGTGATTTTGATGGTTAGGCAAGGATGTGGTGCTTCGACCTAGTAGTCCGATACTGTAGATAGTGACTCGATGATGTATGAAGTAGGCTTTGGAATGATAGTATTAGGACTATATGGATCATGCTAGATCTTGGGCTTTGGATGGAATCGTATATTTTGAGTAGATACGATGATTCGAAATGGATTTGACTTTTTGAAGCGAATATGATATTTTGATATCAATTATGAATTGATTTTGAAAATGTAAAAGAACCATCCGGTGTGTAATAAGCATTTGGTTGTTAAAGAGACCAGGATCGGATATGGGCATACTCTCTGTCGATACCGAAAACCACTTTAATAACTGTGTACGTGGTGGAGATTCCAGAAATGAAGTAGGATGGTTTGGCGACGATTCTATATGGTATGACGGGACCCTGACTCCCATGAGTCAACTTAGATGTGACTAAAATCAGGAGCTATACCGGGCCAAGTGAGGTCATTCCTCTTATCGGGCATATTTCTTCGATACCATTCTATTGCTTTTGGGATTTGATTTGGTGCCACCCCTCGATTGTTTGGGAGTGTGTCCGAGGTGGGCGGTAGTAGCTGCTATGCATCACCACCAGTCCTGGAGTGCAATTGGTATATCTAACCTGGCGTCTCCTCGTGTGTAGTGTTCACATGCCCTAGAGCGCCTTCTACGAGTTTGTTTTGTACCATACCTATGGAGTGCCCTCTGATAGCCCTCCAGTTTACGGAGGAATTACGGTAATGTATAGACTATAGGAATATATAAAAAAGTGTTAAGAGGGATATGGGTAACGCCTTAACGCTATTTTAATAGTTTACTTTAATATAGACATAGTATAATAGCGTATTGTACTACATAGTAGATAGTTTAACGGATCTTTAAGAGATGGAAAATCCCGTAACATCTCTTGAGTTATTGCACGCACGTCGACACTGGATATGAGATGTCAAACCCCATAAACATCTCTGACGCCGTTACACCCATATTTATTTATGATTGATTTAACTTACATAAGGAAATTTTAAATCCTGACTTGAGTGTTTTGTCCTTTCATTACGCTCGGGTCAGTCCTGAGTTTTTCAGCTTATTGAAGATTTATTCTAGAGGACGAAGACGAAGATTTGGTATACTATTACTATTATTATACTTGCATCATGATGTCTGCTGCATTATTTTATTTTTTTCTGTTTTATATGTATAACTCTGATAAATGACGTATAAATGATAATCAAAAGTATATTAAACAACTCTGTTTATTTGATTATTATATTTTATCTTTCCACTGCGAGATTCTGTGGTTGTTTTCTTGTTCCTTTTCTCTTCTTTTCTTATTTACCCCATTAACAATCCTCCCTTTTGAATGGTTTGAGTTGACATGTGTGTTTGATTGTCGATTTAAACTGTCCAAAAAGGTGGGCCGTTACAGCCTTAGTTTTCCTCAGGCAGCCATATAGTCAGGTTTAGTTCAAAGAAATTTGGATGGAGTTCAAAGTATCGAGTCTGAAAATTCTTCTAAAGATTGTTTCCACCATACTTGAGTAGTATTGTATTCCGCCTTTGTAAAGAAAGTTATATAAATATATATATATATATATATATATATAATTGTCCATTTTTAAACTCTGATAAATGTATTTAAATTTCCAATGCAAAGACTATTTGTTGAAATAATATATAGGAGATTATGCTTTGTCTTTATTTTCTTTCTTACCCTCGAGAATCCAACTCTCAGGCACTTGGATTTGCGGCACATGAATAATGAGGATGTATTAGTGTCAATTTTTGAGAGTCAAAGAAACAGGTCATGACATTTTGGTATCAAAGCCTAGGTTAAGAGAAAACCTTGGCTTTGGTGGGGTAAAGTCTTATCAGAGATAGGGTTAGTAATACCTTAGGATGAGTAACGCATTAGAGAAAGGGTTAGCAACACCTTAGAATGAGTTTGAGAGTATTATATATGAGCGCGTATTTGTTAATACATCTTAGTTTTGAATTTTTTTGTATGAAATCATTTTACCTAAAATGTATTTTTGGGAAATTATTTAAAAAAATTTATAAACAAAAATTTAGTAAAACTCTTAAAGAATTTTTTAAAGAATAAAACATTTTTTCTTATACAAAGTGTAACAACCCGCATATCTATCAATTCTATATTTAAATATTTTATTTAAATATTTTATCGTTAGTCGGATGTTAGTCCGAAAAGCTACTTTTTGCATACGGTCAAATTAGGACTCGAGACCACCCCCATTGAGTTCAAAATGACGTTTGCGATCTTTTTGAGTGTAAACTTCGATATGTTTGGAGATAGTGAAATTTTCGTCACTTTTCCCGCTTGAGACTTTGGTTTGGACTGCACCTTCTTAACTCAGCCCACCCCCTCTTCTCTTCATCACTTCAAGCTTCTTCAAAAATGGTGGAGGGAAAGAGAAATTAAAACTCCCAAACACAAATTCCATTGCAAATCCGAGATTCAACATCAAATTCACGTTTAGACCATTGATTCAAGCTTGTTGGTGTTCTTGCTTTGCTCTCAAATCTCCATCTTCATCAAATTCCGTGAAAAGGTGAGATTTTTGATCTCACATCTTGCCTATATCTATCTTGGACTGTTGGGAATGATCCCCTATTGTATTTGCATCAACATTTGCATTTGGTTTGGATTGGATTGGCGAAAAACTTCGATTTTCAGCGTTTTGGTGATTTTTCTGGCGTTAAGTCGTTTCTGCCTTCGCTGAGTCGTCCACGAGTTAAGCCTAAGTCGTGAGTCGTTCACGAGTTAAGGGCTTAGGTCGCGCGCGTGTATTTCTGTTCGTCTGGCCTGAGTCGTTCACGAGTTAAAGGCCTGAGTCGTTCTCGAGTTAAAGTGTTAAGTCGTTCCAGGCGTTGAGTCGTTCTGGGTGTGCTGAGTCGTTCTCGAGTTAAAGTGTTAAGTCGTTCCAGGCGTTGAGTCGTTCTGGGTGTGCTAAGTCGTTCACGAGTTACTGGCTTGAGTCGTTCAGGAGCTAAAGGCATAAGTCGTTCAGGAGCTAAAGGCTTGAGTCGTTCAGGAGCTAAAGGCATAAGTCGTTCAGGAGTTAAAGGCCTTAAGTCGTAGGTCGTTTTGCAGTTAGCTCGCTCGCCCTGGCTTAAGTCGTTAAGTCGTTAAGTCGTTAAAGGCTTAAGTCGTTAAGTCGTTCAAGACTTAGGTCGTATGACCTTATCCCTTAAGTCGTAAGTCGTTCGCGAGTTAGTACTTGGTCGTTTGACCTGTTCTTCTGCTAGCTCGCGTGACATTCTCCACTTAGGTCGTATGACCTTATCCCCTAAGTCGTAAGTCGTTCGCGAGTTTGTACTTAGTCATTTTACCTGTTCTTCAGCTAGGTTGCACGGCAGTCTTCCCTTAGGTCGTATGACCTACTTCTCCTTAGGTCGTTGGACCAGCTTGCCTTCACTAAGTCGTACCGTGACGGGGCGCTGCCCCGCACCCCGCCGTGGGCGCTGCCCCCTGGACCCCCGCGACCTGACCGGGCAGGTCGAACCCCGTATTACTCTGCGTAGGCAATCTCTTCTGAAAAACGTTTATCAGAATTTCTACTTTGATGGTTTTGGGATTGACTTCTTTGCACTTTACTCACGTCTTCGAACGTGAATTGATTTGTTCTACCATCGTTTTATGACTTGTCACTTTAAAGATATATGAAGGTTTCAATACTAATAGTAAATATCAAAACTCTTTCATCAAAGCGATTTCAACACTATTTTAAGTATCAAAAGTTCGTTTTCTCAAACCGATTTTCAATCTACTAGTATATACAAGCCTTTACTTCACTCGAATGAGAAATCGACTTAAACGACTTAGTAAAACGAGTGGTATGAAACGCTTGCGTTCACTTCGTCGGTTAGCTCTTGGACTTGTTCGATTGAACCCTTTTTGTGACAATTTCCTAGTGAAGATTTACAGCTTGTTCGTAAATATTTAAGTTAAGCAAGTGGTTATGGGACATGAAGCTAAACTCATATATTTACTGGCTTGGTGTGATTGACACTTCCTTATGATCATGACGATCATTTTTGTGATTTAGACTAGCAATGTGCGATGTCTCTTCGTCCGTGTGTCGGACTTGCCTTCGGGCCATCCGTGTGTTCGGAAAATTTAAATGGATAGCTTCCATGAGATAACTTCTCGTCCGTGTGTCGGACTTCCCCCTTTTAGTGATTTCTGGATTTCGTGTGTTGATTTCTGGGATTTGTTCTGGATTTCGTGTGTTGATTTCTGGATTTAGTGCTTCACCAACTTTTGTGATTTTCACTGATATGATATCAGGTTTTTGTGTATTGGTGAATTCGTGTGTCATTACCTTTTTAGGTGTTTGGATCTATGAGAAGATTCTTGTGATATTGATTAATCTTTTGTTGATTATCATTTACATACTTATAGTAGTATGTCGCTATGGTTATTACATGTTCATGTCATGCCTTTTACTGTATACCATATCATCTGATATTTATAGTTAGACTGATCCGTTTATTATTTTCTTATAAATAATACTCGGGTCAGACCGAGATGTTACAGGTGCTTCTGCTTGACTTCTCTTCAGGATTATTCTGACTTTTGGCTAACTACTTAGATTAGTAGTTTTTGGATGTACACCTTTGAGATATAGACTCTATGTTGTGTACTTATTCTTTTGTATAGCATGTGATGCTATTCTTTTGTATTATCGTGGATCTTTCTGACCACTACTCTGATGTACACTTTCATGTGTTATATATTTATTCATATCTTCTTCCGCCTTTGTGATATGGATGTCTGTGACTGATTGTCGTTATGATTATTTCTATGTTTGTTTCCGAAGATTATATATAGCCACCGTGTGATAGCTTTGTGTTTGTATCGGTATGTCGGATTTCCTCCTTAAAAGATATGCATTCTATTCTATCTGACGTATCGATGCTCGCACAAAGAAGTTACATGGATGGTCGCTCCTCCACAGCCTTATTCTCCGCGCTAATTGACAGCACTACATCGTAGTGTTCTTGGTTAGCGTGGGTATAGAGGTGGGGCGTCACACAAAGAATTTCAGGCTATAACAACCCTAGTTTTGTGATTACCCATGAAGGTAAATTATAACGATGGTTATAATTTAAAATGAAGGAATAAAATAATTTTTTGATGTAAAATTTGTTAAAATTGTTCATTTTAAAATAAACAATGGGTTTTGGTGTAATAAAATGGAGATTAAGATGTTTGGTTGTAAATAAAGTGAGAATAATAAAATTATGTTGATTTGGTGGTATTTAATTTAAATAGGGATTAATGAAATTAATTCAACATTTATTTGTTTTAAACAAATATAAAATGAAGAAAATAAAGGTTTGAAAACATTAGTATGTTATTTTGGGGTAATAATGAGCATTGAATGGTTTTACTTTGTTAAAATGCAATTATTGCGGAAATAATGGTCAAATCGTATTTTTTGTTAATTTTAATGATGTGTTAAAAATTAAATATGGTTAATACTGTGAATAAAAATGTGTAATATTGATTAAAAATATTTGGATGTAAAAATATTTTTAATATGGTTTTTTGTGATGTTTAATTAAATAAGAAAATATGATTTTTGGGGTTTAATTGATTTAATTATCATGTCGTCACATTACTTATTATAAGTTAAAAAGTGTCATTTTCAATAATAAAAATGAAGGGTCAATGATTGTGAAATCTATGTTTTATCGTTTGGTTGAAAAGATTTGTTAGCGAACTTATTTTTAGTGTACTCACATTAATTTTTAGGTGTCTTAACCTATGCGATAACAGTGTTTTAAAATGGTATAAAATGTGATTAGAGAATGGTTAATTTACAATTTGGTTTATTTAAATTGAGGGTTTTGGGCTTTAAGTTTATAGCAGCCCATTCAGACACTTAATGAATTTTCTAAGTAGGAGAAACAAATCCTTCTCTTGTACGTTCAGAAACTATCACAAACAGAGGTGAACTTCTCAATGCAACCCTGGTTGAGAGCAAAGATTATTGTTTTAAAATCAAATAAATTGAAATAAAATCCAGTAAAATCCAGGTAAACTTCTCAACCATATCCGCATCTTATTCTGAATTTGTAGGTTTTATTGTTGAGGGAAATTTCATTTTTGTGTTTTGAGTAAATTAAGTTTTAGGGTAAAAATTAAGGAAGGAGAAGAGCAATAGCAAGGCTATAAGGTTTCTAGCACCAAATCAAGGCCAAAGCTCCTTACTTTACTTGCTAAATCTACTAGTTTGCTGCCAATAAATCCTAAGGTGAGTTGAAAAACTCACATTTCTAGCTTAGATTGGGATTTCAAGGTAAGAAATCTCAATTGTGTTTGTTGCATGTTCATTTGCGATTTGCTGTTAGTAAATTTCACATATCTCTTTCGTTTTAAATCGGAATTAGGATTTTTTTGAAGTTTTGGAAAGCTTGAAAAGAGTGTGACATCTTTCATGCTAAACACTTTCGAAAATACTGAGCATAGAGGGTCGAAAAACCTGATGTAAACTTGCTGCCTAGTCACTGTAAAAGCGTAATTTTTTGTGCTAAATGCCATTGGTAATTTGAGCATATCTTTCTCTTTTTATGTCCAAATTTGACGATTCTTGATTTTTTGGAAATCATAGATTGTCTACTATAATTTTTTTATTTTGGGTTTTGTTAGATTTTGAAGTTTACATGGTCAAAAGTTCATTCTAGTGTCACTGTCCCGAGACTAAAACGACAGCCGTAGTGAACTTCAGATCTGAAATTTGTTTTGGTCATAACCTTTCATTTCTTATTGGAATTTGATAATTTTTGTTGTTCTGGAAAGCTTAGAATATCCTCTATAACTTTCATGATTCGTGCTTTCTCAAATTTTGGGTTTAATAGGGGCAAACTGGCTAAACAAGCCGCTGGCTTTTGTTTTTCCTGTGTATTCACTTCCTGGCATAAGTCCGACTTTAAGACGTAGCAGTTTCTTCGTCTCTTATCGGAATGCTTGACAAAATTATGGCGAAATATTTAGCAAAAGAAATCAAAATCGTATAATACAAATAATTTATCAATTCCACTTCAAACGAAGATGAATCTCCTCTATTCCCCTTCCTAAAACCATGGCCAACTCCTTCATTCATTAAAGCCATGAGCTACAACCTCTACAAGGCTAGGCTAAGCCCTCTTAAAGACCTCAAGCTTGATTTCACTAACTTTGTTTCGATCATAGCGGAGCTATAGCCGATTTTATACTAGCTCGAAAGGAAAATTAAGGTGAGAAACTCTTACTTATATTATGTTTTTGGATGATGATATGATGTTTGCAATGGATGTTTCATATGCTTTGATCATCAAGTTTGATTATTTAAATGTAAATGTTGATAATATGCAAGTCAACGTCCATAAGCACAAAGGAAATCACTTTCCTCTATTTCAATGAATTGGTGTATATGGAATGTTAAACCTCTTTAAAAATGAGTTTGAAATGTGTTATAAACATATGATAGTGTTTTGGTGAAGTTTGAATGGTAATTGAAGATTGAGTCAAAAATAGGCGAGTTGCGTAACGGCAGTTAGCGGTTTCGCGCCACAAAAGGCAAACGTATATAAAGAATGGAATTTAGCTTAGAATTCTTCGAGATAAGAATTTTCCAAACTAATATATCCATAGTATTCAAACAAAGAAAGAAAATAAAGATTTCGACAAACAGATTTCGAAATATAAGTAAAGATACTTTTTGGAAAAATCGTGGTTTTGCAGATCAAAATCCATAATTGGTTTTTTATGAAAATGATATTTTAAGTCATTTAAATATATGAAATCAATTCTAAAAACCTTTTAAAATGTTTTAAAAGTGATTTGAGTTATAAAAATGAATTTCTAAATGAGAGAAAAGTGGTTTGATCAATATAGCTTAAAAAGCAATTTCCGCAGCACTTTTTTGCGGCACTTTTCTATAACATTGAAATATAGTTTTATATTAAACCATTCTTTTTCAAATCTTTGGTGAAGGTTCTTAAATGATTAATAAAGTATTTTAAAGGTGGTTTGAAGGATTTACGGAATGGTCAAATAAATGACTAAAAGTTGAAGAATATGTTAAATGATTTAGAGTCGATCAAATAACTTGACCGTCTTATGAGTGTCAGAGAGATAGTGTCTAGGCTTGGGTTTGGAAAATTCAGTTTCCTACTCTCCTTGGCTATCCTGATTGGTCTGATGGATGTGATAGTAAATTTGATTTACTCGGATCAAAATTTTCCAAAGTATATAGGATATGTTTTTTAAATATAAATAACTTGGATTTTACTGAGGATAATCTTCATGTATTCGGTGTTAAATCCCAAAGAGGGAACTGGTACTATTCATGGAATTTGAAAGGTTATTTCGCCGTTATTATGCTTATGGTACATGTTGAATACGACAATTGATATTGAGTAGAATTAGAGGATTTCTATAGATTCTTTTCACTTAATGTTTACTTGTTTTGGATTAACATCCTAAATAACATAGTTTCAACTCAGTCAAAATTTTGAGCTTTGAATTAAGAAATTTATGTTAAGATTTAAAAGAAATAATTTGGAAATATTTTCCTAAGTGAAAAATGAAATGATTTCAAACTATTCCAAGGTTTAAAAGGGTTTTAAAACAATCAAAGGATTTTATAAAAGAGGTTTAATGATTTCGTATATACCGGAAATAATGTTTTGGAAATATATATCTCCAAAGGAGATTTTGATAAAAATAACTTAATTAATTAAAGAATGATTCCCAAATCAATGAAACGATCCTGACTCGGCCTTCGAAAATCGACACCCGTACTTCACTTGTACTCGAATGTCGCAGATTCAAACGCCGAATCTGGCTCACCGGAGCTTATAACACAGTAAGTATAACAACACAGCGGAAGAAAGAAATGGATGATATATACAACTACAATGAATACAATATCCAGAATGATATACAACAATGATATCAATATGATACAACAATATTAGAGACAAATAAAGATGCTGCAGCGGAAAACATAAGTGATACTCCATGTGATCCGACAAAGAGAATGAGTCCAACAACTCCAACATCAAGCTCGAACCATCATCACGTTCCACAAAGATAAGCAAGGTCCGTCCTGAGCTCCAAAAACTGAACTAGCTCCAACTAATCTACTAAACCTGACTATCTGAAAAAAACCAACTCTAGACTGCCCGTGTAGAAAATTGTGGGCACCCAGAGTTTAGGAAAGGAACAATAAACTCCGAGTCAATCATGGGACTGGTGTGAGTAACAAAAACAGTTTATCTTTAAACAAACAACAAAAGAATTTTAAACATTGAAATCCGCAATTCTTTTTGGAAAATGAAACTACCATAAGACCTCCCGCCACACACACAATGCAATCGCCGAATTGGAGGAGATTTCTTCTTATGATAGTCAAATATGCTTAATACGGGGAAAATTCTTTGATATTATTACTAGTGCATAGTGTGAACATCTCAAACATATAATATTAATCTTAGCCAGCATACAACCATTATTGTATGCCTGCTATAGCTACTATGTTCAATAGCAGGTTACCACCACATTCCATAGCAGGTTATACAACTAAAACCGTACAAGGGTCGTATTGTTTCTTTGGATTTTCCAACAAATGGTCAGGCTAAGGAACTTCCTATGCCACATGGGAACGCCTCTAGAGGGACGCCCCGAGAGACAACTGCTCTCTGCTAACACAAGGCCGGTTACCCCCTTCCTGGGTAGTAAACCTGAGGTATACCACCCCTGGTCGTTTGCGACCTTTATCCGAGGCGCCTCGATCACAAAGCAACAATCACACAGTAAATGAGATTGGAGCAACCACACAGGTAAAATATCTAGGCTCCATACCATGATACCACCTTTTTCCAGAAGGAATGGACATACCCTAGGGGAGCTACCCCTGAAACCTTGCCGCATCTTTCCTGTTTCGACCATTACCAATTTGTGAGACTCGATGAGGTCTCGTCCACAAAGCTACGCTTTTCACAAAAGCCATGCTTTGATCAACAAATGATCAACGAATGATCAGCAACACATAACAACACTTACCATGCCACACTACCAAATTGGGAGTATTTCACTGATAACCTTCAATTACATAACCTCTGAGCTCGTACGTCTCAGAGAAGGGTGTTAAGCTAAGAGAATAAATTCTCCGCCACTAAACAGAAATGTATTTGAAAGAAATCAGCTTTATATCTCAAAGTGTAATGTCAGACATACAACCATACATGTCTGTTCCGGGTTCGAACAGAACCGAAGGCACTTCCAAAGAAGCCCTTGCAATCCGGGTATTCACAATCCCGATCGGACTTCCCATCACTTAGGAAATCTCTATACCGGAGCCACTCAGTGCAGAGACAATCGATAGGTTATCCTATCGTTCTCGCAAACACCCGGTCTTCAACACCGGTCTTCCCATGCTATCCATTTACGTTGTATCATTATTCGGAATGGGTTATATGACACAAAGTCCTCTCCCGGCTAAACCGAATAATGAGCGCAATATTTAAAAACATATGGATATTGGGATTTTAGTTAAGTCACAACTTATTACCCAAAACTTTTCTTTCAAATGGTTTAAACAAATTACCATTTTAATCTTTTACACAAAAAGATTCATCTCATAGTGTTCACCCAGCTTTCACACAGATTTATTCATAGATTTTCAAATCAGTTTTCCTTTCAATTGGATTAACTCATTTAATCTTTAAATCAAAGATTTAACTTATAGCTTTCAAAACAATTCCATTTCGACCTTTTATACAAAAGGTACACCCTTCCAATTTCAAAACAAAGTTCAACAACCTTTCACAAAGATTTATCCATAACTCAGAAAATCATTTTCATTTCAAACTTGAAATTCTATTGACACAAATTGGAAATTCATTCCTTATATGAAAGCTTCTATTGTTTGAAAACAAATAGTTTTCATTTCGGAAAATCTGATTCATTTATACGAGTTAAAGTCCTTGGGTTAAATTCAAATTCTCAAAACCAAACTTTTAAAATGGTTTAAATTCATATAAACACATTTATAACATCTTTAACCATAATTTCCAAACATGGAATTCAATTCCAAATTTTGAATTCAAATTCAAATTGAGTTATTTAAATTGAAAAACTTTACCAAGTTATTCATAATAATTTTTATCTTAAAAACTCCTTTTCAAAAGCTTTAACATTTAACCCAAATCCATTTCCAAAATCAATTGAAATTAAAATTTCAATTTCAAAAACATTAAATTTAAATCATCTGTGACTCAACCGATTTCCTCATGAAATCCATATTTGTGTGTGTAAAAGTGTGGTCTAGGGGTTTTACACAATAGTGCAACATTACAAATCATGACAGATTCAATCATATCAATATCGATAAGCGGTATGATTTAAAACACTTATCTTCATTCACAGATTCACAGATAAAGTCAATTTATCAATCACAAGGATTCATCATTACGATTCGATGTGGGTTTCGGATAACAAACTAGAATCCGACTCCCTATCGCATCGAAATTCAAATGTCATTTTACGGGCCAAGGGGTTTTCACATTCACACAGTAATATATTCATCACAGATATCACAGATCAGCACAAAGCAATTCATATCACATAGTATCACATAGTAGGGATATCGAACAATTCACAACATTCAATAGAATACAGTCATCCATAAGTAATGATTTATTAATCATCATTCTCTAATTAATTTAAAATAGTTTAAATTAATTACTTTCATCATTCTAAATCTTGCTTACTTAACCATTAATTAATTACAAATTAATTAATCATTCTCTAAGCACTAATTAATCACCCTTGTTAATTATACTCTAATTACATTAAGTAATTATCCTTAATTAATTACACAAATTAATTATTCTTAACCAATTACAGTAATTAACCTTTAATTACTTCATTAATTAATTAACTAAAATTAATTACATTAATCCTTAATTAATCACATTAATTAATTACTTAATAATCACTTATCATTGATTAATTAATCTTAATTAACCAACCCTTAATTACATCATTAATTATATTAATTAATGATCTCTAATTACTTCTTTAATTAATTACTCTATTTAAATTAATCACATTAAGTAATCAATCTTTAATTAATTTCACAAAGTAATTATACTTATCACATTTACTTTCAAATTTCATTTTAAATTTAAGACCTAAAAATGAATAGAAATTTAACTTTAACAAAGTTTAAAACACATTTTAAAATCCCTTTTAAATCACATGTTAAAGACACACTTATTTTATAAAAGGAATTTACAAGAGTTTTAAAACCAAATTCAATTTAAATTCCAATCACTTTTAAAATATATATTAACATTTTAAAGTTGTTTAAACATTTTAAATTTGATAAAACTTTATTTTATTTCAACTAGAATACAAATTTAGATTTGAATTTATACTTAGAACTGATTTAAAACTAGTTTAAATCTTGCTTTCTATTTTAAAATTTCATTTTAAAATTTAAACTGACAGGTTTTCTAACACTTGTAACCAGAAACCTACCCGAGCCAACCCTTCAAAGACTTCGAGTCCAACATCCAAAATCTCGAGCCAAAACCCTGGAGCTACTCGAAAAACTCGAGTATACCTCTGCCCCAAACCCAGATTTCACCAGTAAAACAACTCAGGGCACCGTGCACGTGCACGGAAGCGACGAACTCCTCCGACCAACCCTGCAACGTCGAGCAAGTCGACTATCTTCCACCAACCAACCCCCGATTACTAGAACTCCTCCATTCCCTCTGAATCAAAATCGAGTGCCAAAATCGATACTTGGAAACAAAACAGGAACTCCTCCTATACCTGGAAACACGTCATTCGCCATACCCCAACCACCAGAACACGCGAAACTCTGGCCATCACTTCATCAATACCTCCTCTACTTCCTCCCAAGAACACGCAGCACTCGATCGAACGATGGCGACGAACGAATCGAAATTTCTGACCTTACCAAAACTAGGTTTAAAAACTTCACGAGCTCGCCGCCGTCACCTCGTTGAACTGGAACAGCTCTAGCCATTTTTCCCAACCCCACTGGTCACTCCTCTACCTCCAGGAGGAAACTCCACCCCTCCGATCAATGAGATCACCTGCGGCGACACAAAATGCAAAATACAGTCGAACCCAAACTGGTCTTCATTCTTTGATCTAAAAATTATGAATCTTGCTTTAAAAATCATGTTATAGTATAGGAATTCAATTTATATTCCTGAATTCATGAATTAAAAGGTTTAAATTTTAACCCATTTAAAGTTTCTCTCAAATATCTTGTTTTCCAGTGATAATACTAAGTTATTTTAACTTGAATACATTTTTAAAATTTAGTTCAAGGTCAAACAAACAATTTTTCTTTGTTTTGATCCTAAGTCCAAACATCAAGTGGATTGGGAAGAAATGATTTTTTTTAAATCAAAGTTTGGGTGTTCAAAGCATCAGACTGTAAGCCTGTATAAACACTTCTAGGTTTCAATTTAAATACAGAGGATCCATGTATATATATACAACTTATTCACAGATGTACATATAGATAAACAACGATTTAATGCCTTTAAAATTCAATAAGAATGTGCTACTCACAGTGTTTTCCAGGAGAAGAAAACAGAGCTAGAATTTCTTTCTCCTTGCTGAACCCATTTCTTTGATTCTCTGGCTTTGATTTGATTCATCTTGTTGTTTAAGTTAAATTTTTGTGTTAAGTTTAAGATGATATTACTTCATACTTTACACAGCTTTAATGGACGAACTGAAATGAAAATTGATATATAGAAATTGGGTTACAGGGTGATGATATTTTTCCCTCTATTGTACAATATAGGACAGAGATTTTTTTCTTGCTTTGTGGCTGATATGATATTGTTGTGGTGGCTGATAGAATATGGTATTAATTGCCTTTGTACAAATATTTATCCTTATTTGTTTGGTCATACTTATCCACTTTAGTTTGTACATAGATATTTATAATTGGCTATCATCATACACACTTATACTTATATCCATACATATATATTTTTCCTTTACTTATATGTATGGTTACATACATATCTATTTATGAATATTTTTATATTGAATTTAAATGGTAAAGTTTACCTATACAAAAAGTTTATATTTTTTCTTCTTATGCTTTGTAATTTAGATGAATTTCTATATTTAATATGTTGTTTAAATTTATCTTATGTATTTATTTATTTTTCTATATTTATCTTATATATATTAATTTTTTTAACTTATATATTTATTATACTTATGTAATTTCATAGTTTTTAGTGTTGAGATATATATATTATTTGTATTATTTTGTAAGTAAAATTTGTTTGTATTTTATATATTTACTTTATATTGTATAAAACTGTATAATTTATTTTGAAATATAGATGAATTTCTATATTTAATTTTTGTTGTTAAAATTTTAGCTAATGCTTTTCTTTATATTTTTATAACTTATCATTTATATATTGATTTCTATTTTTCGCTTAAATTATTATTATTATTTTTACTTCCATTTCTATTTTATTTATTATAAATTTTACTATAACACTTATTGTTTTATTTTTATTTCTATTTCTAATATAGACCATCAATCCCAAATTTTATCATTATAATTTATTATTAAACCATTTACTTGAAATTTAAATCCAAATCATATATATACAATATTTAAATTCATATGATTTAACGTATATTCTATTTGAATTGGGGAAACTCGCTTAAATTTACAATTAATTTTACAATTTTTAATTCAAAAATTAAATTAATTAACAATTTAAATTTAGTTAAAATCCGGGATCGTTACAGATTCCCTAATCATAGAACATCTTTTATCAATGATTGGTTCGAAGGAACCGGGGTCGGATTTGGAGTAATTCCTATCCGAAAACCACTTCGAACCAATTTACATATTTGAAGTGAAGATATAGATATGCTCTAGAAGGTGGAATATAGGGTTGCTTGCCATTGATTCTCGGCAAAAAATTTCCATATCATATTATGTGGTTCTTCATTTAAGGTCCTCGATGCAAGGACTTCTCGATACTAATCCTAGGGGTAATTCCCGACAAGATGTGGTAGGAGAGTGTCATCGGTTTGTCATGTTCTTGGACAACTTATGTGGATGAATGTCTGACGTTGCATTTCTAGTTACGTAAATTGATCTCTATGAATGTATCATCTATTTGGTGGTGGAGAAGGCAACTTCTCTTAGCTTAACACCCTTTCTTGAGACGTACGAGCTGAGGAGTTATATGTTTGTAGAAATCAGTTGTGTGACTATGGGATGGCAATGCAACATTCAAAGTGGGATGTGCTATGTGAAAGGTAATCGCTACCTCAGACCTCATCACCCAGTAATGGCTAAAAGAGGGTACGCCGTAGGGCTATGTGGTTTGCAACCATTAGGTTATGGTCATCACCTTTCTAGATAACCCTCTAAATATCAGGTATGTTGTATATGCTAAGAGAGATCTCGGATAGGTCGGTAACGACCAAGGAGATGTCATATTTGGTTTTATCCAGGACATGTATGAGTGCCAAATAAGGATAGGCCAATCTTGCCAGATGCGGAGGATTGTTTGTATATCCTTGATACATTCCTCTAAAGATGTATTGTATGGTTACCTACCATTGTATGGAAATCCATTCTCCAAATGAACCTTGTAAGAGTTTTGTTTGTAGAACCTAACATATCCAGAATTTAATAATGGTAACAATTTCGACTAAGATTAATAAGTTTACTTGCAAATGTTTTCAAAGGAATGTCACAGAAAATAATATCAAATGATTTTACATATCAAATGTTTTGGTGATCATAAGGTAAAAAGTCGTCCGTATTTATGTGTAGGTGCGGTCTTACGAGATCCTTTTCTTTTCAAATGCATATTTTGAGTTTCTCACACCAGTCCCATGACTGAGCCACTGTTTATTTTCCATTCCTTTAAACTCCAGGTGCCCTAATTTTCCCCGAGCAACCTGGTAGTCAGGTTTAGGTCGAAGAAATTTGGATGGAGCTCAAAGCATGGAGTTTAAAGATTCTTCTAAAGATTGTTTCCACCACACTAGAGTAGTATTGTATTCCGCCTTTATAAGGACAGATATATATAACTGTCCATTTTTAAACTCTGATAAACGTATTTAAATTTCTGTTGTAAAGATTATTTGCTGAAATAATATATATGAGATTCTGTGATGTCTTTATTTTCTTTCTTATCCTCGAGAATCCGCCATTTCGGCACTTGGATTTGCGGCAAATCAATACCGAGGATGTATTAGTGTCGATTTCCAAGAGTCGAAGAAACGCGTCCTCACAATGGACCCAAAACATAACTTTGGAAATATCTAGGAGAAACAAATGAGTTATATGGCACAATCATCTCCGGTGATGTTGTACTCTGCATATAAATCTCATTTCGTTCTTCTTGGATAAATGATAAGGAAATCCATCCACTAACGGTTCGGAGGTGATCTCTGCTCTTATCTTCGACTATTTATTTTCTAAAGAACCGGGGTTGAGTTTACCGGGAATTATTGAAAGTTGTTTCGGATAGACTAGATCGGATATGTTATTCGAAAACCACTTTGATCCAACTTAAGCATTTCGAAGTAAAGACATCTTGAAGATGATGGAATTGAATATGGAGCTCTTAAGTGTTTTGTTCAGTCCCATAGCAAATTTGTATGGTTTAATGTTGGCATTCCATTATTGGCTGGAGGATAGCATTCCAAGTGGGAAGTGCTAGATAAAGGTGAAACGTAGCATTAAGCCTTATTAACCGGGAAATGATAAAAATTGGGCAAGCAGCAGGGCCAAGTAATCGCTCCCATCAGGGTAAGGTCATTCCAAATCTAGATTGATTGTTATATATTCATGTATGCTTCCGTGGCCATTAATGAAGGGGTGAACATATTCAGTACTACTAGTCAAATGGTAGGCCAATCGTATGTGGTAGGGGTACAAGATGTTCATGTCAGACCCTGGTGCATTTTATCTAAAGGTGTACCATCGAAAGGTTGTTCCTTACCTTGTCATAGTATGGAATCTAATCTCCAATACATGCCTTTATAGCTTTGATTGTAGAATCTAAAATGCTGGAATTTAATAAATGTAAATTTTTTGGCTATAATTAATAAGTATTTGTACTCTAGACACTATTTTAATATCAATTGATTTCTATAGAAAGTGTTTTGGTTATCATAAGGTAAAAACTCATCCATGTTTATGTGCAACGTGGTCTTACGAGATACCTTTGATTTAAAAGTTCTTACAAAGTTAAAGACTTATGCTTTACTCACACCTGACCCATGTCTGACCAAGAGTTTCTTTTCTTTTCCTAATCTCTTGGGTGCTCAAATTTGATTGGGCAGCCAAGTAGTTCATGTTTTTCCGTAGATTTATTTTGAAGGAGCTTGGAGTAGGTGGCATCACCGATAGCTAGTTATTTTTCTTATTTCTGTTGTATTATATGTATATTGTATCCGTTAGGTGGGGACAAGATGTTATAACTATCCTAGGCTAGAATTTGTATTAGTATGCCTCTAATGTAATATTTTTGAAATGACTTTGTAATCTATTATGTTGAGTAATATATTGTTCCGTTGCATTGTGAGATTCTGTGTTGCTAAGTTTCTTCTCTTCTATCTTTTCTTTCTTTCACCCCTATTGATCAGTCTTTCGGACGAATAAATGATCGGCATACGAATGTCGTTGATATATTAAGTGTCATCTTTGGTAGTAAAAAAGTTGGATGTTGTTCTTGTGAGAGGAAACTCATTCTGTGTTTTGTGACGTGGTCTCACTTGTTGTTTACATATTCCACATTTATTTGGAGTTTATTATACCGGACATATTATCAGACCCGAGTTGTTTTTTTTTCCTAAACTCTCGGATACTCATTATCTATTTCCGGACTTCCGAGAGTAGCAGGTTTCTTTTGGCTCTTTTGAAGATGTTGGTCGAGGAAGAGGCTCCTTATCTACCTAGCTATCTATTTTCACTATTACAGTTTACTTATGTACGTATATGTTATGTAAGCAAGTATAAAGGAAGGTTGTTAAAACTACCTAGGCTGATGGTGGTGCTTTGTTGTAATTCCGATAACTCTAAGTTAAGAAGTAACCTTATGTACTAATCATAGTGTTATATTATATTTAACCTCTCCATTGTAAGATTTCTATCCTATTCTTTTGTTTTACCCCGTGACAAACTCGTCTTTCAGATGCTTGGGTAACGGGACAAGAATACGGTAGATGTATTGTCTTTCGCAAGATCTACAAAGGCAGGTTGTCACAATAACATACCTTCTAACAAATCAAAGCTCAAAGCTCAAAGCAAGGAGGCAAAATTGGGGATTTCTTAGGATGTGCATGAGCAATAAGACGACATGGAAGGTATTATTTTCTCATTTTGTGTGTAAAGGTGGTAACTTTGGTAGTTTGGTGATGGTAGGAAGTGATTCTGATTACTAGGGGGCTTGTGCTTTGGTTAGCATGCTTTGGAATGTTAGATTCTTATTACTTTTTTATACATACATACATATATATTTTTATTTATAGGGTAAAAATATATTTTTGTGATGATTAAATTATATAGTTGTTGTTCGGACTTCTATTGTAATGCTGTATGTTGTAGTACTTTGGAAAGCACTTTGATTTGTAGGTTTAAGTAATATATGTAAAGGACTTGAAAATATGGATCATGGACTTTTATTTTAGAGCATATGTAAATACTATGGAATATGACTTTGACTTGGACTTGGACTTGTATTTCAAGCATACAAAAAGCACATAAGAATTAGTAGGGCACTTGGACTTGAAATAGAAGTGTCTGGATAGCGACAGTCACTATAAAGGCATTTTGATGTCATGTATTTTATTCGTATTTGAATATTGTATTATTGCTTATAAAATGTTGTATATATGATTTATAAACTTCTTGTGATATGATGTGAGGTCGAGAATTATTATATGACTTGAAAGTTGAATTCTTTTGAAATTAAAAATAAATAGTGGTTTTGTTTAATAGCCATAATAGCCCCTAGACCTCTTGCCGAATTTGAAAAGTTATGGATTTTAAATTGACTTCAACTTTTTAATATTTTAAATAAAATGTTTTCTATATTTAGAATGGTTTAACATATAGAAAGAAGTTATGTTTAAAAGTTAGTTTATTTACAAAACTAAATTTTGAAAGTTATGGTCCATATAGCGATAATCTCTATGGATGTAGTTTGAAAATCTATGACTTTTATAAAATATAAAAGATTATCTATTTAGATTAGGAGGAATTAGTTTGAAAGGAAAAAAAGTTATATTTTTTTAGCCTCAAGGACACAACCCCTATATTTTAGGCGTAACGAGAAACATTTTTCCAAAATTAGTCATAAGGAAAAATCATCAAAATTACCAACCACCACTCCGCGCACCACCACCCGCTGTAATCACCTACACCACTAGTCTCGCCGTCTCTCCCAACACCACCATAATAACTAAAATCTAAAATTTTAGTAGCGGGTTCGGCGCTGTTACTATATAATATAAGTTTTCTTTTATAAAATAAAATGATACTAAGCAGTATTATTAATGTCATTATAAGGATATAATATACATATACTTTTACTTTTCCAATTTAAATTTACTCCTATATAATCACCATCAATACATATCCTAATATACATAAAGAAAAAGTTCATCATTAATTTAAAAAAAACACAAAATAACCGATACTACACATTATCATTTTGTATCTACTATCAAAAAACTACTATTTCAAATGTGTACAAAACTGCTACTATCAAATTCGTATAAAACTTCTACTATCAAAAAACTATCGCTATAAAGTGTATAAAACTCCTACTATCAACTGTGTATAAAATTGCTACTGTAAAACTACTACTATAAAACTTCTACTATCAAAATGTGTGTAAAACTACTACTATCAAAATGTGTATGTAGTATCATTTACTGCTACAATCAAAAAACATAAAATGTGTATAAATCTACTATTATAATTCATAAATGCTACTAAATGTGTATAAACTACTACTACAATTCATAAATACTATTAAATGTGTATAAACTGCTACTACAATTCGAAAAACATAAACTACTACTACAAACATAATAAATGCACACTTCATCTATAAAATAGTACATTTGTTCAAAAAGAGGTAACAAAAATTCATACACAACTACTATAGTTCATAAACAGCTACTATAGTTCATAAATACTATTAAATGTGCATAAAATGCTACTACAAGCATAATAAGTATCTAAATATAAAATAAAATGATACTACAACTATAATTTTTATTATAAGTAGAATACAATAAACAACATAGAACAAAACTGATACAATATAGTATTATTTGATTATTATTTAATTCAATTAAATATATTATTACAACTAGTAAAATGCTACTACAAAGTAGCATTGTAGTTTAAGGTACACTTTGCTACAAAATGATATTACAAATATAAAATACTACTATAAATAAAATAATGTTAAATACTTCAAAACTACTACCGTAGTTCGAAAAATAAATACTTGATGCAGCAGCGGAATAACAAAAATGATGACTCTGTGAAAGTAGCAATCGATGAAATGAAGAATACTGAATGGCCCAAATTCGTTGATCCGAAGATACCGAATTCTAGCTATCTTCGTCACGTTTATCGCGCACGATACCGTGAAGGAAGATCTACAATTCTTCAGACCTTGAACAAGCGCACTTGATACCGTGAATTGGCTTCTACGATCGTTGAATCAAGCGCACTCAATTGCCGAAAGAGGAGATATGAGATTACACTCAACTACCAATTTGGTGAAAGCACAAAGCTAACAAAACAAAAGTTTTTATTCAAATCAACTTCATTACAAATGACCCAACATGTCTATTTATAGACGTACAATGTAATTAAGGATGTTTAAAGTTAATTAATTGATTTAATTAATTATGTTTAAATTAATAAATTGACTTGTTAAAAGTGTCTATAAATAATAAATAGAGTTATAAAAGGAATTTCACTTAGTAAATAATATTTCGTAAAGGAGATTTGCAAATAATATTTGTAAAGGAAATTATAAAATGAGATTTTTTGAAGCATTTTTATAGGAGATATTTTGAAAGAGAGATTTATAAATGGTATATTATAAATAAAAGAGAGATTTATAGATGTTAATTTATAGAATAAAAGAATAGATTTATAAGTGATATTTTAAAGATAATGAAGATGTTAAATATATATAAAGTTTATAAAAAGAGGAAATTTAGATCGCATCCTCAAAACGGAAGAATATTGCAAAGCGGGACCCTGTGTAAGTTTCATTATAAAGCGGGTTCCTGTTTTTGCTGTAGAATAATTGCTAACATTTCAGCAACTATTCAAGAATACTTGCTGATAGTAAATATTGTTGCTGAAATGTCAGCAACAATTGAATATTATTGCTGATAATCATGCAATTGTTGCTGAATAATTATATATCAACTAAAATTTATATTAGTGCAACAATATGTGCAATTATTCTACATTGTTGTTGATATGTGCGCAGCTATTCCATAAAATAAGGTACTTTTGGCTTATTATTGCTGATTTGTATGCAACTTTTATGAATTATTGCTTTTTTCCTGCAATTATTGGAAATAAGCTGTGTGTTCTATGCAATATTGATTATTTTTCAATTATACGCAATTTCATCATTTTTTCCTTGATTGTTGTGCAATAATTTGTTGTTTGAATAAATGCAGATAGTAAATTTGGAAGATTGAACTAAAAGGAAAAAATTGCATGAAACAACGCAATTTTTTACTAAAGTTGCTGAAATATCGGCAATTTCAAGAAAAATTGCAGAATTTCCTGAAGTGCGAATTTTGTTGTTTTTTTTTTGGTTTTGATGAATTTTTTTATGTTTTTCTTGCATTGATACGAAGATGATTATTTGTTGAAATAAGTTTTGAAGTTTGGAAATTTTTTACGATGTTTTTTTTTGTTGATTTTCGAAAAATAGGGACCTAATTTATAAAGTTTTAAGACAGGGACTTTTCGTGTATTTTGAAACCTATCAGGGACCTGTGCCAAAAGTACCCTTATAAAAATGTGTATTGGATTTATATAAAGGATTTTACAAAAGTTTTGTATAAAGGAGTTTATAAAGAGAGATTTATAAAAGAGTTTTATAAATTGAAAATAGTTTTATAAATCATTTTAAAGATTTATGAAAGAAGTTTTATAAATTATTTGGAGATTTATAAAAGGATTTGAAATATAAAATGGGCTATTAAAAAGGGAATTTAATAAAGGAATGATATTTGATTTGATAAGTAATCCTTCAACCACTAACGAGCTACCAATAATCCAAGTTCCGTGTCATTCCAAATCTCCGTGGAGCGGCGGTTTGGACATCTATCTCTCGATGTCCCCAATCTCACTGTTAATCGAGCGTGATATGCGTTACCCATAAGTTTACACTACAAAACATGGAAAAGCGTATCCTGCTTAGCCGCGAGTGAAATCATGACTCTTTTATAGCTTTATTACAAAGCGAGTCCTGTTTCTAAGACTTGTTGCTCCAAATGTCGATGTCCGGGCATCGGTCTCCAACCTCACCTATTTCTGGGCATTAGTTGATATTTGCCATGCTGGGAAAATTATCTAATTGCCGCTAGTCCAACTCCTTTAGTCATAATCCTATATTAGAGTAGTCAAATATTATCTATTTCGAAGTTTTAGTGACTACCCTTGCTTACCTACGCCAAGCGTGTCCTTTAGGGCCATAAGTGAAGTCTTGAATATCCCGTCCATAGACTGGTTCATATATCTAGGAACCTATGCCTTAGGTCGGCCAACTATAGGCATCTGCTCTAAGGCCCACCTATCTACGGATGTTGACCGAGAGTACTTGCTGACGTTCTCATTTATCCTCGACCTAGCATGTCCTTCCAGGCCTCCAACATGGTCAGAAATCTATCCATATGCCAATTTCTATCTTTGAAAGCCGATGCTTTTTGCTAACTACCCTCTGGCATTCCTTATTAACCTAGCCTATGTAGCAATAGTCAATACCAGAGGGATATGGTTGAATTATCCGATCAACCCTGTTAGTCATGCTACTTTGTTTAGATCTTGGACTAAAGGAGCCTATATCCGATTTTACTACTAGTCATGCAATGTATGATTTCCCTTTTAAGAACATGGTTCCATTAGTTCAAGAACTAACTTTTATTTATAAACAAGAGATGGGAAAGTCCTGCCTTATTACATTGCTCCAAAAAATACTTGGGTGGCTTATTTGCAAAAAATAAATTAAATAAAACTAAGAAAATAGAGTCGTAGCAAGTTGCTATTCCATGCCTATGAAACTGAGATTCCATCAACAGTAGCCAACTGAATGTTCCATCTTGGTGCTTTTGTCTGATTGCATAAGAGCATTCCCAATTCATACCAAGTCCCCCCATATTTGGGATAACTCATTTCAAAACAAGGTCCCTTACCTCAAAGGTACGGCTTCGGGCCTTACTGTTAAAGGGTCGTGCTACACTTTTTAGTTGAGCAACAACCTTTAATTCCCCTTCTTCCTTTACTCACCAAAAAAATCAAGGAATAAGCAAGAGTTCCTTGTTTACCTTTGGATCTAATATCATTTACAATGAGAAGGGCCTTTGATCTATCAAGATCATAAAATCTGATCTATAGGCTAAAACGAACAGCGCATGTCCAGTCGTGGACTTTTGAGTCATCATATAACCCCATAAGTCCAATGGAAGCTCACTAACCTAGTTGCCTTTGGCCTTAGTTAACCATCTCTTCAAGGTGGACTTTATGATTTTGTTTACCGCCTCCACTTGTCTGTTCACCTACAGGTGTGCTACCGTTGAAAAGATTTTCTCAATCTTGTACCCATTGCAAAAATACTTGAACTTGGTAATTTTGAACTAGGTTCCATTATCCATTATAATCTTCTAAGGACCTAAGAACCTAAAGATGCTGTTTTTCATCAAAAAGCTGATTACTTTTTTCATCATCTAACGGTTTGGATAAAACCGATGGTGTTCCCACGTGCCTTAGTAACTCATTGAAGGCATTCTAACATTTTGCATTCTATTCAAAGTTCTTTATTCCATTTTTGAGAGCATCAAATAATGTAATACATTTATCCGTAGCCTTTGAGATGAAAAGTCAAAGCAGCAACCTTCTCATTCAAGCTCTACAACTCCCTCGTGATCGGGGTGCTTACATTCCTTAAGGCATCAATCAGCTCTAGATTAGCCTAAATGCACCTTGAATTCCCAATAAATCCTAAAAAATTCCCCAATGCAACTCCAAATAAGCAGTTCAACAGATTCAACTCCATTTCATATTATCGCATTACCTCAAAAATCTTTTAAAAAATCGTCCATATGGTTACTTGATAGTCGCGGCTTCATGAGCATATTATCCATGTATACTTCCATTGTTCGTTCGATTTGCTTCCTGAATATAGAATTCACCCATCTTTGGTATGTAGCTTCAGCGTTCTTTAAACCAAATGATATTGCTTGGTAACAATATAATCCCAAATCCATTATAAAGCTCGTGTGCTCCTAATTCGGTACATGTCTCGGAATCCAATTATAACTAGAAAAGAGTCCATAAATGAAAGCAACTCATGTCCTGCGGTCCTGCTTACCGGCCGATCAATCCTAGACAATGGAAAGCTATCCTTTGGGCATGCTTTATTCAAGTCAAAATAGTAAATACATGTCCACCGCTTTCTGTTTGATTTCTTTACAAAGATAAGGTTCGATACCTACTGTAGGTATAAAGCATTGCAAATAAAACCATACGCTTTCAATTTGTCTACTTCTTCAGTTAATAGCGGATCGTTCTATATCTAGATTGTGTCTTTTTTGTTTCACAGATGCAAACTTCAGGTCCATATTCAATGTGTGGCACGTTATCTCCGGTGATATCCCACACATATTTGAGTATGCCCAAGTGAATACATCCAAGTTCACTCATAGAATATTAACCAGTTCCTTCCTTAATCCTATGCCGAGTTAAGATCCGATCTAAAGAGCCCGAGTAGGATCATCCATATCAATCGAAACATTTATCGTCAACTCAGCTGGTGCTGCCCGCACTTCCTCTAACTTCTTTCATGGATCTACAGAACTTACTATGGTTCTTGAGCCAGGGCTTGGGCTTTAGTTACAATGCTTCTGAGTTCTTATTGTCGAAAACTTTCTCTACATTCTTGCCTTTCTCTTGCTGCTTTGCCTCTCACAGCTCAGCGGTATAACATTTCTTCTTGCTCTTTGATCTCCTTTAATCGATCCATACCCATCCCCTATGGGGAATTTCATCATTAAGCATCAAGAAGCCAGTGCTATCCTGAAACCAGCTAATTGTGGTTGGGCTAAAAGGCATTGTATGCCGAATATTCATCCACTATAACAAACTTATGAATCTGCACTACCTTGCGGTCCCCATCACCAAACTTGATGAACAAATCAATTATCTCGATGGGTTGTTTTGCCTTGTTTTTAAATCCTCGAAACATGGATTTATACAGCTTGACATCCTTAATATTGACCATCATTTTTCTTCTTAAAATTTATTCGTCGAGGTTCCACTATCGACCGGAACTTGGCATATTATTGCAGCACCAACAACAATGGTTATCACCATGGGGTCGAAGGTTGGTGCTTCAACTCGATCGGAATCCCTATTCCTGAACACAATATCACTACTTACCATTCTCTACTGCTTAGAAATAGCTCCGACCTCGATGGGAAAGCAACTTTCCTATGGTACGTGCTTCAGCGAGCTCACATACTGCTTCTTTTCCCTTTAGCTTTTTTTTACTAGATGAAGTCCTTCTATAATAGTGTTTATGTCTATCCTTCAATCAGCCTGCTCGGGTCCTTCCCTATTGGGTCCATGATGATTCTCTTAGGCATTTGGCCCTATGAGTCTAACATTCTAACTGCCATCCTACGCCTCTCTTACATATGTTGTATCTTTTTTTCTTTATGTGCTCTTTGATGAAATCCCTAAGATGCCGACACTCATTTGTGTTGTGTCCACGAGTCTTATGGAAATGATAATACTTGCTTGAGCACATTTCTCATTCGCCTCCCTTCTAGATGGCCTTTTATACAGTTCAGCCCCTTGTGTAGCAATGTATGCGTTCTCTAATGCATCATTCAGAGGCATATAGTCATCCGACCTCATATTTCTCTGGCGCTTTTTGGCTTTATTCTGCCTACCTCCAGAGCCATAGTTTCTCCTTTTCTAATTATTGGAATTCTTACTGCCATATTAGCATAAATATCACTATTTTCTTAATTGCTATATTACTTTGAACTACCTTCTTTGACTTTCTATTGTCAGTCTTTTCAACTGCTTGAATTCTTCTTCCAAATGCAAAATCTGATTAGCTTTTCGACCGAATTCCTCCATAGTCATTGGTTGTTTCATCTTCAGCCATTTCTCGAAGACTTTGTTAAGATGTATGCCCCGGACAAACACCATAAACACTAGATCTTCTTTTGGATTATTAACCTTTGTTACTACAACATTGAACCGATTCAGGAACCCCTTCAATGACTCCTTAGGTCCTTGAGATAAGCTCAATGGTGACATCACATCTTTAGGGCAACTAGTGTGGAGCCTACATTGCTCCATAAACTTCTTCACCAACTCATCAAAAGTTGATATGGATTTCGACGTGAGCCGAGTAAACTACATTAATGCAATACTTTCTAAATAAATGGAAAACACATATACAATACCCCTTTCGTCACTCTGGCACCATCCGTATGCCATTCATATTTAATTAAGTGTTGCTTGGGATCGCTAGTCCCATTATACGATGGCATTGTTGGAATCCTAAACAACTTGGCATACTCCACCCTCGAAATATTCTTCACGAATGGAGTTGTACTTATCACGAGACCCCATTCCTCATTCTTTCTCTATTTATTTTCATCACCAAATGCTTAACCATATTTGCTATGTACTCCTCACTTGCTTTTAACTCTAAAGGTCGACCGTCAAGAGCTACGCCAAGTGTTTGACTTTGAAATTAGATTCAGCTTGCACGTTGATGTCTAGGTTCCCAATTCTCTGGGAGAACAAGTCCTTCAGTCCTTTTTAACATCTGATTGCCTCCATAGCGGTTATTTGGACACCAACACCTTGACCTCTAGCACCAAGCTTGCAATCATCACCATCGCGCTGGACTTCATCCTTTGAATCAGACAAGTTGATGGCCTTAGCTCCTTCTCCCCCTAAAGTGTGAAAATTCTTCTCAAAACCGACCTGATTTTGGTTGGTATCGACTTGAATTTCTTTAGAGGAGACCCTCTGATTTCCTACAACAACTACCCCTGCTACCCTAGTAGCCTTTTCCTTCTTCTTTTGTTTCCTATCTCATCTACTTTGTCGAGAAACAAATAAGCTCACCTCCTTTGATCCATGTAGGTGAAGTATCTCTCCCGATCCTCCTGGATCTCTAAGATTTCTGGATCAGCAAAGTTATGTTATCATCCATCTTTCCAAAAGAGCCTTCTGATTATCAGCCATCCTTTGATTCAACACCTTCATCATCTTATTAAACTCTACCCTTGTGACCATCTCCTCAGGAGTATATGGTCCTGTCAACGTTGCAACCAGTCGATTTGACACCTCATCATGGTAAGAAGCTCCTTCTTTTACACAAAAAATGTTCCTGGTTTCCTAGGTGCCATTGATTCCTACATTCAAATTCATTAAGTTCCTTACTGAAAATCTTCCAGATCTAACCTTTGGATGTTTTAATCCAAAATAGAAAGCTAGGTCTACACTTGAGAATCCTCTTTCTTAGTGAAAGCATCAAAATGTTGAGTCTAAAAATGATATAACACGCAAAGTCCTGTAGTAATATAGAAATCTAGCAGAAAATGTATGAAAAACAAAGAGAACACTAAGATATTTAAAGTGGTTCGGCAACATCCGGCCTACGTTCATTGTAGTTTTTATTGATTATAGATTTAAGAGTCACTAGTACAAGGATTTGATAAGTCTACCACCTAGAAATGTCAAGAGTAGCTTTTTAGGAACTATAGTTGAGGTGAGATAAAAGATGAATATAACAAAGTGCTAAAAGTCCTTCTTTAGTTACTACAGATGTTATATTTATAGGGAAACCGTCTATTAGTGTTGCCAGATCCAAATATACACAGTCTTACTTCAGATTAGAAGAAGCAGATGGTAAAGATGGAGTCCCTAAAGCCTAAAAACAACTTGATACCGAAAAAGAAGTGGTCAGTGCCGACCTATTTTTTGTATGGGGAACCACTCCTTCCCTCCTTTGGTCTTCTATTTTCGATCCAATGTGTTCAGAGTACTTTTTCTTAGAGTTCATGTTGAATCCGAGAGGTTCTAATATTACTTGTAGTTGTATGTTTTCTCTAGAACTTTCTTGATCTGTTCATTTAATCCTTGTGAAATGCACCTCAAGACGATCACATAAGCTACCTATCTATAAACCATTGCTTCTAGGGCAATGCTGGGGGGCCAAAAAAGTGGTCGATACCAAGTACATCAGCATGGTACTGGGTACATTTCTTAGCTCCAATTGTGTTGTAATATCCTGAGTCCATTTGTGTAACGACCCGTATTTTTAAAGATAAAATATTTAAATATTTAAATATTTTATTGTTAATTAAATAAAGGCCCAAAAATGTATTTCCACATACGGCCGAATCAGAACTCGAAACCACTACTATTGAGTTCGGATCAGCGTTGCGAAATAAAATGAGTATAAGGATCGCTATATTTCAAGATCGGATGATCCGATGGACAAAATGGTCACGAAATACGTGAAATTAGCCTTCTGGGATGCAGTCACGGATGGAGACGTGGTTAAAGCCATTGGTTTTGGAAAATGAGGTGATGTACGTGGATGAGTTTCATGAAGGACGCATCGTGTGATCATCCGGGTTCGAAACGCATAGCTATTTTATTGAGAAATTAATTAAATAATGAAATAAAATATTATATATGGCCTTTGTATTTATTTCTCCATTTTATTAATTCTTCTTATCACTGTTCATAGCTGAAGCTATGTTTCCATAGCCGCCTCTTTTCTTTTATTTCATAAATCAAATTCTCATAATCTACGTCATGAAAAATTATGTTGTTGGATTTGTTGAGTCGTATCAAAGAGGGCTTCGATTCTATATGCTCGGTCTAGAGTTTCATAATGTTTGGCCAAGATTGATATTCGTGGTTGAGATTAGGGTTCGACCTTGATGGATCTTGAGGCGATGAAATGCAAATTGGATGTTACGGATGGATTTCTTTTAGCGAATAGCATTTTTCCACCAAAATTTGATGGTCGCGGTCGAGCCTAGCTATTTTCGTCCATAGCATAGATGAGCACCAGGTTCAGGCATGGCTTCATATCAGATTTGATTGGTTGTTTCGACCTTGGAGATCTTGGTATTAGCGAGACGAGTGAGTGAAGAGAGGAACGATAGTGAAGACGGCGATCGATTTCATTGGGTATATCTCTGTATCATCTGATCCATGGACAGTGATATTCATTTGTATACAAGCAAAAGTGAAAGAGGAAGAAGGATTATTCGCTAATGACAGTAATTAGTTATTAATTAATTATTTGATATCAATTTAATGGTGATTTTTATATTTGCTATATCTTTTGCATACGAGGTCCGTATTGTATGCGATTTCTTGTGTTGTGCTCGTATTGGCAATATCTACATTTTGGCACTAGTTTGGACAAATTTGGCTAAGGTGAGTGCTATTGTCTCACTTTACTATAATTGGTTGTTTATTGTCGTATTGACGCTCAGGAATGATTTTTGGTTTTAAAACGTGATATTATTATTATACAGCAGCTATATTTATATAAAAGAATATATAATTATTTTAAAATGATTTATAATGAATATCACTTATTTTCCATCATCGTGCCATATTAGATTAGATCTACTATTAATTTTATTTCATGGATTGTTATATTGTATGTATGTTGTTTTTAATGAACGTATGGATGTTTGGATGTACGTTTGATTATTTGGATTGTCTACTATTTGGCTGTTTCAGTTGAAAACGCTGACTAGCGCTGATTTGAATTTAGGCAGCATCTTGTACGTTGGAGTTTTGCACATGAGGAAATCTAATGAACTAGATGAACTGTAGAAGAGGGTTCAGGATATGTGCCGATGGATCTGGATTTCAGAGTGAATGATGTAGGATGTTTCCGTTTGGTCTGTACTTAACCGTTCGATTAATTACAAGACCAAGGTGGATGGTATTAACCATAGTAGAGTGTTCGATGTCCATCATTGTAATTGATTGATGATTTGGCCGATCAGTGGCTTTTACGTTGATGAGATATCATGATGCGTGGTGTGATGGTTTGTTCATGCGACCGGTTTTGAGATTTGATGTTATTACCTTACGACGAGCGATATTGACGGTGAGGCTGAGATGTGATGCGTCGACCTAGTGATATTGATGATGAGGTAGGGAAGTGATGTTTTGACCTGGAGGTTTTAATGGTGAGGTTGGGATGTGGTGCTTTGACCTGGTAGTTTGATACTACAGATAATGCGTAACGGCCCACTAATTTATCACTGTGATAAATTGTGTTTATTTTTAAATAAAAGATGATAATACAGATAATATCATTTCAAGTGATAATAAGTATTAGTAATCTAATTTTGAATAAATATAGTATTTTCCTCCAAATTTATATCGATAAGTGGCATCGTATTTAAATATAGATTTATTTAAATCAAATTAAGATTTAATGATTTAATAATTTTTTTAATATCCAAATAATTATTTTGAATAATAATAGTTCATTTTGAATAGTTATAAAGTGATAATGTATCATTTATAATAGTTATATAAAGATATATATTTGATTTGAAAATATAAGGAAAAATCGATAACGCTTTATCGACGTAATAGTAATTATCATAAATAACTTTTAATATCAACTTATATGGCTTTATAATTCAAATGTGATCATTTTAATTAGTTTAAAATGGGAAGGAATTTATTTTCAAATTTTGTTTACAAATATATGTACCTTAATAAATAAGTGAAAATGTGACCAATAATCGGTTCTCCGAATTTCAACGATTTAACCAACAAAAGTTGTTCGAAGACATTCGAAATGTTATGCACCTACATGTACATACATAATATTTTACATGCACAAGATAACATGCACACATATACATGATACATATATAAATATAAATATTACAAAAATAATTAAATAATTCAAAAGTTTAACCTTTAAATAACCATAAAGAAACCATCACTTCACAACACCACACTGTCACCTCACATCAACCATCACTTCACAACACCACACTGTCACTTCACATCAACCATCACTTCACAATACCACACTGTCACCTCACATCAACCATCACTTCACAACACCACACTGTCACCTCACATCAACCATCACATGGCTTTAGGGGGAGGGGATCCTTGCGCTAGGGGCTAGAGGGGTGTGGGCTAGGAGCATTTAGGTAATTATGCAATATAATATTTTATTGTAAGTTTTCTTTTTTGTAAATACCACCCCTTTTCTCACAAATTCTTAATACCATTTCACTTCTTCTGGCTCTACTTTTTCAAGCTTTCTAGGAGCTCTCTAATGGATTCTTATTCATAAAAAAATATTTTGTAAAAGTTAGAAAAAAAATACAACAAATAAAAGAAGAAAAAGATATATACTAGTTTATAAATCCACTTCAAAACTAGTCTGAAACTCCTCCACTTCTCTTCCAAAATCCATGACCACCACCACACACCACCTTGGCTAGGAACACCATCTCCATCAAAGCTAGGCCGAGCTCCTCCCTCGGTCGTAGGCTTGGTTTCGTTTGCTTTGTTCGATCTTAGCGGAGCTATAACCGATTTTCTATTTTCTCAAAGGGAAAATAAAGGTGAGAACTCCCAAAACTATTATAATATAGGGTACTTTTGGCACAAGTCCTTATTAAGTTTCAAAATTCACGAAAAGTCCTTCACTAAATTTCAGTGTAAATTAGGTCCCTCTTTTTTATTCACGATTATTGCAGAGCATAATGCAACATTTCATAAAAGTTGCTGACATTTCCGCAACATTTCTGTACACTGTGAACATAGTGTATGAAAGTTGCTGAAATATCAACACTTATTTATAAAAGTTGCTGATATTTCAGCAACATTTATGTACACTGTGAACACAGTTTATGAAAGTTGCTGAAATATCAGCACTTATTTATAAAAGTTGCTGACATTTCAGCAATAATTTTTCTTTGTTTTTACAATAAAAATTTGACATAGATAGTTGCTGAAATATCAGCACTTATTTATAAAAGTTGCTAACATTTCAGCAATAATTTTTCTTTGTTTTTACAATAAAACTTTGACACGGATAGTTGCTGAAATATCAGCACTTATTTATAAAAGTTGCTGACATTTCAGCAATAATTTTTCTTCGTTTCCAGAAAACAGGGACCCGCTTTACAATGAGACTTTGACAGGGACCCGCTTTACAATATGAAAGTATGATAGGGATGCCTTCCTAATTTCCACTATAATATATGTAGGATAATGAGATGAAATTTGCAAATGGATGTTTAATGTTCTTTGATCATCAAGGTTGGTTGATTTCATATGAATATTAAATATATGTGCAAGTCACGAAAATACATGTTGATAAGCACAAAGGAAATAACTTTCCTTGAATTAATGAAATGGTGTGTATGGAATTGTTAAATCTCTCTAAAAATGGTTTAAAATGAATATGAAATGTTTTATAAACATTTGAAAGTGTTTTGGTGAAGTTTTAAAAGAAGTGGAAAATTTAGTTAAAAATAGGCACGTCGCGTAACGATAATTCGCGATTTCGCGCCACAAAAGTCAAACAAGTGTAAAAGTTGGGATATAGCTCAGAATTCTTTGAGACAATAATTTCTTGAAATATGATATCCATAGTTTTCCAACAAAAAAAGAAAATCGAGATTCCGATAAGAAAATTTTGAGATATGAGTAAAACAAGCTTTTTGAAAAATCATGATTTTGTAGTTCAGAATCCAAAATTGGATTTCTTTTAAAATGATGTTCAATCAATCTTATAAATCTTTTTAAATATTTTAAAAGCGATTTGAGTAATAAAAACGAATTTTCAAATAATAAAAATTCGTTTTGATCAATATAGCATAAAAAGCACTTTCTACAACACTTTTTTGCAGCACTTTTCTATATTATTTTTGAAATATAGTTTTAAACTTAACAATTCTTTTCCAATTATTTTATAAATATTTTTAAATGATTAATTAGGTGTTTTAAAGGTAATTTGAAGGATTTATGATATGATTAAATATTTTAATGGTTTAAAATCGATCAAGTAACTTGACCGCCTTGTGGGTGTTAGAGAAATAAGTGGAAATTAGCCACAAGGGCTTCTTTAGCTAGTGCAATTAGTTTCTAGGACGCACAACTGAAATAATTACTTTTAAGGACAAAATGCAAAATAATTAATTTCTAAGGTCTAAAATCCTATGAAATTATGTTCTTGAAAGTAATTGGACTGCTGACTTTGTCCTTAAAAGTAATTATTCTGCTGACTTTGGCTTTGAAATAAATTTCTATGGATTTGTGTCCTAGAAACTAATTGGACTACAAAGTTTGTCCTTCTAGTGAAATGCCCCGAGAAATAATGTCTCGGCTTGAGTTTGGAAAACCAGTTTCCTACTCTTACTGGCTATCCGGACTGGCCCGACTGATGAGATAGTAAATTTGATTTACTCGGATCGCAATTTTCAAAAGCATAAAGAATAAAATTTTCCAGGTTTAAATAACTTGGATTTTATGGGGATAATTTTCTTATACTCGATATTAAAGCCCGAAGAGGGAACTCGTACTATTGGTGGAATTTAAAAAGTTATTTCATCGTTATTTCACCTATAGTGTTTGTTGAGTACAGAAATTGATATTGAGTAGAAGATGATTTCTATAATTTCTGCTCACTTAATATTTACTGGATTTAGGATTTACATCCTAGATAACTTGGTTTTAATCCAATCAAAATTATGAGTTTTAAGAAATCATTGTTAAGATTTAAATGAAATAATTTTGGAAATATTTTCCTAATTGAAAAGAAAAATGAAATGATTTCTAATTATTCAAATTAAAAGGGTTTTAAGTAATCAAAGGTTTTGATAAGAGAGGTTTAATAATTCCGTATATACCGTAAAGAATGTTTTAGAAATATATATCTCTGAAAGAGATTTTTGTATAAAAAGAACTTAATCAATTAAACAATGATTTCATATTCACAAAACCTTTTTTTTATCGATGATTAGTTCTAAGGAATCGCGGTTGGATCTAGGGTAATTCCTATCCGGAAACCACTTCGAACCAATGTATGCATTCAAAAAATGAAGACCTGATAGAGAGAATGAAGGATGAAGACCAAAGATCTTTGAAGTGAAAGGACTGCTTGTTGATAATTCTAGTTAGCTCCCAAATTCTAAAGTAGTAGTGGTCCCTTCATTTTTGGTACTCTTTTGGTTGCAAGGACTTCTCGCTACTAATCCTAGGGTTAATTCCCAATAGGTTGTGGTAGTGGAGTACATTCAGTTTCGTTCAGTCCGAAAGAACTTGTATGGATGGATGTATGACATTGCATTCTTGAGATTTCATCATTAACTTTTATGAACATACATCTGTTTGGTGGCAGAGAAGGCAACTTCTCTTAGCTTAACATCCTTCTCTAAGACGTATGAGCTCGGAGGTTGTATGTTTGTGAAGTCAATAGGGATCGATGGAATGGCAGTGTGGCATTCAAAGAAAGATGATGTTTAATGAGAAAGGTAATCGCTACCTCAAGCCTCACACTTAAAAATGACCGAAACAGGGTAGATGGGCGGGGCTATTTGGTTCGCAACCATTAGGGTATGATCATCCCCTTTTAGATATATTTCAACCCACTATGATGTTCGGGTTTAAATTAATGTGGATGTATGCTATGAGAGCCCTCGAATAGGTCGGTAACGATCGGGGTGATGACACATTCTGTACTGTCTAATGAGAAAGGTTGGCCGGTGTAGCGATCCTGAACTCGGCCTTCGAAAATCGGCACCCGTACTTCACTTGTACTCAAAATGCCGAATATTCAAACGCCGAATCTGGTTCACCGGAGCTTATAGCACAATTAAGTATAACAACACAGTGGAAGAAAAAAACGGATAATATCATATACAACTCAAATGAATACAATATCCAGAATGATATACAACAATTATATGAATATGATACAACAATATCGGAGATAAATAAAGATGCTACAGCGGAAAAAACAAAACTGATAACTCCAAATGATCTGAAAAGGAGCATGAATCCAACAACTCCAACATCAGCTCGAACCACCATCACGATGCACAAAGATAAGCAAGTGCAGTCACGAGTGAACTCCAAGAACTGAACTAGCTCCATATAATCTACTAAACCTAACTATTTGAAAAACCCAACTCTATACTGTCCGTGTTGAAAATTGTGGGCACCCAGAGTTTAGGAAGGGAACAATAAACTCCGAGTCAGTCATGGGACTGGTGTGAGTAACAAAAACAGTTTATCTTAAAACAAACACAAAGAATTTTAAACATTGAAATCCACAATGCTTTTGGAAAATGAAACTACCATAAGACCTCCCACCACACACACAATGCAATCGCAGACTTGGAGGAGATTAATTCTTATTATAGTCAAATACGCTTACTACGCAAGAAAAACTCTTTTGATATTATTATTAGTGCATAGTGCAGAAAACATTTCGAAAATACAATATTAATCTTAGCCAGCATAGGTACCGTTATATTATGCCTACTATAGCTGCCGCCTGAGGAGACAGGTTATACAACTGCAATCGTAAAGGGCTCGTATTGTTTCTTTGGATTTTCCAACAAATGGTCAGGCTAAGGAACTTCCTACTGCCACATGGGTACGCCTCTGGCGGGACGTCCCGAGAACTAACTAGCTCTCTGCCAACACAAGGCCGGGTTACCTCTTACACTAGGTAACTACTACACGAATATGCCACCCCCCGGTCCTTTGGGACCTTATCCGAGCGCTCGATAACCAACAACATCACACAGTAATAAATATAGTGTGTCCAAATGAGTAAGTATCTGGGCTCCATACCATGATACCACCGTTTTCCAGAAGGAAATGACATACCCTAAAAGGCGCGACCCTCATAACCTTGCTGCATCATTCCTGTTTCGACCATTTCTAGTTTGTGAGGTTCGATGAGGTTTCATCCACAAAGCTACGCTTTTTCACAAAGCCATGCTTTGATCAACAAATGATCAGCAAATGATCAGCAACACACAGCAACACTGAGCATGCCACACTACCAAATTGGGAGTATATCACTGATAACCTTCAACTACATAACCTGTGAGCTCGTACGTCTCAGAGAAGGGTGTTAAGCTAAGAGAATAAATTTTCCGCCACCAAACAGAAATGTATTTGAAATAAATCAGCTTTATATCTCAAAGTGTATTGTCAGACATACAACCATACAAGTCTGTTCCGGGTTCGAATAGAACCGAAGGCACTTCCAAAGAAGCCCTTGCAATCCGGGTATTCACAATCCCGATCGGATTTCCCATCACTTAGGAAATCTCTATACCGGCGCGACTCAGTGCGGAGACAATCGATAGGTTATCCTATCATTCTCGCAAATACTCGGTCTTCAACACGGGTCTTCAAATGCAATCCACATACGACGTGTCATTATTCGGAATGGGTTATATGACACAAAGGTCCTGTCCCAGATAAATCGAATAATGAACGCAATATTTAAAAACATATGGATATTGGGATTTCAGTTAAGTCACAACTTATTACACAAAACTTTTCTTTCAAATGGTTTAAACACATTACCATTTTAATCTTTTACAGGAAAAGATTCATTTCACAAAGTTCACCCAGTTTCACAAAGATCCATTCACAGATTTTCCAAATCAATTTCCATTTCAATTGGATTAACTCATTTAATCTTTATATCAAAGATTTAATTGATAGCTTTCAAAGCACGTTTCCAAAGATTTATTCGTAACTTGGAAAACTATTTTCAATTCAAACTTGAAATTCCTTTAATTCAAATTGGAAATCCATTTCTTATATGAGAGCTTTTATCAGTTGAAAACAATTAGTTTCCCAAATCATTGAATTCAATTTAAAATATTGAATTCAAATTTAAATCAAATTATTAAATATCAAGTTTTATTAAGTTATTAAAAATAACTTTTACATTTGAAACTCATTTGCAAAGTCCTCAATTCCAATTTCCAAAACTATTTGGATTCAAGAATTCAACCTTTAAAATTGTCAAAAATCGGTGAATTAACTGATTTCCACGTGAAATCCATATTTGTGTGTGTATGGTGTAGTCCAGGGGTTTCACACAGTAGTGCAACATCAATAAATCATCACAGATCAGAATACAGAAATATAGTTGATAAGCGGTATGACTATAACGCTTATCTTTTATTCACAGATCACAAATATATAAGTCACAGATAATAATATTGCACTCATCCCAGATAAATAACTACAGTACAGATCACACACAAATCAGAATATATCACAAAGCATCACAGATCAGAATATCAAACAATTCAATCATTTAGTCAAGTCCAAACATTCACAAGTAAATTTATTTATCAACTGATTAATTTAAATCAGATGTATCAATTATTAATCCGGGTTAATTATCATAAGTTAATTACAAATTATTTGAAATAAATCTTTCTTTCAAATTTATTAGTTAACCCTTAATTATTAACTAATCATTCTTAATTAATGAATCAATTAATCTTTAATTATCAAATTAATCTTAATTAATCACCATTATTAATTAATCCTTTAATTTATTAACAATAATTTACTCAAATTTCAAATCATCATTCAATTAATTACATTCAGTAATTATTTATTAATTACTTCTCTAAGTAATTATATTTTCCCAAATTATCAAGTGATTATTCTGAATTATGCTAAAAAATTTCACTTGAATTAATCAAGTTAACTCAATTGATTACACTAAATAAATTAATTCCTTGATTACTTATATTAAGTAATTATACTTAATGATTCCACACATGATCATTATCAAATTAATTTATCTAAATTCATTTTTAAAATTAGTCACATTAATTAATTGTTCAAATAATCTTATTTAATGATTTCATTAACTATTAAATTTCTTTAATCACCTTTTTAAAGAAATTTTTTTATATTAATCATTTTTTATTATAAATTAATTAACCATTAGGAACTCATTCATTAATGAATTTTTAAATCATAAATCTTCATTTTTTTTAAAGTAACACATTCATATTTATGATTTAATGATTATTTACAATATGGTTAAAACCATTCATTTCAAATTTTCATTTAAAACTTGATTTATTTCCAAAGTAAGTTTCAAAACTAACTTGAATTTATATTTAAACTTTAAATTTCAACTCAAGTTTAAACCTGGATTTATAAAATTGAAACCAGTTTCTAAAATTTAGAAACCAGACAGGCTGAAAGCCTGTAACAATTCCTACCCGAGCTAATTTGAGTTAAACTCGAGCCTTACTTCGAGTAAACAACTCGAATCACTCGAGTCCCATGCGAGAATTTCCCATCACTTCCAGGTAAATCAAATACCCAGACACCAGAGCTCGTGCATGTGCACATCGCCTCTGGCGAACTCCGACCATCACCACGACTTCGATCATGTCGACAATCACTTCCAGACCATGTTCCGACCACTCGAACCACGTCGTTGCCTCGTAAACGAAATCGAGGCAAATACCCAAATCTGGAAACAGTCTGGAACATCCACTTCAACCTGTCAACGCCTCGTTCTCGGCGCTTCGACCACGAGAACGCGTGAAACTCCGGCCTCGACTTCATCAACGACCCAGCCACCATTACCCAAAAGCGCGAGCGACTCGATCATCTGTCGACGACGAACGAACCAAAATACATAGCCTCGTCAAAATTAGGTTTACGAACTTCTCGCGTTCGCCGACGCCACCACGATCACCTGCAACCCCAACCAATATTTTTCCTAGGACCCCCGTGGGCTCCTCCATCTCCACGAACAACCCCGACCAACTCGACTCAGTTGATCACCAGAAATTGGTCAAAATCCAATTTTCGAGCAAAAACAAACTGCTCTTAAACAAGTTGCTTAAAAATCATCAAACAAGATTTAAAAATCATGTCTTCCATTTAGGATTCAAGTTATATACTTGAATCAATGATTCGTGATACTCGAATTTTCCAGAAATTAAGGTTTTTACTGTAAAAACTTGATTTTTCATCCTATACACATTTTTATCTCATGAAACTATTTTTAAGTTATCATCCATAATTAAATACAACTAATTTATTTTAAAATCAAAGCCTAATGTTGATTAGGAAAGAAGAACATGAATTTTTGATGTTGTTTGATACTCTGTAATGTAACAGAGAAGAGATATCACTGATATATGCATATACACAGAGCAATGGCAACATGGATTCAAGTTTAAATAGGTATATGTTACTCACCTTAAACCTTTTTTGATTCCAGAAGCCTTCAAGTTGAAAGTTGAAATCTTTTTAAACTTTGCAAAGTTGAAAACTGGTTTGAAGTTGTTAGCTGGAACTTATTTCTTGTTCTCAGATTTTTCTTTGATTGCTTTGATGTTTTTAAGTTGAGATGTTTGTTTGATTGTAAAGTGATATTATCTCAGTTTTCCCACAGTTAAAATGATGAACAAAAAACTAGAATGAAGTTTGTTAATGTATATAGGAAATGAGGTTTACAGGGTGTAAAAATTTGTACAAGGTGATAATTTATGTTGTACAATAGCGAGTGATATTTTCTTTGCTTTGGGGCTGATGGGTATTTGCATTAATTAGGCTTGTACCATACAAATTTTTATTTATAAATTTTCTTTCGGCTGTACAAAATATGAAGATGTTGATGTGGCTTCTTTGGTAAGCTTTTATACATGTATTTTTTTGTTTCTTTTGTTTACTTGTTTCATATTTTTTTCATATGTATTTGTTTTGTTTCTTTCTTTTGTTTGTTCTATCACCTTGTAATATAAGTGAGATTCTATTTTATTTTCTTTTTCTTTTATTATTTTTGAATGCATTTCTATATTTAATACGTTGTTATAATTTATCTAATGTATTCATTTTATTTTGTTTTATAATTTATAATTTTTGTAATATAAATGAATATATTGTTTAATTTAACTAATGTGTTTCCTATATAAATTTTTCTAAAATTTTATCTTATGTATTTTTATATTTATTTCTATCTCAATTATTTATTTCTAAATTTAATACTAATATTTTTTATATTCATTTGGTAATATCGGTAAATTTCTAGATTTTAGTTTACGTATTTATTTTATACTTTTATATCATATATTTTCATTTTTAAACCATTTATTTACGATTTAAATTCAAATCAAATATATATATATATATAATTTTAAATTTACTCATATATGCCTATATATATATATATACATATATATACACACACACATTCACATATATATACACAATATTTTAAATTTATATGATTTATACAGAATTTATTTTAATTCGGGGAAACTCGCATCACTTTATCAATTAATATAACAAATTTTTATTCAAAACTAAATTAATTATCAATTTAAATTCATATAAAATTCGGGGTCGTTACAACCTTCCCCCGTTAAAAGAATTTCGTCCTCGAAATTGCACAGTTCGTTTTATGAATTATCCACACACACAGAATAGACCAATGACAACTCAAACTATACCAGTAAACACATAGATTCTTACGGATAATCCAAAATACACTTTATATTAAGAGTTACTAAGGACATTCATACAGATGTTATAGTCATTCATCCAACCATACATATACATACATCTAGCATTCACGACATTCTAAGTCAAAATACATATATAAAGCATACACTACCTAAAAGGAAACATCCTAATCATCTACAGATCCTCACTATCAGAGCTTTCCCTTTCAGGCCCTGACAATTCCCTGATCTCTGCCTCACTGTCTGATTCTGAAATTTCCTCTGGATCAGGTACTACAGGGATAAAGCCTCCACCATCTAGTTCCTCAATGGCATTATCTAGATCCCAAATAATTGCTTCATCATCTTCTGATTCTACATAATACTCCTCAACTTCAAATTCTTCTTCGTCCTTTGAAAATGTGTATATTACTAGGGATGCACTGATATATTTATATTGGTAATAAGTTTTGAATCCTGGTTGAATTGTTTGAAAGAAAAAAAGAATGACTCTGATAGTTCAAAGGAAGTTTAAATCAAACTTAAAAGTGTAAATGAATGTAGGTGGACATCCAGACACATATAAATTGAATGTGCATATGCATGTACATAGAGATCAAATTTAGACGTCAGTCTTAATAATTTAGACGTTTGAGATTAAACTCAGACGTCAGTCATAATAATTTAGACGTCTGAGGTTAAATATAGACGTCTGTCACAAAAAATTTAGATGTCTGAATTTAGTTCAAAAAGTCTTTTTCTCTCTATTTCAATTTTAGATCTCTGAGCCGTCTGTCATAATTAGTTAGACGTCTGGGATTAAGTTTAGACGCCTGTCATAAGAATTTAGACGTCTGAACTGCTGATTTTGCCTAATTTGCCTATTTAGAAAAGAAATAAGTGGCTATGTCAATAGCTTGTATGGCATTTTGATTTCTACTTGATTTAAATTCCCTTTGATAAAGAAAAAAAATCCTTATGAAATTAAGGTAGAGAAATTTGTACTATTTGAATTTGTAGTAAAATATTTATTTGAATAAAATATTTGTTTAATATTGAATCTGAGTTATTTATTTTATTCAACAAATATTTATTTAATTATGTGAAATATAAAATAGTACAACAATAAATACATTTAAACGAATATATATATATATATATGTGTGTTTATTATCATCAAACAAAAATAATAGGCTATTGTATTCTACAATTGCATGGATGAATAATATTAGAAATTAGTAGCTTATATGTGGTAATTATTTTACAGAAGTCGGTTGAACCAAATATTGAAATATTCATACTACAAAATTAACCATTTTTAAAGAAGTGCTATGCGGTAATAAGTAATATGATTTTATCTATATTTTAAGTATTAGATATTTTTGACATACAATATAAGAACCAAAGATGAAATTTTGTATAGATAATTATTATGTCACTGAAAGCTGGCTAAACTTCCACTACCAACTAAAAAATGGCACATAGGAGATTATAGTATATTATCAAGTGGTAGATTATGGTTTATTCTACAAATGGTAGCTTAACCAAATCTTTGATATTATAACATTTACCTATTTTGAAGAGTGAATCTTTGTATGGCCTCTTTTATGAATCTGCCCATTGAAGTATTTAGAACTATTTACCGATAATTAAATCCCAGCCACACAAATATGAAAATATGATTATTTTATGCACCTCCAAATGTTCCTAAATGCACATTTATTGTTTTAATTTTTGACATAATGTTTTGCTGAATTGTTTAATGTAGTTACCTTGATCCCGTTTTATGGTTTTCTTTCCATAGTATATCAATGAATAATAATAGCATAAAATAAATTTTCTTACTGTCCTTTTATTACCAACCAAATTATGTGTGCACTTTGCTATCATTAATCAGGGAGCTCTTACATTACATATTACGGTGAGATAGGTTTCTAAATCCATTCCAAAATTATCTTTCCGGAACTATCACCGGTGAAAATTGATTACTAATGTGAAATTTATAATTTTAGCAATATATTTGGGTATCAGGGTAAAAAAATTGACCAATAGATATCATGCTATAACATTAATTACTAAAATCTATTTGGGTATGGGAATAAATAACTTTACTAAAATGTAATTATACACACTACTAAAGCAATTAGCAAGATACCAAATTCTAAATGATTGTAAATTGGTACTGCAATGTACAAATTTGAATAACTTTATAGAATATAATCAGTGGTTTATATTATTAGTATAATTTGTATAATTTTTATACAAAGTTGTCGGGCCTCCAATTTTCTATGCATTTCACTGCTATTTTCCCTAAAATTTGTTGCTTTAATTACTCTCTGCCTTTCTACTAATTTTGATTCCAAGTTTTATGTCTGTATCTATTAAGCTGATTTACAAGCTAAATTTGGTACTATTAATTCTAGCGTACTGATTATGTAACTTCTACGATGGCTTAATTTAGAATTACTTTTTCTCTAAAATTATTTTCAAACTATTCATTTTAAAAAATCAGTATTTGTTGTCTTCTTTTGATACTGTTAAAATTGTGGCATTAAATTTTATTGGTATTTTGTTTTTATTTTCCCCAAAATTTGCCACTTAGATTACCCTCTGTCTATTAGCTGATTTGGATCCATGTTGTTAAACCGATGTACATGCTAAATTTGGTACTTTCAATATCAATGTACTATTCGTTTACTTATTATATGGGTGTCATATAGAATTACTTTCTTCACAAATTGATTTTCAAACCGGTCCTGTTAAAGAATCATTACTTTCCTCCCATGTATGTTCTCTTTCTTTTGATACATTCGGGGTACATTTTGTAACGACCCTGAAATTTCAATAATTCAAATTGAAAATATTTAATGAATTTTAAATATTTGAAAGATGAATTGACTCGAATTTCAAATTATCAGAATAACTTGGCGATTAAATTTTAGAATTTAATCTATTGAAAATTGAATAATAATTTAAATCGAATTCAATTTAAATCTTTGTAACAGTAAAAATATTCGTCAATTGACGATTTAATATCGGGTGATAATTCCTGTTAGATTTTTTTGTAGATCGAATTGAAATTCTTTTGAAACTGTGAAGTGTTTGAAATTTTCAAGTTAAATATGAAGAACATATTTGAATTTAAAATTTGAGCTAGGATATTGAAAATTGATTTAAATTTCTTTTCAAAATTTTTGTTAAAGGTGGAGTGGGCTTTGAAATAATACCGGCCTACGTCTGATATTTATGCCGTGATAAACCCGACCCCCTTTCCTTTATCTCATTTCATTCGTATAACCCTAACCCAAAAACAAAAATAAGCGAGAAAAGAAAAATGGCGGCAGGCGATTTTCTTTGTTCAATCTGAACTGTCGAAGCTTTGATTGATGTTCGTTCACTAGCTCAGATGCTATTCTTCTTTGATCTGGATCCTTACGACATCGTCTTCTCGAAGCTTTGCAAAAATTAGGGCTTCGTCTTCGATTTTCCTTGCTCGCGACCTCTTCGAAAAAGGTGAGTGGTTTCTCCCCCACTCACATCTAATTTAGCCTCAAGAGTAGAGTTTAATTTCTGTGGGTTTCAATTAGTATAAAATTTGATGAATCTCTGTTGATGATTTCTCTGAATTCTTCTATTTACGTGATCACCACGTTGTTTATACTTGCCGTTTTATATCTCGATATTTTGGGAAATTTCTTTTGACTCACGGCTTCGATTTAGTATCGTTCGATCTTTTGTTTGAAGCATTTGAACCTGATACTTTCCTAAAATATAAAACATGACTTTTTCAAACATACAGCTTTGACAAATTTTTACTGATTCTTGTGTACTTCGATTCTGTCCATTTTCGTGATCATCCCTGAGCATTTTTCGAACGGTTGTCAACTGTTTCTCGTTCATCCCCACGACATTTATTTTGACCTGTAGTTGACTTTAACTGCAAACTTGATCTTTGTGATGTTATCTGTTTTTCTGCCTTCCTGTATCCACCTTGTAGTTGCACTTGATCACATTGACTTGACTGGTATTTGTTACCTGTACTTGTTGTATATGACTTCAACCTGGGTCATTTGTAGTTTGTTGTGCATTTGATTTCTTAGTGTATCCTAATTTGTCACCGTAGTAGTTTAACTTGAAATTGGTTCCTGTTCACTTGAGATTGAAGTTGTTCTTCATTGGTTGTGTATGTTGGCATCTCTGGTGAGTCTTTGGTGGTTCTTCCACTTTTAATTGCTTACAGACTGTCTTGAGTCTGCATCCATGTTGATATTTTCATTTTTCTTTGTTCCAATGTGGTTTGCACATGTCATTCTGAAGCTGGGTCTGATGAACTTTGTTGAACTTGAAGTTCTCCCTGTTGTGTCTTTCATAATCCAGTATGCTTGCAATGGTCACTTCATGGTAGTTGGTCTGTGAGTTTGAATTAGTTGTCTGCATCCATTACTTGAGTTGCCATTTCATATGCTTGCACTACTTGATGTTGTCTGCATCCATGTTGTTTTGTAGTAGCACTGTATGTCTGCAGTCTTTGTTATGTCATCTGAATTGCTTTTCGACTGCACTGTTGCATTGGGGTTTTGCTGCTGTTGCATGCACTCATATGCTTGTACTGCTGATCATGGTAGTCTGGTCTTGTTTGCTTGTGACATTTGTTCCCTGTTGCACATTCCTGGTTCATGCTGGTACTGATGGTCTATGTTGTTTTTGAACTTCAAGTCTGCACTTCATATAATCTGACTACGGTGGCCTTCATGTATTTTGATTTGCTGAGTCTTTGCCTTTGATGGTTCAATTGTGCACGTATAGTCACTGGGTTGCTTTGTAGCTTGCTTTGACATTTGTTGTTTTGATTTGTTAGTTGTGCTTTTGTTTGGTGCACATGAGTTGGCGAGGCAGTGCACGTTAACGTGTACTGCAGCCACACATCTGTTTGTGGCGAGGCCGTGCACGTTAGCGTGTACTGCAGCCACTCAGTGTAAATTTTAAATTGATTTAGGCGATTTGATAAATTTGTTTATGTATCTCTGTTGATGTTTTAAATCTGTTGATTTATTGTGTAACACTGTTTAGTGTTAAAATTTTCGTTATCCGATTTCTTTGTTAAAAGGATTGGATATACGGAAATTATTGTGACTGTCGTCTATTTGATTATTATTGCTTCTATGCACTAATAACTGGTTTGAATTAGACTGACCTGTGTATTATTTTCTTTTGAATATAATACTCGGGTCAGACCGAGTATTTTACACCTTGACGATTTTCGAGCAGCGAAGTTAGAGAGAGAGTAAAGAATCACTTGAGTTTTCAAGAAAATTGTATTTTAAGATATTCCGCTGTATCATTATCAAATTGTATAAACTCTGATGTATTCAAAAAGATTTATAGTAATGAAATAAAGATTCATTTGTTTAAATTTATTGTTATTATTCTGTGTTTCTATGGATGATTCTGTTTAAACCTTATAAACTAAATAACAATTCGTCTTTTTGAACGTTTCTAGTTGGTTTAATTACCGACTGGAGGCGGTCAGAAGGGGGAATGTTACAGAGTGGTATCAGAGCTTTGGTTTACACAAAGCTTAGTTTATGACGTTTAATATGAATAGTTACTAGAAACACTTTAAAAAGAGAATGTTTTTCAAATCTAAAGAAGTATAAAATTGTTTTTGAAAATAAAGATTTTTAACTTAAGAAAAGTTAAATTGAATTGAATTAGTATTAATAAATAATGGAATTGAAATTTAACTAAAGGAAGTTAAATAAATTGAACTTGATTTGATAAATTATTGAGATGAAAAGTTAAACTTGAAAGATAAGTGATTATATAATATGAATTGGGAAGTTTAAATTAATAAGTTGTATAACTTATAAAATGAGAAAATTTGAATCAAACCAATTGTTAAAATGGTTAAACAGTTTTGTTAAGTAAAACAAAATCTGAATTTTGAATAGTGATATGAATTTGACTTTAGTAAAGTTAAATAAAATAGAATTTCAAATAAATTTGAGGTGAACTTAAGTAGTATGGTGAAAATAAATGCAATTGAAGATAAAATGAAACATAGCTTAAGTAATGTTGAATGAGGTTGAATTTGATATCAAAATGAATTAATAAAGGGAAGTAATGAATATGAATTTGAGTTATATAAAGGAAATTCAACTTTAATTGTAAAAGTGAATTAGAATATAAACCAATTGAAATTAAATGTGTTAAACCAAATTGAATGTAAGCAAAGTAAATAAATTTGGTTTTGCCAATTGATTGTATAGAAATTCATTAAGTGTTAATGAAACTGAATTAATGGAAATTGAAAGTTAAGAAATTGAATTCAAATTTGATTTGAATTGAAAGCAAACTAACTTGAATATAAATTAGTGAAAGAAAACTAATTGAATATGAATGAATGTTAGTAAAATCCAATGTGAATAAATCAAATATGATTAAATTGGAAATCAATTCAATGAATGATTTACTAAAGAACTAGTTGATTATCTTGGAAATAGAAAATTGATAAATCCGAAAATGACTTATTTTGATAAGTAAATTCTTATAGCTTGTTAAAAGTAGTGTGTTCACAATTTTGGACAGTGAATATATTATTGAATAAAATGGACATGTTTGGGGAAGTCTATATTTTAAAACGAAGTTAATTGTTTTAAAAGATGTTTTAAAAGGCATTGAATATCGGAACCATAGATTTCAATATTCATTGTTGAAATAGACGTTTTCGAATAAAAGGAAATGATGGACTATAACACTATTGTTATAGTAAATGATTTTCGAAAGGAAATGTTTTGTATAGTATTGGGATTTATACATCTATCTAAATTTCGAATCCCTATACTAGTGATTTTGAGTTGTCGTAACGATGTTTTACGTAACATTCGTTTTAACTCAAATAAATGTGAAAGAGAATGATTTCCTTAAAGATGAAATATATACTTAATTTTGATTTAAGTATATCGAATATTTTCAAATGTTGAAAATAAATTAGATTTGTGAATTACTTATTTTTAAATAAGTATGGAAATGTTTTTCCAATATGAAATGAAATGTTGTGAATATATTCCGTAAGGAATAAATGATTTGAAATTCATTTTCAAAGTCGAAGTTGAAAAGTTAAATGAGAAATTTGAACAATTAGTTCAATTGAAATTTTTCAAAAAGATTGAATCGTTGAGTTAAAATTGAGTTTAACTTCGACATCAAAGACAATATAAGATGAGTTTTGGATTTCAGATGATGATTTGGATTGTATGTCTAACATTGTGAATTGATGACATAGCAATTGATCTCTATTAAATATATATGTTGGTGGCGGAGAATTTATTCTCTTAGCTTAACACCCTTCTTTGAGACGTACGAGCTCAGAGGTTATATATCGGTAGATATCAATTCTATGTTGAGAATTGACAATGTAACATGTTATTCAAATCGAATGTGAAAGTCGATGATAAATGGAATTATGAATATGAATTAGGTTTGAGATAACCTTAAATTTCTGAATCGACTTAGAGGAAAATTTTTGAAATCCTCTATTTGTTATGGATATAGGATATGTAGGTTTTCAGAACTTATATATATGAATGCGGTGAATTGAAAACCGTCAGTTTGGAAAGTAATTGTTATGGAAATCTTATGTAAGCTTACATGGATATGATATGTACGAAATGTGAAATGAAGTACTACATATATGTGATATTATGTTTTCCAAACTGAGGATATGGAAAAGTACCTTCCATTTATTATTGGAGAAGGTATTGGAACTCGTGATGAGTGTCCATTTGAAATTCGTAGCTACGTAGAATTTTCCATAAGTTGGAATGTCCATTTGGACTAGAATCCCTCGTGATGGGATCATGTTGATTATGATGTATGCTAGCGTAATTTGAGGGGCGAGATGCCTACAGTTACAAGCGATTCCACTGGGATAGTGGCGCAACCGCCGAGTAAACTGCAATCTAAGCGCCAAAGCGAAATTCGAGGGGCGAGATGCCTACGGTTACAAGCGATTCTACTGGGATAGTAGCGTAACCGCCGTGTGGACCGCGATCTATGGCAACAACCATGGCGAAATTCAAGAGAGATGTGAAATCTACGGTTACAAGCGATTCTACTGGGATAGTAGCGTAACCGCCGGGTAAACTGTGATCCATGGGGGAACGTGCTTTCCATATCCATTTTTGAAAAAGAATTTTTTAAAGTATTTTCACTGGGAATTGAAGCAAGTATATTTAGTACTTGGAGATTTTTAGTCCTGCGCCTGGCCAGCGTATGACTAATGTCTGTAAGAACGACAATAGACTTGTTAAATTTTGAGTTAGCAAGTATTTTCAAACTTTAAATAGCAAATCAATAGCCTGAAATTAAAGTTTCAAAATTCCTACCTAATGAACTAAGGAAGAGGATCTTTGAAATGTTTTGAAAGTCCACAGCTTTGGAAGATATATATTATGCAAATCTCTAACGTGAAGGATTTTAAAGTTCGAATCTGAGTTTATAAATCGAGAATTTTGGTAAAAGACTTTTTGCGTTTTGATTGTAGAAATCAATGAACAAAAGGAAATAATAAAAAAAACTAGTGAGATTAAACAAATAGAATGAATCCTATATTCATTTATTTGTATTGAGTTTCAAGCTTCAAAAAAAAATTGAGTAGAGTATAAATATTAATGAAATTTTAACAACCTTTCCTTTTCGTGGACGAAAAGTTTTAAGGAGGGGAGATTGTAACGACCCTGAAATTTCAATAATTCAAATTGAAAATATTTAATGAATTTTAAATATTTGAAAGATGAATTGACTCGAATTTCAAATTATCAGAATAACTTGGCGATTAAATTTTAGAATTTAATCTATTGAAAATTGAATAATAATTTAAATCGAATTCAATTTAAATCTTTATAACAGTAAAAATCTTCGTCAATTGACGATTTAATATCGGGTGATAATTCCTGTTAGATTTTTTTGTAGATCGAATTGAAATTCTTTTGAAACTGTGAAGTGTTTGAAATTTTCAAGTTAAATATGAAGAACATATTTGAATTTAAAATTTGAGCTAGGATTTTGAAAATTGATTTAAATTTCTTTTCAAAATTTTTGTTAAAGGTGGAGTGGGCTTTGAAATAATACGGGCCCACGTCTGATATTTATGCTGTGATAAACCCGACACCCCTTTCCTTTATCTCATTTCATTCGTATAACCCTAACCCTAAAACAAAAATAAGAGAGAAAAGAAAAATGGCGGCAGGCGATTTTCTTTGTTCAATCTGAACTGTCGAAGCTTTGATTGATGTTCGTTCACTAGCTCAAATGCTATTCTTCTTTGATCTGGATCCTTGCGACATCGTCTTCTCGAAGCTTTGCAAAAATTAGGGCTTCGTCTTCGATTTTCCTCGCTCGCGACCTCTTCGAAAAAGGTGAGTGGTTTCTCCCCCACTCACATCTAATTTAGCCTCAAGAGTAGAGTTTAATTTCTGTGGGTTTCCATTAGTATAAAATTTGATGAATCTCTGTTGATGATTTCTCTGAATTCTTCTATTTACGTGATCACCACGTTGTTTATACTTGCCGTTTTATATCTCGATATTTTGGGAAATTTCTTTTGACTCACGGCTTCGATTTAGTATCTTTCGATCTTTTGTTTGAAGCATTTGAACCTGATACTTTCCTAAATTATAAAACATGAATTTTTCAAACATACAGCTTTGACAAATTTTTACTGATTCTTGTGTACTTCGATTCTGTCCATTTTCGTGATCATCCCTGAGCATTTTTCGAACGGTTGTCAACTGTTTCTCGTTCATCCCCACGACATTTATTTTGACCTGTAGTTGACTTTAACTGCAAACTTGATCTTTGTGATGTTATCTGTTTTTCTGCCTTCCTGTATCCACCTTGTAGTTACACTTGATCACATTGACTTGACTGGTATTTGTTACCTGTACTTGTTGTATCTGACTTCAACCTGGGTCATTTGTAGTTTGTTGTGCATTTGATTTCTTAGTGTATCCTAATTTGTCACCGTAGTAGTTTAACTTGAAATTGGTTCCTGTTCACTTGAGATTGAAGTTGTTCTTCATTGGTTGTGTATGTTGGCATCTCTGGTGAGTCTTTGGTGGTTCTTCCACTTTGAATCGCTTACAGACTGTCTTGAGTCTGCATCCATGTTGATATTTTCATTTTTCTTTGTTCCAATGTGGTTTGCACATGTCATTCTGAAGCTGGGTCTGATGAACTTTGTTGAACTTGAAGTTCTCCCTGTTGTGTCTTTCATAATCCAGTATACTTTCAATGGTCACTTCATGGTAGTTGGTCTGTGAGTTTGAATTAGTTGTCTGCATCCATTACTTGAGTTGCCATTTCATATGCTTGCACTACTTGATGTTGTCTGCATCCATGTTGTTTTGTAGTAGCACTGTATGTCTGCAGTCTTTGTTATGTCATCTGAATTGCTTTTCGACTGCACTGTTGCATTGGGGTTTTGCTGCTGTTGCATGCACTCATATGCTTGTACTGCTGATCATGGTAGTCTGGTCTTGTTTGCTTGTGACATTTATTCCCTGTTGCACATTCCTGGTTCATGCTGGTACTGATGGTCTATGTTGTTTTTGAACTTCAAGTCTGCACTTCATATAATCTGACTACGGTGGCCTTCATGTATTTTGATTTGCTGAGTCTTTGCCTTTGATGGTTCAATTGTGCACGTATAGTCACTGGGTTGCTTTGTAGCTTGCTTTGACATTTGTTGTTTTGATTTGTTAGTTGTGCTTTTGTTTGGTGCACATGAGTTGGCAAGGCAGTACACGTTAACGTGTACTGCAGCCACACATCTGTTTGTGGCGAGGCCGTGCACGTTAGCGTGTACTGCAGCCACTCAGTGTAAATTTTAAATTGATTTAGGCGATTTGATAAATTTGTTTGTCTATCTCTATTGATGTTTTAAATCTGCTGATTTATTGTGTAACACTGTTTAGTGTTAAAATTTTCGTTATCCGATTTCTTTGTTAAAAGGATTGGATATACGGAAATTATTGTGACTGTCGTCTATTTGATTATTATTGCTTCTATGCACTAATAACTGGTTTGAATTAGACTGACCTATGTATTATTTTCTTTTGAATATAATACTCGGGTCAGACCGAGTATTTTACACCTTGAAGATTTTCGAGCAGCGAAGTTAGAGAGAGAGTAAAGAATCACTTGAGTTTTCAAGAAAATTGTATTTTAAGATATTCCGCTGTATCATTATCAAATTGTATAAACTCTGATGTATTCAAAAAGATTTATAGTAATGAAATAAAGATTCATTTGTTTAAATTTGTTGTTATTATTCTGTGTTTCTGTGGCTGATTCTGTTTAAACCTTATAAACTAAATAATAATTCGTCTTTTTGAACGTTTCTAGTTGGTTTAATTACCGACTGGAGGCGGTCAGAAGGGGGAATGTTACACATTTGCTAACAATTCGCAATTCAAACCAAGGTTGGTAGTTTCGACTGTCATATTGGGATTATAATCGTTCTGTTTTTATTTCAGTATGGCCTAAAACAGATCTAAACCATAAATTCAATTAGATAGAAAACCATTGATCTTTTTTTTTACATAAGAAATTTAATAAAAAAATTAATTTGAGTTTTAAATATATTAATATTCAAAATTTGAAATTTTAACTTAGAAACATAAAAAATTACAAAATATAAGTGAATGTGTAAGTCAAAAAGGTGGAAAATGAAGCAATGAATAAACAAATTTAAGTTTTATAGATACTTATAAATTAATCAATATTGTTTGTTTAAATCTTATTTTTCATTTAATGATAAATTATACAGTTTTTTAGTAACTCAAACAATTATGTGTAATATTCCAAAACTGAATCTACCACCGAAAGTCCCATAATTTTAGAATTAGATTGAATTCCTAAAATTACAAAAAGTTGAAACCGAGACACAAACCAAGATCTCGAGCTTGATTCAAACTATCAGATTTCTCAAGGGATGTTATTTTAGTTCATTAACGGTTGTATAGTCCCTATAGTGTATTAGTTTCCAGTTTCTAAAAAGATAATTTTATTCACAAATCGAACAATAACCAAAGATGCAAATGAATTTTAATTTTAATTTTTGTTGCATAGCTGAAAAATATCATAAATTTATAGTTTATATTTCTTGGGTTACAACCATTGTTACATTTTGATAAAAATTGTTAAGATGAGATGAAATTACAGGATGTATGATTTCAATATTATTGTGGTCTTTCTATAATATTTTTTAACTCATACTCCTTCTTTAACCAATAACTTGACTTTGCTAATTCTTGCTACTAATTTGGTAATAAACTGATGATCAAAAAACATATATTGGATGTTCAACGGTAGACTTAAGTTCTGCTTAGTTGAAATTTTACTACAGATATAATTTTAGTTGCTTGGTTATTTACTAAATGTATAGGGTGATGGAATTTCACATTAACTATTCAACAATTACATACTACATTATTTTTTGCAAACGAGAAAGCTTTTATATATTAAACTGGTAAATATTACAAATACAAAATTTCCTAGTCTCAAAACAAAGGTAGTAGAATTACATTTTAACTCATGATGCAACAAAGAAAATAAAATAAATTTATAGTGCTTTCCACGCTTAAGAATATTATTATTGTTACAACTTGTATTACAGCATGGTTGATGGTTTTACTCATATAAATGTAGATGTTAGTTTCATCTCAACTTGATAAAGCTTCTTTATTTTGTATGGATTTAATGACTTTTTTCAAAGCATTGCATTTTATTTCAGTTGTAGCATAAATTAAAATATGACACAATAGTTTAATTTTCAGCATATGGGAAATTTTACGAGTAAAAACACCTAGAATGGAACAATATTGTTTTGCTTGAACTCATTTTTGTATATTTTCAGATCTACTATTCATGTAAATACGTTTTTGTGACGCCCCACCTCTATGCTCACGCTAGCCAAGAACACTACATAGTAATGCCGTCGACTAGCGCGAAGAATAAGTCTATTAAGGAGCGACCATCCGTGTAATTGCTTTGTGCGAGTACCGATATGTCAGATGATATAACTTACATTTCATTTCTGGAGGAAATCCGACATACCGATACAAACTCAAAGCTACCACATAGTGGCAAAGTGGACCTCGGAAACAAATATAGAAACAAGCATAATCATAAATCAGTCACGGATGTTCATATCTCAAAGGCGGAAACATATATGAATATAACACATAAAAGTGTGCATCAGAGTAGTGGTCAAATAAGATCCACAATATCACAAAAGAATAGATACAAGTGCGAGACAAAAGAATAATTATACATCAAGGAGTCTCTATCTCTAAAGTATAATAACAAAAACTACAAAATTGTGTAGTTAGACAAAAGTCAGAAGATGATCCCATATAAGGAGTGAAGCAGAAGCACCTGTAACTTCTCGGTCTGACCCGAGTATTATTTAATAAGAAAATAATAAACGGATCAGTCTAGCTATAATTATAACTAAAGAAATGAGATATAAGCAGAGATATAAAAAGAACGTATGATGACAATAATGTCATACCTGGACAAATATGATTTAAACAACAAAAAATCATACAATATCTCAAGAATCTCAAAGCACCAAAAAGAATATCATATTCTTAATTTTATTCACCAAACTACAAATATTGACAAACATATTAATGCCAATCGCAAAAGTTGGTGAAACACAAATTCTAGAAATCATCAATTAGAAATCCAGAAATCACAAAGGGGGAGGCCTATCACAAACGGGAGCATGAAAACTCACCAACACGTGTATCACAAACGGAACGCTATTCCATGGTCGCTAACCATAAATTTTGAGTCGAAGCTCCACAAATGGCCCGAAGACCACGGGTCGCTACCCCGCCAAATTGAACCGAAGTTCCACAAACGGGGACTGTAATCCCTAAATAAACAAATAGACATCGCACATCGCTAGTCTAAATCACAAAATGATCATCATCGATCAATAAAAAGTGTCGATTACACTAAGCTAGTAAATATATGAGTTTAGCTTCATGTCCCAACCACTAGCTTAACTTAAATATTTACGAACAAATTGTAGATTCCCACTCGAAAATTATCACAAGAGTTCAATCGAACAAGTCCAAGAATTAACCGGCAAAGTAAATGCAAGCTTTTCATACCACTTGTTTTGCTAAGCCGTTTAATTTGATTTTCTCATACGAATGAGGTAAATGTTTGTATATACTAATAGATTAGAAAACGGTTTTATAAACGAGCTTTGTATTAAAAATAGAGTTGAAATCATCTTTGTAAAAGAGTTTTAATATTTACTACTAGTATAGAAACCTTTGTATTTAGAAGTGACAAATCACAAAACGATTGTAGAAACAATCAATCACAAAAATCCACATTTGAAGACGTGAATTAAATCCAAAGAAATCGATATCGAATCCATTAAAATGGACATTCTCAAAAATCCCAAAAAAGAAGTCATCAAAGTCAATAATAAATGATAACAATAAGTCGGATAATCACGAATCGATAAAAGTTTGATTCTCAAGTTAAATAAGCAAAATCAAGCAGGTCAGTCGACTGGCCTTCTGTAGTCAGTCGATTGAACCAGAACCCAAGAGTTTTCAGACCCTGCAGTCAGTCGACTGACTGCAGAGGGCCAGTCGACTGGCTGTAGCTTAAACAGTTTTCCAGCCTATCAAATGGAAGAGCAAACTCTCACCATTTGCAACCGGTCGAGCAATGGACTTTTGGGGCTTTTGCCAATCGACAACGCAGCCCTATAGGCTCCCTAATTAACCACTAAAAACATGTTCACAAATCAAAGTTAGGATTTTCAAAGTTTTGACTTCAAAACACCAAAAATTGAAATGTTCACCAAATCAATTCAAATCGAAAGCAAATGAATATGCACAAGTGTTAGGAATTGATACCTAACACAAAGATAGCTATAGACATAGATGTGAGTTAAAGAACTCACCTTTAAACCCAAAAACGATGAAGGAGAAGCTTGAAAGCAAACGAAGATCAACTACTCTTCAACTTCAACTCTAGAAGCTTGAATCTAAGCTCAAAAAGAAGAACATTTCCTAAGTTAGTTTTAGGAAATTTCTGAAATTAAAGAGAGAATGAGTTGGAGGAGATGAAGAGGATGCTTACCTTAGCTTCTCTTTGAATTTGTAGCAAGAATTTAGTTTTGCAATTGAAAACTAGGGTTTGGAGTTTTCTAATTTCTTATTCCTCTCCCCATTTTCAATTGTGCTTGGGTGTTTAAGAAAATAGAAATGAAGTGAAGAGGAGAGGAGAGGAGTTGGGTTGAAATGTAGGGTTAATGGGCTGAAACCCAAGCCCAAAGTGAAAAAGTCATAATTTTTACTCGACTCCAAACATATCGATGTTTATACTCAAAAAAGTTGTAAACGCCATTTTGGACTCAATGGAGGTGGTCTCCAGTCCCAATTCGACCATTTACAAAAAGTAGCTTTTCGGACCTCAATCCGATTAACGATTCTATATTTAAATAAAATATTTAAATATACAAAATCGTAAAATATGCGGGTTGTTACAGACTCCCCTCCTTAAAGAAATTGCATCCTCGCAATCTTTAAGAAATAAATAAGAAGTAACAACTATGAAAGCATATCCACACAAAAAGAAGAAATTTGGAACAAAAAGTTCACCTTAAGGAGCACGAGAGAGCAAGTCCGGATGTGTTCGCTCGATGAATTCTCTGGATTCCCAAGAGCAATCCTTAGGATTTGAGGACCATTGAACTTTCACAAGTAGGACATCTTTATTTCGAAGACGTTTAACCTCTGAAGCAATAATACGAACAGGATGTTGCTCATAAGTCAAATTAGGCGAAACTTCAATTTCTTCAATAACATCGGGCTCAAGAACAGAATCGGAATCTCGAAGTCATTTCCGGAGTTTAGAGACATGGAATACGTCGTGAATAGCAGAAAATTAAGCCGGTAACAAAAGTCGATAAGCCATGGAACCAATGCGTTCGGTGATGGGAAATGGGCCAATATATCGAGGTGCTAATTTTCACGATCGACTGAAACGCATAACACCCTTCATAGGTGAAACACGAATAAACACGAAATCTCCCACAGAAAATTCTAATTTCCTTCTTCGATTATCGGCATAGGATTTTTGTCTACTTTGAGCTTCTTTCATCCTATGACGAATAGGGTCAATCTTTTATGTGGCATCACGAATAAAATCTGGACCTAAAACCATCTTCTCACCGGCTTCAAGCCAACACGAAGGAGATCAGCATGGCCTTCCGTAATGTGCCTCGAAAGGTGCCATACCAATACTAGATTGGAAGCTATTATTATAGGAAAATTCAACAAGAGAAACATAATCTTCCCAACTTCCACCAAAATCAAGAACACATGCACGAAGAAGATCTTCAAGAGTTTGATTCACACGCTCGGTTTGTCCATCAGACTGAGGGTGATAAGCAGAGCTAAAGTTAAGCTATGTTCCCAAAGCTTTTTGAAGACCTTTGCAAAATCCACTAGTAAACAATGGATCACGATCGCTAACAATAGAAGAAGGAACTCCATGCAACTTAACAATTTCCTTGACAAAGAGTTTAGCCAAAATAGGTACGGTCCGATTGGACCGAACGGGAATAAAATGAGCGGATTATGTAAGTCTATCTATAATCACCCATAGGCTATCATGACCCGAACGAGAACGGGGAAGACCGTCAATAAAGTCCATGGAAATTTGATCCCACTTCCATATTGGAATTTCCAATGGTTGCAATAACCCACCGGGCCTTTGATGTTCGGATTTAATGAGTTGGCAAGTCATGCAACCCTTAACAAAGTTAGCAATATCAGATTTCATTCCCTCCCAGTAATAAAGTCACTTCATATCCGCATACATTTTACTACTACCGGGATGAATGGTAAATTTAGAACGATGATAATCTTCTAATATATCTTTACGAAGATCAATAATATTTGGCACAATAAGTCTACCAAATTGTCGAATACCGCCTCGAGCATCAATATCAAAGTCTTTCAAACCTTCAATATCAATTTTATCCCTACAACTTTGGCTAAGAAGAACCAATTCGGGATCATGCTTTTGAGCTTCAAGAATGCGGTCTAAAAGAGAAGGATGATCCTCAAGGCTATACAAAACAAGAGATGAACATAAATCAGATTCACGATCTCGAATCTCATAAGTGGACAATGTCTCGAGATCACTCCACTCAGATATCATCATAGAAACAACCGCTTGTTGCTTACGACTAAGGGCATCGGCAACACGATTTCCTTTCCGGGTGTATAAAGAATATCAAGATCATAAGATGCAAGAAACTCAAGCCAAGTTTGTTGACGCAAGTTAAGTCCCTTTTGAGAAAATAAATACTTTAAAGATTTATGACCGGTGTAGAGAACAAATTTCTCTCCCAAAAGATAATGACGCCAAATCCTAAGAGCAAAAACAATAGTCGCGAGCTCTAAATCATGAGTGGCATATCTAGTCTCGGTAGGCTTTAACTGCTTGAAGCATAAGCAATAACATGTTCCCGCTGCATGAGAATGGCACCCAAACCAACACGACTAGCATCGGTATAAACAATAAAATCTTGGTTCCCATCGGGAATCACAAGAATAGGAGCATCGGAAAGGAGTTCTTTCAATTTTTGAAATGAAGCTTCACATTTGTCTGACCAAATGTATTTAACTCCCTTCTTTGTCAAATTGGTAAGAGGTACGGAAATCTTAGAAAAGTCTTTTATGAACCGACGGTAATAGCCCGCCAATCCGAGAAAGCTACGAATTTCCGTCACACTCTCCGGTCTCTTCCAATTTTGAATCGCTTCAATCTTTGAAGGATCCTCGGAAATTCCGGATTCAGAAAAATATGTCCCAAAAATTTCACACGAGATTGCCAAAAGTGGCATTTAGAAAAAATTTCTTTTAATTGATTTCTTCTAAGAGTTTCCAACATAATCCGAAGATGATTTTCATGCTCTTCCTCGGTGTTAGAATAAATAAGAATGTCGTCTATAAAGATGAGAACAAATCGGTCGAGGAAGTCTTTAAAAACTCGATTCATAAGGTCAACGAAATAAGCTGGAGCATTCGTTGAACCAAATGGCATAACAAGCCATTCATAAGATCCATAACGAGTACGGAAAGATGTCAAAGGAATGTTATCCTCTGCAATATGGAGCTGATGAAAACCGGTTGCTAAGTCTAACTGTGAAAAGACTTTAGCACCACTAAGTTGATCGAATAAATCATCAATCCGAGGCAAAGGATATTTATTCTTGATGGTGAGATCGTTAAGCTTGCGATAGTCAACGCAAAGCCCAAGTGTACCATCAGATTTCTTCACAAAAATAGCTGAAGCTCCCCATGGAGAGGAACTAGATTGAATAAATTGCTTCGCTTCCAATTCGGATAATTGTTTGCGCATCTCCTCATTTTCTTTGTTGGACATACGATAAGGAGGACGAGTAATAGGTAGAGCTCCGGGGATTAGATTAATTCTGAACTTAATTGCTCGTTTAGGTGATAATCCTAGAACGGGCTCAAATATATCGGGAAATTCACAAACAATGTGAATGAGAGAAATAACATCTTCCTCATCATCACTATCGTCGTCATGAGGATTTAGTGAAAACAAGGATGCTTTCGAATTGGAATCTGAATCTTTCAGAACAAGAGAAATCTGCTTAACAGATTGAGGATGCCGAAGATATATAGTCCGCTCAGGACACAGGATATGGGCTTCATAACGGTTAAGCCAATCCATTCCCAAAATCATTCTGAAACCTAAATAACGCATAACATGCAAATCGGCATGGAAAGAGTAATCGCATAAAATAATTTCGACATCTTTACACAATAAACTAAGTGTTGCGGATCCACTAACCGGATTCGCAATTCTCAATGAAGTCATCAAGCCAATTACATTCAAAGACAAAGCATCTACAAGTTCTTTTCATATAAAAGAGTGAGATGCACCCGTGTCAAAAAGAACTCGAATGGGAAGATCGTGAAATATAATAATGCCATCAAGGATAGAATGAGAAATACCTTGACCACGAGAAGTGTTAGCAGGGGCTTATACAACGTTTAGCTTGACCTCCTTCTTGCCCTGAAGTTTGGGACACGAAGATAAGGTATGACCCGAACTCTTACAATATCGGCAAGAAAGAGACTTCGGGCACTTGTTTGCATAGTGGTCCTTAGAACCACAATTGTAACATTCTCCACGACGAAAGGTAGGAGTATTTGTTACCGTTGTTGCTTGCTTTCCCTTCTTGTTGGGATTAAGCTTGAATTTAAAAGGTCTCTTCTTGTTGATATTTTGTTTGACCTCAGCATCACTATCTTTATCAGCCTCTTCGAGACGAAGAGCAATATCAACAAGCTGATCAAAAGAAACTTCTAATTTAAGAAGTAATGGCTTCTTGAGATTCTTATTCAACCCGCAGACAAATCTCTGATTTTTCTTCAATGGGGTATTAATATACTCGACCCCATATTTAGATAGAGATTCGAAAGAAATGACGTAGTCCGTCACGGAAGATTCACCTTGAACAAGGTCTATGAAGCGTCGAGCTAGAGATACTTTTTCAACTTTCGGCACGAATTTCAACTTGAAACTTTTCTGGAATTTCACCCACCCAAGTAAGGTCCGCTTCAACAATTTCGGAGATCATAAGTTCGTACTAGTCTAATACTCTTTCTTGGAGCATACTAGAAGCCACTTGGACTCGATGAAGATCAATAAGATTCATGCGGGAAAATATGCGATCGCATGTTCGAAGCCAAGTCTGGACTTCTATAACGCTCTCGGAACCTTTGAATGGCTTTCCACCTAAGTTGGTGTAATCACTGCACAAGCGTGCAAACCCAGATTTAGGGTGAGTAGGCTCAAGAATAGGTCCGGCAGCTTGAGCATTTCTCACAAGACCAAGAAGTTGCTGAACAGACATAAATACTCCATCCTGGGGAGTAGCACTAGATTGACCGACGCTGGGACGGCCTGGTCTAACCATTTCTCTTCTTTAAGAAAGAAAGAAAAGAGAAAAAGGTTAATCTCAGAATGAATATCAAACAAACTTGATTGATAAAACAAGGCATCATAAAAAGAAATGGGATAGAACGGTTCGAAGACTCGATTTAAATCCTATGGCAAGATTCCTAAGGAAGACATAGGACAATGATCCTTGCTAGATTATTCTACAATGTTCTGAAGTTTGGCTCCGATACCAAGCTGTGATGCCCCACCTCTATGCTCACGCTAGCCAAGAACACTACGTAGTAATGCCATCGACTAGCGCGAAGAATAAGGCTGTTGAGGAGCGACCATCCGTGTAGTTGCTTTGTGCGAGTACCGATATGTCAGATGATATAACTTATATTTCATTTCTGGAGGAAATCCGACATACCGATACAAACTCAAAGCTACCACACAGTGGCTAAGTGGACCTCGGAAACAAATATAGAAACAAGCATAATCATAAATCAGTCACAGAAGTTCATATCTCAAAGGAGGAAACAGACATGAATATAACACATAAAAGTGTACATCAGAGTAGTGGTCAAATAAGATCCACAATATCACAAAAGAATAGATACAAGTGCGAGACAAAAGAATAATTATACATCAAGGAGTCTTTATCTCTAAAGTATAATAACAAAAACTACAAAACTGTGTAGTTAGACAAAAGTCAGAAGATGATCCCAAATAAGGAGTCAAGCAAAAGCACCTGTAACTTCTCGGTCTGACCCGAGTATTATTTAACAAGAAAATAATAAACGGATCAGTCTAGCTATAATTATCATTAAAGAAATGAGATATAAGCAGAGATATAAAAAGAACGTATGATGACAATAATGTCATACCTGGACAAATATGATTTAAACAACAACAAAATCATACAATATCTCAAGAATCTCAAAGCACCAAAAAGAATATCATATTCTTAATTTTATTCATACAAATATTGACAAACATATTAATGTCAATCGCAAAAGTTGGTGAAACACAAATTCTAGAAATCATCAATTAGAAATCCAGAAATCACAAAGGGGGAGGCCTATCACAAACGGGTGCATGAAAACTCACCAACACATGTATCACAAACGGAACGCTATTCCATGGTCGCTAACCATAAATTTTGAGCCGAAGCTCCACAAACAGCCCGAAGACCACGGGTCGCTACCCCGCCAAATTGAACCGAAGTTCCACAAACGGGGATTGTAATCCTCAAACAAACAAATAGACATCGAACATCGCTAGTCTAAATCACAAAATGATCATCATCGATCAATAAAAAGTGTCAATTACACTAAGCTAGTAAATATATGAGTTTAGCTTCATGTCCCATAACCACTGGCTTAACTTAAATATTTACGAACAAATTGTAGATTCCCACTTGAAAATTGCCACAAGAGTTCAATCGAACAAGTCCAAGAATTAACCGGCAAAGTAAACGCAAGCGTTTCATACCACTTGCTTTGCTAAGCCGTTTAATTAGATTTTCTCATACGAATGAGGTAAAGGTTTGTATATACTAATAGATTCGAAAACGGTTTTATAAACGATCTTTGTATTAAAAATAGAGTTGAAATCATCTTTGTAAAAGAGTTTTAATATTTACTACTAGTGTAGAAACCTTTGTATTTAGAAGTGACAAATCACAAAACGATTGTAGAAACAATCAATCACAAAAATCCACATTCAAAGACGTGAATTAAATCCAAAGAAATCGATACCAAATCCATTAAAATGGACATTCTCAAAAATCCCGAAAAAGAAGTCATCAAAGTCAATAATAAATGATAACAATAAGTCGGATAATCACGAATCGATAAAAGTTGGATTCTCAAGCTAAATAGGAAAAATAAGCAAAATCAAGCAGGACAGTCGACTGGCCTTCTGCAGTCAGTCGACTAAACCAAAACCTGAGAGTTTTCATACCCTGTAGTCAGTCGACTGACTGTAGAGGGCCAGTCGACTGGCTGTAGCTGAAACTGTTTTCCAGCCTATCAAATGGAAGGGCAAACTCTCACCATTTGCAACCGGCCGAGCAATGGACTTTAGGGGCTTTTGCCAATCGACAACCCAGCCCTATAGTCTCCCCGATTCACCACCAAAAACATGTTCACAAATCAAAGCTAGGATTTTCAAAGTTTTGACTTCAAATAACCAAAAATTGAAATGTTCACCAAATCAAATCAAATCGAAAGCAAATGAATATGCACAAGTGTTAGGAATTCATACCTAACACAAAGATAGCTATAGACATAGATGTGAGTTAAAAAACTCACCTTTAAACCCAAAAACGATGAAGGAGAAGCTTGAAAGCAAAGGAAGATCAACTACTCTTCAACTTCAACTCTAGAAGCTTGAATCTAAGCTCAAAAAGAAGAACATTTCCTAAGTTAGGTTTAGGAAATTTCTGAAATTAAAGAGAGAATGAGTTGGAGGAGATGAAGAGGATGCTTACCTCATCTTCCCTTTGAATTTGTAGCAAGAATTTAGTTTTGCAATTGAAAACTAGGGTTTGGAGTTTTCTAATTTCTTATTCCTCTCCCTATTTTCACTTGTGCTTGGGTGTTTAAGAAAATAGAAATGAAGTGAAGAGGAGAGGAGAGGAGTTGGGTTGAAATGTAGGGTTAATGGGCTGAAACCCAAACCCAAGCCCAAAGTGAAAAAGTCATAATTTTTACTCGACTCCAAGCATATCGATGTTTATACTCAAAAAAGTTGTAAACACCATTTTGGACTCAATGGAGGTAGTCTCGAGTCCCAATTCGACCGTTTATAAAAAGTAGCTTTTCGGACCTTAATCCGATTAACGATTCTATATTTAAATAAAATATTTAAATATACAAAATCATAAAATATGCGGGTTGTTACATTTTTATTTGTAATATTAGCAGAGAACATTTTGACAACGGAAGTTGCACATGACAAGATTGAAAATATTCGCCCATAACATATGATTTAGTGATATATATATATATTTTTAAAGATGGGTAAAACCGCCTCAATAAAACCTATTCTTGCTTTGCCGTGAAGCTTTGTAGTGACCGTTCTTGCATTTGATCCATGAAAAGAGGACTGCTTAATAATTGCAATTATATTGCAGTAATTGCAAAGAATGCATGGTGTGTTGATAAATTTTAACTGAAATAATAGAAATCATAACATGCAACATTTAAAAATATTTTATATGCATTGTCATTTAGGTATTTATCTTTATTTTCACAATTCTGATTATTGATTAGTTATTCCAATACTCTTTTGGCGGTTACTAGAAATATTGGACTTATATTGATGCTCTATTGATTATGTAAGAAATGGAACAATCCAATTGTGGACTGATGTTTGCACAAGCTAAAAGGAGAGACTTCATAGTTAGCATCATAGATTAAGCCATGTGGCATACTCTTTCCTTTGCAGTTGTTATTGTGCATTCTAAATTGTCTGGTTTATGAATGAGTATACATATACTCTGTTAAATGACCTTTTTCTTTCCCATTACAAGTGACCATTCTACCATTGCTTACCGACTTATTTTATCTATGTATAGAAAAACAATGAACTACCTTATATTCAAAATTAATTATTTTCTCTCTTGGGTGATTTTGTTTGTTCATTGAAATAATAAAATGTGCGGCTTCACCTAAGCGGTTAAGAATTTAATGTGACATGCATTTCCACTAACAATTACGAATGAAAGTGCATCAAATAATATCTTTACTTGGGGTAAATGTGATATGTTGTACACGGTAGCATATACCGTATACCGCTTTAATTCTAGTTTTTTTTTCCAAATAAAATGCACTTCAATAGTCTTTTTGTATTCACTCACAAATGAAAACAGTTTGTTAGGTGGAATGAATATTATTTGGATATATCTAATTGTTTAGCAATTAGCTGATAGTTCTTTCATGTGTAAAACCACTTTTTTTGTTAAGTTATAACTGCTGCCACATATCTGTCCTGATTAATTGGATACTTGTTCTATTATATTCAAATTTTATACATGATACAAATTCGTTGCCATAGCCATTCTTTCTATTTTGTTATGACCTCTTTGAATGCAATATTTTCGCGACAACCGTGTGTGAAGCACAGGTTCACACTAGTTGATAAAATAGATGGGCTAAAAATAGTGTAAGCGAGTTTATTTACACAAAGGCCTATTAGGGAATGACAGCCTTCATACTCACATATTCACGCATCTTTACATTATTCTCACGTTCATTCTCATTTTCACAAAAACGTACAACCTAAAATAGAAGCCGGCCATTACTTTGAGGAAAAAGAAGCGGAAATCAAATTAAAGCTAAGGATTAAAGCTTGGGGGAACTAATCTTCAACAAATCTCAAATTCCTTATCATATTAAAGGTGAATAATAATTTATTCTATCTCTATTTTGCTTTTATGATCATATGTTTTCAAATTTAGGAGTAAATCTGTTTTTATGATGTTTTGTATGATGATATGCTCGAATTACACTATATTTGATTTTTAATCAAATTATTTACATATGAGTTTATACGGTTTTAGGGCAAAATTGATTGTTAATGATTTTAGAATGCCATGGAAAAATTATATGTTATGTAAAACATGATTTTGGAGACGGGTTTCAATTTTTGTAATTTTCTAAGCTATGGAAAATTTATTATGAATTTTTAAAGGTAAATACGATAAAATTGGGTTCCAAATTAGTTTCGATTATTTCAGGAAGAATTTGGGTCTGAAATTTTAGTATGTTAGATAACATGATGAAAGTGAATTTCTGTGAATTTCGGGGATTTTTCCTAACTGACTTGCTATGGAAAATAAATTCTTTTAAAAGAACTTATTTGCAATACTGGTTTTGCTTAATGGAAGGGCTTGAACGTTAAATTCTCCTTGATTTGGATCTGTGATCATGCAGTAGTTAATTTTGTGAAGAATTTGAAATGTTTTAAGGCAACTAATCAAAGGATTATAAATAGGCAGGTTAGTTATAAAGTCATACTAAAATTTGTATAATTTCAGCCTTTCCCAAAAAAGCAGGTTCTGCCTCCTTTAGTACTCCCTTTCGACTCCAATGCCTCCGCTTCGACTCAGTCGAAGCTAACCCTGCCAAAACCCACCTGGTCGAAACCAGTACATAAGATATCACTTAGATGCTACGTAGTGGATAGGAAGAAGGTGGAAGGCATAGTGTCTAAAGCAATGCATCTGATGGGGTCGAAACCTCAATTTTGGTTTCAAATGAAAATGCGCCTGCCTTGTTTTAGTAAAGCTTTCGAAGGATTCGAAAAAATGAATTCGAAAGGGGTTTCCAAAATGCTTTCGAAGGGGGTTTCCATCCAATGTTTGAAAGTATGAGCTTTCAAAGGTGTTCATTTATTCTTCAAATAAGGCTTTCGAAAAAGATGGTTCCGACCTAGTCGAAACCTAGTTGCCATTCATGTGCCTTTCGAATGTATTGAATTCATCAATGCTTTCGAAGGGGGCCCTTGTTTTAAACTTATTGTGATATCCCGGAATTTTTGGCAATATCAATTTAATAATCTGCATTAAAAATTAAATTGATTTGATAATATTTGTTAATAAGATTTGAATTGATTAAATAATCTTCTTTTAAATAAATATTTAACTGATAATTTATCTTTTAAAAGCTAAAAAATTGTTTTCTATTTATAATATATATATATTTGTATATATTGTAAATAGGTAAGCTTTGTTTTAAATTTAATAAATAAAAGCATGTTTTCTAATTTTAATATTCTTGGTAATTTGATTTAATTTAATATTAAATAAAAAACCATATGATTTTAAAATACTCAAGATAAAAGTTTACTTGTTTAAAATGATTTTAGCTTAAGTTTAAGATTAGTTAAAAAGGTTGGTTTTAAAATATTGTTTAATAAATATGATATATTAATTCATTTAATGATAATAGGAATTTATAATCTCTTTTATAAATGATTTAAATTTGACAAATCACTATTCTCAAATAACATTATTATTGTATTGTTATATATATAAATATAAATAGATTTTAAAATAAAAGTGTTATTTTCAAATTAAATATGTTGTTATATATGTATATATATAACTTGATGTTAAAATTAGATTTTAGAATTTATTTGAATCCAAAAGCCTTGAAATTAAAAAGAGTAAATATTTAAAATGTTTGGATTTTAAAAGATATTTGTATAAGCTTTTATTTGTATATATATATATACATAGCTTTATTTTATTTTCTCTAAAAAGTAATTCATAGATATAAACAATAAATATATATATATAGAGAGAGAAATAAAAGACAATTAGTATTTAAGTTAGTAATGGAACATAATAATAGAGTATGTAAATTCTAAACATCTGGTTAAATATAGAAACCTATTTATATTATAAAGAACAAGACTAAAGCAAGGCTGTAGGACATAAGTATAAAAGGAAAATACATATTCATGTTGCAGGCAAGAAAATTAACTCTTGAGAAGTTCTAGAAACATAGGTTTTCAATGCAAGGAAAAAGAAAAATCATAAGTACATACGAAATTTAAATAAAGTATAAGTTTGTAGATATGGAGGACAACTTCATTTATTCCCATTATCTCTAGTACACATTATAAAATCATATTAGCCCCAAAGTAGAAAAAATCTCTAACCCAACTTTAAAAATATTGTACAAACAAATAATATCCTGTGTAAACTCTTTCCTATATCAATCTTTCCTTATTTCATTTCGTTTACAAAATAGACTTAGCATACTAGAAAATATATTTCAACTGAAGCTTCAGTTCAACTCAACAAAAATGAGGATCAGCTAGCAACCTTCAAAGAAATTTTCCAGTTAGCAACTTTTAAAAGCCTGTTTTCAAAATCAAGGATCTGTTCTTCCTTTTCTAAAAACAGGTGAGTAACACTATTTTAAAAAAAGGCTTAAGTTTTTGAATTATTTTGGTTGCATGCAAGTTTTCTGAAATGAATATGTATTGTGTATATATATATAAATGAAATACTGCTGAGTACATATGGATGTATGATTGCATGTCTGTTTTATCTGAGCACTCTCTGTTTTATAGTTTCCAGGTTCTAGATCTAATCATAAATCAATTTCTCTTGAACCAATCTGTGTTAAGACTTAAGTCTTGAACAAAGTATGTTTGTTACATCATTGATTTAAGTTAAAAATTTGTTTAAGTTAAAAATAATTTGTATGCTCTTTGGAAAAATATAAAACAATGGTGCAAACTTAAATAAGTTAAAATTCAATTACCATGTTTCAAGTATTCAGGTATATGAATCAAAAACTTAAACTAAATCATGATTTTTAAAAACAAAATCACAATTCCTAGTGTTAGAATTTGGGAGCAGTACTATATTGTCTGTATTTTGCTTTTGGGGTTATCTCTGATGATCTCTGTGATCGGATGGGTTGAGTTTCCTCCTGGAGGTAGAGGAGTGATCAGTGAAGTTGGGAAAATTAACTAGAAGATGATTAGAGAGCTATGGAGGTGGTGGTTGTGGTTTGAAGGTTGGAACCCTAGTTTTAACTAGGTGGAGTGAATCGATCACCACGGCTTGTAGGAGTGATCGAGTTCAACGAGATTTTGGGTGACGTTAGCTGGAGCGTTGACGAAGAGGTAGCTGGAGTTTCAGACCTTCTGATGGTCGAGGTTGTGAAAGCGAGGCAGTTTTCCAGGTTTTGGTTGAAGGAGGTTCCAGTGTTCCAGGTTGGGATTTAACTATCGAATTTGATTTCGAGTTTGTAGCAATTACGTGATGGTCGGGATGAAGTTAGTAGTTGATCGCGGGCTCGCATGGGGCCTTGGTGTAACGGCCCAGAATTTTGAACAAATTAAATTGAGAATATTTAATTAATTTTAAGTATTTGAACGATGATTTAATTTGAATCCCCGATATAACTCTGAATTTGGCGATTAAACTTTAAAATTTAATCGATTGAAGTTGAATAAAAATTTGAATCTTCAATTTTAAGTTGAAGAAAAATATTTCTAAAGCTTTTAAAATTCGTATTTATAATATTGAAAATAATAGAAGTTTCATAATCAAATTTTGGAGTGAATTGTTTAGTTTTGAAAATTAAATCGTTCGAATCGATATTTAAAAATAGCCGTCTGAGGCGCAGTCTCGGAATTGGACGAAACCAGTTCCATTGGGTCCGTAATATTGTATTTTTATCGGATTCCAAATTTCGTATTTTTCGGTAATGATACGTGAGCACACGACACATTAACGCGTTGAAAATTTAAATTGAAATCGATTTTAAATTTAAATTTTTAACCAAGTCAAATAGCAGCATGTCTTCTTCCCGTACCTCACGCCTTAAAACACGCCAAGAATCAATAAGTTATCGTGCAACCATGCCTCCACTGTTTTCAAATTCATTCCTCCCTCTTCATAAAATAATCGAACGAAGAAACAATCAAAAAAAAATGGCCGCCTCTTTCAATTTAAATTCGCGAGTTCGTTCAAGGGGTTTCGCCATCATCAGAGAGGCACGCGAGCGCCTGGAAAATCAATCGCGAGGTTCGCGACTAGGGCAAGGGGCGGCAATCTCGATCGAGGTTGGGGCGGCGCTTGGAGTTTGGTGGTGTCGCGATGGGTCGCGAGCGAGCGAGGCAGTGTGGTTCGAGGCGCAGTGGCCAGGCGGTAGATTCGCGAAGCTCGATTCGTGATTTCGAGCCTGGAGGGCAGCCGCGTGAAGCAAGGTGGAGGTGGCATGGGGAAGTTGGGTGTCGCGACTAGGGTTCAAGGCTAGCATTCGAGTACGCGGGCACGCTCAGGGATAGCGATCTGCGAGTGGGTTTTGGGTGCTGGAGGTTTGTGCTCGAGTAATCAGTGGCGTCGGAATTGCTGTGGATCTCGGTGCGCGTGATGAAGCTGGGATTTCAAATTAACAGTAAGATATGCAGATTTTAAATTTACATTTATGAACAAAGAAAGAATTATGACATTAATTGTTTATCTACAGAAAAGGAAAATATAAATTTGTATGTACAGTAAGTTTGAAAAACAATAAATTTTAATGGCTAAATTATTTAGTTAACCTATATAATTATTTTGGTGACTAGAAAGTATATATATATATATTTTTTTTAAAGAAAATTTAGTCTCAACTTTAAATTTGTAGTTAAATAAAATTATAAATGGAGAAAATGGTTAATTAAAACTATCAAAACGAAAAGTTGATTATTCGATTTATATTGAATATTAATGAATGGTACAAATTATTTATACCAGGTTAAAATCGAGAAAACAAAACTGAAATGGAAAATGGATGGCAAAATGTAAAGCTAAGGTGAGATTTTTCTCACTCGATTGAAAAGTGGATTTTACAGTTATTAATTTGATTTGATTGCTATATTGGATGTGATATTAGATATAGTAGGATATATCTATATATATATAGCAATATATACATATTGGCATATGTATATATTGGATTGATGATTTCCCGCCTCGTATAGCGGATGAGACCCTATTGCGCCTTTAGTAAGCGGATATTTTTATAAAACCCATATACCGCGATATTCCACCTCGAAGTGGAATGGTATTGTGCTAACGTCTGTGGATGCAGGGAAACAGGTTGGAGGGATCCAACTGGATTCCTCAACTGTATTTATTTATTTACAAATATTGATATATATTCTGTTCTCATGTGATGATATATGATGTTTGATGTGTGATGGACTAATTGGTGCGTTGCATCATTAGATTCAAACTTTTGAAGTTTTAAAAAAAATAACGATTTTTACTCTAAAAAGGATTTTGAAGTGACTTTTGGAAAGTATACGATTTATTAAATTTTTGAATTTATTTATCTTAAATAAATAAATGTTATAAATTTAAAGTTATGGAAATTATAATGTTCGTGAAATATAACCAAAAGAGGATTTTTGAAATAAATAGTTAAGTAATTTATAAAATAGTTTAAATTTGGATTTTTGAATTATTAAAACGATGTATATAAAAGATGTACAAAATTGATATTTATCAAATAAAAATTATTGGAATTTAAATGAGTTTTATAAATTGTGAAGATAGAAAAGTTATGGAGTTATAAATTGTGAAGATAGAAAACTTATAGAATTTTAAATTGTGAAGATAGAAAATTTATGGAGTTATAAATTGTGAAGATAGAAAATTTATAGAATTTTAATTTGTGAAGATAGAAAAGTTATAGAATTTTAAATTGTGAAGATAGAAAATTTATGGAGTTATAAATTGTGAAGATAGAAAAGTTATGGAGTTATAAATTGTGAAGATAGAAAATTTATAGAATTTTAAATTGTGAAGATATGAAGTTTATAGATTTATAAAGTGTGAAGTTATATAATGAATGAAATTTTAGAATAAAAGATTTATAAGAAGTTTACTTATAAATCGGATTTTTTCCTTTAAATGGAATATTTATCGAATTGATTTATAAAGGAGATTGATAAATCAAAGTTGTTAGAAAATAGAAATAGAATTTATAAACGTTGTTTTATAAATTCGAAATCAATTGAATTTGATAAATTAAATATAGAAGATTATCAAAGGAGATATATTCGCGATTTTGGATAGCGAATTATTATTGAAATAAAACGTGTAGAAAATAGTGAAATGTAATTAGTGAAGTATATTCACGATTTTGGACAGTGAATATATTGTTAAGTAAAATAGATATGTTTTGGGAAAGTGATATTTAAGATGAAGTTAATTGTTTTAACGATGTTTTAAAATGATTAAATATCGAAATCATAGATTTCAACATTCATTGTTGAAATAGACGTTTTCGAGAAATATAAGGAAATGGTGGACTATAACACTGTTGTTATAGTAAATGATTTCCGAAAGGAAATGTTTTATGCAGTATTGGGATTTACATATCTATCTTAAATTTCGAATCCATATACTAGTCATTTTGAGTCGTCGTAACGATGTTTTACGTAACATTCGTTTTGACTCAAATAGACGTTGTTAAAAAGAATGATTTCCATAAATAATGAATATGTACTTAATATTGATTTAAGTATATCGAATGTTTTCAAATGTTGAAAATAAAAGATTTGTGAAACACTTATTATTAAATAAGTATGGAATGTTTTCCAAAATGAAATGAAACGTTTTGAGATTTTATCTTCTTAAAGATAAATCGAAAATGAATATTTGAAAACGATTGAAAATCGAATATTAGTAGATATTCGAAAAATGTAAATTCAATATGGAATTTATAAAGGAAATGGAAACTGTTTAGAAAAATAAATATTGATTTATTTTTGAAGTGTGGAAATTTTTATATATCTAGTAAAGATATTTTGAAGATGAAATAATTTGGAAAATTATTTGGAATCTGATGATGTTGCGCATCTTTATTGATAGTTAAATAACCGACTATCAATAATTACCTTGAATATGGTATTTGTTGTGATTGGATGAATTTGAATGCCACACTTATTTTTGAATAAGCGCTCACTATTCGGGTTAGCCGGGAAAGGACCATGGGGTCGTATAACCCATTCCGAATATGTGATACGTCGTTATGAATTGCATTCGAAGACCGGTGTTGAAGACCAGATATTTTTGAAAACGGAAGGATTACCGTCGAGTTACTCTACATCGACTGATCTTCGATTTAGAGGTTTTATCACCCTTAGTGACGGGAAGTCCGGACGTGATTAGAAAATTATCCGGAAATGCAAGGGCTTCGTGAGAAGTGCCTTCGGTTCTGTTCGATCCCGGAACAGACTTGTATGGATTGTGTGTCTGACGTTACAATTTGAGATATAAAGCTGATTTCTTTCAAATACATTTCTGTTGGTGGCGGAGAATTTATTCTCTTAGCTTAACACCCTTCTCTGAGACGCACGAGCTCAGAGGTTATGTAGTTGAAATTTATCAGCGATATATCCCAATTTGGTAACGTGGCATACTAAGTGTTGCTGTGAAATGATCAGTGTTTGATCATTTGCTATATGATCATTTGTTTGATCTTATATCTTTGTGATCATAGGTTGATCATTTTGTTTGACCCGAAGCATGGCTTTGTAGAAAGCGTAGCTTTGTGGATGAGACTTCGTCGAGCCTCACACCCCGGAAATGGTCAAAACAGGAAGGATGCAGCAAGGTTCTAGGGAGTAGCGCCCCTTAGTGTATGTCATTCCTTCTGGATAAAGGTGGTATCATGGTATGGAGCCCAGATACTTAACCTCTATGGTTGCTGCAAAATTTATTTCTTTGTGGTTGTTGCGAATCGGGGATCCTCGGGAAGATCGGTGACGATCGGGGGATGGCATACGCGTGTCAGTAGTTACCTACTTTTGCAGAGGTAACCCGGCCTTGTGTTGGCAGAGATCCGGTTAGGTTCTCGGGTCGTCTATTCCAGGGACGTACCCATCGTGGAAAAGGAAGTTCCTTAGCCTGACCATTTGTTGGAAATCCAAAGAAACAATACGAGACTTGTACGGTTTTAGTTGTAGAACCTGCCATTTAATATGGTAGCTATAGCAAGCATACTATAATGGTACCTATGCTGGCTAAGATTTATATTCTACTTTCGAAATGTTTTCTACACTATGCACTAATAATAATATCAAAAAGAATTTGATTTTTTTGCGTAGTAAGCATCTTTGACTATCATAAGAAGAAATCTCCTCCAAGTCTGCGTTTGCATTGTGTGTGTGGCGGGAGGTCTTATGGTAGTTTCATTTTCCAAAAGCATTGCGAATTGACATTAAAGTTTTCCTGTTGTTTATTTTAAAGATAAACTGTTTTACGATCTCACACCAGTCACCATGACTGACTCGGAGTTTATTGTTCCCTTCTAAACTCTGGGTGCCCACCAATTTCCACACGGGCAGCCTAGAGTTATGTTATCAGGATATTCTGGAGCTTTGGAGATAAGCTGGATGACGAGACGTAGTATTTGTATCTGATAGTATTTATTCCGCTGTGTATTCTGTATGAGGACAAGTTATATAACTGTCCATTGATGTGCTGTGTTGTATTGAGTCGTATATTGACTCTGATTGATGTATGTATAAACTGATATAGTTCTTTGTTTTAAAAGACTAGTAATTATCTATTGTATATTGTTCCGCTGCGATGTGTAAGATTCTGATATTGTTTTCTGCTCTGATGTTGTTTCTTCTTCCTTCTTCTGTTCTGCTTTCTTCTCCTTCTCTTTTTCTTCTATCTTTTCTTCTATTTCTTTTTCTTAAACCCTCACTATTGGAGTTTCCGGCACTCGATTGCTCGGCAGTCGATAAAGTGAGTATCGATGTCGAATTTTCGAAAGTCGAAAATTTCGGTACGTGACAGCGTGGTATCAGAGCATATGGTTAAGCGACAACCCTGCTCTGTTGGGTGTTACTCATTAGAGATAGAGTCAGTAGTGCTCTAGAATGAGTTTGAGTGTAATAATAGATACGAGTGCGTATTTGTTAGTGAATATAAAAAATTGTTTTATATTGTGAAGATTGGTTTGTTGAGTGGTATATGGATTCTGGTCAATACGAGTAATTAACGATCATTGATAGGGATCTCTAAACACTTGAATAGAACAATTCGGCACAGTATGGTTTTAAAATAGGGTAAATGAGATAATTTTGCCCAAAACTATTTTTGTATAGAAAAGAAATGTTTTTCTATGAATTACTATAGTATATGGTTGCATGGTTGCTAGAAGTGATAATATTAAACTATTATCATTGAAATTTAATGAGAAATTGGAATTATAACTCCAAAGTTAAGAAATAAAATTCATATGCAAATGAAATTAAAGAATGTAAATTGTAATTTAAAACGGAATTCCAGAGAAGTTTTTGTAAATGTTTTAAAAGGAACTTGAAAATTTTGGAAATTTGGAAAGTTTAATTTCTTTTTGGTTTGGAAATGAATTTCAAAGGTTTTGAAAAGTATTTTGGAGGAATGAAAAGCTCTAAACTCTTTTCGGTCGCTGGAAAATAACTTCGATGATGACCGCGGCATCATTGGTGTCATTTTCGGGTTTCCAAAAAGAGGAATTGCTGCCAAATTGTTTTAAATGGAAGTTGTTTGAAAATTTTGGGTTTGTTTTGGAAATTCAAAAGATAAATTTGAATTGTTTTCAGAAATGGTTTTGAAAATGTTATTAAGACTCTGGAATACTATATAAAGATAATTATGAAATATTATTAAGTTGATAGCTTATACAATTTGAATTTTGATAAAATAAATTTAACTTAAAGAATGAAGTTAAATCAAAGTAAGTATAAGTGAATCAATTAAATAAAGTGAAAAGATTACTTAAAGAAAATTTATTAAGTTGAAAATAAATTTGGGGAAGTAACAAATAAATTGGAATTGAGTATAGAATTATGGAAGTAAATTGTGAATAAATAAATTTACAATTGTGGTTAATGAAAGTGAAATTGAAAGTTGAAATTCATTTCGAAATTGTAAGCAATAGAAATGAATTGAATTGTTATAAATGAAAGATGAATTGAAACTGAATGTTGAAAACAAATTTGATAAAGTGAATTAGAATTTGTAATGAACTAGTAACTAGAACTAATTTAAAATATTGGCAGTTGAATGAACAATAATTGATGAAATTCAATATTTAGATAATAAACTAAATCCAAATAGAATTGAAAATTGTGAACTAAATTCAAATGAATGTGAACTGTAAAATTGAATGATAATGAATATGTATAACTTCAACAGTGAAGTAAAAATGTATAAGCAGTTTATATTGAAATTTTGTAATCGACTTTGCAAAATAGTTTGAATGCTGTAACTAGATATAATGGCTAGTAGGATATACAGGTGTATAAAGGGATTGGAAAATTTATTTCAAAGATGAATTTGAATTTGCTCGAAAAAGGTAAGTATTTGAATTATAATATGAGTTTTTGATGATTTCTTCTCTAGCCGCTTGGCGTTTTCTTTTCTTTTTGAAATCTGGGAGTCCGTAGGGACATTTTGTAGTCGTACCGTATTAGCCGCGCAAAGGAGACGCTGGCGAAATTTTTCGGAAATTTAGGGCGTTAGAAAATTTTTGAGAAAATTTTGAAAGTAAATTTAAATTTAAATTTTGAATTTGAATTGAGAAGAAAAACAATGTTGTTTGAAACTTAGAGTTGAAGTTGAAATTTAGTTGATGAATAACGAATCTTTAGTAGAGAGATTTGTTTTGACAAATTGATAAAACCGTTGGACTGTGAAAAATAGTAGACGAGTTAGGGACATTTTTTCCTAACTTGTAATTTCGGGACGAAATTCTTTTAAGGGGGGAAGTCTGTAACGACCCAGAATTTTGAACAAATTAAATTGAGAATATTTAATTAATTTTAAGTATTTGAACGATGATTTAATTTGAATCCCCGATATAACTCTGAATTTGGCGATTAAACTTTAAAATTTAATCGATTGAAGTTGAATAAAAATTTGAATCTTCAATTTTAAGTTGAAGAAAAATATTTCTAAAGCTTTTAAAATTCGTATTTATAATATTGAAAATAATAGAAGTTTCAGAATCAAATTTTGGAGTGAATTGTTTAGTTTTGAAAATTAAATCGTTCGAATCGATATTTAAAAATAGCCGTCCGAGGCGCAGTCTCGGAATTGGACGAAACCAGTTCCATTGGGTCCGTAATATTGTATTTTTATCGGATTCCAAATTTCGTATTTTTCGGTAATGATACGTGAGCACACGACACATTAACGCGTTGAAAATTTAAATTGAAATCGATTTTAAATTTAAATTTTTAACCAAGTTAAACAGTAGCACGTCTTCTTACCGTACCTCACGCCTTAAAACACGCCGAGAATCAATAAGTTATCGTGCAACCATGCTTCCACTGTTTTCAAATTCATTCCTCCCTCTTCATAAAATAATCGAACGAAGAAACAATCAAAAAAAAAATTGGCCGCCTCTTTCAATTTAAATTCACGAGTTCGTTCAAGGGGTTTCGCCATCATCAGAGAGGCACGCGAGCGCCTGGAAAATCAATCGCGAGGTTCGCGACTAGGGCAAGGGGCGGCAATCTCGATCGAGGTTGGGGCGGCGCTTGGAGTTTGGTGGTGTCGCGATGGGTCGCGAGCGAGCGAGGCAGTGTGGTTCGAGGCGCAGTGGCCAGGCGGTAGATTCGCGAAGCTCGATTCGCGGTTTCGAGCCTGGAGGGCAGCCGCGTGAAGCAAGGTGGAGGTGGCATGGGGAAGTTGGGTGTCGCGACTAGGGTTCAAGGCCAGCATTCGAGTACGCGGGCACGCTCAGGGATAGCGATCTGCGAGTGGGTTTTGGGTGCTGGAGGTTTGTGCTCGAGTAATCAGTGGCGTCGGAATTGCTGTGGATCTCGGTGCGCGTGATGAAGCTGGGATTTCAAATTAACAGTAAGATATGCAGATTTTAAATTTACATTTATGAACAAAGAAAGAATTATGACATTAATTGTTTATCTACAGAAAAGGAAAATATAAATTTGTATGTACAGTAAGTTTGAAAAACAATAAATTTTAATGGCTAAATTATTTAGTTAACCTATATAATTATTTTGGTGACTAGAAAGTATATATATATATATATTTTTTTAAAAGAAAATTTAGTCTCAACTTTAAATTTGTAGTTAAATAAAATTATAAATGGAGAAAATGGTTAATTAAAACTATCAAAACGAAAAGTTGATTATTCGATTTATATTGAATATTAATGAATGGTACAAATTATTTATACCAGGTTAAAATCGAGAAAACAAAACTGAAATGGAAAATGGATGGCAAAATATAAAGCTAAGGTGAGATTTTTCTCACTCGATTGAAAAGTGGATTTTACAGTTATTAATTTTATTTGATTGCTATATTGGATGTGATATTAGATATAGTAGGATATATCTATATATATATAGCAATATATACATATTGGCATATGTATATATTGGATTGATGATTTCCCGCCTCGTATAGCGGATGAGACCCTATTGCGCCGTTAGTAAGCGGATATTTTTATAAAACCCATATACCGCGATATTCCACCTCGAAGTGGAATGGTATTGTGCTAACGTCTATGGATGCAGGGAAACAGGTTGGAGGGATCCAACTGGATTCCTCAACTGTATTTATTTATTTACAGATATTGATATATATTCTGTTCTCATATGATGATATATGATGTTTGATGTGTGATGGACTAATTGGTGCGTTGCATCATTGGATTCAAACTTTTGAAGTTTTAAAAAAAATAACGATTTTTACTTTAAAAAGGATTTTGAAGTGACTTTTGGAAGGTGCATTTCACCACAAGGACAAACTTTGCAGTCCAATTAGTTTTTAGGACATACATTCAAAGAAATTACTTTCAAGGACAAAGTCAGCAGTCCAATTACTTTCAAGGACATAATTTCATAGGTTTTTAGGCCCTATAAACTAATTATTTTACGTTTTGTCGTTGAAAGTAATTATTTCAGTTGTGTGTCCTAGAAACTAATTCCACTTGCTAAAGAGGCCCTTGTGGCTAATTTCCACCTTTTGGAAAGTATACGATTTATTAAATTTTTGAATTTATTTATCTTAAATAAATAAATGTTATAAATTTAAAGTTATGGAAATTATAATGTTCGTGAAATATAACCAAAAGAGGATTTTTGAAATAAATAGTTAAGTAATTTATAAAATAGTTTAAATTTGGATTTTTAAATTATTAAAACGATGTATATAAAAGATGTACAAAATTGATATTTATCAAATAAAAATTATTGGAATTTAAACGAGTTTTATAAATTGTGAAGATAGAAAAGTTATGGAGTTATAAATTGTGAAGATAGAAAACTTATAGAATTTTAAATTGTGAAGATAGAAAATTTATGGAGTTATAAATTGTGAAGATAGAAAATTTATAGAATTTTAAATTGTGAAGATAGAAAATTTATAGAATTTTAAATTGTGAAGATAGAAAATTTATGGAGTTATAAATTGTGAAGATAGAAAAGTTATGGAGTTATAAATTGTGAAGATAGAAAATTTATAGAATTTTAAATTGTGAAGATATGAAGTTTATAGATTTATAAAGTGTGAAGTTATATAATGAATGAAATTTTAGAATAAAAGATTTATAAGAAGTTTACTTATAAATCGGATTTTTGCCTTTAAATGGAATATTTATCGAATTGATTTATAAAGGAGATTGATAAATCAAAGTTGTTAGAAAATAGAAATAGAATTTATAAACGTTGTTTTATAAATTCGAAATCAATTGAATTTGATAAATTAAATATAGAAGATTATCAAAGGAGATATATTCGCGATTTGGGATAGCGAATTATTATTGAAATAAAACGTGTAGAAAATAGTGAAATGTAATTAGTGAAGTATATTCACGATTTTGGACAGTGAATATATTGTTAAGTAAAATAGATATGTTTTGGGAAAGTGATATTTAAGATGAAGTTAATTGTTTTAACGATGTTTTAAAATGATTAAATATCGAAATCATAGATTTCAACATTCATTGTTGAAATAGACGTTTTCGAGAAATATAAGGAAATGGTGGACTATAACACTGTTGTTATAGTAAATGATTTCCGAAAGGAAATGTTTTATGCAGTATTGGGATTTACATATCTATCTTAAATTTCGAATCCCTATACTAGTGATTTTGAGTCGTCGTAACGATGTTTTACGTAACATTCGTTTTGACTCAAATAGACGTTGTTAAAAAGAATGATTTCCTTAAAGAATGAATATGTACTTAATATTGATTTAAGTATATCGAATGTTTTCAAATGTTGAAAATAAAAGATTTGTGAAACACTTATTATTAAATAAGTATGGAATGTTTTCCAAAATGAAATGAAACGTTTTGAGATTTTATCTTCTTAAAGATAAATCGAAAATGAATATTTGAAAACGATTGAAAATCGAATATTAGTAGATATTCGAAAAATGTAAATTCAATATGGAATTTATAAAGGAAATGGAAACTGTTTAGAAAAATAAATATTGATTTATTTTTGAAGTGTGGAAATTTTTATATATCTAGTAAAGATATTTTGAAGATGAAATAATTTGGAAAATTATTTGGAATCTGATGATGTTGCGCATCTTTATTGATAGTTAAATAACCGACTATCAATAATTACCTTGAATATGGTATTTGTTGTGATTGGATGAATTTGAATGCCACACTTATTTTTGAATAAGCGCTCACTATTCGGGTTAGCCGGGAAAGGACCATGGGGTCGTATAACCCATTCCGAATATGTGATACGTCGTTATGAATTGCATTCGAAGACCGGTGTTGAAGACCGGATATTTTTGAAAACGGAAGGATTACCGTCGAGTTACTCTACATCGACTGATCTTCGATTTAGAGGTTTTATCACCCTTAGTGATGGGAAGTCCGGACGTGATTATAAAATTATCTGGAAATGCAAGGGCTTCGTGAGAAGTGCCTTCGGTTCTGTTCGATCCCGGAACAGACTTGTATGGATTGTGTGTCTGACGTTACAATTTGAGATATAAAGATGATTTCTTTCAAATACATTTCTGTTGGTGGCGGAGAATTTATTCTCTTAGCTTAACACCCTTCTCTGAGACGCACGAGCTCAGAGGTTATGTAGTTGAAATTTATTAGCGATATATCCCAATTTGGTAACGTGGCATACTAAGTGTTGCTGTGAAATGATCAGTGTTTGATCATTTGCGATATGATCATTTGTTTGATCTTATATCTTTGTGATCATAGGTTGATCATTTTGTTTGACCCGAAGCATGGCTTTGTAGAAAGCGTAGCTTTGTGGATGAGACTTCGTCGAGCCTCACACCCCGGAAATGGTCAAAACAGGAAGGATGCAGCAAGGTTCTAGGGAGTAGCGCCCCTTAGTGTATGTCATTCCTTCTGGATAAAGGTGGTATCATGGTATGGAGCCCAGATACTTAACCTCTGTGGTTGCTGCAAAATTTATTTCTTTGTGGTTGTTGCGAATCGGGGATCCTCGGGAAGATCGGTGACGATCGGGGGATGGCATACGCGTGTCAGTAGTTACCTACTTTTGCAGAGGTAACCCGACCTTGTGTTGGCAGAGATCCGGTTAGGTTCTCGGGTCGTCTATTCCAGGGACGTACCCATCGTGGAAAAGGAAGTTCCTTAGCCTGACCATTTGTTGGAAATCCAAAGAAACAATACGAGACTTGTACGGTTTTAGTTGTAGAACCTGCCATTTAATATGGTAGCTATAGCAAGCATACTATAATGGTACCTATGCTGGCTAAGATTTATATTCTACTTTCGAAATGTTTTCTACACTATGCACTAATAATAATATCAAAAAGAATTTGATTTTTTTGCGTAGTAAGCATCTTTGACTATCATAAGAAGAAATCTTCTCCAAGTCTGCGTTTGCATTGTGTGTGTGGCGGGAGGTCTTATGGTAGTTTCATTTTACAAAAGCATTGTGAATTGACATTAAAGTTTTCCTGTTGTTTATTTTAAAGATAAACTGTTTTACGATCTCACACCAGTCACCATGACTGACTCGGAGTTTATTGTTCCCTTCTAAACTCTAGGTGCCCACCAATTTCCACACGGGCAGCCTAGAGTTATGTTATCAGGATATTCTGGAGCTTTGGAGATAAGCTGGATGACGAGACGTAGTATTTGTATCTGATAGTATTTATTCCGCTGTGTATTCTGTATGAGGACAAGTTATATAACTGTCCATTGATGTGCTGTGTTGTATTGAGTCGTATATTGACTCTGATTGATGTATGTATAAACTGATATAGTTCTTTGTTTTAAAAGACTAGTAATTATCTATTGTATATTGTTCCGCTGCGATGTGTAAGATTCTGATATTGTTTTCTGTTCTGATGTTGTTTCTTCTTCCTTCTTCTGTTCTGCTTTCTTCTCCTTCTCTTTTTCTTCTATCTTTTCTTCTATTTCTTTTTCTTAAACCCTCACTATTGGAGTTTCCGGCACTCGATTGCTCGGCAGTCGATAAAGTGAGTACCGATGTCGAATTTTCGAAAGTCGAAAATTTCGGTACGTGACACTTGGTGATGGCCAGAAGGGACCGGAGCCACCATGCATGTGCACGGTGCACTTCCCTTGTTTTTTTGAAGTTGGGTTTGGCAGGGGTTGTTGTCTCGAGTAATTCTCGAGTCATTTAGGGTTTTGCTCGAAGTTCTGGGATGGTTGGCTCGAAGCATTTTAGGGGGTGGCTCGAAGCATTTTAGGGAGTGGCTCGAGTCATTTAGTTGTGTTACAGGTTTTGTTTAAAACCTGTCTGATTTAAGTCTAAATGCTTTTAAATTTGAAGATAAGGATTTAAACAAAGTTTAAATCAAAGGTTTTAATCTGGATTCAAATTTAATTTGTATCCTAGTTTTTAAAATAAAATAAAGTTTTTAAAATTTAAATTCTTCTAACAATTTTAAATGTTAAGTGTATTTAAATGGTTTGTATTTACAAGAATTTTGGATCAAATTCTTTTAAACTTCTTTTATAAGGTAAGTCTTCTTTAACATGAGATTTAAAAAGGTTTTTAAATTTGTTTAAACTTGGGTAAAGTTAAATTTGTATTCATTTTTAAATCTTAAATTTAAAAAGAAATTTGAAATAAATTGAAAGTAAATTATTTTAAATGTTTTGATAATGATAATTTAATCATTAATAAGAATAATGTTTATCTTAAAGTTAATTAAAATTTAATGATTTGGATTCATTAAATTATTAAGATAATTAAAAATGGATAATTAATTAATTTAATTAATTAATGGTATGGATGATTAAATTTGTAATTATGAATTTTAAACTAAATTAATTAAATATGGTTTAAGTTAATTAATTAGAAATAATTAATTTGTAATTAAAGATCATTAATTTGATAAGATTAGATTTTAAATTAATGATTAGCAATTAATTAATCAAGTAATTAAAGGTTAATTAAGTTACAGTTAAAAACTTAAATTAATTAAATAATTAGTGGTTAATTAATTGGTTATTAAGATTAAATAATTTGTAATTAATAATGATTAATCTAAGTTTAATTACTTAAGAAAAGAAATTAAAGAATTGCTAATAGTTAATGAAGGTCATTAACTAGGATTATCTAATAATAAATTAATGTGATTAATTTTAATAATTAATTAGATAAATTAATTAAAGATAAACATTTGTGAAAATGTTTAAGTGTAATTACTTAATGGAAGTAATTAAGGAATTAATTACTTAATGTAATTAATTGAGTTTAAATTTGATTAGTTTAAGTTAATTAATTAAGTTTAATTAATTTTAATTAATCACTGGATGATTTGATAGGTAATTACTTAATGTAATTAATGAAGTGTAATTACGTAGTGAAGTAATTAATGGTAATTATCGTATGTCATAAATTGAAGAGGATTTCATAATGGAAGTAATTTGGATTAAATTACTTTGTGAAATTAACCAAGGGATTAATTGAGATAATTATTCAAGGAGTAATAAATTTATCAAATGAAGTAATTAAGGGTAGTTAATTACTGGATGTGATAATCAAGAGTGATTAAAAATTATATAATTAATTAAGGATTAATGTAATTAATTATAGTTAATTAATTAATAGAGTAATTAAAGATTAATTACTATATTTGGTTAAGGATAATTAATTTGTGAAATTAATTAAAGAATAATTACTTGAATGTAATTAAACGATAATTAATCCAGGATGATTAATTAAGATGGAAATTTGAGAATGATTAATTAATTGATTTGTAATTAATTACTGGTTATGTAAGCAAGATTTATAATGATGAAGTAATTAATTTAATTTACTTTAAATTAATCAGAGATAAGTAATTAATTTAATTCATTTTAAATTAATTATAAATGGTGTGATTATTAATCCTTGTTTATGTATGGATGGATGATATTGATTTCCATGAATGGTTTGAAATCTCAGATATGAGATAGGTAATGCTGTATGATATGGTTGCTTTGGTTGAAGTATATGGATAATGTAGATTATCTATTTGTGATGATATTGTGAATTATCTATTTGCGATATTGTGAATTGTCTATTTGTGTGTATATGGATAATGAAATGAATTGTTTTAACTTTAAAACAACTTGGCCTTAAAAGATACGTTTTGGATTTCGATGAGACCAGGATCGGGTTTCCAGATTTGGATATCCGAAAACCACAACAATCCAAATTAACGATAGGTCGTGAATCTCAAGTGAAGATGAAGATTCAGAGTGCAAGGGTTATTGTCGTTAACTCTGAGGATGATTCCAAAATGAGTGTAACGAGATAATGCCTTCGGTTTCGTTCGAACCCGGAACGAACTTGTATGGATTGAATGCTTTCAGAACATCGTCAGGTGGACGATGAGCATTCTAAGTGATGTGTTCTGATGAGGTCATCGTAGCCTCAAGCCTCATCAACCGGGAATGGCTAAAACAGGGGAGGTGCAACAAGGCTTCGTGGGTAGCACCCACTTGAGAGCAAGATATACCCCTGTCTAGATGTCCCTTTTTATTTCGGCTGTGTGGGCAGTTGTTGGCCACAACTGCGGGGTTATTTTGTTCGGGACTGTCCATTAAGGGATGGTTCCGGCCTTGTGTTGTAGGGGATTGGGAGTAATCCTCGGTACGCTGATCTAGGCCAAGTACTGTGACGGGCGGTACCCCAGTAGCCCTGCCATTGTATGGAATCCAATCTCCAATAAGTGACGTACGTATTAGTTGTGCCCAACTATGTTGGAACGTGAGATGTAAGCATTCCAGCTATTTCTATATTTTATTTTGAAAACCCTAGACCCTATTATAATACAACTGGATTTCCTATCAAATGTTTGGTTAGCGTAAGGTAAAAACTTTTCCATGTTTATGTGTGGAAAGTCTTACGTGATACCTTTTGTTTTCAAAGGTTTTTCAAAGTTAAGCAACTTTAACCTGTTACTCATACCAGACCCATGTCTGACCCGGATTTTATTTTCTGTTTTCTTAAACTCTGGGGTACTCAAATTTTTACGAGTAGCCAAGGGATTCAGGTTAGCTTTGACGATTTATGGAGGAGCAATGAAGTAGGAGGCTTCAGCATTATAGATTTGTATAGTGTTCCGATGTGTTGGTATCTCTGTACAAAGATACAACTCAATACAATACAGCGGAAGCCTATTTAAAGATTAATTAATCAAGTAATTAAAGATACAACACAGAGATTAATTACTATATTTGGTTAATTACTATATTTGGTTAAGGATTAATTACTATATTTGGTTAATCAAGTAATTAAAGGTTAATTAATCAAGTAATATCTGGGGTACTCTATTAATTAACCTTTAATTACTTGATTAATTAAAGATTAATTACTATATTTGGTTAAGGATAATTAATTTGTGAAATTAATTAAAGAATAATTACTTGAATGTAATTAAAGGATAATTAATCCAGGATGGTTAATTAAGATGGAAATTTGAGAATGATTAATTAATTGATTTTTAATTAATTAATGGTTATGTAAGCAAGATTTATAATGATGAAGTAATTAATTTAATTTACTTTAAATTAATCAGAGATAAGTAATTAATTTAATTCATTTTAAATTAATTATAAATGGTGTGATTATTAATCCTTGTTTATGTATGGATGGATGATATTGATTTCCTTGAATGGTTTAAAATCTCAGATATGAGATAGGTAATGCTGTATGATATGGTTGCTTTGGTTGAAGTATATAGATAATGTAGATTATCTATTTGTGATGATATTGTGAATTATCTATCTGTGATATTGTGAATTATCTATCTGTTTGTATATGGATAATGAAATGAATTGTTTTAACTTTAAAACAACTTGGCCTTAAAAGATACGTTTTGGATTTCGATGAGACCGGGATCGAGTTTCCAGATTTGGATATCTGAAAACCACATCGATCCAAATTAACGATAGGTCGTGAATCTCAAGGGAAGATGAAGATTCAGAGTGCAAGGGTTATTGTCGTTAACTCTGAGGATGATTCCAAAATGAGTGTAACGAGATAATGCCTTCGGTTTCGTTCGAACTCGGAACGAACTTGTATGAATTGAATGCTTTCAGAACATCGTCATGTGGACGATGAGTATTCTAAGTGATGTGTTCTGATGAGGTAATCGTACCCTCAAGCCTCATCAACCGGGAATGGCTAAAACAGGGGAGGTGCAGCAAGGCTTCGTGGGTAGCACCCACTTGAGAGCGAGATATACCCCTGTCTAGATGTCCCTTTTTATTTCGGCTGTGTGGGCAGTTGTTGGCCACAACTGCGGGGTTATTTTGTTCGGGACTGTCCAGTAAGGGATGGTTCCGGCCTTGTGTTGTAGGGGATTGGGAGTAATCCTCGGTACGCTGATCTAGGCCAGGTACTGTGACGGGCGGTACCCCAGTAGCCCTGCCATTGTATGGAATCCAATCTCCAATAAGTGTCGTACGTATTAGTTGTGCCAAACTATGTTGGAACATGAGATGTAAGCATTCCAGCTATTTCTGTATTTTATTTTGAAAACCCTAGACCCTATTATAATACAACTGGATTTCCTATCAAATGTTTGGTTAGCGTAAGGTAAAAACTTTTCCATGTTTATGTGTGGAAAGTTTTACGTGATACCTTTTATTTTCAAAGGTTTTTCAAAGTTACGCAACTTTAACCTGTTACTCATACCAGACCCATGTCTGACCCGAAGTTTATTTTCTGTTTTCTTAAACTCTCGGGTACTCAAATTTTTACGAGTAGCCAAGGGATTCAGGTTAGCTTTGACGATTTATGGAGGAGCAATGGAGCAGGAGGCTTCAGCGTTATAGATTTGTATAGTGTTCCGCTGTGTTGGTATCTCTGTGTAGTATCTCTGTATTGTATTGAGTTGTATTAACTAGATAGGTGTTTATAACTGTCTAGTATGTAATGTATTATCTGTGTAACTCTGATTGGTGTTGTATATTATGTAATATTTATGTGATTAATATAATTTATTCGTTCTTCTGTTGAGATTCTGATGTTGTTTCTTCTTTCTTCTTTATCTTTTCTCTTTTCTATCCCTTTCTTTCTTAAAGATGATGCAACTTTCTGGTGATAGAAAGTTGGGTTGTTTAACTTGGTTTCAGAGTGCTAGGTTGAGTGAATACCAAGACTCTGGAGTGGTGTCTATCTTGAGAGAGCGTATTTGTAATTTTGATATATATATATATATATGTATGTATGTATATATATTTATTTCTACCTATTTGTTGGGTTACCTGTTCGGGTTTTCCAATATAAGTTATAAAGGTAGATAGGGTAGTGGTGTGTGTAACACAACTACCAATGGTTGTAATTTGTTAAGGTTGGAAGTGTATCTGCCGAGACTGTAGACCCAATACCGTCTCGAGTGAATTTTTGTAGTGATGTAAGGATTTCACCCATCTCTAAAGGAAATCTGTTAAGGTTCGGAGTCCATTTTTTTGAAGTGCAAGTTTGGATGAGTACAATTTGGATTCTGATAGTTGAGCAGAAGCTAGTGATGGTATCTTGATACCTCGGGAATTAGTAGTTGTGTGATGAGACACAGTGACTATGGATGTCTCCGAAGATGTTTCTTTGGAACAAGTTTAAGGAAGTGTGTCTGCGTCGGTGTTGAGACTGAGTTCAGCTGGGTGTTTGTGTTTGGCTTTGAGGCCTGAGTTTCTTGAGGAGTTTGGATTAGGAAATCTTTGTCGTCTATGGCAGCGTCGTAGTTCAGATTGTTCTGTGTGCAGGCAAGGAGGTCATCTGTCAGCAGTTTTCTAGAGGTGAAGTTCAGAAGCAGCAGTGTGGACCCATTTCTTCGATGGATTGGCTAGATAGGCTTAAGCTGTTCTGATTGGTAAATAGAGAACAGTTTTCTTTGGATATTAGATTGGGTTGATCGCAAAAGTGACTTGCGATAGTTGAGTGTTTCTTTTGGTTTGTCAGAGATCTTTCGGGATTTCTGAGTTTTCTCTTTATGGATTTGTTGAACTATATTTTTGGGATATGTTTTCCAGTTTGTGCTCGTGTGTATCATCAACATTTTCATCTACTCAGATCAGAGTAGTGCAGCGGAAGCAGTTTGGTAGTGCATCTGTTTTATCTTTTCGGATAGGCAAAGTAAGTTCAGTCTTCTGATGTTTGAGGAGTAGAGTTTGTGTTCTTGGATTGATTGTGAGTGGATCATTTTGATGAGTTGTTTTGAGAGGCTTCAGTGAAGGTTGAGCTGATCAGTAGGGATGGAAGCAGCCCAGGATCGTCAGATGAGTTTTGTGGATAAGAGACAGAGGAATTTGGATTTCGAAGTCGGGAATTTGGTTTTGAGTAAGTTTTCTCTGATCGAAGAAGCTTTAAGTTTGGTAAGATTGGGAAGCGAGCTCTGAGGTATTTTGGATTTTCTCTATGTTCTTGTGAGGTTTAGTATTTGGTCTTCTGGAGTGAATTGTCAGTTTGGATAATTGGAATTCGATGTGTTTCACGTGTCTCTGAAATGGGTACTTTCATTGGTTTCGAAGCTATGTTTCTAAGATTTTTTGTAATGTATGGACACTTTCGAAAGGTATATACTTAGTGTTTTGAAAAGAAGTTTTCTATGCTTTCGTTGGAGGTTAACCAGGGTTTCGATAGAGATGTTTTAAAGTTTCAAAACAATTAACCTAATCTCATTTTAAAGGAAAAACTATGGCATAATTTAAAGAGTTTTGAAATATATTTTTTGAAGAAGTTTTTCTTGATTAACGGGTTAAAGGGATTAACCAAGTTTTATATAAAATGATTTCAAGGATATTAAACCACATATGTGGGTATTATTTTGTTGTTATGATTGCTTCTTCATATATTTATTCACATTGTAGTGAATCCATAACGGTAATTTGGGAAAGGGCAGAATAATCAGCTAGGTTGACCTAGTAGTGAATATAAATTAAAGGTACTAGAATATTAATTAAAGATATTGGCAGGGGCCAATAGGTTCATAGTAAGCCTATGAAAACTATGTATAATAAAAGATATTGGCAGGGGCCAATAGGTTCATAGTAAGCCCATGAAAACTATAATTTGATATTGGCAAGGGCCAATAGATTTGTAGTTAGCCCATGAAAACTATATCCAGATAAAAATATTGATAGAAGTCAGTAGATTCCTAGTCAGTCCATGAAAACTAGGATAAAAAAGATATTGGAGTTACCAATAGGTTCTTAGTGATCCCACGAAAACTATGAAATTGGACAGGGAGTCCATAACCATTTAACTGGTTACTAGTAAACCATGAAAACTAATAGGTTAATAGTAACCCTAGAAACTATAAATAAGACGGATAGTCAAAATGAGTGGGGATAAATAATCTAGAATTAATTTACTTGTTTGTGTATCATCATATTGTTTTAAATTGTTTTGACCATTGTGGATGCAGGAGCACAGTATATTGTTTTATAATGATTTTAAGATACTAGTGAGGGGAAAACCCGGTCCGCTAAGCGATGTGGTCTCACTAGATACCTAAATGGTTTGAGATGATAGATTATTATCCATACCAGGCTTTATGTTTGACTCGAAATTTTTTCCTCGTTAAACTCTCGGATGCTCAATTGATTTTGAGTAGTTTGGGGGTTAAGGTTTTCAGGTTTTCTTTTTAGACGAATAAAGCTTCCGGAGACGAGCAGGAGGTAAGCTAGTTATTTAAGTTCATTTTATTCCGCTGTGTGTCTTGGTTGTAAAGGCAAATTTCTTTTAATGCCTTATATATATATTCTAATCAACCAAGGGGGCATATTCATATGTCGCTCTTGGCGTATTTTGTTTAATTATATGTTATCTGAGCATGGTCTGCGTACTGGGATTATGTAATGAATTTGAAATATTTTGAAATGGAATTTGGAAATTTTTTGCTATTTAATTTTTTTCCATATTTATGTATGTCTGCATATTAAAGTATCTAACATTGCCGCATTTGGTCACCGAGGATTAATAACTATGGATGACTGTAGCATCCATAGCCGTTAATTTTGGGCCTTCGAGTAGGGGGATGTTACATATATTTTAGTGCATGAAAGATATGTGTTTATTATTTTATTAAGTTAGTAGTTTAATTATATGCTCTTAATGCTTATTAACTGCTCGAAACTATTTATTATCATTGTATTTGTTAATTTTTAACACTTTTATAATTAATGGGACTGAAAAATATTTATGTTAAATTAAAATTTTCCTTTTATAATTCTTTATTTATTGGTCTTTGGGGAATAGGATAAATATCTGATATTTGTCTGTATCAGCAGATATGAATATATAATATTTGAAAATCATTTTGGATGCGGATGTAGATGGGGATATGACACTATCCGCATCCGAAAGCATCCGTTGACAGACCTAAACGGAGGGAATGATGAAATTAAAAGGGAAAGAAAGGTATTGAAATTGGTTAGACCTAGAAAAAATTATGTTGGAGCGTAAAACATTAATATCAAAGAGGAAAGTTAAAGAAACAAAATCTCAAGTTGCATATGAAAATATTAATATTTTGTATCAAACACAAATTGCAATTCTTTATATTATAGATAAAAAAAATTTTAGGGTACTTTTGGCACAGGTCCTTATTAAGTTTCAAAATTCACGAAAAGTCCTTCACTAAATTTCACTGTAAATTAGATCCCTGTTTTTTATTCACGATTATTGCAGAGCATGATGCAACATTTCATAAAAGTTGCTGACATTTCCGCAAATTTCTGTACACTGTGAACATAGTGTATGAAAGTTGCTGAAATATCAATACTTATTTATAAAAGTTGCTGATATTTCAGCAACATTTATGTACACTGTGAACACAGTTTATGAAAGTTGCTGAAATATCAGCACTTATTTATAAAAGTTGCTGACATTTCAGCAATAATTTTTCTTTGTTTTTACAATAAAACTTTGACACAGATAGTTGCTGAAATATCAGCACTTATTTATAAAAGTTGCTGACATTTCAGCAATAATTTTTTTTCATTTTCAGAAAACAGGGACCTGCTTTACAATGAAACTTTAACAGGGACCCGCTTTACAATATGAAAGTATGATAGGGATGCCTCCCTAATTTCCACTTTTTTTTATTTAACATTTTCAAATCTTTTTGAAATTTTAATTATTTTAATTTTTTTCAATATATTTAAAAAAAAATTACTTTTGAATTTTAGGAAAATTTCAAAATTTTGTCTTAAAATTTTATGTATAATTTTAATTTATTTTCGGAAATTTCAAAATTTTATATTTTAAAATATTAAATACTAAATATAATTATTAAATATTAAAAATTAAAGAATAAATATTGCTTCTTAATTGTTAAATATTACTTATTAATCATTAATTTTTAAATGTTAGTCTTAATTATTAATTATTTACACGTAAATAGGCACAAGGAAGAAGTTGCAAATAAATTTAGTCTCAGGGACAACAAGTTTGTTTTTTAGTCCGAAGGACACTTTTTAGTGTAAACTGAAAATGATAGTTACAACTATCATTCTGTGATTTACACTAAAAAGTGTCCTTAGCCTAAAAAACAAACTTCTAGTCCCTGAAACTAAATTTTTATCTAACTTTTTCCTTGAGCCTAAAAACCCCAATTATTTAATGGTAATTATTAAGTATCAAATATTACATCTTATATATTAATTATTAATTATAAGTTTTTATTCATTAGTTTTTTAATTATACTTAAATATTAATTATTAAAATTGAAGTATTATGTAGCGGGGTTTAATTTAAAGGAAAAAAGTTTGTATATTTTTAGCCTCAAGGACATGACCCCAATATTTTAACCACAAGGACAAACATTTTCCTAAAAATTATTCATAAGGACAAACATTCTTCCAAAATTATTCATAAGGACAAACATTCTTCCAAAACTGCTACCAAACTAAAAACTGATACCTAAAAACTGCTACTGATAACTAAAAACTGATACCTAAAAACTGCTACCGATAACTAAATACTAATACCTAAAGAAAGTTGTCCTTCAGACTAAAATATTGAAGATTTGTCCTTGAGGCTAAAATGCTGAGAATTTTGTCCTTGACAATAATTTCCTGTATTATGTATATACTCTTAATTATTAGTTATTAATTATTAGTAATTATTTATTATCAATTATTTTATATTAATTATTAATTGTTTAATAATAATTATTAATTATCAAGTATTAATTATTACCATTTATTAATTATAAACTACAAATTTTTAGTTACTACAATATTTTAAATAGTTGTTATAGATCTTTATTACAGCTGACTAAAACAAGTAGTTAAAAAAATTACATTTATTACAACTATAAAAAAAGGATTGTTAAAAATACGTTTATTACAACTATCAGAAAAAACTAGTTGTTAGAAACCTTTTATTATAGCTATCCAGAAAAACCAATTGTTAAAAACTCTTTATTACAACTGCCGTTTTGCGAACGTTGTAAATCTTAGTTATATTTGGTCATTTTCTTGTATTGTAAATGTGTAAATATTTGAAAATTAAAAAATGCATAGTTCTGACTGTTAAACCGGTTGAACGATCAAAATTTTAAACCTTAAGACGTGACGATTCAACTTACGGTCCGATCATGATAACTATTGTTTCAAAATTAAAAAATCAAATAATTTTTTGAAAATCTTTTACACTTCATTATATTAACCATATAAGTTATGAATAAAGCTAGCAAATTTATAATACACCACGGTATTTGGCATACTACATTAGAATTTGAAGAGAAAAGATGATTTTTAGGATGATTTGGTACATAAATGCATAAATGTAATTACCACTTCTAGTGATGGGAAATAGATTAAACCATCAATTAAGAAAAGCCCATAACAAACTTTTCCTCAACCCAGTTAACCAAAACAAAATCTGTATGGAGTCTATATGGTACTATTACTAATGTCGTACAACGAATTGAATTCATGTAATACCACTTGTACATGACATACATACATACTATTGACATGGTATGACATTACTATTGACATGGTATATAAATTAGTTTCATGTAATACCATTTGTAGAGTATTGAGATTAACAAATAAGGTCTGCCAAATTTTCAAGTACATAACTTTTGTTATTTCATAAAATATTGGATTTAATTGTTATTTTTTCATGCTAATGCACACTTATGGTTACAAAATAATCATGTCACCATGTCCATTTACATACATACATACATACATACATATGTTTGTGTGTGTAAAGAGATTTCAAGAGCATCCCAATAGTGCAGCACCTGTGTAGCCCATAATTTCCATCACACAATCCTAATAAAAAATATGAGTTTATGTAACTTCCCACTAACCATATTATTTAATTCGAATAATTATTTACACAGTCATAATAGAGGCTGGCAATATAAATCAAGATAATTGTATATAATTAACAAATTCATTCATCCATTACATGTGATATTTAAATCAAACGATCCAAATACATTCTTAGACGCAAAACAAACTATATTGCCTGATGTTTAGTTTGCATTTAGTAAAACTTCGCGTGGCCCCGGTTCCACTATTTCTTTTTTTTTATTTTGCAATTTCTCAACATACATATACCTTCTTTTTTCTCGTGCTCCCTCGTATTTCTCTAGGTTGGCTAAATTATTTCTTCAAGTCTACATCTATATGGTGATTGCAATAATAAATATTGCAATATTAGAGGTAAATAGTGGATAATGATGTTTAACCTGTAAACAAGTTATACTAATTAGATGCTGCATGAATTGCATTTGAACGTTTTAATAAATATAGTAATCTTTCTTGCACTGTTTTGTTACTACAAATGTACACTATTATATGCAAACATAATTTGCTAAAGACTATCCCTGCAAGTTATCTAGAAATTCACAATTTTGGGAATATAATTTTGAAAAAACAATCATGGCATTCATTTGAACAAATAAAAATAAGCTAACTACACCATGACGAATGCTAAAAAAGGTAATGATAAAAATATTAGTTTGCATAGGTATTATATTAAATTACACAATAATGGTAGTGTGTTCTGTGTTGGCGTAAAAGAAACTCATTTTATGATTATTTCAGAAGTAATGAAGTTTAGGAAGAAGTAGTCCATCATTTGATACTTTATTTTATGTGAGGGCTTCATCATCAAATTTGAGCTTTTGGGTTATATGTTCATCCATGATTTTCTCGTTCATGTTGGGATCCTAATCTGGATTTGAAAAATTCCTAAGTTATGCATTGGTTTACGGATTAAATATAATGCACTGAATTAGCAACGTTATATTTGAATTTCTAATATTCCAACGCAATGATATCGAAATGTTGGTAATGAAGTTTGACTTATGTAATCTTACCAAATTGAAATACAATTTATAGCCAATCCTATCACTATTAGATAGGGGCTATTTATGGTGGAGCCTTCTAACGACTATCACGACTTCGTCATTTAATTTTTGATGGATATCGATGGTTAGTAATTTTATTTAAATAAATTTATTACATTATTATAACTTATTAGTTGTATAAGTTTGAAATTTGTCTAAAAATACTAATTTAATTTCTAAAAATTAAAAGAAATTATTTTATTCAATTATTCAATGTTATGATGGTTTTTGATTAATTAAATTAGTTTCGTTGATAATCTTTTGTTGTATAATTCGATATCTAACTTTATTAAAAATTCAACACAAACAATCATTCTATGCAACTTTCAGTCCGTCAATTCTACAACTTCGATAAAATTTATGATGCTAACAGTTTTATGAATTTAAATATATTTTTTAACCATTGTGTGACTAATTAAGAATTTTTGAATTGATTTGAAAAGACATGTAAGAGTTTGTAATCATTAATATTGATTTTCGTATTCACTGAGAACTAAACCTAGGGCTGTTACGGCAATAATAAATTTCCTATTACCTTACCATTACCAATCATTCGGTTATCATTTTTGGTTGAAATCAATATGGTACTTTAATCGGCATGGTAAAAGTTAATTTACCATTTTTTAGGTAAATTATCAGTAACATTTCTTCAAAACTAGCAGTAATAGTAATTTTACTAATCAATTTTAAATACATATATATTCATGTGATATGCTTTATTATGGGTATTTAGAACTGAGAAAATGATTAAATTTAGTTCAGCGGTCAGGTAAAATAATGTCGAATATTCATGTGATATAAAGTTATGGACTTTTTTGGATAAGCGGTAATTTACCATTACCAATGTAATGATTATCAGATTATTGATATAGTAGTCTTCGGTATACCAACCGGTCGATAGCGCTAACGGTAAGTAATTTTAGCTTACTAGCAAAAAATGATACCACAGTGGTATTTGTGAAAGGGTAAAGGTAGACATTACCATAACAACTCTAATATAAGCTATTCAATTTTTACAACAAATTAAATTTTTCTAACAAACTAAATTACATTAAATTTATTTTAAAATGGTGAAATTTAATTGTATATCTAAAGTAAAATTAGGAAGCCACCGAAAATTGTCGCTAATTAACGCCATCAACGCTATCAAAAACCGTTGGTATGTCTTGATTATACCTGTGGCCGAGCCCGACCCGATTCATTATCTTCCTCCCCAAAACATAAAATTCTCCCCCAAATTCAACCAAGATCCATCGTCGGTCGTTAGTTGCCAGTCGTTGTCCCCAGTTAACATCCATCAGAATGTTCATCAATTTGCAATCTTCAACCATCTACGCTTTTAATTCATCAAAAATCAGGTATGTTCTTACCCTAAACTAATTAATCCGAACTATGCTAAAATTAGCGTTAATTTGTGGTTATAATTATTGCTAATAGCCCATTGATTATTTGTAATTGAAAATGGTTGATTATGATATGTTTATTAGGGCTTTTAGTGTTTAAATCGGTAATTAGTATAATGTTAACTCCTATTTTTGAGCGACCTAAAACTCCGCAACCTAAGGAACTTCACGACCTAAGGAACATCACGACCTAAGAAACTTCACGACCTAAGAACTTCGCGACCTAACACCGGAAAGGACTTAACGACCTAACACTAGAAAGGACTTAACGACCTAACACCAGAAAGGACTTAACGACCTAACACCAGAAAGGACTTAACGACCTAACACAAGAAAGGACCTAACGACCTAAAACTATCAGTGACCTAACCCTAGAAAGAAGAGTGCGACCTAACTATCAGCGTAAAGGCAACACGACTTACGACCTATCTTAGGTCGTCCACGACCTAAGACTTACTACCCAGTTTGTACAAGCCGAGTTAACTCCTTGCCGCTTTCCTCTAGGTCGCTCACCATACCTACTAGGTCACCAACGATCTATGCCTTGTCAGTGTGTTCGAATGATCCAGAGCAAGCTGTTAAGTCGTAGCCTATGCCACTTAAGTCGCCCGCGACCTACGACCTGTTCTTAAGTCGGTCATGACCTACAACCCAGGCACAGGATTTCTCTATAAATACCAAACTAACTCCAACGTGAAGGGGACTTTTGGCCGATCATTCTCTGAAGTGCCATTACTCTGCGGAATTCTTAACTCGTCCAACACTTGAAGAACTCCAAACATTCAAGACACTACAACAAGCTTTGAGAGAGATCTTGCATATCCAACATGGATTCAACAAATCTCATCATCAAAGTTTGAGTTACTAGTCTGAAATGTTTGTGTGATCGAAGTGAATTGTATTCGAAGTGCATTGTATCAAATTGTAATCAAATCAGCAATAAAAGGATATAAAGTGGACGTAGGCCTAATTACGGGCCGAACCACTATAAATCTGTTGTCTCTTTACATTTTCTGTTACTTTCAGCTTATATTCTGTTCCCGTATCACGGGTGGTGCTTTCACATTATTACTACACACACCGGGTGTTAGCGTTCAACTTTTACCGTTAACATTTTGGTGCTTTCATTGAGAAACCAACTCAGGAACATTCTCACCATTGCTCCGCAAAAGTTTGTCGAAAGAATCTCTCTAAAGACTAGAAGTTTATTTGAGATCATGGCTCCTGGAAGAAAGGGTAGATCTACCAGATTCGGAAATGTTCATGAGGGAACCTCCGCTTCCCCAATAGCAGATCAAGCAACTCCCACCGTTGGAGTCACAAGGGCTGAATTAGACGACGTAGTATCGGGATTATACTAACAAATTGAAACTCAAAATGCTTTGATGATGGATAGATTAAATGTTCTACTTGGGGCAAATCGACAACCAGAAAACAATGAAACAGTCTTCGCTGAAGATGCTCATAATTCTCAAGAGAAAGATATTCCTCAAAGAGCAGCTGGCACCGCTGAAACGCCACCTTTCCAGGCTGAAGGTCCAAGGCCGCAGCCAACTTTTCGCGAGCATTTGCCCAGGTAAACTTCTGAAAGAATGGCTGATGTCTGCCCAGCGATGCCTCCAAACAATGAGGAATACCTATCAGGGATGGTTCGCCGAATCATGAAAGAGAGCATGCAGAGGGAAGAAAATGAGAGTGATTGGGGATTTGCGCCTAGCAGAACTCCGTTTACTGAAAGGATCCTGAAAGCAGAATTTCCAAGGAAATTTGTACTCCTACTATCCCGGCCTATAGGGGCACGAGTGACCCTAACCAGTTTCTATACAAGTACGATTGGCATATGACCGGTGCAAGGGCATCAGATGAGATTAAATGCCGATACTTTCCAGTGTACTTGGAAGGAGTGGCTCTACTTTGGTTCACAAAGCTACCAGTTCGGTCCGTGGATCAATTCTCTGATTTAACTCGAAAGTTCAAGGATTAGTTCAGGTTGTATGCTTCAAAAGCTAAAGATATAATGTCACTGTCCAACCTTGAACAAGTGCCCGGAGAATCTATCAGGTCTTTCTTGAACCGTTTCAATTTAGCCCAAGCCGAAGTGGATAATGCAGAACCCCGTATGATCTTGACTTACCTGATGCGAGCCATCAATAAATCAAGTGAATTTAGAAGATGGTTAAAAATGAAGGAGCCAAACTCACTTGAAAAATTCTATAAAAAGGCCGACGAATTCATGCACCTAGAAAGCCTTTATGCGCCAGCGAAAGTAGTTGTGGTTGAAATCTAGAATAACAGTGTTGCTTCTAATAGAAGAGAATTTGGAGGACAGAAGAGGGAAAATGGTGACGAGAAAAAGCAGGGAAATGCGAAGAAACCTCGCCACTTTAAATCTCCGAATCTCACTCCCTTGACTGATACTCTAGAGAATATTTTCTTTGCAACTAAGGATACTGTCGAATATCCTAAACCACATAAGTTGAGACTTGGGAAAAATGCCACGCAGAGTGGAAGATTCTACAAGTTCCACAACCAGCCTGGCCATGACACTAACGAGTGCCGCCACTTGAAGGACCTGATTAAAGAGCTGTTGAAAGAGAACAAACTTCAACAATATGTCAAGAAAAACAGGAATGAACCATCCTCAACCACTCAGGGGCAACAACTTCCCAACCATCAATATGGCTCAGTCAACGAAATCGCAGAGCAGGAATCAGGGAGGCTTGTCATTAATGTTGTCGCAGGGGGTCCCCACACAACATCTGACCACACTCCATTCTGATCGGCATATGGATCAGAAACAATGATTCCAGCAGAGTTGGAAATTCAATCCCGAGATTCCAGAACAACAATCACTTGCATCCAATTTTTTACTTAACAACATTGCTTAAATTTGTAAAACGATGATGGATGTATAACTCTTGTAGTGTAAACTGCTGAGAAATCAGTGCGGATTAATAATAAAGAATTTTAAATCTTGTGTTCTACTGCTATATAATGCCTGTTTCATTTCGATATGCAAATATCTGAAATATATTGCTAAAATGTCGATTTAATATTGCAGGCTATCAAAAGCAAAGCGTACTTATTCAACACGTCACAAGACTCAGCGATTCCCATAAATCACTCAACAACAAAGTACATTTCTCTGGCAGAAAGCAAGCAACTTGCAAAAGAATGGGGCAAGTACTTGAAGCGATAACAAGGAAGCGCTAAGGAGAAGATGATGAAAGGACACAAGCAACAATTGCTACCCTTCGAAGTCCAAAAAGACCTCTTCGGGGGCACATTTCACCGAAGTTGAAGTGCAAAAATCTCTCTTCGGAGGCCCACTTCACCAGAGCTGAAATGCCAAAAAAGACCTCTTCGGGGGCACATTTCACCGGAGTTGAAGTGCAAAAATCTCTCTTTGGAGGCCCACTTCACCAGAGCTGAAATGCCAAAAAAGACCTCTTCGGAGGCACATTTCACCGAAGTTGAAGTGCAAAAATATCTCTTCGGAGGCCCACTTCACCAGAGCTGAAATGCCAAAAAAGACATCTTCGGAGGCACATTTCACCGGAGTTGAAGTGCAAAAATCTCTCTTCGGAGGCCCACTTCACCAGAGCTGAAATGCCAAAAAAGACCTCTTCGGAGGCACATTTCACCGGAGTTGAAGTGCAAAAATCTCTCTTCGGAGGCCCACTTCACCAGAGCTGAAATGCCAAAAAAGACCTCTTCGGGGGCACATTTCACCGGAGTTGAAGTGCAAAAATCTCTCTTCGGAGGCCCACTTCACCAGAGCTGAAATGCCAAAAAAGACCTCTTCGGGGGCACATTTCACCGGAGTTGAAGTGCAAAAATCTCTCTTCGGAGGCCCACTTCACCTGAGCTGAAATGCCAAACAAAAAGCCCTCTAACGAGGCACAAGCCCTCTTCGGAGGCATAACTCTTCGGATGAGCCTTCTCCCGAGGCATAACAAAAAGCCCTTTCCAAAGGCATATCAAACAAGCCCTCTTCAGAGGCAAATGCTAAACAAAGCCCTTTAACAAGGCACATCCAAAAACTTCGTTGATGGAACCACTCAAGGAGCATCTTCTCAAAAAGAAGATTCCAAGCCGCAGCTGAATACTTATGATTATTTGTACAAACAAGTATCCGGTAAAACAGCTGACGTCTGTCCCGTGGATCCATTCAATGATGGAATATAACTTTCTGAGAAGCAAATCAAAACATTCTTTAGAAGTTCACTTCACTGCGTTGGGGAATCCACTTTTCAACAAATAAAAGTGATCATCCCCGAAAGTAAAAGTGTTCTTTAAAAAGAAAGAGAAAGAAAAACTTCTCCGATACAAGGCATACTCTATTGAAAGCAGAATAATATTTCCTCAAAAACAGAAATATTATTCTCTAAAGTAAGAGTACGAGTCTTTTCAGAATATTGCAGTAAGCCGTGATATGGGGGCATATAGCTACATTAATAAAAGCAATGCTTAGACAACATACCACTGGCTCGCTGCAATATCATACAAAGAAACTTGTGCAGAAACAAGGAATAAATGCATTCATGAATATATACAAGAAAAATTATACAAACAAAAAGAATCATTATATTCCATATTATAAAATTTGATACATGTGCAGGATTAAGAAAGCGAGGACCGGTACTCACACAATCTCCGGTCAATACATGCGAAAGCAAAAAGCAAAACGGAGAAAATAAAGTCAAGCTCGTTTCTCCTTCTTCCCACCTTTGGAGCTTTTACCCGGCTTAATGATTAGTTTCTGAAGCCGCTATGGACGGGTCGGGGAGGAAGGAGAAAGAGGCACAGTTGGGTCAACTTCCGCTTCTTCTCCAGCAGCAAAAGTGCTTTTCTTCCCTTTCTTTGAAACTGTGCGTTTCCCCTTCTTTTTCGAAGAAGACTCACTGCCTGGAGTAAAAAACTCGGAAAGCTTTGTGTCGTCATCATAAGTTTGCTCCGGGGTCCTTTCGCCTTCTTCAAGTTCCCCAGTCTTTTGCTCTTGCGAAACAACCGGATCGTCCAAGTCTTTGAGGGCTTCTATTTCCTCTTCTTGTGATCATGGTTGAGAAGCAGAAAGAGGAGTGACTTGAGAAGGAGGAGGAACAGCAGCCGGAGAAGGAGAAGTTAGCGTAGCTTTCGGTACTTCCGCTACAGAAGAAAAGAAGTTAAAATCAGTATTCTCCAAAAAAAAGATAAGATAGTGGCTCATCAGGGCTTAAGTAATAAGTAAGAAGTTCATCGATCTCAGTCAAATCAAATGAGCAATCTACTTGACTTGGGTCGACATCAAAGTTACCTGGAGAAGTCGGCTTTGTAAGATCAATCTCGAATTTTTGAGCCTCAATATCTTCCAGGGCCTCTTCCTCGGTGGGAGTGGTCACAATTTCTTTGTCGACTTTAGCAGGAGGAAGAAGAAGTAACAAGCTCATCTTTGAGTTTCTTAACTTCAGACTCAAGTCTTGCATTGTCGTCAACGATGCTCATCATCTTCGCATCGTGTTGCTTGAGAATCTTCTTTCACTCCGAATGATCGTTCTCCATAGTTAACATGGCCTCAAGATTCATATGATTAACTCTTTGAAGCTCGTCAACCAATTTCTGCCATCCAGACATTCTCTCAATGTCATGCTTAACAGCATCGAGATTCTTCAGCATGGCCTGCTTATCGATGGGAACCAAGTCCAAGTCAAAGCGAACTCCTTTTAGACACCAGTTTGGGAATCGGCTTTGAAGTTTAGGCGGAGCATCCTTGACTTGATATTGAGGCCTGTTTATAATTGTCTGAATGTCGGTTCTCTCTAAAGCAGGAGAACAGGAGGAGATGTCAAGAGGGTTAGGAACATCGGTCTTGTCAGAAATTGCAGACGCGTCACTAGGCTTGACCCGCTTGCTTGGATCTTCAACAATGTGACTCTTCCCTTTATCATCATAAGACTTTTGCTTATGAGAATCATCGCTTCTGTAAGAAGAGTCGTATCGCTCATCCCTCCTCCCGTATTGGTGCTCATAGTCCCGCCTTTCTTGAGCCTTCCTAATAGCCCTTTCTTCATCTGTTTCCCTCGGGGCAGTGAGATAGCGCCTAAAATCATAAGTTTTGCGGCTTCCATGGCGCTTAAATTTGTCATAGTATGAGCCAAAGCGCCCCATCGGAGAATCTGAAAATGGAAAAGAAATGAAGTTTAGAAATCTCCAGAAAAAGAGGATAATTGCGTATAACTACTAAAAAATTCTAAGTGTGTGTGGCGTGTAAAGTATGCGCGTCATGCTACAGACCACTCTTTGGTTGGGGAGTGATAGCGGATTGTGAAGCAGGAGTCAACTTTTGAGCTGATGAAATTTTCTGCAAAGCGGATGTCACTTCAGCTGCTGAGGATGAAACTTTAGTTATATCATCTTTAAAGAGCTCTTGTGAAGTAATCATTAGATCGCTCAAGTCGTCAAAAGTGTCATCACCATCGTGTTTGGCAGGATTCTTTTTCTCAACCCCTCTATCATCAGCATTCCCGGAATGTTGAGGACGTTCTTCTTCCTCGATTACTGGGGAGAGTGTGAGTTTGCTAGATGACCCCGCAACATCAACAGAAGTAGAACACTTCACTAATGCAGCCCCTACAGTAGGTTCCTTCGGAGCAATATCTTCTGCAGAAACTGGGGCATTTAATGTCTTTACTTGTGAACTGGAGGCACCCAATGTTTCGATCTCAGAACTAGAGATTTCGTGAATCTAGGTAGATCGTGAGGAGTGTAGAAGTCTGAACTGATGCAGGAACTCATCTTTCAACAAAAATTTGGTGCTTCTTTCTCCAGCAGTCACAGCGTTTAAAGTTTCAAAGATAGACTTGAGGCTGGGATTCCTAAGTGGAGGAGGAAGTACTGCAAAAAGTAGAAAATGAAGTTAAGCATTTGATAATTCGAGTTTCGAGAGGCTCATGAGATGAACAGAGAAAGGCAATCTTACTTCCGACTCTCCAAACGGCATAGAATCCTGGAGGACAGCGAACGAAAAAGAATTGACTTAAGAACCCGTGTGCACTGTCGGGCAAGTCTAGAATCAATTTGCGGTTTCTTGCACCTCTTACAAGTATAATTGAAGGGTGGTCTTTGTTCTTCGCAAAGGTGCACAAATAGCAAGTCTCATCAAAGCTTGGAAGACGGTTGAGCGTCCTCCTAAACAGAACACACAACCCCATCAAGACAGCATAACCGTTGGGGTGTAGCTGGAAGGGAGAGATAGCTAATCGAAGAAAAAGCTCTCGAAGAAAATCGTTGAAAGGCGGGATAGCTCCACTTAAGCACATCTGACGATTAACTGCGACAAAACCAAAAGGTGGCCTGTCAGCAGTGTCGTTTGCTCCAGGAAATAAAGCATCTTCTTCGGCAATACCGAACTGGATGCACAGTTGTCTGAAAACTTTGTGGCTCAGGGTGGTCGGAGTTCTTTCTGGAGGGTCGATCAATGGGTTAGCAATCGGGAAGCTTCTCCGGCTGGTCCTGTATCTTCTTGTTGAGATGCCATTCTACACAGGGAACTGGATATTCAAATATGAAGGTGCACGTTTTCTAAAAGTGCGAAGTGTTGTGCAAAACTAATACAATAACAAGTGAATATAACTGAAATCAAGTTAATTGATATTTGTCGATTATAAAGTTTCAAGGCTTGTTATCTTAAGTCCAAGTACAGTGTTGTGTTGATGCAAACAAATCAGCTTTAGTTGATTATTTCAGCTTTGCTTTAATACTTCACTTAGACTTGTTAATTCGCAACATTTCGTTCACATAAGTTCATTTAAGTGGATTATTCTTTATCGGCTAATCTGTCGTTCGATGTGGGCAGTCAATGGCAGTATATTCGTCCCATTTTTTCGCAAGAATTGTGTTTAATAGGTTATTAGCATTAAAGTTAAAACGATCTGCAAAAAAGTGCAACACAGTTCAAGCTCGAGTTCAGTAAAATTCTCCCAAAACTTTACAAGTCATAGGTCGTCCAACGACCTAGCATAGGTCGGAGACTTTCTTAGAACGCACTGTGCAAGTCAAAAAGTTCAAGGCAATGAAAATTTGTCAAGTCCTAACTCGGTTGCGACCTAGAGCTTATGCCGAAGAAATTAGGTCGGAGATGTTCGGCTTTATTTAGGTCGTAGGAATTCTTAGGTCGCAGGAAATGTTCTAAGTGTTAGCTCGGCCGCGACCTATAGGGTTAAGTCACAGAGGGTTGTTCAGCCTTATTAGGGTCGCAAGAATTCTTAGGTCGGTCAAGATTCTTGGGTCGTAAGACTTAGGTCGCAAAAATCCCAACACGAACTAATTTTTAGGTCACTCAGATCTGATAGGTCGCTGACTTCCTCTCCACGCAATCACTTACTAGACCCGATAACCTGATATCGCCATTACAGAGAAATCTATCGTCCTCTTCGTGAATTTCATTCATCTCCACAAACCACCAAACCACCCAAAAAATTGATTCCAAATCCCTCCGATCCATTATAAATATTACCGTGCCTTCATGAATCATAAACAACATATCAAACGACAATCAAAAATCGATTGTAATGACCATTCAAAATGAAGCACGACACATGAAATTGGACTTGGGTCGGAGAACACGGATTCACAATTGAGCAGCGATTATGGTGGAATAGAGATCGAATTCACTTACGTATTATGTTGGTAGAGATGAATCGGTGACTAAATGGATTGAATTCGCCTTTGGAAGTTCGGAGATTCGTCAATGGCAGTGGGAGATCGGAGCAGTAAGGTAGGGAGGAAGGAGCGACCTAACAGTTTATATAGGGAAAGAAGGAGACGAATGGGCGCTCGAAATAACATGTGTTTTTAGGTCGCTCACGACCTAGCAAAGTTAAGTCGAAGCACACGACCTAAGACATAGGCCTGCACTTCGAGGGACAAGTGTTAACTCCTATTTTTGAGCGACCTAAAACTCCTCGACCTAAGGAACTTCACGACCTAAGGAACTCCACGACCTAAGGAACTTCACGACCTAAGAAACTTCACGACCTAAGAACTTCGCGACCTAACACCAGAAAGGACTTAACGACCTAACACCAGAAAGGACTTAACGACCTAACACCAGAAAGGACTTAACGACCTAACACCAGAAAGGACTTAACGACCTAACACCAGAAAGGACCTAACGACCTAAAACTATCAGCGACGTAACCCTAGAAAGAAGAGTGCGACCTAACTATCAGCGCAAAGGCAACACGACTTACAACCTATCTTAGGTCGTCCACGACCTAAGACTTACTACCCAGTTTGTACAAGCCGAGTTAACTCCCTGCCGCTTTCCTCTAGGTCGCTCACCATACCTACTAGGTCGCCAACGACCTATGCCTTGTCAGTGTGTTCGAATGATCCAGAGCAAGCTGTTAAGTCGTAGCCTATGCCACTTAGGTCGCCCGCGACCTACGACCTATTCTTAAGTCGGTCACGACCTACGACCCAGGCACAGGATTTCACTATAAATACCAAACTAACTCCAACGTGAAGGGGACTTTTGGCCGATCATTCTCTGAAGCGCCATTACTCTGCGGAATTCTTAACTCGTCCAACACTTGAAGAACTCCAAACATTGAAGACACTACAACAAGCTTTGAGAGAGATCTTACATATCCAACATGGATTCAACAAATCTCATCATCAAAGTTTGAGTTACTAGTCTGAAATGTTTGTGTGATCGAAGTGAATTGTATTCGAAGTGCATTGTATCAAATTGTAATCAAATCAGCAATAAAAGAATATAAATTGGACGTAGGCCTAATTACGGGCCGAACCACTATAAATCTGTTGTCTCTTTACATTTTCTGCTACTTTCAGCTTATATTCTGTTCCCGTATCACGGGTGGTGCTTTCACATTATTACTACACACACCGGGTGTTAGCGTTCAACTTTTACCGTTAACATATAATTAGGGCTAATTTGGGTTAATTAGTGTATGTGCTTATTAGTGTAACATAAATTAGTGTTATTTAGTATATGTGTTAGCTAAAAAGTCGATGAAAATAATTTGTTTACATAATCTTTTATTAGTTTATACCCATAATTATTTATAAATCTAGTTTACGTGTACACTGTATGTGGTACTATAAAAAAATTAGTGTACAATGTAATTTTTTATCACCGTGTAACAAATTCAAATTAGTGGTAGCTAAATGTTGAAAAACCAATTTTTAATTACTTATTAATTGTTATGAATTCAAATAATGAATTAGTATTTATGATAATATAAACAAATTAGTGTATAAAGACAACATATTATATAATTAATAAAACATTAAAATTGATAAACGAATTGAAAAAGAAAATGTCAACCCAAAAAATGGTCAATAATTTTTTGAATTTCTATCATATTTTTTGAACTAGGAAAAAATGGTCAAATATTTTGTCGATCAGAGGAGTTGAATATATCAACAAAAGGAATGAGTGGCTCAATAAAGGAACATTTTCATAATGGTGTACACATATTTATTAAATTCATTTTAAATAATAATAGAAGCGATGAAGAAATTTATTGTTCGTGTAGTAATTGTAAACATTTGAAGCATTTGAAACCAGATATGGTTATAGTACATTTGTGTCAAAACGGTTTTTTGATAGAATATTTTTGTGTGGGATCGTAATGGAGAACTTGTTGTACCTAATCCTGTAGTTTCAGAGGAGGTGGTGGGTAGTGAAAATGTTACGGTGAATCCTATAGAGGATATGATTGAAGATGCAACACGGTTACTATTCCATATGGTTGAAGTTAATGACAATGATGTAAATGTCGAAGAAGAAGCAAATACTGGAGCAAAGAAAATCATGATATATTGGATGCTGCCAAGAAATCCCTTTGGGATGGCTGTAAAAGCGGCACCCAATTATCAGCAACTGTCGAACACATTGTTATGAAATCTAAATTCAACTTCACATAAACTAAATTTACAGTTGTTGTACAAGCTGCAAAACGACATAAGCCATCCAATAATTTATATGCGAAAATCATTATGAAGTGAAAAAAACTTATGTTCGCTTTCAATTTGCTATACCAAAAGGTAGATACATGTTTAAATGGTTGAATGTTATTTTGGAAAGAGGACATCGATCTTAGGAAGTGTAGAATATGTAACGAGAGAAGATACAAATCAAGAATAAAGAAGGAAAACAATGTTCCATATAAAAGAGTGCATTACTTACTTATCACTCATAGACTTCAAAGGTTATATGCATCTTCTATTACTGCACCACATATGAGATGTCATAGTGTGAGAACATATAAAGAAGGTAATTTAATACACAAAGCTAATGTAGAAGCATGAAAACGTTTTCATAAGACTTATTTCGCTTTTGCAGCAGAGAGTTATAATGTTAGACTTGGTTTTTGTACGGATGGATTTTCACCGTTCTCTCAATTTGGTTCTAAATATTCATTCTTGCCATCATTACACCTTATAAGTTACCTCCATGGATGTGTATGAAAACTCCATATATGTTTCTCACTATTGTTGTCCCTGGCTGTAACGACCCTGAATCTTAGCGCTTTTATTTGAGAATATTTAGTAAACATTAAATATTCAATTAATGTTTTTTAATGGTCAAATAACTCTCTTTTAAGTAATAAATAATGATAGTGAACTCATTTTGAAAATTGGTTTACAAAAACAAGTAGTTTGGTGAAAAACTTAAAATGTAAACGAAAATCGTTTTTTGAATTTTTTACTTTTCATCGAACGAAGGTCGTTGTAACTTTTGAATAGATTATTTTATAAATGGATATATATATAACAATATAACATTCCCTTTTGACTAACAAAGGATTATTCAACTTTAATCATCATTTGGAAAATTCTAGAATTGGATTTAATAAGATATTAAGAAAGCGGACTTTTAAAAGCATGGATTTGTGTGCAAAGGACATATGTGAAATGATGTGCACAAGACTTAATGCAAGCACATGAGTTTTTATTCTTTTCACATCTCCTTTTCCATTCATTATTTTCAATTGTTTTAAAATATTTCAAAATCTCTCAAAAATGGAGATTAAAAATGGCTTCTTCTTCTTCCTTCTTGTTTCTTCACTTTTCTTTATCAAAACTTATTCTGTATTGACCCATAATTTTCGATAATTAAAAATAGTTAATTTAATAAAGTTTTGTAATTTAATATTGAGAAAAATAAAATTTGTGATTTAATAATAAGAATATATTTGGAATGAAATGTAATATTATTAAATTAAGGTAATTGATAACTTCTTTAAATGTAAATTCTAATTAATTAAAAGAATTAAAGAGTTATAATTGATATAGGTTGTAAATAAATTATAGTAATGTATGTATTAATGGATAATTGGATTAAATAATGTATGTATTAATGGATAATAGGATTAAAAGTGCAATTGATAATTCAAATGTTGATTAATTTATGAAATCAGGTGTAATTAATTGTAATTGATAATATTTGTGGGGTAGGAATAGCTATAACAATTATTTGTAAATAATAAACTTACAAATGTTATTAAACGTAGTGATGGTGACGATTGTTGTTTGTTACCAATATATTTAATCAATTGCAATTAAATGTAATTAAATGTTACATTAATGTGAATTATGACAATAACTGCAAAATGTGAATGCAATAAAATATATAGAAATGTTAATTATATTTACAAGGCAATAATTAATGTAATAAAAAGACGTGAAATAAGAATAAATGGTTTTATTGCAATTAAATGTAATTAAATACTACGTTAATGAAAACTAAGATGATAATTATAGAAGGTTAGTGTAACAAGTTATAAACAACGATAACTATGTTTGTAGAGTAATAATTATTAGAATAAAAATTTGAAATCAAATTAAAACAATTTATTGGAATTTAATTTTAATTGATTTGGATTTAATTACAGTTTAAATTGAACATTGTAATTAGTGAAATAATTAACACTGAAATTTTAGGTAAACTTGTTTTGAGTTATTGTATATGTCCAAGTAATAAAAAATGATGAAAATTGGTATTCATTAAATTGGAAATTTAAAAGTGACTTAACTAATTTAATATTAATTTATTTAACTAACTTGAAAATAGCTATTTTGGCCATTGTCTCGGATTTCGATGAAACCGGTTTCATCGGATCCGTAACGGGGAATTATTGTAGGATTTCAAGTTTCGTAGCGATCAGACTTGTCGTTTGATCGTACGGACTCGAAACGCGTAGAAATCAATTTAATTAAATTTAATTGAAATCAATTTGGAATAAGCTGATTTTAAGCTAACATCTTTATACGATCGAATTAGGACCTAAAACCTGTTCCATTGAGTTTAAAAATATCAAAAACATCTATTTTGATATATGGGATGACATATTTTCATTCCGAAGACATAACGGGCTTTTCGGGTCGTCTATCGTTCAACTTTCAAATCGGTCTAGCCCAATCATTCCTATTTCTGATCTGCCTATATATAGCCTGTTATAAATGCTAGCTATCTCTTAATCCATTTGTTTGTACGTACAATTCTATCAGCTTCTCTCTTTCCAATGGAAGACAAACCAAAACCAATTCCAAATTCAATTGCAAACCAAAATCAAATCAGAAAAATCAAACTCCTCCAAACCCTATCAAATTATATATCGATTCGAAGATCTTGACGAGCGCAACTCAAATCTATGATTTTTTTTTCGATTTGGATCATGGTTTGACCAGAATTAGCCAAATCATTTTCGGCCATTCATCGAGTCACGATCAACTACGATCGATCGTCGATTGAATGGTATGGATGTGAGGAGATTGGCGTAAGGAGTTCATCGGAGTCGGTTGTTTGTCGAATCATCGGTTAGATCGCTTGCAAAAATTGATAAGGGTTCTATGACTAAAGGCGGTGGCGGCTCACTGGGTGTGTAACGACCCGGAATTTTGAACAAATTAAATTGAGAATATTTAATTGATTTTAAATATTCGAACGATGATTTAATTTGAATCCCCGATATCATTTGAAATTTGCGATTAAATTATAAAATTTAATCGGTTGAATGTTGAATAAAACTTTGAATCTTCAACTTTAAGTTGAAGATTAATATTTCGAAAGCTTTTAAAATTCGTATTGATGATTCTGAAGATAACAGAAGCTTCAGAATCCAATTCCGAATTGATTTGATCAATTTTGAAATTTATATCGTTTAACCGATATTTAAAAAATAGTCGTCGGAGGCGCAGTCTCGGAATTCGACAAAACCAGTCCCATTGGGTCCGTAATATTGTATTATTACCGGATTTCAAATTTTCGTATTGTTCGGAGTTGATATGTGAGCACACGATATATAAACGCGGTAAACTTTGTTTTGAAACAAATTGAATTCAAATAAAAAATGGTTGCTTTCCTTTGTCTGACCGTAAGTACAATACGCCTCCAATTTGTCTCGTTCGTACTCTATTTCTTTTCCCCCTCTTCTTATCGTTCTGCTCGTTTAATTATGAGATGGAATATCATCTCCTTCCAAATGAAGACCCATCCCGTTCAAAGACAAACGAAAAAATTCGTTCAGTTGGAAAAATCAATGTCACGTTCCTCTGTTAAATTTCAAAACCAAATAAAACAAATGCCGATCGAAAATCTCGTTCTTCCTCCATGTATAAAAAAAAAGGGGAGGATGTCGCACTCGCGTGCGCGAGCATCTAGGGGTTAGGGTTGGCTGGGGTTTCGCGATTCGTAGGCAGTGGCGTTTCGGCTGGGGGCGATGCATCTGGTATAGTCGCGTGTTCGATTTAAAAGCCAGCAGCTGCGTTCGATTTTGGGGTAGCTCGATCTTGAGCAAGAAGACGTCTGTAGGGGTTCGATCTCGAGTGGAAGGTGGCAGGCGATTCGTGATGGCAACTCGTTCAATTCAGTGAAGGCGTTCGCGATGGGCTCGCGTGAGGCTGAAGTGGAAGGGGGAAAGGAGCGGCAGTGAAGATGGTCGAGCTGTTCGTGGGCCTAGGGGTTCGGTCGGCAACTTAGGGTTTGTCGCGTTCGAGCGTACGGTGGTGTCGCGATTTGTCACGCATGCAGGCAGGGCTCGCGGTGGGCAGTTCGTCGAGGCAATTTGGGTGGGAGCTCGAGATGATTGTGTGGTTTGAAGTTCGACGAAGTGTGATCTCGAGTTCGCTAGAGCGCAGTGAGGTAAATCCCAGTTTTGATAAAAATTTAAATTTAAAGTAAAGATAACAAATTCTTGTATTCAGACAGAAAAAAAAAATGTTGAAGGAGTTATAAAAATTTGATTTTTAATATGTATAAGTAAGGTAGATATATATATATACCTTTAGTAAAGGAATGTGCTGTTTCGTTGTTTACAAAGAATTGTATACAAATAATTTGGGTAGATAAGATTTTCAAATGATTTGGAAAATTTGTTTAAAACTAAATTATTGGTTGAATTAAAATTTTAGTTTCAAATGAAAAATATTTTGTAAAAGAAAAATTGTTAGAAATTTAATTTATTGGATAATTAAAATTACTAAACGAAAATTTATAGTTCGATTTAATTCGAATATTAATAATTTGTATAATATTTATACAAGGTTAAAGTCGAGAAAACGAAAGAAGAATTGGGTTGGATTGCAAAATAAAAAGCTAAGGTGAGATCTTCTCACTCACATTGAAAAGTGGAAATTTTCAGTTATTGATTTGATTGACTGCCTGATTGCTATTGTATGTGCTATTAGATATAATAGGATATATCTATATATATAGCAATATATACATATTGGCATATGTATATATTGGATTGATGATTTCCCGCCTCGTATAGCGGATGAGACCCTATTGCGCCGTTAGTAAGCGGATTTATAAAAACCTATATACCGCGATAATTCCGTACTGGAGCGGAATTGGTATTGTGCTAACGTCTGTGGATGCAGGGGAACAGGTTGGAGGGATCCAACTGGATTCCTCAACTGTATTTATTGTTTACAGATATTGTGATATTTGTTGATTATCATATTGATATATGATGTTTTGAATGCCATGATTGACCATTTGATGCGTTGCATCATCGGATCCATTTTTAAAGTCTAAAAATAACGATTTTGGATTTTTAAAAGGATTTGTAAAGTGATTTGTAGAAATATACGTTTCATTGAAATTTTTGAATTGGTTTATTTTAAATAAATAAATGTTAAAATTTTAATGTTAGTAAAATTGTGATTTTTGTGAAATACGACAAAAAACGTTATTTTTGAAATAAACAATTGATAAAGATTATGAAATAGTTTAAATTGGAATTGTTGAAGTATTTTAAACAATTCATATAAAAAGATTTATAAAAATTGATATGTTTATAAATTAAAAATATTGGAATTTTGAAATGAGTTTTATTAAGTGTTAAAGTTAAATAAAATGGATTCCATAAGTGAATTGAAATTTATAGATTCATAAATTGTGAAGTTATTAAATGGATAGATTTTGTAAAACAAAAGGATTATAAGCAATTATCTTATAAATCGGATTTAAAACTATATAAATTTTACTTGAAATTTATATATTTATTCCAATTTATAAGATAATCTTATAAAACGGTTAATTTAAAACTATATAAATTTTACTTGAAATATTTATTTGAAACTTCATTTGCAATTAAATTATCATTAATACTTTAAAACCTTTCAAAAACCCACTTGTAAAATTTCTTACTTCCTTTATAAATAACATTTATATGTTTAAATAACACCTTTATAAATATATGAAAAATATTTGAAAACAATTATTTACATCATTACTTATATTTGGAAAGAAGCTATTTGAAAACATTAAATCCATAATTCATAAATATATAAAAAAAATTCTCAAGATACTTTTCAAATATTATTAATAAATCAATAATCATTTTCTTTAAATATGTTTTATTTAATTAATAACTTCTAAAATATTAATAACACTAAAATTTCTATTAAACCAAGTAGTATATAAATAAACAATATTTAAAAAGGATATAGTCAACAAGGAGAAAAGAAGGAAAGAAGATAGATTCGGAAAAGAGAATATAGGTGAATAAATAAAGCAGAGCAGATAAGGTAGATTCAAAAGAATAGTATCGGGCACGAATAATTAATTCAAACCATTAGAATTTTAATTTCAAATATTAATACAAAATTTCTTTGCTGGAAATACTTTTATAATAAATTATTTTTATAACGAAACAAATTTCATTTCGAAAATACTTTTATAACTCGATGTTTCAACAAGTTTATCCTTGTTCCTATAGACTCTGGTAGTGCGTTGATCAGGCGCAAAGCTAGAATTCTCCAGGTACTTAGTAGACTAGTTTCAACACCCAGTGAAAATACTGGAAAAACTTTTAAAAACAGATATGGAAAGTACAATCCAAACAAAAAACAAACAAAACCTTTGTCTAACCATGGTTCGCAGATACACAATGGTTACGCCTGGTTCCCCCAGGAAACAATCCATATCCGTAAGCTTTCTCAGCCCTGCGAGTTACGCCATGATGACTAGTAGAATGCAGGATACACAATGGTTACGCCTGGATCCCCCAGGAACAATCCGTACCCTCAGGCAAGACTCAGCCAAGCAGTTGCGCTACTATTCGCGACCTACACAGATTGCAGGATACACAATGGTTACGCCTGGATCCCCTAGGAAACAATCTGTACCCCTAGGCAAGACTCAGCCAGGCAGTTGTGCTGTGTATCCGCGCTCGTAAGACCATGGGTAACGCCATGGAATTCGAAGGACACTCGAGTATCATATTCGGAAAACCAAAAATCAGAGAGAATAATATCGATAGAATGAATCCAAGATGTGGCCACAAATCGGATATCAAGCAGAAGGCACTTTCCATATCTTTACTTCGAAAATATGTATCATATAGTACCTTTTCAAATCACTTTCAAATATCGTACTTATATATAAGATTTAATTTTCAAATCAAATACTTTCCAAAATCAATAGTATATCAAATCATACTTATATAGACTTCAATTATATAAGATTTCACTTTCAAATTGAGTACCTTTTCAAATCTATAGTTTTCGAATCAATTTCATACTCATACAAATCAATTTTATATAAGTTCGACAACTCCCAAATCAAGTGTTTAATAACATAAGGTTCTCAAATTTTAATTTGTTTCAATATCAGTTCAATTTCAAAATCATATATAATTTCACCAAATTATTTCTTCTCAAATTAATTATCTTTAGTTTCAAAGTTTCCAAAATAATAGATTTAGAAAATAAATCCAAATTTCCAAATCGATATAATTTTAGTCAACCAATTCATTTCCAAAATCAAATGTTTTCAAAATCATCTTATACTTATGTAAGGTCCATCTTATATAAGGATCAAAATTTTCAAAATAAATTTCGCTGTATGAAGAGCCATATGGGATTGAATATCTTTGCTTTTATGGGTTATATATCTTTGTAATTTAAATTGAAAATTTTCTTTTAGTAAGCAAAGATAATCTGACATGACAGCTTTCAATTTCAGCGTCAAAATATATCAATGATATTAGAATATAAGATGTACATACGTCATCATTTCGCAGAATCACATTTGGTCGCTCGCTCGATCACACAAGTTCGCTTTCGAACTAGTATTGTCCATTCGACTTCCCTAATGCGGATTTCGATATGGTTTTCTCGACTAGAAGCCATCTGTCTCCTTGCATAGCCATATACTATGATAGAGAATTCTAGAATTTAGCTCAAAATCCATATCAAATATTTGCCATCAAGAATCGAATGAAAAATCATAACACGAAATGGTGTAATTCACCTCGAACTTGTGTACTCAAACCTGGATCAAATTAATTATGCGAATAAAACAACATACGTACAACTTATATATTTATTCCAACTTGTTAAATATATAGTTTTATAAAGATGTTACTAAGTTAAAACATTTAACTAAACTTTATTCAAAATATTTTGAAGACCAAATTCTTTTCAAAACATTTCAAATCTAAATTTCATATTAGAAAATTTTAAAATTGCCTTATTCATTTACTTAACAAAACAGTTTCAACTTATTTAAATCATATTACTACATACTTTAGCATACATACTAAACTTATATACAAGTTAACCTTGATTTGGAAGTGCTCGAACCATCAAAATAGTTGAAGAAATCATTTTAAAATTCAAGAGTTGGAAATCAGCAAAAAAATCAGTAAATTAATTTTAATAGATAGGGTTATATCAAATCCAAAACTCGAGGGCTGAACACCGGCTTACTTCAAATAATTTCAAATTTATATATACATATATCTTTCGAATATCAAATCTTACTTCAGAATTTGAAATCAAAATTTGGTTTCACAAATCACTCGCATAACAAAGCTATTAGAGTGGCCTCTCCCCCCACTCTGAAACTCGAAAATCAACGTCGATGATGCGTGCACTCATCACCGAAATTATTTTCCAGCGACATAAGTGAGTTCTGGACTTCTATTTTCTCAAACTTCTTTTGAAATTTCTTCAAAACTCATTAAAATCATTTGAAACATTTCTTATTCGGAAAATACTTTTAAATCATACTATTATTATATATTTCAAAATCTTAAAACCAATTTCAAAATACCGGAGTTCAATTCTCGAATTTCAAATTTAAAATCCTTTAGTTATACATCATTTTTTTTATAAATCAATTTCTTATATAACTTCAAAATTTCAAATCCTTTCAAAAATTCAAATTCTTATTTTTAAAAGGTATAATTAATTTTCACTTTTATATATAGAATATAATCATACTTATCAAAATAATAATTTCGGTTTAGAAAACAATTTCTAGAATACAAACAAACCCGATTTTCAAAGGATGATTTGAGAATGGATTTCAAACAAAGATAGAGATTCAAATTAGAGGAACTCTAATCAAATAAAATTCTGATTCGAAGATAGGCTTGAACGAAGATGAGACAATTAACTTACAAAATAAGAGATGGATATACTTATACAAGTCGCGGGCGACCTTGACCGGGTCAACCATGACTTCAGGAATATGATCGATGCAGAATTCCAAGAAAAATCAACATTCAATCGTAGAAGATAGCGGCATCTAAACCAAAGATATAGAAATCTCCGGTGAATCAATGCCAATTGTGAAGGAGTTTCACCCCTTCCTAATCATTCAAAGATTGGTGGGATCCTATTCCTATAGAGATCATTCGAAGTGAAGGGAGTGAAATTCGAAGATTCGAAGTGGTGAGTTTTCTTCGCATTTCCCTGCTTTTTCTCGTCATCATTTTCCCTCTTCTGTCCTCTAGATTCTCTTCTATTAGAAGCAACACTGTTATTCTTGACTTCGGCCACAACTACTTTCGCTGGCGCAGAAAGGCTTTCTAGGCGCATGAATTCGTCGGCCTTCTTATAGAATTTCTCAAGTGAGTTTGGCTCCTTCATTTTTAAACATCTTCCAAATTCACTTGATTTGTTGATGGCTCGCATCAGGTAAGTCGGGATCATACGGGGTTCTGCATTATCCACTTCAGCTAGGGCTATATTGAAACGGTTCAAGAAAAATCTGATAGATTCTCCGAGCACTTGTTCAAGGCTGGACAGTGACATTATATCCTTAGCTTTTGAAGCATACAACCTGAACTGATCCTTGAATTTTCGAGTTAAGTCAGAGAATTGATCTACGGACCGAACTGGTAGCTTTGTGAACCAAAGTAGAGCCACTCCTTCCAAGTACACTGGAAAGTATCGGGATTTAATCTCATCTGATGCCCTTGCACCGGTCATATGCCAATCGTACTTGTATAGAAACTGGTTTGGGTCACTTGTCCCCGTATAGGCCGGGATAGTAGGAGGTACAAATTTCCTTGGAAATTCTGCTTTCAGGATCCTAGCCGTAAACGGAGTCTTGCTTGGAGCAAATCCCCAGTCGTTCTCATTTTCTTCCCTCTTATTGCTCTCTTTCATGATTCGGCGAACCATCCCTGATAGGTACTCCTCATTGTTCAAAGGCATCGCCGGGCAGACGTCAACTCTCCTTTCAGAAGTTTGCCTGGGCAAATGTTCATGAAAAGTTGGCTGCGGCCTTGAACCTTCAGCTTGGAAAGGTGGCGCTTCGGCGGTGCCAGTTGTTTTTTGAGGAATACCTCTCTCTTGGGGGTTATGAGCATCTTCGGCAAAGGTTGTTTCGTTGTTTTCTGGTCGTTGATTTGCCCAAAGTAGAGCGTTTAATCTGTCCATCATCAAAGCATTTTGGGTTTCAATTTGTTGGTATAATCCTAACACTACGTCGTCTAATTCAGCCCTTGTGACTCCAACGGTGGGAGTTGCCTGGTCTGCTGTTGGGGAAGCGGAGGTCCCCTCATGAGCATTTCCGGATCTGGTAGATCTACTCTTTCTTCCAGGAGCCATGATTTCAGACAGACTTCTGGTCTTTAAAGAGATTCTTTCAACAAACTTTTGCGGAGCAATGGTGAGAATATTCCTGAGTTCAATTCTCAGTGAAAGCACCAAAATGTTAACGCTGAAAATTGAACGCTAATACCCGGTGTGTGTAAAGAAAAAGTGAAAGCACCACCCGTTGGTACGGGAACAGAATATAAGCAGAAAATTAGTAGAAAGCAGTAAAAGACATCGGTTTTATAGTGGTTCGGCTTAGGATCAAGCCTACGTCCACTTTAATTTCCTTTATTACTGATTTGATTACACTTTGATACAATGCACTTCAAATACAATTCACTTCGATTACAAAACACTTTAGACTAGTTGCTCAAACTTCGATGTAACGAGGCTCTTTGATTCCATGTCGGATGGACAAGATCTCTTTCGAAGCTCGTTGTAGTGTCTTCGGTGTTTGGAGTTCTTTAAGTGTTAGATCAGTTAAGAAAGTAGCAGAGTATCGGCGCTTCAGAGAATGATCGGAAAAGTCCCCCTTTAGTTGAAGTAGGCGGGGTATTTATAGAAGAATGCTGGGCAGAGTCTTAGGTCGTGAACGACCTAAGATAGGTCATAGGTCGCGAACGACCTAAGGATAGGTCGTAGGTCGTGAGCGACCTAGGGAGCAGAGGCTACAATTTATCAGTTGCACTTGAACAATTGAACATTGACAAGTCATAGGTCGTACACGGCTTAAGGTAGTGGTAGGTCGTGAGCGACCTAATGAGAAGTGGCATAAGAAGTTGTCCCGGCTTGTTTAAACTGTAAGTTGTAGGTTGTGGACGACCTAAGATAGGTCGTAGGTCGCTGAGTGAAGCTAGGTCGTTGGAGCTTTGTGATATTAGGTCGCTTGTACTCTTAGGTCGTTAGGTCGCTATCCATTTTCTGGAGTTAGGTCGCTAGAGACTTTAGGTAGTTAGGTCACTCCCTTCTTTAGGTCGTTAGGTCGCTTTAGACTTTAGGTAGTTAGGTCGCTCCCTTCTTTAGGTCGTTAGGTCGCTTTAGTCTTTAGGTCGTTAGGTCGGTCGTTGAAGAAGTTAGGTCGCTAGGTCGTGAGCGTTAGGTCGTAGGGTTTTAGGTCGCTCCAAAAAGAGGAGTTAACATTTAGTTAAAGTTTGAGCTTGTTTCGATGAGTAAAGCTCACTTTAAAAATCAAGTTTTAAACTTTTTTATTTGTATAATAATCTTTGTTGCTTTCTTATGTTTAATAACTGTATGGAATGATTATTGTCTGGTTTGGTTTTCGCTTGAAAACGGACGACACATAGGATATTTGCCGGGGACTTGAAATGAAGTCGATGTGCTAGTAGCGAATAGGTCGCTACGACACACCTTGAAGTGCAAAGTCATAAATTGACAAATTTTACCTTGCCTTGTGAATGTTATTTACATTTGTGTATATATATGCTTATGAGTATAAGATGTTTGAATGAATATATATGACATATATAATGTTTTACAGAAGTGTCCGTATAGTGACTGTTGCTATATCGACACGTTGAAAATATCATCTCTTTTGAGATCTTTGGTGTGTGATTTCATACTAGGGTTTTACAAATTTAGTTAATCATTTTATTAATGATGTTTTAAAGGTGATTAATCATTTAATAATGATGTTTCAAAGTTAATTAAGTTAATTAATCATTTTAATAATGATGTTTTAAAGTTAATTAATCATTTTAATAATGATGTTTTAAAGTTAAATAATCATTTTAATAATGATGTTTTAAAGGTAGTTAATCATTTTAGTAATGATATTTAAAGTTAATTAATCATTGTAATAACGATATTTAAAGATAATTAATTTTTTAATAATGATGTTCAAAGTTAATTAATCATTTTATTACTGATGTCTAAGGTTAATTAATCATTTTAAATAATGATATTTAATGTTAATTAATCATTTTAATAATGATGTTCAAAATTAGTTAATAACATTAATAAAGCCGTTTAAAGTTAATATTTGTAATGTGAAAGGCAAGAACAAGTTCAGTTTTTAAAAGTTTAAAAGTTCATTCGGTTATGGAAAGTATAAGAAATTAAATTGTCGTAAATAATATTTCTTATATGGAAAGGATTTATTCATACTCTTAGCACCAAATGCTAGGATATGGAAACTTGTTTCTATCTCAATCGTTAAATATGTCGTCATAGCAAGACTTAGATGTAAAATTACCTTAATATGTCCGGGTTCATTTTCAACCAAGGGATAATACAAGTTTGAAATTGACGAGTGGTAGGACATGAGATACAGTTTCCATGTATAGTCATTTTAATTATTCCCGATAGTTGATTTATTGAGTATCGATTCCGCTATCTTCTTGGTGTATCGTTAATCTGACATGATTTGTTGCCAATTGGAGCATTGATATCATTTGTCAAAAAATTAGCAAGTGGGGGCCAAGCTATGTGCAGTTGCTCTCATTTTGGTATTACCATATCAACTCAAGATTGTGTTCGGTTATATGCGCACTATGATGTGAAATACTCGAATTCTCAGCAAGGTTGATGGGGTCCGGCTTGGAGGTTTCTAAGAGCCATCGTACTTCTTAAGTATATTCTAGAGGTATACTCTTGGTAAGGAGTGTGCATCCTCGCAGTCATTTTTTGAAACGTCCCTTTCCTTATTTTTAATTCAAACCACCTTCTTGGTTTCATCGAGAATTGGCTTGCGCACTTCACGATGTTTAATTATTTGTGTACATTCTTTTATGCTTAGATGTTGTTCTTGTGAAATTAAACTCATTATGTGTTTTGCATTGTGGTATCACATGTTGTTTATGTATTCCAGTTTTATTCGGAGTTGACTCATACCAGACTTATTGTCTGATCCAAGTGTTATATTTTTCCTAAACTCTCGGGTACTCATTTATATTTGAGTAGTCCAAGAGCAGCAGGTTTCTTTAGGCTCTTTTGAAGATGATGGTCGAGCAGGAGGATTCTTATCTACCTAGCTATCTATTTCCGCTATTATGTTTATTTAAGTACGAATATGTTACATCAGTAAGTGTAAAGGTAGGTTGTTATAACTACCGCCTAGACTAATGGTTGTACTTTTGTTGTAACTCTAATAGCTTCAGGTTAAGGAGTAACCTTATGTACTATTTTAGTGTAATATTATATTTAATCGTTCTGTTGTAAGATTTCTGTTTTATTCTTTGATTTTATCCTACGATAACTCATCTTTTAGATACTTGGGTAATGGCACATGAATACCGTGGATGTATTAGGCATCGTTCGCAAAGTTCAGAAAGGTGGGTCATTACGTTTGGTATCAGAGCTTTGGTTGAGCGAAGACCTTTGCTTGGTTAGGGTACAATCATTATAGATATGGTAAGTGATGAAATAGAATGAGTTAATCTTAAGAGTGCATATTTGTAATTTTTATAATATATCCTTTAAAGTTTCATTTTAGATCCATTAGTGTTGTTTCCTTAAACCATTTTAATCCCATTCTTGTATTCTAAAGATACCTACTATTTGTTTTGGTAATAGAAGATGGATATAAGAGAAGGAGGAAGGAGAAGATCTAGAACTAGCTCGGCTACCAATGGCATAGTATGTAGAACTGCTACTATGCCAGCTTTAGAACCGGTAGAGGAAGTGGCAGTGCAAGTTCAGCACTATGAACATTGCGGCTTTATGTAAGAATTTCACCACTTTGGGCGGGAAACTATTCTATGGAATGAAGATATTCTTGCAGTGCAGATATTGCTTTGATCTTATGAAAGAAAATTTAGGGATGTTCATTTGAGAGATACAAAGAAACGGCTGTTGACATCGCGACAACTTCAAAAGCGATAATGGATTGGTGGAATTCAGTAACAGCTAATACTCTGGAGGAGTTTTCTTGGGCCAAATTCAAGGAATTTTTTGAAGCGCAATTTATTCTAGAGGCTGGGAGAACTTAGTTGTTTTGGAGTTTCATTGATTTAAAGCAAGGTGTTTGATGGTGTCACAGTATGAGCATAGGTTCAATGCTTTATCCCATTTTATACTTGGATTGGTAGACAAAACGCTCAAGAAAAATGAATGTATGTAAATGGGATTTGACCAAAGTTCCAACGTGAAATGACCAATCATCTTACAGGTACATTCACTAACCTTATCGGCATAACTTCAAGGTTTGAAGTTTTTGATATTAAGGAAGGAGTCCAGAAGGGAGTAGTGCTAACAGTCAATGCCAAGCCATTGTCAGTAATACCAGTTAGAGGAAAGCCAAACTTCAAGTACAAGTTTAAGGGGAAGAAGCAGTGGGCAGGAAAGAAACCCGAAAATGGAGCACCCGAACAGAAGAAGAAGCGTGACTTAGTCAATATTCTTTGTTTCAGATGCAATAAGATGGGCCACTTTGCAAACCATTGCCCAATTAACACAAATTCCTAGTGCGGTCAACAAGGATACATGAAAAATGATTGCACTTTTCCAAAAGGGGGGTCTCAAGGACGGGCTTTTTCCATAGAATATATACCATCCACTTTTATAAGACTGAAAGAGAAGTATGTGTTGCAAGGTACATTATCCACCTATGATATTTATATAAGAGTATTATTCGATATAGGTGCTTCCCATAGTTTTACTTCAGTTGATCTCGTGGATAAACCTAACCTTAAACCCATCCTTGTGAGTAATCCTCTTTGTGTGTCAAATCCTGTTAGGGTTTCGACCAAGCTTAACACTGTTTGTTCAAAATTACCAATTTCTTATCGAAATCTTTTCTTTCCTTTTGATTTGTTTGTTTTTGGGTTCATGGGTTTTGGAGTGTTGTTGGGAATGAATTGGTTATCTAAGTTCAGAGCTATCTTGGATTTTGGTAGAAGGCTCGTTAGAGTTAGTGATGCTAGAGATGCTGGTGTTGATATACGTTGTGAAGAGCCTAATAAGCTAATGAGCAATTTTCTCTATTTACTCAAACCGGCTAAAGAGGAACTAGTGGATATACCAGTTGTTTAGGATTTCACTGATACTTTTGATAAAGTGAAAGGTTTACCTCCTCATCATGAAGTGGAGTTTTGTATTGATTTGATTCCAGGAACTAGGCCTATTGTACAACCTCCATGAAGGTTGTTTCCAAAAGAGAAGAGGAAGTTAGAAGGTGTGACATCCCGGAATTTCGAGCAATAATCAATTTAATAATTTATATTAAATATTAAATTGATTATTGAATTATAAGATTTGAATCGATATTTTCTTCGGATAAATATTGGATGGGTGATTTTTTATCTGTAAAAACCAATAAATTATTTTCTATTTATTTATATATATTGGTATATATCGTAGATAGGAAAACTCTGTTTAAATTTAATTGATAAATTTTGTTTTCAATTTCTAATATATATATATATATATATATATATTCTGGTGATATGGGAATTATTATTTATTTAGAAATATACTTTTAAAAGCTAAATAAATAAATAGATATATTGTTTAAATACTTAGATAGATGTTTAAATTGTTTTGAGTTATTTCTGACTTTGGTTTAAATTTAGATTTATTAACAAAAGATTTTATTTTTTTCTTTTCTTTTAAAGTTTAGCCTGTTAAATTATAGTTTGAATATATATATATATAAGTTTTAAATTCAGTTTTGTCAAATATTACTTTATTGTATATTTTAAAAATAAGCAGTTGATAATAAAGAAATAATTTCTTTGCTAGCTATTTTAAATTTGATAAACGAACTTTTATAATATTGATAAAATATAATTCCTTTTGTAAATCGTTTCAAATTTATATATGTGTAATTTATTTTAAATGATAAAAATAGTATAAAGTATTCATCTGGAAATACAATACAATGTTACAAATAACAAATATACATATTAAAATAGCAAGCTAACAACAATACAAATGAAACAAGTAAAATTTATAAATTATAAACAACATACTAAAATATCTAAACAGACATTCTACACATCTAAACAATATCCAATATACTAGTTAATCAAACAACATATTAAAATAACATCCATTACTTTTCATAATCAAACTAGAAATGCACATAGGCGAGTTAACAATAAAACAAATACATTTTCTAACCAAACAACATATTAAAACAACATCTATCACATTTTATAATTGAACAATATTACAATAACATTTACACTACATCATTAAAAGAAGATTTCCAGCCTTTATAAATCTTCATAGTCAAAAATTTACAAAAAAAAGCATGTACAGGGAAGCATGGAAATAATGGTTCGAATGCATGCATACAGACCTAAGAGCAAAGAGAATCAATTACAAAGTAAAATATAACATGCTTGCAAAAGAAGCCAGGCAAGTGTAAAGGAAAATGATGAGATATGTGTGAAATGAGAACAACAAGTACAATATCATTAATGTCTCAATTCCTTACAGCATACAAGATCTATACGAATTGTATTTCAGCCTCCATATTGTCAAAATATCTCTGACATAAGAAAATTACAAACCCTGTAAAATGTTTTTAAAAACTTCAACCTGGAAACAATCTTCTCCTTTCATTTCAAATGCCAGTTCGAGCTCAACAAAACCAAAATGAAAACTCCATTAAATCCTTAAACAAGCTTCAAACATCATCAGTGAGTCAATATGACAGTGAATAAAGATGATTTGGCAGAAGATCTAAGTGGGAACCTGTTTCCAGTTTCTCAAATTCAAAAACAGATTTCAAGAACATATATGCTCTGTTCTCCTCTGCAAGGGTGAGTAACAATAACTTTTTAAAAGCTTAATCTCCTGTTTGGTTACATGATCATATCCAGAAAATAAGTATGCTATGGATATTTATATAAATAAATTCTTGAGTATATATGTGAATGTTTATATGGGTGTGTATCTCTGTTCCCAGTTTCATGCTCAGTTCTAATTTAAGATCTGTATCTCTTGACCTAGTTACTAATATGGTTTGAGTCTTAAACAATAATTGTTGTTTCATCATAGATAAATGTTTAAAAATTTAATTTAGTCAAAGTTAAACTTGGAAAGTCTCTGGAAATTAAAAACAACAGTCTAAACTGAATACTAGTGTAAATTCAAACACTTAAATTTATTATTTCAGGTATCTAATCTGAAACATTAACTCAAAACTTGATTTTTAAAAGAGGAATCAAATATTTTAGATGAGTTTTTAGTTTACATTTCTGGTTAGAACAGAAATAGTGGTTTGGGAAAGTTCCGGTGATCCAAGTGGTTGGGAAAGTTGGGGTTCTTCCTAGGGGTGCGTAGATGATCGGAGATAAGGGGGAAAATGCCTGATGGTGATGCATTTCACTGTGGCGACAGCGGTGATGGATTCTGGTCAGGAGCCCTAGTTTTGATGTGCTTATTGTTTTGGGATCGTTCACTTGCTCTGGTTGATCGAGTTCAACCAAACTCGCGGGGACGGAAGCAAGGAGGTAGGCGATGGAGTGGGCGGAGTTACAAACTCTCTGGTGGTCGAAATTTCGGGGACGAGATGGTTTCCACGTTGAGGTGGTGGGCGCAGTTGTCGATCCAGGTCTGAGTGGAGGCTCGATTTTGATTTCGAGTCGTTGTCGAAGTTATGAGGGTCGTGATTAGGTGCGAGGGTGATCGCCGACCTGAGGGGATCATCGATGATGATCGGAGCTGGCGATGTCGATCGTGCATATGCACGGTGTACATCTGTGCCTCTGAGATTTTGTTTTGAGCAGTGAAGTGTTGCCTGGGCTTGTCTCGAAGAAGAGGGTTGTTTTACTCGAAGTCCAGATGGGTTTTACTCGAAGTAAAATAGGTCAGGGCTCGGGTTGGATTTTTGTGACAGGTTATCCAACTTGTTTCAGTTTTAAGTATAAAACTGTAATTCAAATTTGTGAAACTCTGATGTAATAAAAGTTTAAAATTAAGTTTTTAAAATCTGGCTTCAAATCTAATTTTTGAACCCTAGTTTAAAAATAAAGTTTTTTTTTTAAAAAAAAAATTAAGTTGCTCAAACAATCCTTAAATGTTAAGTGGTTAAACGAAAGAAATGGTGATGGTGATTTAAAGTAAAGGTAAAGTTGTTAATTCAAAGTTAATCTGGACTTAACTCAAAAAGTATCCGAGTTTGAAATAAAAGGAGTATTTTTGAATAGTTTAAGTTATTGTAAAATGGTTTGAAAATTTTAATGAATTTGGTTTTAAAATTTCCTTTTAAACTTCTTTTATAGAGTAAGTATATTTAAAATAAGTTTTAAAAAGGGGTTTAAGTTGTTAAAACCTTGTTTAAGTTAGATTGTCTTCATTTTTAAATCGGGAATTAAAAATGAAATTTAAAAGTAAAAATTTGAAATTAAGGTTTAATGTATTAATCGAAGTTTAAATGAATTAAGTAATTTATATGCTATTTAAATTTATGGATTTGACTTAATTTATTTTATAAATGGAAAATTTAACTTATAATAATTAATATAAGTAAATTACCTCAGTATATAAATCAATAGAGGTAAATGAAGAAGGTTAACTGATTATTTATAATTAATCAATATAATTGATTAATTAATCGTTAATTGAATTAATTAATTGAAATTAACATTTATAACCGTTAAAGTATAACTAATTGATGGGAAGTAATTAAGAAAGTAATTACTCGTTTTGATTTATTGAGTAAATTTGATTTATTTGGGTTAATTTATTTATTTTAATTAACCTGTATTTAATTGTTTGATGATTTGAAGATAAAATTACTTAGAGAAATAATTAATGGTTAAATTACAGGATGTAATTATGGGATGATGTTCGTTAATAAAGTAATTTGAGTAAATTACTTTATATAATTAATCAAAGGGATTAATTAGAGATAATTGATTACTGAGTAATTAATTTGTTTATGAAGTAATTAAGGAAGTTAATGACCAGATGTGATTAATCAGAGGGGATTAATATTTGGGTTTAATTTAAAGATTAATTACTCGATGTGATTAATTTAAATTGTAAATGTTAATTTGAAATCATTAATTAATATAATTAATGTTGAAATTAAAATGGATTTATCTGGAATATAATTGATAAATAAAGAGATTTATTAATATGAATATTAAGCAAAGTAATTAACTTTGGTTAATTAATAAATGAAGTAATATAAAGATTTATTTCTATATTTGATTAAAATAATTCGAGAAATAATTCGAGGATAATTACTTAAATGTAATTAAAAGTAATTAATCGGGATGATTAATTAAAAAGGAATAATGGGATGGTGATTAATTAATTAATGTTTAATTAATAGTAATATAAGCAAGTTAATAATGGTGAAGGGATTAATTTAATTAACTTTAAATTAATTAAGAATAAGGTAATTGATTTAATTCATTTTAAATTAATTATCAATAGTGTGATTTATTATCCTTGCTTATGTATGATGATTGATATTGACATCCCATTGATTGATATGATCTCAGATATGAGATGAGTGATATTGTTGTGATATGAATGCTTTGATGATAGTTTGATGATATAGATTATCCATTTATGCTGATATGTGATCATCTATCTGTGATATTGTGATTTATCTATCTGTGTTGATATAGATAATTGAATTGAATTGTTTTAAACCTTTAAAACAACTTGGCCTTAAAAAAACACGTTTTGGATTTCGATGAGACCGGGATCGGGTTTCCGTATACCGGGATTCCAGGTCTGGAGACCCGAATACCACATCGATCCAAAATAACGTTAGGTCGTGAAATCCAAGTGGAGCAAGTGAAGACTCGAGGTATAAGAACTATTCGTTAGTATAACTCTGTGGGTGATTCCGTAATGAGTTTGACGAAGATAGTACTTATAGATTCGAGATGGTGATTCAGAATGCCTTCGGTTTCGTTCGAACCCGGAACGAACTTGTATGGATCGAATGCTTTCAGAACATCGTCAGGTGGGCGATGAGCATTCTAAGAGATGAGTTCTGTAAAGGTAATCGTGACCTCAAGCCTCATCAACCGGGAATGGCTAAAACAGGGGAGGTGCAGCAAGGCTTCGTGGGTAGCCCCCACTTGAGAGTAAGGTTTACCCCTGTCTAGATATCCCTATTTATTTCGGTTTAGTTGCGGTTGGTCGCGCCAACCGTGGGGTGATCTTATTTGGAACTGTCCAGTAAGGGATGGGTCCGGCCTTGTGTTGCAGGGGAGCGGGCGTACTCCTCGGTACGGTGATCTAGGCCACGTACTGTGACGGGCGGTACCCCAGTAGCCCAGCCATTGTATGGAATCCAATCTCCAATAAGCGCCGTACGTTTTGATTGTGCCAAACTATGTTGAAATGTGAGATGTAAGCATTTCAGCTATTTCTGTATTTTACTTGAAAACCCTAGACACTATTATAATATCACTGGATTTCCTATAAAAATGTTTTGGTTAGCGTAAGGTAAAAACTTTTCCATGTTTATTTGTGGGGAGTCTTACGTGATACCTTTGTTTGCAAAGGATTTTCAAAGTTAAACAACTTTAACCTGTTACTCATACCAGACCCATGTCTGACCCGAAGTTTATTTCTGTTTTTCATAAACTCTCGGGTACCCAAATTTTTACTGGTAGTCAAGGGATTCAGGTTTAGCTTTGACGAAGTCTGGAGGAGCAATGGAGCAGGAGGCTTCAGCGTGTAGATATATAGTGATTCCGCTGTGATTAGAGTTTATTCTATATTCCGCTGTGTTGTATCTCTATGATGTGTGAGTTGTATTAACTAGATAGGTGTTTATAACTGTCTAGTATGTGAAGTACTATCTGTGTAACTCTGATGTATATGATACTATGTATTAATTTATGTGATATATTATATTTTATTCGTTCCGCTGTTGAGATTCTGATGTTGTTTCTTCTTCTTCTCTTTCTTTTCTACTTTCTCACCTCTTTCTTTTCTTCAAAACGATGCGATTTCCTGGGCGTAGGAAGTCGGGTCGTGACAAAAGGCCAAACATTCGACTTGTTCTAAAAAGGTTTGATCTAATGTAGTCCCTCAAGATAGGGATCACAAGTCGTCATTGCTACAAGGGTGGCAATTCACTAAGGTTATGTGTATACTACCGAGAGTTGAACAAAAGAACTATCAAAAATAAATATCCTTTACCAAGGATCGACAACATGTTTGATTAGCTGCACGGCGCATGGATATTTTCTCAATTGGATTTTGCCATTGGTTTCCACTAATTAAAGGTAGCAGAGGAGATTGTGTTCTTAATAGCTTTTAGGACTCTGTAGAATATAGTGGTTTATGATTTTTGTTTGATGATAATATACATATTTATATTCGTTAAATGTGTTGGTTATAATACTAATGTAATTTCATAGAATTAAATAAATATTTGCAGAATAAACTAATTGAATCATAATTTTATTTGAACAAATATTTTATTTAGATAAATATTTTGTTTCAAATTCAATTAGTATATATTTAGCTTCCACTATTTACATTTTCAAATACAATATAGTTGTCACTATCACTCTCATATATACAACATTTCTATACACTTTCATATACCACATCTCTTTTACTCTCACTCACTCACACTCACTCGAGTTTGTTTCTGATGTTGACATTGATTTGCTTGCTCCAGCTCGTGTCCAGCCATCAACTATCCCTATTAAATAAACAACGCGGTAAAATGGAAAAAAGAAACAAACCTAAATTGCAAAAATAAAATTGAATCTGAATATATATTGCCTCATTTTATATGTTTGTTTCTCTCTTCATATTTAGACATGGACAAATATACATGTGCATGAACAATTCATGATATACACAGTGTGTCACTGTGAATATCACTAGACCGAGCCTCGATCCAATCTCATGGATAATTGCAAAGGTCAAGCTCAAAAGCTCAACTCAGTGCAAATGTGCACAAGGTCAAGCCTAAGCCATCTCGGGCTCAACTCAGGTGCACGTATCATAAAACAAATTTACAAGTGCATATGTGTAGGCAAAAGGAAAGACCAGTGCACAAGACATGTTCAAGAGCAACCGAGCAGTTCAACATAAAACAAATGCATGCACACATATTAGAAATTCAACAACATTAGGCTAGGGTAATTGATAACTAAGGACAAATGCAAGTGCAACAATAAGATCGGCAAGAGAAATGCACTATATTGTGGGGCAAGGCATCGGTACAAAGCAAGATATGCATAGGACAGAAACACTAGAAAATGCAGCATGTATAACGGTACATGCATGATCAAGTGCATAAAGAAACAATAAGGTTAGGTTAAGGTGTACATCAAGTCAAATGAATATGCTCAGGCTATTGAAGGATTAGAGCTCAATATGAACTGAGATAGAAAATATTACTGCATAAGCAAAACAAGGAATTACAAGTACATAACAAAAGCCATGAATAAGCAACACAAACAAGTTCAGGGACATGCACACACTATGGACTTACACGATCAGGCAAGAAAGTGAAGCAACACAAATACAAATAGGTTTAGAGTATTAGAAACTGGAAGCATGAACTAAATAGTAGAAGGCATTGTTAATGCTGCATAACAATGAACACATGCACACAGGGTACAATACTCCAACTAATGCAACACACATAAGCACTAGGCTTTAATACAAGGCAAGGAAGTATAAGTGCACATGTAAAGACAGTGACCACTTAGGCAAAAGAGCAGCAAGTCAAAGAAGAAATTTGGATTTGCAATGATCAATGAAACATATATTTCTAACATCTCAACATTAAAAGAATTCAAAATCGTAGATATGAAAAGAGCAACCAAATTGATATCAGCCAGTAAAAGATATTTCAAAGTATAATCAAAATATATATGAATATCTATATCACTATATTCAAACATATATCACAAGTGAACAAGTCAGAAATGCATATGGCCAAAATCGAAAATTCAAAACAGCATATAGAAATATATACAAATATATAGTAGTGTTGATCTGGTCAAAAATCAAAACACCATTCGTCAGAAAATAGAATGGCCAAGGAAAGCGGTTAAAGAATTCAAATCAATTTTCAAAGTCAAAGCATAAACTAAAATATAGGAAATCAATCCCTATATAAACCCAACATCATCATCAGCATAATTGATTTGAGTTCGAGCAAAATTAGGGAGCAAGCCTTAAAATAAATCAAGAACCAATTCTTAACTCGAATCAAAGTCGGGAATACTTCAAAATCAGAAAGGAGCAGAAATTTTACCATTTTATTAATCAAATATCACTTGACAATTGAAGCAGCTACATAATCAATCGCAGCTAATCTGAACAACGCAAGGATCAAGGAAGAAGGAGTGTGATTTGGATATTGTAACGATTGCGACTTTTCGACGCTCGAAAATCGACATTAATACATTCACTGTATCAACTGCCGAGCAATCGAATGCCGGAAAACCGAATTGTTATGGAGAAAAAGAAGAGGTAGAAGAAAACAGAAGTAAAAGAAAGAAAAAGAACACAGAAACAATATCAGAATCTCACATTTGCAGCGGAACAACATATAATAGATAAATGAATAACCTTTTAAACAAAGAACTATATCATTTTATACATTACATCATCATCATAGTTTACAACAACAATACTACACTGGACAGTTATCTGAACTTGTCCACATACAGAATACACAACGGAAAAGATAATATCATATACAAATGCTACGTCTCGCCATCCAGCTCGCCAATGAGCTCCACAGCATCTCCTGAATCCAGAATGAGCTGACAACCTGACTCTAGACTGCCCGTGTGGAAAATGATGGGCACCCAGAGTTTAGGAAGGAAACAATAAACTCCAGGTCAGTCATGGTGACTGGTGTGATGTAACGACCCGGTATTTTGGACCATTCAAATCGACAATAAATCCACACATGTCTGACTTGAATAATTCAAAATAACAGATTGAAATAAAAATTTGGCAAAACTCAGCATATGCAGTAAATAAATCAATCACAGAATCACAGACACAGAGTAATACAATAATACGCAGCGGAATAGATAAAATAGTAGTTCATGAAGCTACTATATAAACATCAGAGTTGAAAATAAATACAACAGAATATCTTAAATAAAATGAAGTCTTCAGTACGAATAGATGACTTCTCTGAACGAATCAACTAGAAGAGCTGAAAGCTGAGGCGATAGTTGGATCTCCAAAGGAAGCTCCAAACTCCAAAGGTGAGTCTCGGAAGCTGTATCACTCGGTCTGACCCGAGCGTAAAGAAAAACACAAAACACTCGAGTCAGGATTAACATTCTTATATAAATAAAATCCAACTCAAGTGAGATATCAATTGAAATACGAGTAACTTAAAGGGTGTTTGGGATAACCATCCTCTAAGGATCTTCAGAACTATCTACAAGGTGGAAATATACATTTTAACACCGTGGTCATTTCAATTAAATTTATACTTCGAAACCCAAATATCATTTCATTTCAAATATGTCTATTTCCAAAATAGTATATATATATTAAAAGATTTAAAAAGTAAAGTATTTATAATTTCCTCAAGTCTCGCAAATCGATTCAAATCAACTTCAAATTCCAAATTCAAATTTATTCGAAGTTCAATTCTTCAATTTAATTCAGTTCTAAATATACCCTTTATTTTCAATATATTTCAAAGCTTTAGTATTCAACATTTCAAAGTTAAATTTAACAGTTTCATATAGCACTTGTTTTAACTTTATTATTATTTAATCAGAGAATATTCACTTAATAAATTCAATATCATTTAACTAGCCTTAAATTTCATTTCTACTAAATATTTCCTTAAATTTATTTAAACAAGAAATATTCATTAAATTATTTAAATCAAACTCAAGTTATAAATCATATCTTAAATTCCAATTTCAATAAGCTTTATATTGGTTTAATTAAATAAAATTCTTTACTAAATTCAAATTATCATCCCAACCTTAACTTATTCAAATTTTTACCAAAATCTATTTGAAATATAAATTTTATATTTAACATATTATATGTATTAAATCCATCTTAATTAAATTAAATATCATTATTAAATCTATATATATCATTACCATTTATATATAAAATTCTAAAAATCAATATTTGTTAAAAACATATATTTCTTTCCAAAACCATAGAATTCAATTTCAAAATATTTATATATATATGGACCAACGGTGTTTGTATATATATTTATCATATGGTTAAGTGATACGGATATTTATCATTTCAATCCGAAATTTAAATATATACGGGTAGATATCATTTCGACCCGTAATCCCAATTTAAATTCAAATGAAAATCGGTTGGGTTTATCATTTCAACCCATAACGATTTTCTCCTATTCTAAAGTCCGTTCGGGTATGTATCATTTCAACCCATAGTGATTTCTATACTAACAGGGAACTTGCAGAGTGATAACAGATATAGAAATAATATAACAGGCATAGATGTATCATCAATAATATAATATAAACGGCAGGATATGGTGTCATATCCCACAGGTGAACAGTTACAGATAATAGCATATATAACAATTTAAATAACTACAACAGCATATTTCAATTGTCGTTTCAATTGAAATCAAATTTAATAAATAAAAGAATGTTAATCGTGAGTGATTGCTCACCTTTCGAGGATAAAGGGATGAACGAGAATGAGAGAAGTTACGAATCCAGGCACAAATTCCCAAGTGAAACAAGATGGGTACGAATCTGAAGATCAAAGCTGATAACTGGAGTCGATGGAAAATAAATCGAATCAGTTTTGATATAAAAGGAAAGTATATACTATTATTATCATTAAATATATTTGTTTTAAGATAAATATTAAATATTCCAAAATCATTATTTCAAAAACTCAAATAATAAGAAAAACAAAGATATATGTGTTATACTTAAGACCCATACCTATATATTTCTTCAATAATCAATATAAAACAAATATAAACTTAATTGTGTATATAACAACACTATAATAAAATATATATAGTACTTTTTGTAAGATAATATACTATAAACTGTAAACCTATACATATTCGAATGGAAGAATATATATATAAGATAGGATTCGAGATCTATACTTCAGAAAAAATATCTAGACAAATGTATATATACATCTACTATGCGAAATGCTATGGAACATATGCATATGACCATAGATATTATTATTATTACCATCACATATACATATTACCAGGAAAATTAAAATAAGGTCCTATACGTATCAATTTTATTCAATTTAAATTACATATATAGAATGACCAATATATATATCACATGTAAGACTAAAACATATACTTTCATATATTTTTAAACTGATGTGCGAACTAACATTATGAAACTGCAGACCACGAACTAACATTATGAAACTGCATACCATTGCCTTTAAACTATATATATATATATACAGTCTGTTCCTAAATCAACATGCAGATTCAATAAATATATTCAAACTAAACTTAAGTATACTTACATAACTAATATACTAATATATATAACCAGATCATATAGATATATAACTGTCAAAGTATGTAACTTATACTTATATATCATTTTAAAATCAATAATTATTATTATATAATCAAATATAAACAACAAAACCTCTCAGAATAAGGGGAGACTAACTACATAAGCTAAAATATATAAACAATATATAACAATCTAAGCTATAAAATGGTATGCAGACTATATATAAATAAATGAATATAGGTGAGCAACTTCAACCGACATATGCAGACTACTTACAGACCAAGGAAGAGAATATATAAATGAATGGATCCAAGTATAATAGCTCATATAAATAAACAACACAAATACATACATATGGGTTACCACTCGATAATAAATAGTCTTACATATATATATATTTTGAAAACTTTTATATACCAAACAAACGAATATCATATCTTTACTATATAAGAAACATACCATTCAAAGCAGAGAGAATATTTGGTGCGCATGGCATGGACAGTGGGCGAGGTCTGGCTCGTCAGAGGATCAAGTGGCTGCTGCGTTTAGGAAGGATGGCAGCCGACAGTGGCTTTGGGTCGCATGGAATTTTGGTTACGTGGGCTGCTCAAGTGAGGCAGTGGCGGCTTTCGGTGGCGCTACAGCCCGGGGCGGCAAGCTTGTGTATCGGCCAGAGGTGCTTAGGGTTTTGAGAGAGGCGGATCCGATGGGTAGTGGCGAGGAGATGGGGTAGTGGGCGCTATTCACGTGGGGAGGTGGGCTGTTTATTTTTGGCTGACAGGGTGCGGTGGTGTTTGGCAGGGGCTGATGGAGGCCAGGGGTCGGAGCACTGAGCTGTGCGTGATGAAGGTAGGGGATGGTTGGATGGACGTATGGCTAAAGAGGAGGAATAGGTGAGGGGTCACGTTGATTTAAGGAAAAGGAGAAGAGGCGGGTTTGATTTGCAGGGAAAGGTTTTGGGAAGAACGATGGGAAGAGGCTTGGATCTGAGTAGAAAAAGAATATGTAAATTTTGAAAGAGAAGGAAAAAATCAACAGAGTAAGCTTATAATTAGGGATTAAAATAAATAACGTAACTAATATCAAAAGTCACGCGAATGACAGAAGGGAATGGAAAGAAAAAGTCACGCGTGATTCCAGGAATTGCTAAAAGCAAGTGGCCTTTTGATCCAACGATACAAGGAGACCAAAGGTTAAAAACGTGTACCGGTACGGATAACGGTTCCACTGATTTCATCACGTACCGGATTTCCAAAATGCACAAATGAATACAACGTTGAGATCAGCACGACGAGACGATCAAAGTGGTATATAGATATTGGTGGTACGATCATCCGATCAAAAGTCGATAATCGGTATCGGAAATGCTGCTATTTTGCCAGAAATAAGATAAACGGAGCAGTAGAAGTCCAAATTTGGAAAAACGAATTTCGAAGTCTGATTCAGAATGATCTGAATAAATTTTCTCCTGTTGACATATTTTGGTTTCGGAAAACTTTTAAATTCACTGTTATTAACCGGTTTGATTTGAAATGAAATTTCACAGGAAAATAAACTTCAATATTATCAGGTGAAAATTTACCAGTTGCTATATTAAAATAGACGTATCCCAAATAATAAATTTTTATTTTCAAATTTTATTGTTTAAAAATTTCACAAATTTCCAGTTAAATATACTTTTAAAACCATTAAATTTTGCGGGTCATTACACTCTCCCCCACTCAAAACTTTTCGTCCCCGAAAAGGAAGGAGGTAGGAGAATAGAACAACCAGAAATAAAAGTAGATTGAAAAGTCAAGATTAAACAATTAATTTGAACTATATGGATTTTACTTAAATTTGAAAACTTCATTTGCAATTAAATTGTCTTATATACTTTAAAACTTTTTCAAGACCCATTTGCAAAATTTCTTGCTTCCTTACAATTACCATTTATATGTTTAAATAACAACTTTATAAATATATGAAAACTATTTGAAAACAATTATTTACATTATTACTTATATTTACAAAGAAGCTATTTGAAAACATTAAATCCATAATTCATAATTTATTAAATTTTTTTCTTCTTTTTTTTTTCTCAAGATACTTTTCAAATATTGTTAATAATCAATAATCATTTACTTTAAATATGTTTTATCTAATTAATAACCTCAAAATATTTATAACACTAAAATTTCTATTAAACCATGCAGTCTATAATTAAACAATACTTAAAAGAATAAAGTCAACAAGGAAAAAGAAGGAGGATTTTGAAAAACAAAATATAGGTGAATAAATAAAGCTGAGCAGATAAGGTAGATTCAAAAGAATAGTATCAGGCATGAATAATTAATTTAGAACCATAAGGGTTTTAATTTCAAATATTAATACAAAATTTCTTTGTTGGAAATACTTTTATAATAAAATACCTTTATAATAAAATACTTTTTATAACTCGATGTTTCAACAAGTTTATCCTTGTTCCTGTAGACTCTGGTAGTGCGTTGATCAGGCGCAAAACTAGAATTCTCCAAGTACTTAGTAGACTTGTTTCAACACCCAGTGAAAATACTGGAAAAACTTTTAAAACAGATATGGAAAGTACAATCCAAACAAAACGAATCAAATCATGGATCGCAGATACACAATGGTTACGCCTGGATCCCCCAGGAAACATCCGTACCTTTTAAGCATTCACTGCCTTGCGAATTTCGCCATGCAACAAAACGGTGGACCGCAGGATACATAAAAATGGTTACGCCTGGATCCCCCAGGAAACATCCATACCCCGTAAGCAATCTCTGCCTTGCGGATTACGCCACTAACACGACCATAGATCGCAGATACACAATGGTTACGCCTGGATCCCCCAGGAAACATCCGTACCTTTTAAGCAATCACTGCCTTACGAATTACGCTATGCAGTCGAGTTCGTAAGACCATGGGTAACGCCATGGAATTCGAAGGACACTCGAGTATCATATCCGGAAAACCAAAAATCAGAGAGAATAATATCGATAGAATGAATCCAAGATGTGGCCACAAATCGGATATCAAGCAGAAGGCACTTCCCATATCTTTACTTCGAAAATATGTATCATATAGTACCTCTTCAAATCACTTCCAAATATCGTACTTATATAAAATCCATTATATATAAGATTAAAATTTCAAATCAAATACTTTCCAAAATCAATAGTATATCAAGTCATACTTATATAGACTTCAATTATATAAGATTTCACTTTCAAATTGAGTACCTTTTCAAATCTATAGTTTTCGAATCAGTTTCATACTCATACAAATCAATTTTATATAAGTTCGACAACTCCCAAATCAAGTTTTTAGTAACATAAGGTTCTCAAATTTCAATTTGTTTCAATTATCAGTCAAATTTCAAAATCATATACAATTTCACCAAATTATTTCTTCTCAAATTAAATATCTTTAGTTTCAAAGTTTCCAAAATAATAGTTTAGGAAATAAATCCAAATTTACAAATCAATAATTTAAGTCAACCAATCCATTTCCAAAATCAAATATTTTCAAAATCATCTTATACTTATGTAAGGTCTATCTTATATAAGGATCAAATTTTTCAAAATAAATTTCGCTGTATGAAGAGCCATATGGGATTGAATATCTTTGCTTTTATGGGTTATATATCTTTGTAATTTAAATTGGAATTTTCTTTTAGTAAGCAAAGATATTCTAACTCGACAGCTTTCAATTTCAGCGTCAAAATATATCAATGATATTAGGATATAAGATGTACATACGTCATCATTTCGCCAAATCACATTTGATCGCTCGCTCGATCACACAAGTTCGCTTTCGAACTAGTATTGTCCATTCGACTTCCCTAATGCGGATTTCGATATGGTTTCTCGACTAGAAGCCATCAGTCTCCTTGCATAGCCATATACTATGATAGAGAATTCTAAAATCAAGCCCAAAATCCATATCAAATATTCGCCATCAAGAATCCAATGAAAAATCCTAACACGAAATGGTGTAATCCACCTCGAACTTGTGTACTCAAACTTGGATCAAATTAATTACGCGAATAAAATAGCATACGTACAACTTATATATTTATTCCAACTTGTTAACTATATAGTTTCATAAAGATGTTACTAAGTTAAAACATTTAAACTAGATTTTATTCAAAATATTTGAAGACCAAATTCTTCTCAAGACATTTCAAATCTAAATTTCATATTAGAAAATTTTAAAATTTTGCCTTATTCATTCATTTACTTAACCAAACAGTTTCAACTTATTTAAATCATATTACTTCATACTTAAACATTCAAACAAATTTATACACTTTATCAAATAATTCATACTTTTCAAAAATTTAGCTTTGAAAAGTTAACCTTGATTTGGAAATGCTCGAACCTTCGAAATAGTTGAAGAAATCATTTTCAAATTCAAGAGTTGGAAATCAACAAATCAGTAAATCAAATTTAATATATGGGGTTATATCAAATCCGAAACTCAAGGACTGAACACCGGCTTACTTCAAATCATTTCAAATATATATACATATATACTTTGAATATCAAATCTTACTTCGGAATTTGAAATCAAAATTGGTTTCGCAAAATCACTCGCATAGCAAAGCTACTTAAGTGGCCTCTCCCCCACTCAGAAACTCGAAAATCAACGTCGATGATGCGTGCACTCATCACCGAAATTATTTTCCAGCGACATAAGTGAGTTCTGGACTTCTATTTTCTCAAACTTCTTTTGAAATTTCTTCGAAATCATTCGAAACTCACTAAAATCATTTGAAACATTTCTTATTCAGAAAATACTTTTAAATCATATTATTGTTATAATATATTTCAAAATCTTAAAACCAATTTCAAAATACCGGAGTTCAATTCTCGAATTTCAAATTTTAAAATCCTTCAGTTATAAATCATTTTTAGATAAATCAAATTTCTTATATAATTTTTCAAAATTACAGATCCTTTCGAAACCTCAAATTCTTATTTTAAAAGGGTTTATAATCTTTATCGAAAACATTACACTTTTATATATGGAATATATATAAAACAATTTCCAAAATACGAATAAACCTAATTTTCAAAGGATGATTTAGGAATGGATTTCAACAAAGATAGAGATTCAAATTAGAGAAACTCTTAATCAAATAGAATTGTGATTCGAAGATAAGCTCGAACGAAGATGAGATAATTAATTACAAAACAGTAGATAGATATACTTATATAAATCGCGGGCGACCTTAACCGGGTCAACCGTGACTTCAAGAACAGATCGATGCAGAATTCCAAGAAAAATCAACATTTGATCGCAAGAGATAGCGGCATCTAAACCAAAGATATAGAAATCTCCGGTGAATCAATGCCAATTGTGAAGGAGTTCCACCCTTTTACAAATCATCCAAAGATTAGCGGGATCGCCTATTCTTATAGAGATCATTCGAAGTGGAGTTATGGGATACTCCAGAATCAAAAGAATACAAATAGGGAGAGACAAGAATGAATTTTGGAACCGCAAGGAACGTTCCAAAGTTCAAAGGAAATCGAGTCAAAAGGAAGAAATTCAAACTCGAACGAAAGTGATTCTGTAAATAAATTTACTATATATGTTAGGTTTTGCCTAGAGCCAAAGCTCTGATACCAACTGTAACGACCCGGTATTTTGGACCATTCAAATCGACAATAAATCCACACATGTCTGACTTGAATAATTCAAAATAACAGATTGAAATAAAAATTTGGCAAAACTCAGCATATGCAGTAAATAAATCAATCACAGAATCACAGACACAGAGTAATACAATAATACGCAGCGGAATAGATAAAATAGTAGTTCATGAAGCTACTATATAAACATCAGAGTTGAAAATAAATACAACAGAATATCTTAAATAAAATGAAGTCTTCAGTACGAATAGATGACTTCTCTGAACGAATCAACTAGAAGAGCTGAAAGCTGAGGCGATAGTTGGATCTCCAAAGGAAGCTCCAAACTCCAAAGGTGAGTCTCGGAAGCTGTATCACTCGGTCTGACCCGAGCGTAAAGAAAAACACAAAACACTCGAGTCAGGATTAACATTCTTATATAAATAAAATCCAACTCAAGTGAGATATCAATTGAAATACGAGTAACTTAAAGGGTGTTTGGGATAACCATCCTCTAAGGATCTTCAGAACTATCTACAAGGTGGAAATATACATTTTAACACCGTGGTCATTTCAATTAAATTTATACTTCGAAACCCAAATATCATTTCATTTCAAATATGTCTATTTCCAAAATAGTATATATATATTAAAAGATTTAAAAAGTAAAGTATTTATAATTTCCTCAAGTCTCGCAAATCGATTCAAATCAACTTCAAATTCCAAATTCAAATTTATTCGAAGTTCAATTCTTCAATTTAATTCAGTTCTAAATATACCCTTTATTTTCAATATATTTCAAAGCTTTAGTATTCAACATTTCAAAGTTAAATTTAACAGTTTCATATAGCACTTGTTTTAACTTTATTATTATTTAATCAGAGAATATTCACTTAATAAATTCAATATCATTTAACTAGCCTTAAATTTCATTTCTACTAAATATTTCCTTAAATTTATTTAAACAAGAAATATTCATTAAATTATTTAAATCAAACTCAAGTTATAAATCATATCTTAAATTCCAATTTCAATAAGCTTTATATTGGTTTAATTAAATAAAATTCTTTACTAAATTCAAATTATCATCCCAACCTTAACTTATTCAAATTTTTACCAAAATCTATTTGAAATATAAATTTTATACTTAACATATTATATGTATTAAATCCATCTTAATTAAATTAAATATCATTATTAAATCTATATATATCATTACCATTTATATATAAAATTCTAAAAATCAATATTTGTTAAAAACATATATTTCTTTCCAAAACCATAGAATTCAATTTCAAAATATTTATATATATATGGACCAACGGTGTTTGTATATATATTTATCATATGGTTAAGTGATACGGATATTTATCATTTCAATCCGAAATTTAAATATATACGGGTAGATATCATTTCGACCCGTAATCCCAATTTAAATTCAAATGAAAATCGGTTGGGTTTATCATTTCAACCCATAACGATTTTCTCCTATTCTAAAGTCCGTTCGGGTATGTATCATTTCAACCCATAGTGATTTCTATACTAACAGGGAACTTGCAGAGTGATAACAGATATAGAAATAATATAACAGGCATAGATGTATCATCAATAATATAATATAAACGGCAGGATATGGTGTCATATCCCACAGGTGAACAGTTACAGATAATAGCATATATAACAATTTAAATAACTACAACAGCATATTTCAATTGTCGTTTCAATTGAAATCAAATTTAATAAATAAAAGAATGTTAATCGTGAGTGATTGCTCACCTTTCGAGGATAAAGGGATGAACGAGAATGAGAGAAGTTACGAATCCAGGCACAAATTCCCAAGTGAAACAAGATGGGTACGAATCTGAAGATCAAAGCTGATAACTGGAGTCGATGGAAAATAAATCGAATCAGTTTTGATATAAAAGGAAAGTATATACTATTATTATCATTAAATATATTTGTTTTAAGATAAATATTAAATATTCCAAAATCATTATTTCAAAAACTCAAATAATAAGAAAAACAAAGATATATGTGTTATACTTAAAACCCATACCTATATATTTCTTCAATAATCAATATAAAACAAATATAAACTTAATTGTGTATATAACAACACTATAATAAAATATATATAGTACTTTTTGTAAGATAATATACTATAAACTGTAAACCTATACATATTCGAATGGAAGAATATATATATAAGATAGGATTCGAGATCTATACTTCAGAAAAAATATCTAGACAAATGTATATATACATCTACTATGCGAAATGCTATGGAACATATGCATATGACCATAGATATTATTATTATTACCATCACATATACATATTACCAGGAAAATTAAAATAAGGTCCTATACGTATCAATTTTATTCAATTTAAATTACATATATAGAATGACCAATATATATATCACATGTAAGACTAAAACATATACTTTCATATATTTTTAAACTGATGTGCGAACTAACATTATGAAACTGCAGACCACGAACTAACATTATGAAACTGCATACCATTGCCTTTAAACTATATATATATATATACAGTCTGTTCCTAAATCAACATGCAGATTCAATAAATATATTCAAACTAAACTTAAGTATACTTACATAACTAATATACTAATATATATAACCAGATCATATAGATATATAACTGTCAAAGTATGTAACTTATACTTATATATCATTTTAAAATCAATAATTATTATTATATAATCAAATATAAACAACAAAACCTCTCAGAATAAGGGGAGACTAACTACATAAGCTAAAATATATAAACAATATATAACAATCTAAGCTATAAAATGGTATGCAGACTATATATAAATAAATGAATATAGGTGAGCAACTTCAACCGACATATGCAGACTACTTACAGACCAAGGAAGAGAATATATAAATGAATGGATCCAAGTATAATAGCTCATATAAATAAACAACACAAATACATACATATGGGTTACCACTCGATAATAAATAGTCTTACATATATATATATTTTGAAAACTTTTATATACCAAACAAACGAATATCATATCTTTACTATATAAGAAACATACCATTCAAAGCAGAGAGAATATTTGGTGCGCATGGCATGGACAGTGGGCGAGGTCTGGCTCGTCAGAGGATCAAGTGGCTGCTGCGTTTAGGAAGGATGGCAGCCGACAGTGGCTTTGGGTCGCATGGAATTTTGGTTACGTGGGCTGCTCAAGTGAGGCAGTGGCGGCTTTCGGTGGCGCTACAGCCCGGGGCGGCAAGCTTGTGTATCGGCCAGAGGTGCTTAGGGTTTTGAGAGAGGCGGATCCGATGGGTAGTGGCGAGGAGATGGGGTAGTGGGCGCTATTCACGTGGGGAGGTGGGCTGTTCATTTTTGGCTGACAGGGTGCGGTGGTGTTTGGCAGGGGCTGATGGAGGCCAGGGGTCGGAGCACTGAGCTGTGCGTGATGAAGGTAGGGGATGGTTGGATGGACGTATGACTAAAGAGGAGGAATAGGTGAGGGGTCACGTTGATTTAAGGAAAAGGAGAAGAGGCGGGTTTGATTTGCAGGGAAAGGTTTTGGGAAGAACGATGGGAAGAGGCTTGGATCTGAGTAGAAAAAGAATATGTAAATTTTGAAAGAGAAGGAAAAAATCAACAGAGTAAGCTTATAATTAGGGATTAAAATAAATAACGTAACTAATATCAAAAGTCACGCGAATGACAGAAGGGAATGGAAAGAAAAAGTCACGCGTGATTCCAGGAATTGCTAAAAGCAAGTGGCCTTTTGATCCAACGATACAAGGAGACCAAAGGTTAAAAACGTGTACCGGTACGGATAACGGTTCCACTGATTTCATCACGTACCGGATTTCCAAAATGCACAAATGAATACAACGTTGAGATCAGCACGACGAGACGATCAAAGTGGTATATAGATATTGGTGGTACGATCATCCGATCAAAAGTCGATAATCGGTATCGGAAATGCTGCTATTTTGCCAGAAATAAGATAAACGGAGCAGTAGAAGTCCAAATTTGGAAAAACGAATTTCGAAGTCTGATTCAGAATGATCTGAATAAATTTTCTCCTGTTGACATATTTTGGTTTCGGAAAACTTTTAAATTCACTGTTATTAACCGGTTTGATTTGAAATGAAATTTCACAGGAAAATAAACTTCAATATTATCAGGTGAAAATTTACCAGTTGCTATATTAAAATAGACGTATCCCAAATAATAAATTTTTATTTTCAAATTTTATTGTTTAAAAATTTCACAAATTTCCAGTTAAATATACTTTTAAAACCATTAAATTTTGCGGGTCATTACATGTGAGAACTTAAAACAGTTTATCTTTAAAACAACAACAACAAAGCAAGTAGAAATATCCGCAATGCTTTTGGAAAATGAAACTACCATAAGACCTCCCGCCACACACACAATGCAAACGTAGAATTGGAGGAGATTTCTTCTTATGATAGTCAAAGATGCTTACTACGCAAATCATTGGATTATTATTATTAATGTCTAGTGTGGAAAACATTTCGAAAATATAATATTAATCTTAGCCAGCATAGACATTTCGAACTATGCCTACTATAGCTACCATCTAAACAGTGGGGCGCCACCATAAGTAAATGGCAGGTTCTACAACTAAAACCGTACAAGTTTCGTATTGGGAATTGGATTTCCAACAAATGGTCAGGCTAAGGAACTTCCTATGCCACGAAAGAAAATGCCTCTGGCTGGACGCTCCGAGAGACAAACTGCTCTCTGCCAACAAGGCCGGGTTACCCCTGTAACTAGGTAACTCACGAATATGCCATCCCCTGGTCCTTTGGGACCTTTATCCGAGCGCTCGGTAACAACATCACACATAATAAATAAAGTGTGTCCACATGAGTAAGTATCTGGGCTCCATACCATGATACCACCCATTTCCAGAAGGAAATGACATACCCTAAAGGGCGCGACCCTCATAAGCTTGCCGCAACATTCCTGTTTCGACCATTTCCGGGTTGTGAGGCCCTGACGAAGTCTCCTCCACAAAGCTACGCTTTGTCACAAAGCCATGCTTTGGGTCAACAGATGATCAAAGTAATGATCACAAAGATAAATGATCAAACAAATGATCATAACACAAATGATCAAACAATGATCATCACACAGCAACACTCAGCATGCCACATTACCAAATTGGGAATATATTGCTGATAAATTTCAACTACATAACCTCTAAGCTCGTACGTCTCAGAGAAGGGTGTTAAGCTAAGAGAATAAATTCTTCGCCACCAATAGAAATGTATTTGAAAGAAATCAGCTTTACATCTCAAAACGTAATGTCAGACATGTAACCATACAAGTCTGTTCCGGGTTCGAACAGAACCGAAGGCACTTCCAAAGAAGCCCTTGTAAATCCGGATATTCACAATCCCGATAAAACTTCCTATCACAAAGGAAATCTCTATACCGTAGCTAACGGTGCAGAGACAATCGATAGGTCATCCTATCGTTTTCACAAACACCCGGTCTTCACCACCGGTATTCAATACGATCCATATCGTCGTATCACTAATTCAGAATGGGTTATACGACCCAAAGGTCCTTTCCCGGCTAACCCGAATAGTGAGCGCTTATTCAAAAATAAGTGTGGCAGTCAAATTCAAGCAAATCACAACAAATACCCATTCAAGGTAATTATTGATAGTCGGTTATTTAACTATCAATAGGTCTGCACAGCATCATCAGATTCCAAATAATTTTCCAAATTATTTATCTTCCAAAAATATCTTTACAAGATATATAATTTCCACACTTCAACTATTTGAAAACAATTTCAAATCAATTTCCACATTTCAATTTATCTTTGAAGATAAAATCTCAAAACATTTCACTTCGTATTGGAAAAACACTTCCATACCTATTTAATAATAGGTAATTCACAAATCCATTTATTTTCAACATTTGAAAAAATTCAATATACTTAAATCAAAATTAAGTATATATTTCATTCTTTAAGGAAATCATTTTCTTAAATACATCTATTTGAGTCAAAACGAATGTTACGTAAAACATCGTTACGACAACTCAAAATCACTAGTATAAGGATTCAAAATTAAGATAGACATATAAATCCCAATACTATGTAAAATATTTCCTTTCGGAAACCATTTACTATAACAACAGTGTTATAGTCCACCATTTCCTTATTCCTCGAAAAGTCTATTTCAACAATAAATGTTGAAATCTATGTTTTCGATACTTAACACGTTTTAAAACATCTTTTTAAAACAATTACTTCATTTCGTAATATCACTTCTCCAAAACATATCCATTTTATCTAATAATATATTTACTGTCCAAAATCGTGAATATACTTTATTTACCCAATTCAATGTTTCTACACATTTATTTAAAAGATTATCCCTCGTCTAAAATCGTGGATACAATTCCTTTAATTAACTTCTAAAATTCACTTATCAAAATAAGTAATTTCGGATTTATAAACAACGTTTATAAATCACATTTATATTTTATAACAACTTCAAGTTATAAAATCACTTTATTAACAAATTATGTCCATATCCCATTTACAAGCCAAAATCCAAATTATAAGCATACTACTTATAATTCTCTATTTACAAATTCATTCATTTTATAACTTCCCAAATCGTAGATTCTATCCTTTTATAAATCCATTTATAACATCGTTTTAAAACGTCTTTAAAACTCCTTCATAATTTCATCACACTGATTTATAAAAATCATTAACTCCATATTTTCAAAAATCACTTTAAAAATCCCTTAAAAATCAAAATCGTTATTTTGAACTTCAAAAATGGATCCGATGATGCAACAGCACCAAATAGTCAATCACAGCATCCAAACATCATATATCATCATATGATAATAGAATATACAACAATATCTGTAAATAAATCACTACGGTGAGGAATCCAGTCGGATCCCTCCAACCTGTTTCCCTGCATCCACAGATGTTAGCATAATACGAATTTCACTTCACAATGAAATTATCGTGGTATATGGGATTTATAAATATTATCCGCTATTATGCGGCGCAATAGGGTCTCGTCCGCTATATAATGCGGGAAATCAACAACTCCAATATATACATATTCCAATATACATATATATATATATTGCTACATACATATATAATACCAATTCTACTTCAATGTGAAATTATCGCGGTATATGTTTTTAATAAATAACCTCCGCTTAATATACGGCGTATAGGGTCTATTTATCACAATAAATAACAGTCATCATCCAATCCACACAATCAAGCAATATTAAATTTAACTATTTAAAATTTAAATAGAAATAAAACATTCGATTGAGTGAGGAGTTCTCACTTTGAATTTCTGATATCGGTTTCAGCATTTTATTTCGAATAAAATTAAACAGATGTTTAATTTTACCCGAAATTTTCACTAGCCCAAATAAATTCCAATCCAGCTCCATTGCGTAGTGCTCGACAAAACGAAGCTAACACAATTTGTTTCATGCAATTCCGACCTCGTATGACAAAGTTATCACATATTAAAGTTCGTACACATTTTAATATAATCAAAGTTACAATTCTATTTATAATTTTAAACCTAAATTCGATCTGGGCCCTTGATTTTCAGAGGCAAGATCCTGGCCGTGACCTTTGTCTTCTCCTCTACGTGAATATCACGTTCCTTTTCACGTACAAAGAACCCAAAGGCCGCCATCTAGGGTTCCAAACGCAACCATCATCGATCACCTAGCCTCCGATCAAACACCATCATTCGAACGGCCATTGCCTACTCCACCTTCACCCCAAATAGCACCAAGCTCGGCCCTGACCTGACCTGGGAATGCGTGCACCAACAGCAGCCGTACGCGGCCCCTTAGCTCCCACTCCGGTCGACAAAAATCGATCTCCACCGTTGATCTGATAGTATTCGACGTGCTCTATAACTTCGCAGTTGAAAGTTTTTGTTGATTATTAATGGATTGGCCAGAAATCGAGGAAGAAAAGTATGTGTTTTCGGCCATTGAAATATTTTCTGGCGGCTAGGGTTAAGAGAATTAGGGTTTCGTTTATAACGTGAATATATATATGTATAAAAATAATATTTTAATATTAAATCCATTTAAAGCAACTTTTACAAACGATCTCCAAACAACGCATGCCGACAGGCGTTTCTAAGGTTTACCCTGCGTTTTGAATACAATGGAACATGTTTCGGGAGCTAATTCGGTCATCTGTGCAAGTTACGGAATTAAACGATCAGATTTAAATTAAACTGATTTAAACCGATTTCGATGCATTTTGGCTTGCCCCGGACAAACGGTAAATCCGATTGACACGAAATTTGAAACCATACAATAATATCACATTATGGATCCGATGAAACTGGTTTCATCAAATTCCGAGACTGTTCGAAAAATGGCTAATTTCACTAGTCGATTAAATATTAAAATATTCAATTTTCACAGATTAACTTTAAATTCAATTTTAAAAGTTCTATAATATTACTATAACCCCAATATGATTTAATAACTTTATAAATCATTTTCATTCACATTTAATCCAGATTTCAATTATTTCAGGAATTTCAACTATTAAATTATCGATTTAATTATCCAATTAAATCCAGTTATTCGAAAAATAAATTATTCGACTTATAAATTTCACTTATTAATATTTAAAATAATTAAATATTCGAATTTCAAATGTCAGAAATTTTGGGTCGTTACAAACTTCCCCCCTTAAAAGAATTTCATCCTCGAAATTACCAAGTAAGAAAAATTTACAAAATCCATTAACTTTTCAAACAATTCACTTAGCGAAAAATTTCACATTCACTTTTCCAAGATCTTTAACTTCAACCAAAACAATGGTTCCCTTTTGCTAGTTCAATTCGTATATTTTCATTACAATTTAGAAATCAACTTTTCATTAACAAAAATTTCCAAAATTTCCCGAAAATTTCCTAACGCCTTAAATTTCCAGAAAAATTCGCCAGCGTCTCCTTTGCGCGGTTCGATCGTAGTAGGATCACAATAGACATAAATATGTATACATCGACCCACCCGGTCGGAAAAGTAGAAAAACAGTTCATATTTCCTATTTTTATTGCGTAGGTGTACCTTTTTAGCATTTTTAAGCAAAGCGGTTATTTATTTAGCATTTTAGCGCAACCAAATCAACCGAACGGCAGCCACCGCACCTGTACTTACTCAATTTAAACATGTAAGTGACATATATATAAATTATTAACAATTTACTCTTTTAAACAACTACAACACTTGCATATCAAAGAAATGCATACTAAACAAGTTTTATAAGCAACTTATAAAATCTCAACATTACTTGTAATTGTTTACAACCAATTCATATACAATGACATTCAATTGTTCATTTTCAATTAGTTTACATTCACTAATTTACATTCAAGTTGATTCACTTCCAATTTAAATCAATTTCTATTTAAATTTACTTCACCTTCAATTTAAATCAAATTACATAGCTTCCAATTCCATTTATTCAATTTCATTAACACTAATGAATTATACTACATACAATCAACCAACAATCAAATAACAACCAATGTATATTCAACACAACCAAATTATTAATTTTACATTTCTTTACATTCAATTTGGTTCAACACTTTTAATTCCAATTGGTTCAATATTAAATTGGTTTCCATTCAATTATTCAACTTCTATTCAATTATTTAACTTCTAATATATTAGCTTCTAATGAATTAATACTTACATCCATTATTCCATATCAATTTATTCACATTCGATTGATTAACATTCAATTTATTTATTAATTAAATTGCTAATTCACTTAACAATTAAAGTTGAATTTCATTACATAACTCAAGTTCACATTCATTTAATAAATTCACTTTATTAATCTACCTTGATATCAAAGTCAAATTCATTCATCATTACTTAAGTTATTTTCCATTTCAAACATCATTTGTTCAAATTAACTTAAGTTTCCACTTATAAATCCAATTTAGATTCCAATTCTATTTAACTTTTACCAAAGTCAAAATTTATTATCTCATATTATAAGTTTAAAACTTGATTACTTATATTTAACAATTACAGCTTGGATTTTAATTGATTCACTTATACTTACTTTAATTTAACTCCATCCTTTAAGTTAAATTTATTCTATCAAAATTCAAATTGTATAAGTTATCAACTCATTATCATTCCCATAAATATTTTAAATAGGATTCCAGAGTCTTTTCAACCTTTCAATAACCATTTTTTTTTAAATCAATTCAAATTATCTTTTGAATTTCTAAAACCAAATCCAATTTTTCCAACCAACTTTTATTAAAAAAATTTGGCAACAATTCCTCTTTTGGAAACCCGAAATGAACACCAATGATGTCGCGATCATCATCGGAATTATTTTCCAGCGACCGAAAAGAGTTTAGAACTTTCATCTCTCCAAAACAATTTTCCAAAACAACAAATCCTTTCAAAAACATTTCTCTGGAATTTTATTTTAGATTATAAATCACATTTACAAATCTTTTACTTATATAATTTCACTTCTCATATATAAGATTATTTTACCATTGTAAATCATTTTAATTATAACTTCATACATATAACTCATTTGCTTATACACTTTATTCTTTTACAATTGTTGTTTTCATTTAACTTATTCAAACAACATTTATTAACTTATATATATTTATATTTTCAACAACCAAACAATCAATCATATACACTTTAATAATTTCAGAAAAATTATTTCTTTATATACAAAATATAATCGAGGTAAAATTATTTCATTTACCCAATTTAAAACAATATCGTGCCGAATTGTTCTATACAAGTGTTTAGAGATCCCTATCGATAGAGTTTTACAGACTATACCGACCAGAATCCATATACCACTCAACAAATCAATCATCACAATATAAAACAATTTTATATTCACTAACAAATACGCGCTCGTATCTATTATTACACTCACACTCATTCTAGAGTACTACTGACTCTATCTCTAATGAGTAACACCCAACAGAGCCATGGTTGTCGCTTAACCATATGCTTTGATACCAAATGTAACGATTGCGACTTTTCGACGCTCGAAAATCGACATTAATACATTCACTGTATCAACTGCCGAGCAATCGAATGCCGGAAAACCTAATTGTTATGGAGAAAAAGAAGAGGTAGAAGAAAACAGAAGGAAAAGAAAGAAAAAGGACACAGAAACAATATCAGAATCTCACATTCGCAGCGGAACAACATATAATAGATAAATGAATAACCTTTTAAACAAAGAACTATATCATTTTATACATTACATCATCATCAGAGTTTACAACAACAATACTACACTGGACATTTATATGAACTTGTCCACATACAGAAGACACAGCGGAAAAGATAATATCATATACAAATGCTACGTCTCGCCATCCAGCTCGCCAATGAGCTCCACAGCATCTCCTGAATCCAGAATGACCTGATAACCTGACTCTAGATTGCCCGTGTTGAAAATGATGGGCATCCAGAGTTTAGGAAGGAAACAATAAACTACAGGTCAGTCATGGTGACTGGTGTGAGAACTTAAAACAATTTATCTTTAAAACAACAACAACAAAGCAAGTAGAAATATCCGCAATGCTTTTGGAAAATGAAACTACCATAAGACCTCCCGCCACACACACAATGCAAACGCAGAATTGGAGGAGATTTCTTCTTACGATAGTCAAAGATGCTTACTATGCAAATCATTGGATTATTATTATTATTAATGTCTAGTGTGGAAAACATTTCGAAAATATAATATTAATCTTAGCCAGCATAGACATTTCGAACTATGCCTACTATAGCTACCATCTAAACAGTGGGGCGCCACCATAAGTAAATGGCAGGTTCTACAACTAAAACCGTACAAGTTTCGTATTGGGAATTGGATTTCCAACAAATGGTCAGGCTAAGGAACTTCCTATGCCACGAAAGAAAATGCCTCTGGCTGGACGCTCCGAGAGACAAACTGCTCTCTGCCAACAAGGCCGGGTTACCCTCGTAACTAGGTAACTCATGAATATGCCATCCCCCGGTCCTTTGGGACCTTTATCCGAGCGCTCGGTAACAACATCACACATAATAAATAAAGTGTGTCCACATGAGTAAGTATCTGGGCTCCATACCATGATACCACCCCTTTCTAGAAGGAAATGACATACCCTAAAGGGCGCGACCCTCATAACCTTGATGCAACATTCCTGTTTCGACCATTTCCGAGTTGTGAGGCCCTGACGAAGTCTCGTCCACAAAGCTACGCTTTGTCACAAAGCCAAGCTTTGGGTCAATAGATGATCAAAGTAATGATCACAAAGATAAATGATCAAACAAATGATCATATCACAAATGATCAAACAATGATCATCACACAGCAACACTCAGCATGCCACATTACCAAATTGGGAATATATTGCTGATAAATTTCAACTACATAACCTCTGAGCTCGTACGTCTCAGAGAAGGGTGTTAAGCTAAGAGAATAAATTCTCCACCACCAACAGAAATGTATTTGAAAGAAATCAGCTTTACATCTCAAAACGTAATGTCAGACATGTAACCATACAAGTCTGTTCCGGGTTCGAACAGAACCGAAGGCACTTCCAAAGAAGCCCTTGCAAATCCGGATATTCACAATCCCTATAAAACTTCCTATCACAAAGGAAATCTCTATACCGTAGCTAACGGTGCAGAGACAATCGATAGGTCATCCTATCGTTTTCACAAACACCCGGTCTTCACCACCGGTCTTCAATACGATCCATATCGTCGTATCACTAATTCAGAATGGGTTATACGACCCAAAGGTCCTTTCCCGGCTAACCTGAATAGTGAGCGCTTATTCAAAAATAAGTGTGGCAGTCAAATTCAAGCAAATCACAACAAATACCCATTCAAGGTAATTATTGATAGTCGGTTATTTAACTATCAATAGGTATGCACAGCATCATCAGATTCCAAATAATTTTCCAAATTATTTAACTTCCAAAAATATCTTTACAAGATATATAATTTCCACACTTCAACTATTTGAAAACAATTTCAAATCAATTTCCACATTTCAATTTATCTTTGAAGATAAAATCTCAAAATATTTCACTTCATATTGGAAAAACACTTCCATACCTATTTAATAATAGGTAATTCACAAATCCATTTATTTTCAACATTTGAAAATATTCAATATACTTAAATCAAAATTAAGTATATATTTCATTCTTTAAGGAAATCATTTTCTTAAATATATCTATTTGAGTCAAAACGAATGTTACGTAAAACATCGTTACGACAACTCAAAATCACTAGTATAAGGATTCAAAATTAAGATAGATATATAAATCCCAATACTATATAAAATATTTCCTTTCGGAAACCATTTACTATAACAACAGTGTTATAGTCCACCATTTCCTTATTCCTTGAAACGTTTATTTCAACAATAAATGTTGAAATCTATGTTTTCGATACTTAACATGTTTTAAAACATCTTTTTAAAACAATTACTTCATTTCTTAATATCACTTCTCCAAAACATATCCATTTTATCTAATAATATATTCACTGTCCAAAATCGTGAATATACTTTATTTACCCAATTCAATGTTTCTACACATTTATTTAAAAGATTATCCCTCGTCTAAAATCGTGGATACAATTCCTTTAATTGACTTCTAAAATTCACTTATCAAAATAAGTAATTTCGGATTTATAAACAACATTTATAAATCACATTTATATTTTATAACAACTTCAAGTTATAAAATCACTTTATTAACAAATTCTGTCCATATCCCATTTACAAGCCAAAATCCAAATTATAAGCATACTACTTATAATTCTCTATTTACAAATTCATTCATTTTATAACTTCCCAAATCATAGATTCTATCCTTTTATAAATCCATTTATAACATCGTTTTAAAACATCTTTAAAACTCCTTCATAATTTCATCACACTGATTTATAAAAATCATTAACTCCATATTTTCAAAAATCACTTTAAAAATCCCTTAAAAATCAAAATTGTTATTTTGAACTTCAAAAATGGATCTGATGATGCAACAGCACCAAATAGTCAATCACAGCATCCAAACATCATATATCATCATATGATAACAGAATATACAACAATATCTATAAATAAATCACTACGGTGAGAAATCCAGTCGGATCCCTCCAACCTGTTTCCCTACATCCACAGATGTTAGCACAATACCAATTTCACTTCACAGTGAAATTATCGTGGTATATGGGATTTATAAATATTATCCGCTATTATGCGGCGCAATAGGGTTTCGTCCGCTATATAATGCGGGAAATCAACAACTCCAATATATACATATTCCAATATATATATATATATTGCTACATACATATATAATACCAATTCCACTTCAATGTGAAATTATCGTGGTATATGTTTTTAATAAATAACCTCTGCTTAATATACGGCGTATAGGGTCTATTTATCACAATAAATAACAGTCATCATCCAATCCACACAATCAAGCAATTTTAAATTTAACTATTTAAAATTTAAATCGAAATAAAACATTCGATTGAGTGAGGAGTTCTCACTTTGAATTTCCGATATCGGTTTCAGCGTTTTATTTCGAATAAAATTAAACAGATGTTTAATTTTACCCGAAATTTTCACTAGCCCAAATAAATTCCAATCCAGCTCCATTGCGTAGTGCTCGACAAAACGAAGCTAACGCAATTTGTTTCGTGCAATTCCGACCTCGTATGACAAAGTTATCACATATTAAAGTTCGTACACATTTTAATATAATCAAAGTTACAATTCTACTTATAATTTTAAACCTAAATTCGATCTGGGCCCTTGATTTTCAGAGGCAAGATCCTGGCCGTGACCTTTGTCTTCTCCTCTACGTGAATATCACGTTCCTTTTCACGTACAAAGAACCCAAAGGCCGCCATCTAGGGTTCCAAACGCAACCACCATCGATCACCTAGCCTCCGATCAAACACCATCATTCGAACGGCCATTGCCTACTCCACCTTCACCCCAAATAGCACCAAGCTCGGCCCTGACCTGACCTGGGAATGCGTGCACCAACAGCAGTCGAATGAGGCCCCTTAGCTCCCACTCCGGTCGACAAAAATCGATCTCCACCGTTGATCTGATAGTATTCGACGTGCTCTATAACTTCGCAGTTGAAAGTTTTTGTTGATTATTAATGGATTGGCCAGAAATCGAGGAAGAAAAGTATGTGTTTTCGGTCATTGAAATATTTTCTGGCGACTAGGGTTAAGAGAATTAGGGTTTCGTTTATAACGTGAATATATATATGTATATAAATAATATTTTAATATTAAATCCATTTAAAGCAACTTTTACAAACGATCTCCAAACAACGCATGCCGACAGGCGTTTCTAAAGTTTACCCTGCGTTTCAAATACAATGGAACATGTTTCGGGAGCTAATTCGGTCATCTGTGCGAGTTACGGAATTAAACGATCATATTTAAATTAAACCGATTTAAACCGATTCCGATGCGTTTTGGCTTGCCCCGGACAAACGGTAAATCCGATTAACACGAAATTTGAAACCATACAATAATATCACATTATGGATCCGATGAAACTGGTTTCATCAAATTCCGAGACTGTTCGAAAAATGGCTAATTTCACTAGTCGATTAAATATTAAAATATTCAATTTTCACAGATTAACTTTAAATTCAATTTTAAAAGTTCTATAATATTACTATAACCCCAATATGATTTAATAACTTTATAAATCATTTTCATTCACATTTAATCCAGATTTCAATTATTTTAGGAATTTCAACTATTAAATTATCGATTTAATTATCCAATTAAATCCAGTTATTCGAAAAATAAATTATTCGACTTATAAATTTCACTTATTAATATTTAAAATAATTAAATATTCGAATTTCAAATGTCAGAAATTTTGGGTCGTTACAAACTTCCCCTCTTAAAAGAATTTCGTCCTCGAAATTACCAAGTAAGAAAAATTTACAAAATCCATTAACTTTTCAAACAATTCACTTAGCGAAAAATTTCACATTCACTTTTCCAAGATCTTTAACTTCAACCAAAACAATGGTTCCCATTTTCTAGTTCAATTCGTATATTTTCATTACAATTTAGAAATCAACTTTTCATTAACAAAAATTTCCAAAATTTCCCGAAAATTTCCTAACGCCTTAAATTTCCAGAAAAATTCGCCAGCGTCTCCTTTGCGCGATTCGATCGTAGTAGGATCACAATAGACATAAATATGTATACATCGACCCACCCGGTCGGAAAAGTAGAAAAACAGTTCATATTTCCTATTTTTATTGCGTAGGTGTACCTTTTTAGCATTTTTAAGCAAAGCGGTTATTTATTTAGCATTTTAGCGCAACCAAATCAACCGAACGGCAGCCACCGCACCTGTACTTACTCAATTTAAACATGTAAGTGACATATATATAAATTATTATTAATTTACTCTTTTAAACAACTACAACACTTGCATATCAAAGAAATGCATACTAAACAAGTTTTATAAGCAACTTATAAAATCTCAACATTACTTGTAATTGTTTACAACCAATTCATATACAATGATATTCAATTATTCATTTTCAATTAGTTTACATTCACTAATTTACATTCAAGTTGATTCACTTCCAATTTAAATCAATTTCTATTTAAATTTACTTCACCTTCAATTTAAATCAAATTACATAGCTTCCAATTCCATTTATTCAATTTCATTAACACTAATGAATTATACTACATACAATCAACCAACAATCAAATAACAACCAATGTATATTCAACACAACCAAATTATTAATTTTACATTTCTTTACATTCAATTTGGTTCAACACTTTTAATTCTGATTGGTTCAATATTAAATTGGTTTCCATTCAATTATTCAACTTCTATTCAATTATTTAACTTCTAATATATTGGCTTCTAATGAATTAATACTTACATCCATTATTCCATATCAATTTATTCACATTCGATTGATTAACATTCAATTTATTTATTAATTCAATTGCTAATTCACTTAACAATTAAAGTTGAATTTCATTACATAACTCAAGTTCACATTCATTTAATAAATTCACTTTATTAATCTACCTTGATATCAAAGTCAAATTCATTCAACATTACATAAGTTATTTTCCATTTCAAACATCATTTGTTCAAATTAACTTAAGTTTCCACTTATAAATCCAATTCAGATTCCAATTCTATTTAACTTTTACCAAAGTCAAAATTTATTATCTCATATTATAAGTTTAAAACTTGATTACTTATATTTAACAATTACAGCTTGGATTTTAATTGATTCACTTATACTTACTTTAATTTAACTCCATCCTTTAAGTTAAATTTATTCTATCAAAATTCAAATTGTATAAGTTATCAACTCATTATCATTCCCATAAATATTTTAAATAGGATTCCAGAGTCTTTTCAACCTTTCAATAACCATTTTTTTTTAAATCAATTCAAATTATCTTTTGAATTTCTAAAACCAAATCCAATTTTTCCAACCAACTTTTATTAAAAAAATCTGGCAACAATTCCTCTTTTGGAAACCCGAAATGAACACCAATGATGTCGCGATCATCATCGGAATTATTTTCCAGCGACCGAAAAGAGTTTAGAACTTTCATCTCTCCAAAACAATTTTCCAAAACATCAAATCCTTTCAAAAACATTTCTCTGGAATTTTATTTTAGATTATAAATCACATTTACAAATCTTTTACTTATATAATTTCACTTCTCATATATAAGATTATTTTACCATTGTAAATCATTTTAATTATAACTTCATACATATAACTCATTTGCTTATACACTTTATTCTTTTACAATTGTTGTTTTCATTTAACTTATTCAAACAACATTTATTAACTTATATATATTTATATTTTCAACAACCAAACAATCAATCATATACACTTTAATAATTTCAGAAAAATTATTTCTTTATATACAAAATATAATCGAGGTAAAATTATTTCATTTACCCAATTTAAAACAATATCGTGCCGAATTGTTCTATACAAGTGTTTAGAGATCCCTATCGATAGAGTTTTACAGACTATACCGACCAGAATCCATATACCACTCAACAAATCAATCATCACAATATAAAACAATTTTATATTCACTAACAAATACGCGCTCGTATCTATTATTACACTCACACTCATTCTAGAGTACTACTGACTCTATCTCTAATGAGTAACACCCAATAGAGCCATGGTTGTCGCTTAACCATATGCTCTGATACCAAATGTAACGATTGCGACTTTTCGACGCTCGAAAATCGACATTAATACATTCACTGTATCAACTGCCGAGCAATCGAATGCCGGAAAACCTAATTGTTATGGAGAAAAAGAAGAGGTAGAAGAAAACAGAAGGAAAAGAAAGAAAAAGGACACAGAAACAATATCAGAATCTCACATTCGCAGCGGAACAACATATAATAGATAAATGAATAACCTTTTAAACAAAGAACTATATCATTTTATACATTACATCATCATCAGAGTTTACAACAACAATACTACACTGGACATTTATATGAACTTGTCCACATACAGAAGACACAGCGGAAAAGATAATATCATATACAAATGCTACGTCTCGCCATCCAGCTCGCCAATGAGCTCCACAGCATCTCCTGAATCCAGAATGACCTGATAACCTAACTCTAGACTGCCCGTGTTGAAAATGATGGGCACCCAGAGTTTAGGAAGGAAACAATAAACTCCAGGTCAGTCATGGTGACTGGTGTGAGAACTTAAAACAATTTATCTTTAAAACAACAACAACAAAGCAAGTAGAAATATCCGCAATGCTTTTGGAAAATGAAACTACCATAAGACCTCCCGCCACACACACAATGCAAACGCAGAATTGGAGGAGATTTCTTCTTATGATAGTCAAAAATGCTTACTACGCAAATCATTGGATTATTATTATTAATGTCTAGTGTGGAAAACATTTCGAAAATATAATATTAATCTTAGCCAGCATAGACATTTCGAACTATGCCTACTATAGCTACCATCTAAACAGTGGGGCGCCACCATAAGTAAATGGCAGGTTCTACAACTAAAACCGTACAAGTTTCGTATTGGGAATTGGATTTCCAACAAATGGTCAGGCTAAGGAACTTCCTATGCCACGAAAGAAAATGCCTCTGGCTGGACGCTCCGAGAGACAAACTGCTCTCTACCAACAAGGCCGGGTTACCCCTGTAACTAGGTAACTCATGAATATGCCATCCCCTGGTCCTTTGGGACCTTTATCCGAGCGCTCGGTAACAACATCACACATAATAAATAAAGTGTGTACACATGAGTAAGTATCTGGGCTCCATACCATGATACCACCCCTTTCTAGAAGGAAATGACATACCCTAAAGGGCGCGACCCTCATAACCTTGCCGCAACATTCCTGTTTCGACCATTTCCGGGTTGTGAGGCCCTGAAGAAGTCTCGTCCACAAAGCTACGCTTTGTCACAAAGCAATGCTTTGGGTCAATAGATGATCAAAGTAATGATCACAAAGATAAATGATCAAACAAATGATCATATCACAAATGATCAAACAATGATCATCACACAGCAACACTCAGCATGCCACATTACCAAATTGGGAATATATTGCTGATAAATTTCAACTACATAACCTTTGAGCTCGTACGTCTCAGAGAAGGGTGTTAAGCTAAGAGAATAAATTCTCCGCCACCAACAGAAATGTATTTGAAAGAAATCAGCTTTACATCTCAAAACGTAATGTCAGACATGTAACCATACAAGTCTGTTCCGGGTTCGAACAGAACCGAAGGCACTTCCAAAGAAGCCCTTGCAAATCCGGATATTCACAATCCCTATAAAACTTCCTATCACAAAGGAAATCTCTATACCATAGCTAACGGTGCAGAGACAATCGATAGGTCATCCTATCGTTTTCACAAACACCCGGTCTTCACCACCGGTCTTCAATACGATCCATATCGTCGTATCACTAATTCAGAATGGGTTATACGACCCAAAGGTCCTTTCCCAGCTAACCCGAATAGTGAGCGCTTATTCAAAAATAAGTGTGGCAGTCAAATTCAAGCAAATCACAACAAATACCCATTCAAGGTAATTATTGATAGTCGGTTATTTAACTATCAATAGGTCTGCACAGCATCATCAGATTCCAAATAATTTTCCAAATTATTTATCTTCCAAAAATATCTTTACAAGATATATAATTTCCACACTTCAACTATTTGAAAACAATTTCAAATCAATTTCCACATTTCAATTTATCTTTGAAGATAAAATCTCAAAACATTTCACTTCATATTGGAAAAACACTTCCATACCTATTTAATAATAGGTAATTCACAAATCCATTTATTTTCAACATTTGAAAATATTCAATATACTTAAATCAAAATTAAGTATATATTTCATTCTTTAAGGAAATCATTTTCTTAAACATATCTATTTGAGTCAAAACGAATGTAACGTAAAACATCATTACGACAACTCAAAATCACTAGTATAAGGATTCAAAATTAAGATAGATATATAAATCCCAATACTATATAAAATATTTCCTTTCGGAAACGATTTACTATAACAACAGTGTTATAGTCCACCATTTCCTTATTCCTCGAAACGTTTATTTCAACAATAAATGTTGAAATCTATGTTTTCGATACTTAACACGTTTTAAAACATCTTTTTAAAACAATTACTTCATTTCGTAATATCACTTCTCCAAAACATATCCATTTTATCTAATAATATATTCACTGTCCAAAATCGTGAATATACTTTATTTACCCAATTCAATGTTTCTACACATTTATTTAAAAGATTATCCCTCGTCTAAAATCGTGGATACAATTCCTTTAATTAACTTCTAAAATTCACTTATCAAAATAAGTAATTTCGGATTTATAAACAATGTTTATAAATCACATTTATATTTTATAACAACTTCAAGTTATATAATCACTTTATTAACAAATTCTATCCATATCCCATTTACAAGCCAAAATCCAAATTATAAGCAAACTACTTATAATTATCTATTTACAAATTCATTCATTTTATAACTTCCCAAATCGTAGATTCTATCCTTTTATAAATCCATTTATAACATCGTTTTAAAACGTCTTTAAAACTCCTTCATAATTTCATCACACTGATTTATAAAAATCATTAACTCCATATTTTCAAAAATCACTTTAAAAATCCCTTAAAAATCAAAATCGTTATTTTGAACTTCAAAAATGGATCTGATGATGCAACAGCACCAAATAGTCAATCACAGCATCCAAACATCATATATCATCATATGATAATAGAATATACAACAATATCTATAAATAAATCACTACGGTGAGGAATCCAGTCAGATCCCTCCAACCTGTTTCCCTGCATCCACAGATGTTAGCACAATACCAATTTCACTTCATAGTGAAATTATCGTGGTATACGTGATTTATAAATATTATCCGCTATTATGCATCGCAATAGGGTCTCATCTGCTATATAATGCGGGAAATCAACAACTCCAATATATATATATTCCAATATATATATTGCTACATACATATATAATACCAATTCCACTTCAATGTGAAATTATCGCGGTATATGTTTTTAATAAATAACCTTCGCTTAATATACGGCGTATAGGGTTTATTTATCACAATAAATAACAGTCATCATCCAATCCACACAATCAAGCAATTTTAAATTTAACTATTTAAAATTTAAATCGAAATAAAACATTCGATTGAGTGAGGAGTTCTCACCTTGAATTTCCGATATCGGTTTCAGCGTTTTATTTCGAATAAAATTAAACAGATGTTTAATTTTACCTGAAATTTTCACTAGCCCAAATAAATTCCAATCTAGCTCCATTGCATAGTGCTCGACAAAACGAAGCTAACGCAATTCATTTCGTGCAATTCCGACCTCGTATGACAAAGTTATCACATTTTAAAGTTCGTACACATTTTAATATAATCAAAGTTACAATTCTATTTATAATTTTAAACCTAAATTTGATCTGGGCCCTTGATTTTCAGCTGGTCGTATGTTGGCTAAGATTGCTTTGTTGGCAGAGAGCAGTTTGTCTCTCGGAGCGTCCAACCAGAGGCGTTTCTTTCATGGCATAGGAAGTTCCTTAGCCTGACCATTTGTTGGCAAATCCATTTTCCAATACGAACCCTGTACGGTTTTAATTGTAGAACCTACTATTTAACATAGCAGCTATAGTAGGCATATTATAATGGTACCTATGCTGGCTAAGATTAATATTATATTTTCGAGATGTTTTCCACTATGCACTAATAATAATAATCCAATGATTTGCGTAGTAAGCATGTTTGACTATCATACGAAGAAATCTCCTCCAATTCTGCGTTTGCATTGTGTGTGTGGCAGGAGGTCTTATGGTAGTTTCATTTTCCAAAAGCATTGCGGGTTTCAATGTTAAAATTCTTTTGTTATTTGTTTCTAAAGATAAACTATTTTAGTTCTCACACCAGTCACCATGACTGACCTGGAGTTTATTGTTCCCTTCCTAAACTGTGGGTGCCTATCATTTTCCACACGGCCGGTCTAGAGTTAGGTTATCAGGTTATTCTAGATTTAGGAGATGCTATGGAGCTCAAGTGGCGAGCTGGATGGCGAGACGTATCACCTATACTGTGTATTATTCCGCTGTGTATTCTGTATATGGACAAGTTTGTATAACTATCCAGTTGTGTTGTATATCATTGTTGTAAACACTGATGATGATGTAATGTATAAAATGATATAGTTCTTTGATTTAAAGATTATTCATTTATCTATTATATATTGTTCTGCTGCGATATGTGAGATTCTGATATTGTCTCTGTTTCTGTTGTTTCTTCTTTCTTTTTCTTCTGTTTTCTTCTACCTCTTCTTTTTCTCCATAACAATTCGGTTTTCCGGCATTCGATTGCTCGGCAGTTGATACAGTGGACGTATTAGTGTCGATTTTCGAGCGACGAAAAGTCGAGTTCATTATATTTGGTATCAGAGCATATGGTTAAGCGACAACCATGACTCTGTTGGGTATTACTCATTAGAGATAAAGTCAGTAGTACTCTAGAATGAGTTTGAGTGTAATAATAGATATGAGCGTGTATATGTTAGTGAATATAAAATTGTTTTATATTGTGATGATTGATTTGTTGAGTGGTATATGGATTCTGGTCGGTATAGTCTGTACAACTCTATCGATAGGGATCTCTAAACACTTGTTCAGAACAATTCGGCACGATATTGTTTAAATTAGGTAAATGAAATAATTTTATATTCACTAACATATACGCGCACATATCTATTATTACACTCAAACTCATTCTAGAGTACTACTGACTCTATCTCTAATGAGTAATACCCAACAGAGCCATGGTTGTCGCTTAACCATATGCTCTGATACCAAATATAACGAACTCGACTTTTCGTCGCTCGAAAATCGACACTAATACGTCCACTGTATCAACTGCCGAGCAATCGAATGCCAAAAAACCAAATTGTTATGGAGAAAAAGAAGTGGTAGTAGAAAACAGAAGAAAACGAAAGAAGAAACAACAGAAACAGAGACAATATCAGAATCTCACATATCGCAGCGGAACAATATATAATAGATAAATGAATAATCTTTAAATCAAAGAACTATATCATTTTATACATTACATCATCATCAGAGTTTACAACAACGATATACAACACAACTGGACAGTTATACAAACTTGTCCATATACAGAATACACAGCGGAATAATACATAGTATAGGTGATACCTCTCACCATCCAGCACGCCACTTGAGCTCCATAGCATCTCCTGAATCCAGAATAACCTGATAACCTAACTCTAGACTGGCCGTGTGGAAAATGATGGGCACCCAAAGTTTAGGAAGGGAACAATAAACTCCAGGTCAGTCATGGTGACTGGTGTGAGAACTAAAATAGTTTATCTTTAGAAACAAATAACAAAAGAATTTTAACATTGAAACCCGCAATGCTTTTTGAAAATGAAACTACCATAAGACCTCCCGCCATACACACAATGCAAACGCAGAATTGGAGGAGATTTCTTCTTATGATATTCAAACATGCTTACTACGCAAATCATTGGATTATTATTATTAGTGCATAGTGGAAAACATCTCGAAAATATAATATTAATCTTAGCCAGCATAGGTACCATTATACTATGCCTACTATAGCTGCTATCTTAAATAGCAGGTTCTACAATTAAAACCGTACAAGGTTCGTATTGGAAAATGGATTTGCCAACAAATGGTCAGGCTAAGGAACTTCTTATGCCACGAAAGAAACGCCTAAGGCTGGACGCTCCGAGAGACAAACTGCTCTCTGCCAACAAAGCTTTGGTAACAAAGTTCGTACACATTTTAATATAATCAAAGTTACAATTCTATTTATAATTTTAAACCTAAATTCGATATGGGCCCTTGATTTTCAGAGGCAAGATCCTGGCCGTGACCTTTGTCTTCTCCTCTACGTGAATATCACGTTCCTTTTCACGTACAAAGAACCCAAAGGCCGCCATCTAGGGTTCCAAACGCAACCACCATCGATCACCTAGCCTCCGATCAATCACCATCATTCGAACGGCCATTGCCTACTCCACCTTCACCCCAAATAGCACCAAGCTCGGCCCTGACCTGACCTGGGAATGCGTGCACCAACAGCAGCCGAACGCGGCCCCTTAGCTCCCACTCCGGTCGACAAAAATCGATCTCCACCGTTGATCTGATAGTATTCGACGTGCTCTATAACTTCGCAGTTGAAAGTTTTTGTTGATTATCAATGGATCGGCCAGAAATCGAGGAAGAAAAGTATGTGTTTTCGGCCATTGAAATATTTTCTGGCGGCTAGGGTTAAGAGAATTAGGGTTTCGTTTATAACGTGAATATATATATGTATATAAACAATATTTTAATATTAAATCCATCTAAAGAAACTTTTACAAACGATCTCCAAACAACGCATGCCGACAGACGTTTCTAAGGTTTACCCCGCGTTCTGAACACAATGGAACGTGATTCGGGAGCTAATTCGGTCATCTATGGAATTAAACGATCAGATTTAAATTAAACCGATTTCGATGCGTTTTGGCTTGCCCCAGACAAACGGTAAATCCGATTGACACGAAATTTGAAACAATACAATAATATCACATTACGGATCCGATGAAACTAGTTTCGTCGAATTCCGAGACGGTTCGAAAAATGCCTAATTTCACTAGTCGATTAAATTTTAAAATATTCAATTTTCACAGATTAACTTTAAATTCAATTTTAAAAGTTCTACAATATTACTATAACCCCAATATGATTTAATATAACTTTATAAATCATTTTCTTTCACATTTAATCCAGATTTCAATTATTTCTGGAATTTCAACTATTAAATTATCGATTTAATTATCCAATTAAATCCAGTTATTCGAAATAAATTATTCGACTTATAAATTTCACTTATTAATATTTAAAATAATTAAATATTCGAATTTCAAATGCCAGAAATTCTGGGTCGTTACAGATATCACCTTCAAGCGGCAGCTTTTAGGGACCTAATTTGTAAATTCAAGAGAACGGTGAGAATATGCAAAGTCTTGGGCTAAAGAATAAAGGGGTGAACGTGTTTATATTAGGCTGATAATTTTTTTTTGCTAAATTATAATTTAGGGTTTCAGTTTTATTTTTGTATTTTATGTTTTTTGTTAATTTGAACACACTAGTGTTAAATATATTACGAACCGCGGGTCATAGTTTGAGAATACGCAACTCTGTGGTAGGTTGTGGCACAGTTTTGAGCATAGAGGTAAAAAAAGTAAACAATAGTTGTAAGTTCATAAGGTTTGTAAGCAGTTGTTTGTTTAATTCCAAGTAGAAACCGTAGGGGCAAGAGTAGGCGGGTTTTGCCGAAGCTGGGTAAAATTGTGTGTCATTTTTTATTTCCACGTTTACTCTGTTATTATCCATGCTACAATTATTAATTATTTGTGAATTTTTTTATAAACCTTCACTCCTCTCTAAGGTTAGATCGATCCTACAAGTGGTATCGGTGCCTGGTTTTTTGCATAGATGTCTAACCCTAGTTGTAGATCTAGCAAGATTTAGTCCAGTATTAGTCCCCTTATTTTTGATGGAACGGATTTTTTAAAATTGAAAATAAAAAATTGAATTTTATTTAAAATCTGTTAAGTTTGAATGTTGGGATATTATTGAAAATGGTTGTGACATGGCAGATAGTAAAAATGTTATGATTAATGCTCTTGTAATGCATATACTCTTCTCGAATTAATATAGATGAATTTAACTATATCTCTCATTGTTTAACTACACATAAAATTTGGAATACTCTCGATGCAATATATGGCATAAAAGTCATAAACGGTGAGAAACCCTCAACAATCGACACGGTTAAAGAAATATGCTTGATGGGATTTATTAATGATAGTAGTGAGACGAAGATGCAACAACTAACAAAATAAGTAATTTTTCCTTCGACGATATAGTTCTCTTGTGTCAAAAGTTAATTAAAAATAACGATGATCTTAAGATGAAAAATAATAAATTAAAAGGGAACAATCTGAATTGTGTCAGAAAAGTAATGATTTGAAAATTGAGCTTAAAAATATTAAGAAAAATAAAAATTCTAGTTGCAAAAGGTATTTGGACTATGAAAAAGAATTTTCTCGTTTTCATGAAAATTTTCGAAAGCTGGAAAAAGAAATTCTGATTTTGGCAAAAAATGAAACCGAGTTGGTTTGCAAAAACAATATTTTACAAAGTGAGTTAAACTAGGTCAAAGAAAATTTCAAAACCCTTAAAAAAGAAAACATGGTTTTGAAAAATTGTAAAACTAAAATTATTCGAATAAATCACAAATGTGAAAAAAAGATTGGAAAAATCAAGGATTCTGAAAAACTTAAATTTGAAAACTATGAACTTTTTGAAACCGAAATGCTTGAAATTGAGTCCAAAATACAAGAGCCCGAAAATGAAAATTTGGGCTTAAAAAGAAATGATTTTGAAAAGAGAGAAATTGCTATTAGTGGTTGTTCAAAGCTAATGAATGAAATAAACTTTTAAATTCAAAGTTAACGAATTCAAGCTGGTTATTCGAAAATTTTCCAATGGTAAAAAATCTTTTAATATGCTGTTAAGAAATCAAACTTTTATTGAAAACAAAAAACGATTGGTTCTGATAAAGTTGAACCGTTTAAGAAAAGGAATTTAGATAATGTCAAATTTCTAAAAGATTTTTCAAAAGGTTTAATTTGTGGAAATAGGGCATAACCAAAACAAATGCTGGAGTAGAAACAAAAACAAGACTGTTAAACAAATTTGGATTCCAAAAGTACAAGTGAATTATCTTAAATTTAAACAAGTTTGGATTCATAAGAATATGATTGTTAAAATTAACAGTTTTCCATATAAAAAAATTTGGGCACCAAATATTTCGATCGAAAAAGAAAGTGGTCCTTCATCCTTTGTGAGGCAACTCGCATCTTCCAAAATTTAGATACAAAAGCAGGCCAAGGAACAACTTCGATAGAGAAATATTTCAAATTGTTTAAGTGGTTGAAAAGCAATAATTCTGATGTTCCTTAGCTTAGAAAATGATATGGTGATCTACACATTTTAGATATCACGACATCGAATGTAAGCAAGGTATGATCTCTAAACTCTATTTTGTTCTCTTATTGTTAATTCTGTTTTTGTCAACACTACTGTAGTAAAATTATCATATCTTGAGTTTCTTTACTCCAATTTGCAAAATTCTAGAAGTTCTATAAAATACATTGAAAATCCTATAAGTTTTAGTTTTCATGTTTCTCCAGAATCTAAATATAAAGAGATGAAAAACTGCAAATCATTTAGAGTATTGTTTAAAAAAGGTCCAGAACTTCTTGATAGAGTTGTAGTATTTCAATCACAACTTAAATATTTTTACTCCAATATTTGAATTTCTAGAAGTTATGGAAAGCTAACTGGTAATACTGCAATTTTATTGTTTTGAGTTTTTGCTAATTCATTTTGGAAAGTCTTGAAAACTGCAAATATTTTAGCGCACTACTCGAAAGGTATTTTTGATTTACACAAACAAGTTGTAGTATTTTATTCATAACTTTTGATTGATTTACTGTTTTGACTTGAAACCAATTTTAATAAGGGGAGTTTTCGAGTATCTAAAACTTTCATGTTTTATACTAAAATCAAACTACTAATTTAAAGCTTTCAAATAGTGATTTCAAATGAACTGAATTTTCAAAACATGAATTTTCGATTGCTTTGTTAGAATTGTTATCTTTCATTGTCGTGGTCACAATTAATAAAGTAGCAGCTGAAGAAATGCTTGTGTTTTTTCTATAAATGAGTTTTCCTTTGACTAATATAAATGGCCTTGTTGAGATTTTTTTTGAAAATTAATTCGAGTGATTTTGAGAAGTAAAAGTTTTACTTATGTTCTTATATATCACTATATGTCACCTTGGTCAATCCAAACACAAGCGGTAACAAACATCATGTTGAAATCATATTTGCATTTGATTGATTATTTTCAACTGATTTTCAACTAACACACATTTTCACAAAATCCTCTGCAGAAAATTGATTTTCACATGAAAATACTCTTGTTTATTTTGATAAGAAATTTACTCTAGAAAATATAATCTTTGACTAATTGAACCTTTTTGAAACTATCAAAATTATTAATTGTTTTGTGAAAGTGATGGATAATGATTAAATTATATTTCATAACAAGAGGAAGTATAATTTAAAATTTCACGAAAATTAAAAAATATTATAATATTTTTTAAATTAGTACTTATTCCATGATCATTTCTCTCACTATCACCTTTATTTTAATACATACACCATAATTTAATATATTGTGCAGAAGTTGATATTTCAAAGCATGGAAACATTTATTTTTGTAAAAAATTTATCCCAAAATATTCACTCTCATTTATTTAAAAGTCCTCTCGGTTATGCATGGGTGAATCACTTTAATTTCTATATATGTGCTTCCATTCTCATTTAAAAGTCCTTAAGGTTATGCATGGATGAGACTCGTATAAGGAGGGATAAATATTCAAGTAAATTTAACTCATTTAAAAGTCCTCATGGTTATGCATGGTTAGAAAATACTTGACATTCATTTTTAAGTAACTACTAACCTTATTTGAAAGTCCTAAGGTTTATGCATAGTTATAAAGTGCTTAATTTTTTGTATAATATTTGAGAGGAAAATTCTCAAATTTCTTCTTTTTTGAAAATACCAATCTCTTGTCACTGTATAAAATTAACCATAATCCTATTTATTCTCTAAAGTGGAATTTGTTTCTAATAAACAAAATATTATGATTTTTGTTTGACTCATTAGAATTTGTGATATATATTCCCTTCTTGGTTTTACAATTTAAATCAAAATTCATTACTATTTCAATTACTGTTATTTTTTATGATATCAAAAGGGGGAGAAAGGTTAAGATTTTGTTGACTAAGTAATATTCTTCCTAATATTCAAGAGTGTTTTTATTATTCAAGAGTTTGTTTTGGAATTATTTTTGAAGAATCAATTTTCCATTTTAAATTACATGCATCTGTATAGGGAGTGTTTAGTTGTAGAGGGAGCATCTAAATAGATGGAGCTTGAACACATCACACCAAACACATTTATTTAAAATTCGAAATCTTAATGTATGTTTGTTATCATCAAAAGGGGAGATTGTAGAATATAATAGTTTATGATTTTTATTTGATGATAATAAACATATTTGTATTCATTAAATGTATTAGTTCTGGTACTACTACAATTTCACAAATTTAAATAAATATTTGCAGAATAAAATAATTGAATCGAAATTTTATTTGAAAAAATATTTTATTCAAATAAATATTTTATTTTAAATACAAATAGTGTACATTTAGCTTCCACTATATTCACATTTTCAAATACAACACAACTTTCACTATCACTCTCATATATACAACATTTATATACACTTTCATATACAATATCTCTCTTACTCTCACTCACTCACACTCACTCGAGTTTGTTTTTTATCTTGATTTGCTCGCTCCAGCTTGTGTCTAGCTATCCACAATACCCATCAAATAAACAACGTAGTGAAATGAAAAAAGAAACAAACCTAAATTGCCAAAATATAATTGAATTTGAATACTAATATTGCCTCGATTTATGTGTTTGTTTTTGTCTTCATATTTAGACAGGGATAAATATACATGTGCATGGACAACTCATGATATGCACAGTGTATTGCTGTGAATATCACAAGTCTGAGCCCCGATCCAATCTTATGGACAGTTGTAAAGGTCAAGCTCGAAGGCTCAACTCATCGGAAATATGCACAAGGTCGAGGCGAAGCCGTCTTGGGCTTAACTCGTGTGCACGTATCATAAAACAAATTTATAAGTGCACATGTGAAGGCAAGAGGAAAGACTAGTGCATAAGACATGTTTAAGAACAACCAACCAGTGCATGCACACATATCATAAATTTAACAACATCAGGCCATAGCAATTGATAGTCAAGGATAAATGCAAGTGGAACAATAAGATCGGCAAGAGAAATGCACAAGCATATGGTAGGGCAAGTTATCAGTAAAAAGATATTCACAGGCCATAACACCAGAAAATGCAGCATGTATAATTATTCATGCACGATCAAGTGCATAAAGGAACAATAAGGTCAGGTTAAGGTGTGCATCAAGTCAAATGAACATGCTCCGACCATCGAAGGATTAGAGCTCAACATGAACCAAGATAGCAAATGTTAGTCCACAAGCAAAACAAAGAAGTACAAGTAATTTTATTGGCTTGATGACTTCGTTGAGAATTGCGAATCCGGTTGGTGGATCCGCAACACTCAGTTTATTGTGTAACAATGTCGAAATAATTTTATGTGATTACTCTTTCCGTGCCGATTTGCATGTCATGCGTTATTTAGGTTTCGGAATGATTTTGGGAATGGATTGGCTTAACCATTATGAAGCCCATATTCTATGTCCTGAACGAACTATATATCTTCCGCATCCGCAATCTGTTAAGCAGATTTCTCTCGTTCTGAAAGACTCAGATTCCACTTCGAAAGCATCTCTGTATTCTCTAAATCCTCGTGATGACGATAATGATGATAAGGAAGATGTTATTTCTCTCATTCACATTGTTCGTGAATTTCCTGACATATTTGAGCCCATTCTAGGATTACCACCTAAGCGAGCAATTGAGTTCAGAATTAATCTCATTCCTGGAGCTCTACCTATCACTCGTCCTCCTTATCGTATGTCCAATAAAGAAAATGAGGAGATGCGCAAACAATTATCCGAATTGGAAGCGAAGCAATTTATTCAATCTAGTTCCTCTCCATGGGGAGCTTCAGCTATTTTTGTGAAGAAATCTGATGGTACACTTAGGTTTTGCGTTGACTACCGCAAGCTTAACGATCTCACCATCAAGAATAAATATCCCTTACCGCGGATTGATGATTTATTCGATCAGCTTAGTGGTGCTAAAGTCTTTTCACAGTTAGACTTAGCAACTGGTTTTCATCAGCTCCGTATTGCAGAGGATAGCATTCCTTTGACATCGTTTCGAACTCGTTATGGATCTTATGAATGGCTTGTTATGCCATTTGGTTTGACGAATGCTCCAGCGTATTTCGTTGACCTTATGAATCGAGTTTTCAAAGACTTCCTCGATCAATTTGTTCTCATCTTTATAGATGATATTCTTATTCTAAAACCGAAGAGGAGCATGAAAATCATCTTCGGATTGTATTGGAAACTCTTAGGAGAAACCAATTGAAAGCAAAATTTTCTAAATGCCACTTTTGGCAATCTCGTGTGAAATTTTTGGGACATATCATTTCTGAATCTGGAATTTCCGTGGATCCTTCAAAGATTGAAGCAATTCAAAATTGGAAGAGACCGGAGAGTGTGACGGAAATTCGTAGCTTTCTCGAATTAGCGGGCTATTACCGTCGGTTCATAAAAGACTTTTCAAAGATTTCCATACCTCTTACTAATTTGACAAAGAAGGGAGTTAAATACATTTGGTCGGACAAATGTGAAGCTTCATTTCAAAAATTAAAAGAACTCCTTTCCGATGCTCCTATTCTTGTGATTCCCGATGGGAACCAAGATTTTATTGTTTACACCGATGCTGGTCGTGTTGGTTTGGGAGCCGTTCTTATGCAAAGGGAACATGTTATCGCTTATGCTTTTAGACAATTAAAGCCTGCCGAGACTAGATATGCCACTCATGATTTAGAGTTTGCGGCTATTGTTTTCGCCCTTAGAATTTGGCGTCATTATCTTTTGGGAGAGAAATTTGTTATCTACACCGATCATAAATCATTGAAGTATTTATTTTCTCAAAAGGAACTTAACTTGCATCAACAACGTTGGCTCGAGTTTCTTGCATCTTATGATCTTGATATTCTTTATACTCTCGAAAAAGGAAATCGTGTTGCCGATGCCCTTAGTCGTAAGCAACAAGCGGTTATTTCCATGATGATATCCGAATGGAACGATCTCGAGACTTTGTCTACTTGTGAGATTCGAGATCGTGTATCCGATTTATGTTCATCTCTTGTTTTATGTAGCCTTGAGGCTCATCCATCTCTTTTGGACCGCATTCTTAAAGTTCAAAAACTAGATCCCGAATTGGTTCTTCTTGGCCAAAATTTGAGGGATAAAATTGATATTAAAGGTATGAAAAACTTTGATATTGATTCTCGTGGCGGTATTCGAAATTTGGTAGACTTGTCGTACCAAATATTAGTGATCTTCGCAAAGACATATTAGAAGATTCCCATCGTTCTAAATTCACCATTCATCCCGGTAGTAGTAAAATGTACGCGGATATGAAGCGACTTTATTATTGGGAGGGAATGAAGTCCGATATTGCTAACTTTGTTAAGCGTTGCATGACTTGCCAACTTGTCAAGGCCGAGCACCAAAGGCCCGGTGGGTTATTGCAACCATTGGAAATTCCAATATGGAAGTGGGATCAAATTTTCATGGATTTTATTGACGGTCTTCCCCGTTCTCGTTCTGGCCATGATAGCCTATGGGTGATAGTAGATAGACTTACGAAATCCGCCCATTTTATTCCCGTTCGGTCCAATCGGACCGTACCTATTTTCGCTAAACTCTTTGTCAAGGAAATTGTTAAATTGCATGGTGTTCCAACTTCTATTGTTAGCGATCGGGATCCATTGTTTACTATTGGATTTTGGAAAGGTCTTCAAAAAGCTTTGGGAACAAAGCTTAATTTTAGCACCGCTTATCATCCTCAGTCCGATGGACAAACCGAGCGTGTGAATCAAACTCTTGAAAATCTCCTTCGTGCTTGTGTTCTTGATTTTGGTGGAAGTTGGGAAGATCATATTTCTCTTGTTGAATTTTCCTATAATAATAGTTTCCAATCTAGTATTGGTATGGCACCTTTCGAGGCACTTTACGGAAGGCCGTGCCGATCTCCTTCGTGTTGGCTTGAAGCCGGTGAGAAGCTGGTTTTAGGTCCAGATTTTATTCGTGATGCTACAGAAAAGATTGAACTTATTTGTCATAGGATGAAAGAAGCTCAAAGTAGACAAAAATCCTATGCCGATAATCGTAGAAGGAAATTAGAATTTTCTGTGGGAGATTTTGTGTTCATTCGTGCCGAGTTGTTGTTGTAGTTGCTTGTACTTTGTTGTATCTTTTTGCTGCATTCAATGAAACGATCCTAACTCGGCCTTCGAAAATCGGCACCCGTACTTCACTTGTACTCGAATGTCGCAGATTCAAACACCGAATCTGGCTCGCTGGAGCTTATAACACAGTAAGTATAACAACACAACGGAAGAAAGAAATGAATGATATCATATACAACTCCAATGAATACAATATCCAGAATGATATCTATATGATACAAGAATATCAGAGACAAATAATGTTACAGCGGAAACAATAGAAGTGATACTCCTAGTGATCCGACAAAGAGAATGAGACCAATAACTCCAACATCAAGCTCGAACCATCATCACGATGCACAAAGATAAGCAACGCCAGTCGTGAACTCCAAAAACTGAACTAGCTCCCGGTAATCTACTAAACCTGACTATCTGAAAAACCCAACTCTAGACTGCCCGTGTGGAAAATTGTGGGCACCCAGAGTTTAGGAAGGGAAAAATAAACTCCGGGTCAGTCATGGGACTGGTGTGAGTAACAAAAACAGTTGTTCTTTAAAACAAACAACAAAGGAATTTTAAACATTAAAATCCGCAATGCTTTTTGGAAAATGAAACTACCCTAAGGCCTCCCGCCACACACAATGCAAATGCAGAATTGGAGGAGATTTCTCCTTATGATAGTCAAACATGCTTACTATGCAAAATCATTGCATTATTATTATTAGTGCATAGTGGAAAACATCTCGAAAATATAATATTAATCTTAGCCAGCATAGACATTCCGAACTATGCCTACTATAGCTACCATCTAAACAGTGGTGACCACCATAAGTAAATGGCAGGTTCTACAACTAAAACCGTACTGGGTTCGTATTGTTTGATTGGATTTCCAACAAATGGTCAGGCTAAGGAACTTCCTACTGCCACATAGGAACGCCTCTGGAGGGACGTCCTAAGAGACAACTGCTCTCTGCCAACACAAGGCCGGTTACCCCCTTCCCGGGTAGTAAACCTGAGATATGCCACCCCCGGTCATTTGCGACCTTTATCCGAGGTGCCTCGATCACACAGCAACAATCACATAGTAAATGAGATTGGAGCAACCACATAGGTAAATATCTGGGCTCCATAGCATGATACCACCTTTTTTCCAGAAGGAATGGACATACCCTATGGGAGCTACCCCTGGAACCTTGCCGCATCTTTCCTGTTTCGACCATTACCGGTTTGTGAGGCTCGATGAGGTCTCGTCCACAAAGCTACGCTTCTTCACAAAGCCATGCTTTGATCAACAAATGATCAGCAACACACAGCAACACTTAGCATGCCACACTACCAAATTGGGAGTATATCACTGATAACCTTCAACTACATAACCTCTGAGCTCGTACGTCTCAGAGAAGGGTGTTAAGCTAAGAGGATAAATTCTCCGCCACCAAACAGAAATGTATTTGAAAGAAATCAGCTTTATATCTCAAAGTGTAATGTCAGACATGCAACCATAAAAGTCTGTTTCGGGTTCGAACAGAACCGAAGGCACTTCCAAAGAAGCCCTTGCAATCCGGGTATTCACAATCCCGATCGGATTTCCCATCACTTAGGGAATCTCTATACCGGCGCGACTCAGTGCAGAGACAATCGATATGTTATTCTATCACTCTCACAAATACCAGGTCTTCACCACCGGTCTTCAAATGATATCCATTTACGTTGTATCACTATTCGGAATGGGTTATATGACACAAAGTCCTCTCCCGGCTAAACCGAATAGTGAGCGCAATATTTTAAAACATATGGATATTGGAATTTCAATTAAGTCTAACTTATTACCCAAACTTTTCTTCAAATGGTTTAAACAAATTGCCATTTTAATCTTTTTAAACAAAAAGATTCAATTCACAGAGATCACCCAGTTTCACAAGATCCATTCACAGATTTTCAAATCAGTTTTCCTTTCAAATTGGATTAACTCGTCCAATCTTTAAATCAAAGATTTAATTGATAGCTTTCAAAACAATTCCATTTCGACCTTTTATACAAAAGGTACACCTTTCCAATTTCAAAACAAAGTTCAACAAACTTTCACAAAGATTTATTCATAACTAGGAAAACCATTTCCAATTCAAACATGAAATTCTTTTGACACAAATTGGAAATTCATTCCTTATATGAAAGCTTCTATTATTTGAAAACAAATAGTTTTCATTTCGGAAAATCTGATTCATCTATACGAGTTAAAGTCCTTGGGTTAAATTCAAATTCCCAAACCAATACTTTTAAAATGGTTTGAATTTATATAAACACATTTATAACATCTTTAACCATAATTTCCAAACAGGGAATTCAATTCAAAATTTTGAATTGAAATTCAAATTAAATTATTTAAATTGAAAACTTTACCAAGTTATTCAAAATAACTTTTATCTTAAAAACTCCTTTTCAGAAGCTTTAACATTTAACCCAAATCCATTTCCAAAATTAATTGAAATTAAAATTTCAATTTCAAAAACATTAATTTAAATCATCTGTGACTTAACCGAATTCCTCGTGAAATCCATATTTGTGTGTGTATGGTGTGGTCCAGGGGTTTCACACAGTAGTGCAACATCATTCAATCATCACAGATCAGAATACAGAAATATAATTGATAAGCGGTATAATCCATAACGCTTATCTTCATTAACAGATTCACAGATAATGTAAATTTATCGATCACAAAGATTCACCATTATGATCTGATGTGGGTTTCGGATAACCGACTGGAATCCGACTCCCTGCCGCATCGAAATTCAAGTGTCGTTTTACGGGCCAAGAGGTTTTACATTCACAAAGAAACATATCATAGATATCACAGCTCAGCACAAAGCAATTTATATCACAAAGCATCATATCACATATCGGGGCATCAATTAGTTCAAGGCATTCAATAGTAATCAGTCATCAACAAGTAAGATGAATTAACCGTGTGATTATAATTAATTAATCACATAATCATTTCCATAAATTATCTTTAATTAATGATTTATTATCCTTTAATTATAAATTTAATTAACCTTAATCATAAACAGTAATTACCATCCTGTAATTACTTACCTTAATTAATTAACTCCTTAATTAATTATATTAATCCATTGATTAATTACACCAAGTAGTTAATCCTTAATTACTTCTACTAAGTAATTATACTTTAATTACTTCCCATTAAGTAATTCCTTTAATTAATTACATCTAGTAATTATACATTAATTACTTCACTAAGTAATTCCACTATTCCATCTCATTAAGTAATTTTACTTAATTAATCATCAAATGATTATCTTCAATTAATTAACAAATTAATTAACTAAAATTTATCACATTCACTTCCTTGATTACAATTGGTAATTCATCCCTTAATTACCTTTAAAACAAATTAATTAATCTTTAATTGTGGATTAATTATCCTTTGATTATTAATTAATTAAATCTTAATCACCTTCATTAATTAATTACTTCTTAATTAATTAATTACCTTAATTAATTAATCACATCAATTAATTATTCTTTAAATTAATTAACACTTCCTAATAATTAATTAATAATTATTTATCTTAATTAACATTTAAAAAATCTTCCTTAATAACTTTGAAATCAAATTATTACTAACTTGAAAAGCTTTAAATGTTAATCTTAAATTGACCAAGTTGAATTATCTTAAGTTTTTATTAGAAATCCACGTTTTAAAAACAAAACCCGAGGAAATCCTGAGTTTCCCCTCCATTTTCCCGAGTTGATTCTCCTTCTCACGTGTTTAGTTTAAGTTTCAAATTTGATAAACTGTTGTTTGAAAACCCCATTGGAACTACTCGAGTTCCCACTCGAGTCATTCCTTCCAAAACACGATCTCCCCTTCGAGCAAATCCTACCCAAAACCACAAACACACCCAAAAACTACCGTGCACATGCACCACCACCAGAGCCACCTCCGGCCTCCGACCATCCTTTCGGCACATCGACCTTCGATGCTGCAACCAAATCCAACCATCCAAAGCCCAAAGCAAGCTCGAAATCAAAATCGAGCTCATCGGTTCCCACCAGGAAACCAATCATCACCAGTAAATCGCCTCGCATTCCCACATCAAGTCACTGGCGATCATGAGACTTCATCCACGGCTGCTTCGATGACCCACGAAGCCTCTCCCTCTGGTCCGATCCCACTCGATGCCACGATGACATCGCGGCGATCTTATCTTTCCCCTCGACCAATATAGACCTTTAAACCCTAGAATGCTCTCGTCCCATCAATTCGTACAATGGAAAAATCATTCAACAATTTTCCCATTACTATCAATTGCCAAACTTGCTTCAAGCAAAATCTCAACATTCAAAATTTGTTCGATCATCAAAAATTGATTAAAATGCATATTTTGTTCAAATATGAACTACACCTTGTATAATTAACTAAAAATCATCATTCTTGTTTTAAAAATCCTACTTTTGAATGTTTATTCAAGATATATAATCAAATCAACAAATTAAAATATTCGAATTTTAACCATTGATTTCCTTTTTACTGTAAAATTGAATATACAGTGTCTATGTTACACTGTCAAGCTTCAAACAAATTTCCAGGCCATGATTTAAGTTCAAACAAACTTATTTAGTTTAAATTCCTATGTCTAAATTTTTTTACAGGAAGAAGTATTAAATTTTCCTACTGTTCTTTGCTCTGTAACCAAATATATGGAAGAACAGGCCATATAAAATTTCTAGTGCAAATAGAAAATACACGGAACTATTTTTTTAAACTATACAGCAAGCACATACCATTCAAAAATCAAATACACAAGTTTAAATTTGGAAAACAGTATGTTTACTCACCTTGAAAATGATTAAACAGAAGTTGCTTCTGGGTTAAACAAGAACACAGCTTGTCTTGATTCCCAGTTCTTGTTTTATTCCCAGTCTCTAATTGATGATGATGTTGTGTAATAGATGGTGTTGATCAAGTTGCAGAGTTTAGTTTCATATTGCTATTTTCTTCCTTTATTATTATTTTTTTAGATGCTCAGGTTGATTATGAACGAACTGGAATTATGAAGATGATATATACAAACTTGTTGTACCGGCTGAAATATGATGTTGATGCAAAAATTTTATGTACTAATAATATTTTGTTTATACTTTGGCCAGAGATTTTTATTTTCAATTTGGAGGCTGATATGAGAGCATTAAATGCTTGTGTCCTTACCACTTTGCATCCTTATCCCTTTTTCAATTTCGTACGTACATTTTTTTTTCTTTTGCTTTGTCTTCCTTTGCAAGCTATTCTCATGCATATGTTTTGTTCTTTTTTTTCAAGTGTACATGTTTTTGTTTTCTTTTGTCTTATATTTGAATGTGTATTTTCTTCTCTTCTTTTCTTTTGTTTGTTTTATCACTTTGTAATATAAGTGAGCTTCTATTTTATTTTAATTTTCTTTTATTATTTTTGTTTGTTTCATTCTATTTGTATTATTTTGTATTATGATATTAAGATTTATATATATTTATCTTATATCATATAAAACTATATATATTTTATTTGGTAATATAGATGAATTTCTAGGTTTTAATTTGTTGTTAAAATTTTTAGCAAATGTTCTACTTTCTATTTTTATTATAATTTATCTTATATTTATTTCTATTTCTAGTTTAAATATTTACTTTATAAATTCAAATCATTATTACCCATCAATTCTAAGTTTAAATCATTTATTTATTTTCTTGTGTCCAAAGTCTATATTTTTATATTTATTTCTAACCCATTTATTTAAGATTTAAATTCAATTTCAATGTATATATATATAAATTCAAATTTACTCATATATGCCCATATACATATATATTCACATATATACATATACATACAATATTTAAATTTTAAATGATTTAACATAGAATTTATTTGAACTCGGGGAAACTCGCATCAATTTATCGATTAATTTCACAATTTTTATTCAAAAACTAAATTAATTATCAATTTAAATATATATAAAATCCGAGGTCGTTACACACCGGCTATGGTGGAGTCACTATCTTTGTACTTGTTTATCGAGTAATATCATTTGGGTCTTTTTTTGAGATTTTTTGTTGTGTGTGATTAATTTTGAGGATGAAATTTCTTGTATGGAGGGGAGGATGTAACGATCCATAATATAATCACTTTGAATTTGAATATTTAATATATTTTAAATATTTAAATAATGGATTTTATAACGTAAATAGACCTTTTTTGTGATTAACACATGATGAATTTCCTATGAAATTGGGGCTCTCGATGTGCGATCCTTCCTGCCGGGTTGCACTTTTTGATTGGCATAATGCCGCTACGCACCTAAGTCCTGCGCTTCAGGAAGATGCAGTCCAAACTCCAAAATAACCAATGATGATAAAGTTGTTTTAAAATTTGGTTTACAAAAATAATTAGTTCGGAGAAAAAATAAAAAATGTGAACAAAAAATTGTTTTTCAGATTTTCGACTTTTCATCGTCTAAAAGTTGTTGGAACATGTTATGTTCACTAGAGTACACACACAAATATATAAATAACATATACTTTGGTTAAGGAAATGGTTAGAGTTAAATAAGTATAAATTATATACTTAAGTAATAAAATGAACGTTGACATTTCTTTTGAAATTTTAAAATAAAAGAAAATGTAAAAGGTAACATTAAATCATGAAAAAGTGATGAAGTGATGGAGATGAGGATGGCGATGGGTTGCATATACCGCAAGGTAGGAAGAAGGGGAGGTGGCATCAAGATATGGAGGGTATGGTACTTTGAAATTATCAAGGGCATTTTATATATTTCATTTATCCAATTTATATAAAAGTAATTCATTTTTTTCATTTCTCACATTATTTTCATTTTCAAACCCTTATCTTCTTTTTTTTTTAAACCCCTTCTCCATGTCCACGGCTTCTTAAAGGTTTTAACTTTTAAAAATTACTTCTTTTCTCTTTAAAACACTAAACTAGTACATAAATCACTTCTACTCTTCTCTATCATCACTAATCCAACCAAAACAAGACCCAAGACCTCATTTTCTTCCCTAGCCGAGCCTGATACCCCCTAGGCCAAAAACAAAAGTCCTCCCCTAGGTCTTAAAGTTGAGTTTTTGAATAAGGAAGGAAGGTACGTTTGTCGATTGAATAGTTGTGCTGGTTTGGTTAAAGTTTGACCTTTGTTTTGGTGAGAAAAGCTCACTTTAAAAATCAAGTTTTAAACTTTACTGTTTGTGTAATAATTTTAGTTGCTTGCTTATGTTTAATAAGTGTATGGAATGATTATTGTTTGGATTGGTTACCACTTGAAAGCAGATAGCACATAGGATGTTTGCAGGAGACTTGAAATTAAGTCGAAGTGGTCGTAGCGAATAGGTTGCTACGAATCACCTCGAAGTGCATAAGTAATAAAGTGACAAATTTTACCTTGCCTTCTGAATGTTATTTACATTTGTGTATATATTTGCTTATGACTATGAGATGTTTAGATTAATATATATGACATATATAATGTTTGACGGAAGTGTTTGTACTATCGCTATATCAACACTTTGAAAATATTATCTCTTTTGAAATCATTGTAGTGTGATTTCATGTTTGGATTGTACAAAGTTAATTAATCATTTTATTAATGATGTTCCAAAGGCGATTAATCATTTTAATAATGTTGTTTTAAAGTAATTAATCATTTTAATAATATGTTTTAAAGTTAATCAATCATTTTAATAATGATGTTTAAAAGCGAGTTAACTATTTTAATAATGATGTTCAAAATTAATTAATCATTTAATTAATTGTGTTTAAGGTTAATTATCATTTTAAATAATGATATTTAAGGTTAATTAATTATTTTAATAATGATGTTTAAAGTTAATTAATAACTTTAATAAAGCCTTTTACAGTTAATATTTATAATGTGAAAACCAAGCATGAGTTTGGTTTTTAGAAGTTTAAAAAGTAGATTCAGTTATGGAAAGTATAAGAAATTAAATTTCTGTAAATGATATAGCTTAAAAGGAAAGGATTTAGTCATATTCTTAGCAATAAATATCAAGGTATGGAAACTAATTTCTATCTTGAAGGTTAAAAATGTCGTCAAGGCAAGACTTAGATGTAACACTGCCTTAACTTGCCCGGCTTCATTTTCAACCATGGGATAGTACAAGTTTAAATCGAAATGTAGTGGTAAGGGCATGAGAATTAATTTTCATATAAGAACATTTTAATTACTCCCGACATTTGATTATTGACTATCGATTCTGCTATTTTCATGGTGTATCGTCAATCTGAGAAGATTTGTTGCTCTTTGGAGCGTTGATATCTATAGTGACCCGAAATTTTACCACTTGGTTTGCGAATGTTTAATAAATTTTAAATATTCAAATAATAGGTTTTATAATTAAAAATATTACTCTTTTAAAAATAAATACAAATTATGGTAAAATAGATTTGTAACGACCCAAGATTTTGCCACTTTGAAATAGGCTATTTAAATATATTTTATATAACCAATAAGTGGATTTTTTATTAGAAATTAAATCTATTTTAATTATATAATAATGATGATAAAATAGTTTTCAAAATTTGTTACCAACATAGATAGTTCAAATGAAAATAGAAAATGTGACCGAAAAACGTTTTTCGAATTTTGACTTTTCGACATCCGAAAGATGTTGGGAAACGTTGTGCACACTAGTGTACACATGCACACACTTATAAACTAGGGTTTGATCAAATTTTCAAATAATGTACATGCATATACATGTATACATACATGAATACTTACTAAATATACACATTCATGCATGCTTTGACCTTTGATGTACACAATATAATAAAACCTAAGCAAATCTCTTAATTTAAGCACCTAAGTCCAAGGCATGGTGCTAGCATGATTTAAGGGGGGAGTCCATAACCAACGTGTGGAATGAAGAAGGGGAGTGGAGGGATGGTGCATGCAGGTTTCTAGATAAGTTAATATTATTTAATATAAGGATATTTTGGTAATCTACTCCCCCTCATTTCCTATAAATACCCATCCCCTTCTCACTTTCCATGTTTTACTTCATTTTTTTCATTTCAAAATTCTCCTTCTTCTTAAAAGCCCTATGACTCTTTAATAGCTTCTTCATAATTTTTAAAGTTTAAAAATATTAAATTTTTCTTTCTTAAAAGCTTATTTAAAACACTCCTTTTCACTTCAGCACCTCTTCTCCACAAAACAAGCACCTATACATCCAAATATGGACAAGAGTTTTGAGAAGAGATTTACTAAATAATGATTTTTTCTAAGGCTTAGTGGTTGCTATGGATAAATAAATCTCAAATGGAATTGGTTGTTATTTGTTTATTTGATAGTTAAATAATCGACTATCAAATATGGACTCAAAACATAACTTTAGAAATATCTAGAAGAAATACATGAGTTATATGGCATAGTCATCTCCGATGATATTATACTCTACATATAAATCTCGCTTCATTCTCCTAGGACAAATGATAAGGATATCCATTTACTAACAGTTAGGAGGTGATCTCTGTCTTATCTTTGACTGTTTATTTCCTAAAGAACGGGGTTGGGTTTACCGGGAATTATCAAAAGTTGTTTCGAAGAAACCGGGATCAAATATGTTATTCGAAAACCACTTCGATCCAACTTAAGCATTTCAAAGTAAAGACATCTTGAAGATGATGTAATTTAAAAGGGAGCTCTCAAGTGTATGGATGAAAGTTGGTATTGCATTATTGGCTAGAGGGCAGTCTTAGCATTCCAATAGGAAGTGGTAGATAAAGGTAAAATGTTGCCTCAAGCCTCATCAACCGGGAAATGACAAAAATTGATCATGAAGTAGGGCCAAATGGGTCGCTTCCATCAGGGTAAGGTCATTCCAAATCTAGATCGATTACTACCTACTCATGTATGCATTAGGGCCCATTAATGAAGGGGTGATTATATTCGGTGCTACTAGTCAAGTGGTAGGTCAGTCTTGTGTGGCAGGAGTACGAGATACCTTTGATTTAAAAGTTTTATAAAGTTAAATACTTATGCTTTACCCAAGCTAGACCCATGTTTAACTCAGAGTTTATTTGCTTTTCCAAAACCCTTGGGCACTCAAATTTGAATGGGTAGCCAAGTAGTTCAGGTTTTTCCACAGATTTATTTTGAAGAAGCTTGGAGCAGGTGGCTTCATCGATAGTTAGTTATTTTTCTTGTTTATGTTGTATTATATGTATATTATATCTGTTAGGTAGGGATAGGCTGTTATAACTGTCCTAGGCTAGAATTTGTATTAGTATAACTCTGTTGTAACATTTTTGAAATGACTTTGTAATATATTATGTTGAGTAATATATATTGTTCCATTGCGTTGTGAGATTCTGTGTTGCTTAGTTTCTTCTCTTCTATCTTTTCTTTCTTTCACCCTTAATGACCAGTCTTTCGGACGACCAAATGATCGACACACGAATACCGAGGATGTATTAAGTGTCGTCTTTGGAAGTAAGAAAGGTGGATCATTAAATTTGGTGTCAGAGCTTAGGTTGAGCAACACTTAGGCTTTGGTGGGGGTAAACTCATTATTGATAAGGTCAGTAGTGCCCTAGAATGAGTCTAAGTGCAATATATATATATATATATATATATGAGTGTGAATTTGTTAGTGAATAAAAATGTTTTATATTGTGTTGTTTGACTTGTTGATTGGCTTAAGAATTCTGGTCGATGCGCCTGATCAACGTTATCGATAGGAATTTCCTAAACACTAGAACAAGCTAAGTTGACATAATATTGGTTTAAATATGGTAAATGAAATAATTTACTTAGAAATATATTTTCTATACATAAAAGGGGATGATTTAAAAATCTATGTAGTTATCTATGAGAAGAGTGGGTTAGGAGTAATATTATTTAAATTTTGCATTTAGGGTTTAACTTGTCATGCTCATCTAGTTTTGAGCATTGACTATTGTTAGACTTAAAAGGAGATTTCCTTTTTCCATCATGGTTTAGGTAGATATATAGAATTTGTTGGAACATTGAATCGAACAACTTGTGAATTATGTTTCACAATTTGACTATAGGGCATTCGACGATATGTAGGATTAAATATTGAATTTTAATAAAGGTGTTTATCAAAAGAAAATCTTGAGATAGTTTTATAGGATGAATTAAGAGAGATGATTTTACAAGTCAGAACTATTAAATTTGTTTTAAAAATGAAAAGGGTTTTGAGAATGTAAAATCCCGGTGGTTTTGACATATTTCAAATGATTTGGAAAATAGTAGTAATCTTTCTTAAGGATATTTTAAGATATAGGTATTTTTAAATAATGTTTGAGAGAAAGGTTTTCTTTGGACAGTTCGAGAATAAATTTTGATCTGTTTTGTGGTTATCAGAATAATCTTCTAAGTGAAAATTGAATGTTTGCTTAGGCAGATATGATGGTGCACTTAGTAAATTATCCTCTTTGTCATTGTATAATCGGGACGAGTTCAAATCCGAATGAATCCAAAGTAAGTGGATGGTTTTGTTAAAAACTATTTATCTATAAATAGTGTTGTTTCGGGAAGAAATTTGGAAAAAAAAGAGAAATAATTTTATTAACTAGTTCGAGTGTTTTGGAAATGACTAAAAATGGGTAAGAGATGTGTTTGGATGGCAAACACTTCTCTGTAGTATTACCCTTCTTATTAAAGGGGTATATGGTACTATTTGGTAGCACCCAATTTCTTCACATCGTTTTGGAGTTACTTGGGCTATATGTATGTTTTCAAAAGGTTTTTGAAATAAACCTTTGGTATTGTGTTCGTGGATTCCTTAAAAGGAAGAGTTTTCAATTAAAAAGATTTGTTGAAAGGTGGATTCATAAATGAAGTATTAATTAGGTTAAATTTAATAAAGAGGTTGATTTGGTTGACCTAGTTACAAGACCCAAATTATTTTGGCATGCATCTAATAGTTATAAGTAATTAGAATTAAAAATCAGATGTTTGTATATACCCTAGGTTGTAGAAGAGTATTATATAAGTTAATAAATTTAAAAATTGATTCTTATGACGAATGGTGGGTGGGTAGAAAGTAGTTAGATAGTAAGAATTGTTAGATCGGTACATAGGCTGTATGAAGATCATTTCTCTTTTTCACATAGTTCTCGATCCTAGATTTGAGTATATGAGTGGAGATGTTTTACACCATTCCAAATAAAGGATTTATCACTCAACTTTTAATGGCAAGCGTTGTTGAGGGTTCTTACGTGAAACCAAAAGTATTCTGTTATGGTTTATGGCTATGCAATGAGAACAGAGGTTTCTAATTAAGAGGCCTGATCATTGTCCGCATTAGGAAGTCGGGTGAGCGAAACTACTTTGAAAGTGAAGTTATGTGTTTGAGTGAATGATTAAATCGGATTTTACATAGGAATGATCTATGTACATCATACAAATTGATGAATAGTTTTAGTGTTTCTTGGAATTAGGGTTATGGTACAATTTCGGGGACGAAATTGTTTTAAGGGGAAGAGTGTAACGACCTGGAATTTTACCGCCTTGGTTTGCGAATATTTAATAAATTTTAAATAGTATTAGGCTCGGGTCCCTAATAAGTTTCAAAATACACAAAAACCCCAGAAAAAAAATGTATGTAAATTAGGTCCCTAGAATTAAGTTACTAAGTAATTGCATATAGTTATGCAATTATTCACTGAATAATTACAGACATTTATGCAATTATATCCAAAAGTTGCATAAATTTATGCAATTTTTTCGGTGAATAATTGCGGAAATTTCAGCAATTTTTTTGGTGAATAATTGCGGAATTTTCCGCAAATTTTGAAAAAATTGCGGAAATTTCCGCAATTTTTTGGTGAATAATTGCGGAATTTTCCGTAATTTTTCAATGAATAATTGTGGAAATGTCTGCAATTTTTTGATATAATTGCATAAATGTCTGCAATTATCAATGAATAATTGCATAAGTGTATGTCATTATTCGGTAACTTAATTCTAGGGACCTAATTTACAAACCTTTTTTTACTGGGGTGTTTATATATTTTAAAACTTATTAGGGACCTATGCCAAACTATCCCTTTTAAATATTCAAATAATAGATTTTATAATTAAAAATATAACTCTTTTAAAAATTAAAAAATAAATGCAAATAATGGTAAAATAGATTTGTAACGACCTAGTATTTTGCCACTTTGAAATAGGCTATTTAAATATATTTTATATAATCAATAAGTGGATTTTTATTAGCAATTAAATTCTATTTTAGTTATATAATAATGATGATAAAATAGTTTTCAAATTTTATTTACCAATATAGATTGTTCAAATGAAAATAGAAAGTGTGACCGAAGAACGGTTTTCGAATTTTGGACTTTTCGACAACCAAAAGTTGTCGGAAAACGTTGTGCACACTAATGTACACATGCACACACTTATAAACTAGGGTTTGATAAAAATTTCAAATAATATACATGCATATACATGTATATATACATGAATGGTTAGTATATATTTACATACATGCATGATTTGACCTTTGATGTAGTACATATAAAAAAACCTATGCAAATCTCTTAATTTAAGCACCTAAGTAAAAGGCATGGTGCAAGCATGATTTAAGGGAGAGGGAGGCCATAACCAACGTATGGAACATACTGGGTGAGTGGAAGGATGGTGCATGCATGTTTTATAATAATTTAATATTATTTAATACAAGGATAGTTTGGTAATCTACTCCCCCTCATTTCCTATAAATACCTATCCCCTTCTCACTTTCCATTTTTTACTTCGATTTCTTCATTTCAAAATTCCCCTTCTTCTTCAAATCTCTATGACTCTTTAATGGCTTCTTCATGATTTTTAAAGTTTAAAAATCCTAACATTTTCCTCCTTAAAAGCTTATTTAAAACACTTCGTTTCACGTTAGCACCTCTTCTCCACAAAACAAGCACCTACACATCCAAAACAACCTAGGACGAGCCCCATAGACCCAAGGATGAGCCCATTTGAACCCCTAAAGCACACAAAAGTTCAACACTTCCAAGGCAAGGTGATTTTTAGGTTGTATTAGTGTTGGGTGGGAGATTAGTTTAGTTTCATAACTGTCGGTGAGTAAAGCTTAATTATCATAAATATATTGCTCATAAAACTATTTAATTGTTGGTGATTATGATGCTTGGATATGTAATATTGAAGTTGGGTTGATTATATGTGATTGTACTTAGAAATGTATGTGTTTTGATTGAATGTTGTTATGGAGTTCGGGTTGATTCTTTGAGTTAGTTTAGCTAAAATCTTCGTGTATATGGAGTTTAGGAAGGTGCGGCAGCAGTGGAAGGGTATTCGACAGTAATGGCTTTAGGCATTCGACTAGGGTTAGCTTTCTTTTCGATTTGAAGAAGCTATAGCTCGAAGTGAGTGTATATTCGAGTTTAGCGAAGGGAGCAGCACCTATAGCCGAGAGTTGGTGAAGCTCGATGGCTTCTTACAATTCACGTCGCTATAGTATTTTGCCGAGGAAGGAAACGGTCGCGATTTACGTGGTAGGCTCGAGCGTGTGGATTTTGGTATAGGTGAATGGAGAATGTCGAGTGGAGGCTATCGGCATCGAAAATTGTCGAGTGATGCTCCCTGTCACTCAAATGACGCACACGATAATGGTGGCCTGAGTATTCACGTGCACAGGAAAGTGCATTTGGGGAAGAAGTATTTGAGAGGTAATCTTGTAATATATATAAAGTTTTTATTTTATTATTATAAATTTAATCGATAACTTAAAAAATTCATATCTCTCTCATACGAGGTCCAATTGGAATGAAAAATTTTGCATTGCGATCGTGATGTCGAGAGGTTCGCAATGGAACTAGTTTGGACGAATTTGAAGCTTTTCAGAATTTTGGGTTAAAATTGAATGTCAGTTCAATTTTATATAAAAAAATGAAACGTTTGGCGATTACAAAATCAAAGTGAGTAAATCTCACTCAACTTGGATAACTAGTAAGTGGTAAAAATTATTTATTAGTTGATTGGATGAATTGATAAATTAATATCACTTGGATGTTATATTTTATATACTAATATATTTATTAGTGGTTGGATATATTTCCCTCCGATTAGAGAGGATGAGACACTTTGCGCCCCACATAATAGCGGATGACCCTATATTACCGCGATATCCCGCCTCGAAGTGGGATTGGTATTTTATGTTATATAACATCTGTGGCTGTAGGGAAACAGGTTGGAGGGATCCAACTGGATTCCTCAAATATATTGATTGTTTTCATAGCGATATATGGTGTGATTATATAATCTGTTATGGATTGTTGTGTGATTTGAATTTATTGGATGCTATAGTAGCACTAGTTTTAATTTTGGTATTATAAATACCATAAATAATATTTTTGAATTTAAAAAGGGAATTTAAAAGGCAATTTTGGAAATGAAGATATTTATATTGAATTTTAGGATTATTTAAAAGGGAATTGAATTGGACAAAAAAACGATTGGATTTTGGGTATCTATTTAGCTATTTCGTAAAATGGTTCCAAATGGAGAATTTTAAATTGGAAAATTTTAAACAATGGATTTTAAATAAAATTCTTAAAAATATGGAATGGAAGACGAAATCGAGATTTGATTGGTTTTGGAATATAGTTTGGATTATTTAAGAAATAGATTTATAAATGGAATTTTAATTAGAAATCGATTGATAAATGAATTTTAGTAATATGAACCTGTTATAAAACTTGAAATGAGTTTATGAAATTTATAAACAATGTTTATAAATTAAGTAGAATGATTATCATTCGATAAATTGGAAATATAAATTCACGGTGTGAATTTAAAATGAGATATGGAAATCGGTTTAGAAAGAAATAGTAAATTCAATTTTGTAATTTGGGAATAGTTATGGAATTGGAAATGTAAATCGATTTAGCATAAATCGAGAGAGATTTATAAGTAAAAAATGGGTATGTTGAATTTTAAGAATAGTTTTTCACAAAAAGTTATGGTTTGTTTTAGAAAAGGATTTTTAATTATTAAACTATGTAGTTTTAAAAACTATTAATTGGATTAAATATTTTAGGAAGTTAGTTGTTTAAATATTTAAATTTGTTGAAATTAATTCTAAGTTTTATAAACAAATTCTGTAAATCGATTAAAAAATTTATAAATGAATTGGAACTAGTTATTGACGTTTATTTAAAAGTGCTTTGATGTTTTAAATAATTATTTAACCATGTTTTGAAATTTATTATTATTATATATATATATATAGTTTAAAGTAAGTGATTGAAATTTATTTATAAATGCTCTCGAGATTGGTGAACCGCGTTTTAAACTGGATGTGATTTTATAAGAGATATCTTATAATGGAATTCGGGAACTTAAGAAAATTAGAGAAAAAGAAATTTCCAAATTGTTTAGATACGGGAACTTCATAAAATAAATCTGAATTCATTAAAGAAGTTATAAAGTGTTAGTTGGATTTTAAATAAGTATAATCGATAATTTTTGGGAATTATAAAGGGAATTTTAAAAAGAAAATTCTGGAGATTTGTGCTATAAGACGAAATATTCCTAAGTATTGGAATTAAATGGTTTTGGAAGTATTTTAATGACGAGATGGATTATATAGAAATATTTTTCTAAGTAATGAATTATAAGTCGGATTTGGAAATATTCTAAGTGTTGATATGGTTTGAAAATATCCTGTTATGGATATAAGTATTTGGAATTGTTTTCAAATATTTGAATATTGGAAGAGATTTGAATATATATCTTTGTAAAGATATTCGAAAATAAATGTTTGAAAGATTTATAATATGGGCTTAGTGACTGCTTATGTGAGTAAATTTGATAGTTAAATAACCGACTGTCAAATCTGGTCAATTTCGTGGATTGTTTTCGAAGAGACCGGGATCAGATTTAATTATTCGAAAACCACTTTGATCCGATTTGTGCATTACGAATTATGATATCATGAAGATAATAAAGACGGTGATTTTGGAGATTCAGTTTGTTCAGACCCAGAACAACTTGTATGAATGAATGCTATCAGCACATTGTCATTGGAGGGCAATGAGCATTCTAAGTGTAAATTTCCTAAAAGGTAATCGTACCCTCAAGCCTCATCAACCAGGAATGACTGAAAATCAGGGGAGATGCAGCAAGACTAGGTGGGTCGCACCCATTAGGATATGTTGTCCTGGTGTAACAACCCGCATATTTTACGATTGTATATTTAAATGTTTTATTTAAATATAGCATTGTTAATCGGATTTAAGTCTGAAATGTCACTTTTTGCAAACAGTCGAATTAGGACTCGAGACCACTTCCATTGAGTCCAAAATGGCGTTTGCGAATTTTTTGAGTATAAACATCGATATGTTTGGAGTTGAGTGAAATTTTGATATTTTCATTTAGGGTTGGGTTTGGGTTTCAGCCCAATAACCTAACACCCAACCCATCTAATACCCTAACTCCCACTCCACTCCACTTCATTCCTTCATAACATTTCCTAACACTCAAGCTAAGGTAAAAATGGGGGAAGAGAACGGAAATTAGAATTCCAAGCCCTAGATTGATTAGGAAATACAAATTCTAGCTCCAACATCAAAGAGAAGCTTAGGTAAGCATCCTCTTCTTCTTCATCATCTCAATCTCTCTCCAATTTCAGAAATTTCCTATAACCTAACTTAGAAAATATTGCTTATGATCTTAGATTGGAGCTTCTAGAGTTGAAATTGAAGAGTAGTTGATCTTTTCTTTGCTTTAGAGCTTCTCGTTTGTGTTTTTGGGTGAAAAGGTGAGTTTTTGAACTCACATCTATGTCTATATCTTTGATAGTTGTTTGGTAGTAATTCCTAACATCTATTCCTTGTTCATTTGCTTTTGAATTGAATTGGTTTGGTGAATATTCCAATTTTTGGTGTTTTGAAGTCAAATCTTTAAAAATCCTAGCTTTGATGTTTGAACACGATGTTGGGGTGTATCGAAGAGCCTATAAGGCTGGGTTGTCGCTTGGCATAAATCCCTAGTCTCCAATGCTCGTCCGATCACTCCCGATTAGAATTTTTGCCCCTTTTTGGGGGCTAGACTGATAATACTGCAACTAGCAGTTCAATCGACTGAACCAGAAGGTCAGTCGACTGAATCTGGGACCAGAGAATTCTCTGGCCCTGTATCAGTCGACTGAACTACTGGTTCAGTCGACTGACACTAGGGACCGAATGTCTCTGCCCCTGTATCAGTCGACTGAACCAGAAGGTCAGTCGACTGAACCAGGAACCCGAGAGTTTCTAGCCTTGTATAAGTCGATTGACCTTCTGGTTCACTCGATTGAATCTGTGAAATTTGCTTTTTGCCTATTTTAGGCAATTTCATGCGGGTTTTCGATTTTTAATCGATTTTTGATGATCTGAATTGTTGTTATCATTTATAGTCGTCGATAACTTCTTTTTTGGGATTTTTTGGAATATCTATTTTGATGGATTCGGTATCGATTTTTATTGTTTTAATTCACGTCGTCGAATGTGGATTTTGGTGATTGATTGTTTCTACAATCATTTCTGTGATTTGTCACTTTAAAATATAAAGGTTTACTATACTAGTAATAATTAATCAAACTCTTTCACAAAGATGATTCCAACTCTATTTTTAATACAAATCTCGTTTATAAAACCGTTTTCCAATCTATTAGTATATACAAACCTTTACCTCATTCGTATGAGAAATCCAATTAAACGACTTAGCAAAACAAGTGGTATGAAATGCTTGCGTTTACTTTATCGGCTAATTCTTAGACTTGTTCGATTGAAATCTTGTGACAATTTTTGAGTGGAAGTCTACAATTTGTTCGTAAATATTTAAGTTAAGCCAGTGGTTATGGGACATGAAGCTAAACTTTTATATTTACTAGCTTAGTATGATTCACACTTTTTATTGATCGAGGATGATCATTTTGTGATTTAGACTAGCTGTGACGCCCCACCTCTATGCTCACGCTAGACAAGAACACTACTGGGTAATGCTATCGACTAGCGCGAAGAATAAGGCTGTTGAGGAGCGACCATCTGTGCAATTGCCTTGTGCGAGTACCGATATGTCAGACGGTGTAACATGCATTTCATCTCAAGAGGAAATCCGACATACCGATGCAAACTCAAAGCTACCACACAATGGCTAAGTGGACCTCGGAAACAAGTATAGAAATAAACATAACATAAATCAGTCACAGATGTTCATATCTCAAAGGCGGAAACAGATATGAATATAACACATAAAAGTGTACATCAGAGTAGTGGTCAAACAAGATCCACAATATCACAAAAGAATAGATACAAGTGCTAGACAAAAGAATATGTATACATCAAGGAGTCTCTATCTCAAATGTATAACAACAAAAACTACAAATGTAATGTAGTTAGACAAAAGTCAGAAGGTGATCCCAGATAAGGAGTCAAGCAGAAGCACCTGTAACATCTCGGTCTAACCCGACTATTATTTAATAAGAAAATAATAAACAGATCAGTCAAGCTATAATTATCATATAAAGGAGTGAGATATAAGCAGAGATATAATAAGAACGTATGATAACAATAGTGTCAAGCTGTGACAAGTATGTTTTAAACAACAACAAAATCATACAATATCTCAAGAAATCTCAAAGCATCAAAAAGAATGTCATATTCTTTATTTTATTCACCAAACCGCAAATATTGACAAACATATCATTGCCAATCACAAAAGTTAGTGAAACTCAAATTCTAGAAATCATCCATTAGAAATCCAGAAATCACAAAGAGGGAGGCCCATCACAAACGGGAGCATAAAAACTCACCAACACGTGTATCACAAATGGAACGCTATTCCATGGTCGCTAACCATAAATATTGAGCCGAAGCTCCACAACCGGTCCGAAGACCATGGGTCGCTACCCCGCCAAATTGAACCGAAGTTCCACAGAAATGGGGTTTAGTCTCCCTCGTAGACAAATAGACATCGCACACCGCTAGTCTAAATCACAAAATGATCATCATTGATAAATAAAAAGTGTCGATTACACTAACCTAGTAAATATATGAGTTTAGCTTCATGTCCCATAACCACTAGCTTAACTTAAATATTTACGAACAAATTGTAGATTTCCACTCGAAAATTGTCACAAGAGTTTCAATCAAACAAGTCCAAAAATTAACCGATGAAGTAAACGCAAGCGTTTCATACCACTTGTTTTGCTAAGCCGTTTAATTATATTTTCTCATACGAATGAGGTAAAGGTTTGTATATACTAATAGATTGGAAAACGATTTTGAAAACAAGCTTTATGTTTAAAAATAGAGTTGAAATCATCTTTGTAAAAGAGTTTGAATATTTACTACTAGTATAGAAAACCTTTATATTTTAAAGTGACAAATCACAGAAATGATTGTAGAAACAATCAATCACAAGAATTCACATTTCGATAACGTGAATCCAACCATGGAAATCGATATCAAATCGATCAAATAGAAACACCAAAAATCCAGAAAAGAAATCATCGAAGTTGATATTAATTGACAATAACTATATGGATAATCAAAAATCGATAAATTTGGAAATCCACATAAAAATAGGCTAATATCCAGAAATCAACAGCCACAGACGTCTATGGGAAATCCACAGACGTCTGTCACCTGTTTCGGGAAATATTTTTCCTGAAGCCACAGACGTCTATGGGAAATCCACGGACGTCTGTCACCTGTTTCGGGAAATATTTTCCCTGAAGCCACAGACGTCTGTGGATAATCCACAGACGTCTGTCGCCTGTAGCGGGACAGAATTAGCAAAGCCTAAAAATGGGCAAACCTACACAACTTCTCGGATTCGGAGCGATTGAATGAGCAACGGCGATAAAGGATTTATGCCAAGCGACAACCCAGCCCTAAAGCTCTCTGATTCACCACCAAAACATGTTCACAATTCAAAGCTAGGATTTTCAAAGTTTTGACTTCAAAACATCAAATATTGGAATGTTCACCAATTCAATCCAAATCAAAATCAAATGATCATGAACAAGTGTTGGGAATTCATACCTAACATCAAAGATAGTTATAGACAAAGATGTGAGATAAAAATCTCACTTTTTTACACAAAACAAGGAAGAAGAAGCTATAGAGCAATGACAAGAACAATCACTCTTCAATTCCAACTCAACAAGCTTGAATCTAAGCTTAAAAGAGAAACATTTCCTAAGTTACGTTTAGGAATTTCTGAGATTGAAAAGAGAACGAGTTGGAGAAGATGAAGAGAAGGCTTACCAAAGCTACTTCTTTGAATTTGGAGCTAGAACTTGATTGCAAATGGAACTAGGGCTTAGGAATTCTAATTCTTTTTCTCCTCCACCATTTTTATCTAGAGCTTGAAAGTGTTAGGAAAATGAAGTGAATGAAGATAAGTGGTGGTGGAGCTAAGGGCTTGAGTTAGGATATAGGGCTGAAACCCAAACCAAAGCCCAAAGTGAAAAAGTAGCAAAATTCCACTAACTCCAAACATATCAATGTTTATACTCAAAAAGGTCGCAAATGTCATTTTGAACTCAATGGGGGTGGTCTCGAGTCCTAATTTGACTGTTTGCAAAAAGTAGCTTTTTGGACTATAATCCGACTAATGATGAAATATTTAAATAAAATATTTAAATATTCAATTGTAAAATATGCGGGTTGTTACAGACTCCCCTCCTTAAAGAAATTGCGTCCTCGCAATCTTAAGGAATAATTGAACAAAAAGTAACAACCATAGAAGCATATCAACACAAAAGAAATTTTGAAATAAGAAGTTCACCTTAAGGAGCACGAGAGAGCAAGTTTGGATGTGTTCGCTTGATGAATTCTCTGGATTCCCAAGAGCAATCCTTAGGATTTGAGGACCATTGAACTTTCATAAGAGGAACATCTTTATTTCGAAGGCATTTCCATAGTTGAGAAACGTGGAATACGTCATGAATAGCAGAAAACTGAGCCGGTAATAAAAGGCGATAAGCCACGGAACCAATGCATTCGGTGATTGGAAATGGGCTAATATATCGAGGTGATAATTTTCCCGATCGACTGAAACGCACAACACCCTTCATAGGTGAAACACGAATAAACACAAAATCTCCCATAGAAAATTCTAATTTCCTTCTTCGATTATCGGCATAGGAATTTTGTCTACTTTGAGCTTCTTTCATCCTATGACGAATAAGGTCGATCTTTTCTGTGGCATCACGAATAAAATCTGGACCTAAGACCAGCTTCTCACCGGCTTCAAGCCAACATGAAGGAGATCGGCATGGCCTTCCGTATAGTGCCTTGAAAGGTGTCATACCAATACTAGATTGGAAGCTATTGTTATAGGAAAATTCAACCAGAGAAATATGATCTTCCCAACTGTAACGACCCAAAATTTTCGATCCCGAAAATTCCAGATAGTTAGGAAAAGAAGAAAAAGATAGAAGAAGAAGAAACAGAAACACACCACAGATTCTCACATTCGCAGCGGATCAAAATATAATATCAAATAATAACAGTTTACAAAGAATACTATATCTGTCAATTTGCATTTATAATACATCAGAGTTACTCTCATACACAACACTGAGCATATACAAATCAAATATATCTCAGATAAACAGAAATAACAGTCACAGCGGAACACTCATACGTCCTGCCATCCAGCTCGCCATCCCTGAGCTCCAGAACGTCCTTACCTGAAAATCTGTAATACTCGATCTGACCCGAGCATTACATCAAAGTAACACCCGGGTCAGGCTGGAAACCAGCGTGAGTAAACCCATCTAACATGGAATACAACAGCATAAAACTTATATAAAACCCGGTGTAACTCGCCTCAGATGACAAATTCACAATTTATTATAGACATCAGTTATTCCACATATCAATTTCTAAGTACCAAAACTTAGATTAAATGGCCCAATTCACTTAAATCATTCCATTCCAGTTTATTGATTTCATATATCAATCTATAAAGAATCGAAGTGGTTTCGGGTATTAACTAATACCCGACTCCTGTCTCTTCGAATCCAATGTCAGCTTAACCCAAGTTATTCAAATGATATACAATTCAAACTTTAAATACAGGATGTCACTGTTTTAACCCAAACATATTATATCACACATCATTCCACATCACATACCAAAGATATCAACTAATCTAAGGCATACAATATTATTTAACCATTCACAGCCAGATTAATCAACCCTTCCATCTCTAATTAATTTAATTAACCACAAATGAATTAAATTAATTGCTTCAATTAATTTTAAATCCTGCATACTTAACATTAATTAATTACCAACCAATTAATTAATCATCCCTTAATTATCCGTCTTAATAAATCATCCTTGATTAATTACTCTTTAGTTACATTAAGTAATTACCCTTTTATAAATTAATTATTCTTTAACCATTCACATTAATCAATACTTAATAATCCTTAGTTAATTATCTTTATTAACTAATAATATTTCTTTAATTACTTTCTTAAGAAATTTTCTTAGATTTGAATCATCATTAATCATTCCTAATTAATTAAATTTATTAATTTATAAATAAAATAAATCATTCTTTAATTACCTTATTAATTAAATCATTTTAATTACCTTAATTATCTCTAAGGTAACCCATTTCTTTATTAATGACTTAATTAACATCAACGTATATATTTTTAAACATTTACCTTTGAACTTACAATTTAGTTCAAATTTGAATCTAAGTTTAAATCATCATCTATCAAAGAAAAATTCCAGAAATTTCTTTAGCTAATTCACTAAAACTTTAAAGTTGGAAATATAAATATTTCCCAGGCAACCCGAGTGTTTTCCCGAGCTGAACCCCTCACGAACTCGAGCTGTACTTCGAGTTTTCCAGGAATCGACCCGTGTTCTAACACCAGAATACCCGAAACAACTCACGAGTTTCCCCGACCTCAACTGCTTCGAGCCTATCACGGAAACACTCGAACTCGGCACGAGATAAAGCTTCTTCCCCAAACCTAGTTCTCGCATCACCACTGTGCTTCATTTTACTGTGCACGTACTCGTGCACATGCTCGACGTCCCCGGCCATAATCTCTCACCAACAACTATTCGCCTCAGTCACCCACGACCCTGTGTTCCCCATTGACACTCGAATTCACGTTGAAAAGCATCTCATCGACATTTGGCCTTCGAACCCAAAACTGGGACAAAACACCGCCTAAAACTGCCTCGCCTCACCCCTACCGTCCCCTTCGACCTCGCGATCACGACCCACACTTCGTCGAACGCTTACGCTCCTGATTTCCCACTCGCGATCTCCTCCAGTTCCCCAATGACCTCGAAATTTCTACATTTACATCACGAATCAAAAAGGGTGAGTTAAACCTAGTTCGGAGCTTCGCCGACGACCTGGTGGTTGAAAACCTTGCGACCCATATTGCCAGAACCCACTAGCTCACTGCCTACTCCAGCAGTGTTCCTGACTTACCCGATACACCAGATCACCAGAAAATGAATAAAACCCAAATTCATCTCAGTGAAAACTTAAATTAGGATGTTTGAATTCCTGGCAATATTTAACTACCCACTGTAATTCTTACTTTCCAATGTCCTCATCTGATAATAGCTTACGAAATTATTTTTAAAACAAAGTATACTCGAATTCAACCATAATTCCTTCAGACATCACAACCCAGAACCAATTAGATGAAGAGATATAGACTTTTGAAAGTTTAGGCATGACAAGAAAGAACAGAACAGAGGTGAAATTTAATACAGGCTTTTATAATTATCCATACGGACACACATATATATCCAGTTTGATTTAAGCAACTTACTAACTACTGTCATTCTATATATTTTTTTTTAAAGCATACTCATAGATTATATGAAGATTTTGGTTTAAAAGTTACTCACCTTTTAAAGCAGAGAACAGAGAGCAAGTTCTTGTTTCCAGACTTGCTAAATCTTGAAATTCTTTTTCTTTAGTTGAGTTTACATTGTTTTGCTGTTGTATCTTTGAAACTTGTTGTAAATCTTCATTTTGATTTACAAAATCTCAGATTGCAGTTGAAAATTGAACTGATGTTGATTTTCCTTAAAAATATTTTATAATTTGGTTTAAAACAAACCACTTTGTTTAAATAACTCAGCCTAAAAGAAATTTTATTGTGAAAAAATTAAATCTTTAATCTAAGTTACATCTCTGAAACTTAACAGAGAAGAATGTCATATGCCGACATATACACAGCATATTCATACACACAAACTTGTTTTCAAATCGTAAAACCATCAGGCAATCACATCTCAAGCATACATTACAAGTTTATATGTCACATGCATCTATCTGAGGGTGATTTATGTTTACAGTTTATTATTTTTATTTAAAACATCAGAGGCATAAGCTAAGAACAGAAATGTTAAACTCAACAGAAATACACATAGGCTTGCATATATACAGATATTCAAGGCAACCCCTAACCCAGTAATCCACATACAACAGATATTTGTTATTTAAGTTTTAAGATTTAAAGTTTACTCACTGCTATAAAGAAAAAGAAAATGGGTTAGGTTACTCACCTGCTTGTTTTAATTTAATTCCATTAGAGTTGATTTTTTTGAATTGCATCTACTTGATCAGGTTGATTTAAACCCTTTCCAGTTGAAGATTTGATCTGCATGATGATTTTCTGAGATGTTATTGCTCTGAATTCTTTTGCTTTGATGAATGAAGCTAAGTTTGTAAGATGATGCTTTATATTTATTTTATTTTTCTTCAGGTTTACAAAGTTTTGTAATCGAACAAGTATAGTACGATATTTATATATAAAAATAGCTTGAACAGGGATGTCAACTTCTAGTACAAGCCTTACTTGTTTTGAGCATATTTTTATATATGTTAATGTACTGTAAAGCTGAGATGATACTTGCATAGTTCGGCTGGACATGTTTTTATGCTGAGATGAAAGCATTAATTGCATATGTCTTCCCATTAGTTTACACATAATTAATATTGGCTGATATTTATAATTTGTAGGAAGATATTTTGTTTTATTATCTCCTGCTTGCATAATTCATACACATACATTTGGTCTAGTTTTATTTTACACACTTTTGCTTCATTTAAAATTGTTATAGTTATGGGTATGTATTTATCTTATGTTGCATGTACACCATAATCACTTAATCCTTGTTTTTGTTTTTATTTTTATCTTAACTATCAACATTTAATTTATATTCATATGTCTTATTTCCTATTTGTAATTAAATTTTCAAACCTTTGATTTATAACATATGTTTGTATTTATATATTTTATATTTCTATTTATCTCTTATATTTACATTATAGTTTTCTTATGTTTATATATTTATGTATATATATTATCAGATATTAATAATATAGAATCTTTAATTTTTATTGAATAAACAGATTTTAGTATAAATAATTTGAAAGAATTTATTTTAGATTTTCAAATCAAAATTTCCTTCACAAAACATATATAACTGATAGATGTCCAAAGATTTCATCAGTTTATAAATTAAAAAGCTTGTATTTTATTTAATTAGATTAAATTATTTATTAAAATAATGTTGCCAAAATCCTGGGTCATCACACCCAACTTCCACCAAAGTCAAGAACACAAGCACGAAGAAGATCTTCAAGAGTTTGATTCACACGCTCGGTTTGTCCATCGAACTGCGGATGATAAGCGGTGCTAAAATTAATCTTCGTTCCCAAAGCTTTTTGAAGACTCTTCCAAAATCCACTAGTAAACAATGGATCACGATCACTAACAATAGAAGTAGGAACTCCATGCAATTTAACAATTTCTTTAATAAAGAGTTTGGCCAAAAGAGGGACGGTCCGATTAGACCGAACGAGAATAAAATGGGCGTATTTAGTTAGTCTATCTACTATCACCCATAGGCTATCATGGCCCGAACGAGAACGGGGAAGACCGTCAATAAAATCCATGGAAATATGATCCCACTTCCATATTGGGATGTCTAAAGGTTGCAATAACCCACCGGGCCTTTGATGCTCGGCCTTAATGAGTTGGCAAGTCATGCAACGCTTAACGAAGTTAGCGATATCAAATTTCATTCCCTCCTAATAATAAAGTCGCTTCATATCCGCGTACATTTTACTACTACCGGGATGAATGGTGAATTTAGAACGATGAGAATCTTCTAATATATCTTTACGAAGATAACAAATATTTGGCACGATAAGTCTACCAAATTTTCGAATACCGCCACGAGCATCAATATCAAAGTCTTTCAAACCTTCAATATCAATTTTATCCCTATAACTTTGGCTAAGAAGAACCAATTCGGGATCATGCTTTTGAGCTTCAAGAATGCGGTCTAAAAGAGAAGGATGAGCCTAAAGGCTACATAAAACAAGAGATGAGCATAAATCGGATTCACGATCTCGAATCTCACAAGTGGACAAAGTCTCGAGATCATTCCACTCGGATATCATCATAGAAACAACCGCTTGTTGCTTACGACTAAGGGCATCGGCAACACGATTTCCTTTTCCGGGAGTATAAAGAATATCAAGATCATATGATGCAAGGAACTCGAGCCAACGTTTTTGACGCAAATTAAGTTCCTTTTGAGAAAATAAATACTTTAATGATTTATGATCGGTGTAAAGAACAAATTTCTCCCCCAAAAGATAATGATGCCAAATTCTAAGGGCGAAGACAATAGCCGCGAGCTCCAAATCATGAGTGGCATATCTAGTCTCGGCAGGCTTTAGTTGTCTAGAAGCATAAGCGATAACACGTTCCCGCTGCATGAGAACGGCACCCAAACCAACACGACTAGCATTGGTATAAACAATAAAATCTTGGTTCCCATCGGGAATCACAAGAATAGGAGCATCGGAAAGGAGTTCTTTTAATTTTTGAAATGAAGCTTCACATTTGTCCGACCAAATGTATTTAATTCCCTTCTTTGTCAAATTAGTAAGAGGTACGGAAATCTTAGAAAAGTCTTTTATGAACCGACGGTAATAGCCCGCCAATCCAAGGAAGCTACGAATTTCTATCACACTCTCCGGTCTCTTCCAATTTTGAATCGCTTCAATCTTTGAAGGATCCATGGAAATTCCGGATTTAGAAATGATATGTCCCAAATATTTCACACGAGAATGCCAAAAGTGGCATTTAGAAAATTTTGCTTTTAATTGGTTGCTCCTAAGAGTTTCCAATACAATCCGAAGATGATTTTCATGCTCTTCCTCGGTTTTAGAATAAATAAGAATGTCATATATAAAGATGAGAATAAATCGATCGAGGAAGTCTTTAAAAACTCGATTCATAAGGTCGACGAAATAAGTTGGAGCGTTCGTCAAACCAAATGGCATAACAAGCCATTCATAAGATCCATAACGTGTACGGAACAATGTCAAAGGAATGTTATCTTCTGCAATACGGAGCTGATGAAAACCAGTTGCTAAGTCTAATTGTGAAAAGACTTTAGCACCACTAAGCTGATCGAACAAATCATCAATCCGCGGTAAGGGATATTTATTCTTGATGGTGAGATCGTTAAGCTTGCGGTAGTCAACGAAAAGCCTAAGTGTACCATCAGATTTGTTCACAAAAATGGCCGAAGCTCCCCATGGAGAGGAACTAGATTGAATAAATTGCTTCGCTTCCAATTCGGATAATTGTTTGCACATCTCCTCATTTTCTTTATTGGACATACGATAAGGAGGACGAGTAATAGGTAGAGCTCCATGGATTAGATTAATTCTGAACTCAATTGCTCGTTTAGGTGGTAATCCTAGAACGGGCTCGAATATGTCGGGAAATTCACGAACAATGTGAATGAGAGAAATGACATCTTCCTCATCATCATTATCATCATCATGAGGATTTAAAGAATATAAAGATGCTTTCGAATTGGAATCTGAATCTTTCAGAATGAGAGAAATCTGCTTAACAGATTGAGGATGCCGAAGATAAATAGTCCGTTCTGGACATAGAATATGGGCTTCATAACGGTTAAGCCAATCCATTCCCAAAATCATTCTGAAACCAAGGTAACGCATAACATGCAAATCGATACGGAAAGAGTAATCACACAAAATAATTTCGACATCTTTACATAATAAACCGAGTGTTGCGGATCCACCAACCGGATTCGCAATCCTCAAAGAAGTCATCAAGCCAATAACATTCAAAGACAAAGCATCAACAAGTTCTTTTGATATAAAAGAGTGAGATGCACCCGTATACAAAGCATCAACAAGTTAATCGTTCTGATTGATGTTTGTATATACACATATTACAGTTTTGTTTTTGTGTAAAGATTTATGGTATATTATAGATTATTCGTTCCGCTGTGAGATTCTGTATTGTTTAGTTTTCTTCTTATCTTCTTCCTTCTTTCCTTTCCCCTAACAATCGAGTTTTTCGGCATTCGATTGCTCGACATGTAATGCAGTGGACGTATCAGCGTCGATTTTCGAGAGTCGAAAATCCCGATCATTACAGAAAAGCCGTCGGAAGAACCGTCGCCAGCCGTCGCAATAACTTCGTCGAAGCCGTCGGAAATAGACGAAAGTCGTGGTCCATATTCCGACGGTGGTCGACGCTCCGAGCCGTCGGAAATCCCTGTTTATCTTGTAGTGCCACTACCATTATTGTGTAATTTAACATAATACCTATGTATACTAATATTTTTTATCCTTACTTTTTTTCAGCATTCTTCATGGTGTAGTTAGCTTATTTTTATTTGTTCAAATGAATGGCATGATTGTTTTTTCTACGTTATATTCTCAAATTTGCACAAAATATATAATGTCTTATAGGATTTCTAGATTAACTTGCATGTATAGTCTTAGATGTAGACTTGAAGAAATATTGTAGCCAACCTAGAGAAATACGAGGAGGCACTAATAAAAAAGGTATATGTATGTTGAGAAATTGAAAAATAAGAAAATGGAGCAACAATGGAACGGGGCCACACGAAGTTTTACTAAATGCAAACAAAATACAAGGCAATATAATTTGTTTTATCGGAGTAAGTATTTAATATTATGTGTAATGGTTAGATGAATTTGTTAATATATACGTTTGTCTTGATTTATAATTTTATATTGCCAAGCTCTGTCGTGATTGTGTAAATAATAATAGCTTTATGATGTATATTAATGTTATTTGGTTTTATATAAAATGAGTTTTTTATTGTTATTATTATATACATTACAAAGTACAATCAAATAAAAATGTTCCAGCAATAATCAAACCGACCATTAGGGAGGTTTGCTTACTGTCACTAGCCAAAATCAAATACTCTGAAGCTAAAAAAACATGCATCTGGCTCTTCGCATTTCCCCTAATTTCCTGCTCCTGCTTTCTTGTTCAACGTCTCCTTTTATTTCTCAACCAAGCTCGCCTTAAAATTCAAAAAATTTAAATTTCAAGCTCAACAACTCCAAATTAATCCAATCGAAACCCTGTTAACCTACCTACTCAACTCCCAAATCAATATCGTCCCACATACCGAGTATCGAAAGCCTCCACCAACCTCCTCAGTTCGTGAATTTGCTCCCAAATCAACGAAATCACAACCAATGTCTTCCGCACCTGAAACTGCGACCTGCCTTCTCAGTACCAAAAACTGCGACCAGCTTGTCCGCCTATAGTTGGAAATCTATATTTTTAAACAATTTGTAAATCTATGCTCCATAAATCAAAAGTGGTTACTCCATCGCTTTCCACTCGAGCTGGCTGCTCCTACCTAAGGTGATTTAAGGTAATTTTATATTTCACTCCTTAGATTTCATTCATATTATGTTGAATTCTGCGTTCGATTCGTAGAATAAGGTTAATTACATGATGATTCGATTCCTATTTTAGTCTTAAATCATTTTATTTATCATTGTAATTTAAGTTTAGCTTGTTGCAATTTCTAAAGACTCTTCAATAACGTGCAGAAAGATCAAACAATGAAGAAAAACAATAATAAAATTCGTGTTTTGGAAAGCTCATTGAGCAATAAAAGCATGGCGGATCCTTACATTTCGTGCACAACTTTCAATATTCTAGCACTGACTTATAAAAGGCTTGATAAAGAGGTATAATTGCTAAGTTAATCAACATATTTTTGCTACTGATAATTTTCGATTGAGTTTTTGCTGATGTTGTTTCCAATGTTTATTTAGGATCAGAGCTGTAGAGAAATCCAACATAAGGTGCATTGGTTGAGCAAGATTCAACATATTATTGATAGGTTGACGTTCCATTATACGTCTTCAGGTTTTAATTAATTTTTCACATGAAATTAATGTTGATTTTAAGATTTAACCTGTGGTTTCGAATCATTTACCAAATAGATTAACTTAGAAATATGTTTGTTTGAACTAATTTAAAAACACCGTTGACTTTTCTTGAGTTAACGTGCATAGTTTTGTTTGCTGTAATTATTTGAAAGAGAAACTAAATGACCACAATTGTTGTTTGCTGCAATGTATCGGTAGTTTACATAATATTTGAATTAAATTATAAAAATATAGTCCTTTTATTTTGTTGTTGAAAACGGTCTTCCCATATGTGCAGGAGATGTGGCTGGGAAACGATGAATTTGTTGAAATGTATGATAAGCGATTAAGAGATGCAGGTTACATAAGTTTGAAGCTTCCTCGAACAAACAATAGATGCGATGGTATGCAGTTATTGGATTTTTACCGTAAATTAGAATCATCGTCTGTTTTTTGCATGCATCGATGATCCACACAATTGATGTTTGTGTAGAATTTTATTTCACGTTAATATGGGAATCGATTAATTATATTTACTTAGTTGCGTTCTTCATATGTTATGTCAGCTATTTATTATATTGTAGCTGACTAGGTTGCAGGATCGTTATCCCTATAATCTACCAATTCTTGGCTTTGTAGGCTACCAGGTCATCAATTACTATGACTAGAGTCGGATATTTATAAATTTTGGCTTAAATCTTTGATTCTTTTAACAGGTGGAGGAAGTGAATTTAAACTTATACTTTTCCTAAAGGTAGGGATTGATATGATAAATATAATGCAGACAGAAAAGGAGTTCGGGAATCCTGAAACTGAAGACTGGAACAATAATGATGATAATAGTTTACATGGTTATGTAGTAAAATTTGCTAAAGTTCACAGTAGAATAGTTGCTTCTGAAGAAATTTTAGCAGCTTCTGATGCTTTTACTTTCAGAGATGGTACTTAAGTCTGAGGCTATATCTCTCCAACTCATTGCTGATATGCTGCAATTTTTTGCTTTACAAGCGGAACAACATAATCCAGACCCGATGGCATCTAAATTAGATAGGTTTTCATGTAGACGAAATAATATAGCAAAAGAATATGATCTTCTCTCTGTATTGTTCATGGATATTGACTCTGTAAGTTTCACATATCTAACTAGGCAGGCTCTCAGTTATTCAATGCTAGCGTTTTGTGTTTCTTTTTCTCACCATATAAACACAGAAAATATTGTAGAAACTTCAAAAATTATTGTTTTAGTGGATTTTTATTGTAGATTGTGTAATACCGATGAAACTACTACTTCTCAACTTCAACGGTTGATGTCCATGTAAAGTTGCAAATAACTGGAAGCATGGAATAAAAACAAATCGATGTCGGGTAGATAGAGCATCTCTACTGTTTTATAAAGATATTACAGAAAGCATTATGTGTATTCAAGATGATTTGAAGGAAGTGAAGGATGAAAGAGGTCTTGTGGTGACCCTCACTCTATAACACATAGTTTTTTTTTATATAACTTTCAAGAGGCCTTCACCACTAAACCCCAATTCTTTTATATTTGAATATTTATATAATTTCCAAATATTTTTCCCAAGACCCTGGTTTTACCAATATAATCATATCAGTGTACAAACAAACTAAGTCAATTGTATATTTGATGATATACAATTGTTTCTTTATTATTATTATATATTTTTTTTTTATCAGAGGGAATTTAAATCAAAATGAAATTAAAGTACCATACAAGCTATTGACATAGCCACTTATTTCTTTTCTAAGTCTTGTTCTACTGCCATAGGTGCACTTTGACAAATACTAACACTTATATATATATATATATATATATATATCTTGCCTAGATAATTCTATTTAACTCTAAAATAACATTTACTTGATCTCATGATAGATATCAAGGTTGATAATAATTAATAACAATAAGTTGGATCTGCTAAAATCGATAAATCTTGGAAATTTACTCGAAAATAGACAAATTATGCAAAATCAGCAATTCAGACGTCTAAAATTTTATGACAGACGTCTATATTCAATCTCAGACGTCTAAATTATTATGACAGACGTCTCAGAGTGTCTAGATTTTAAACAGAGAGTAGAAAACATTTTGAACTAAGTTCAGACGTCTAAAATTTTATTAACAGACGTCTATATTCAATCTCAGACATCTAAATTATTATGACAGACGTCTCAGAGTGTCTAGATTTTAAACAGAGAGTAGAAAATATTTTGAACTAAGTTCAGACGTCTAAATTTTTATTAACAGACGTCTATATTCAATCTCAGACGTCTAAATTATTATGACAGACGTCTAATTTGATCTTAGACGTCTAAAATTGTTGATAAGTTTTCTCAGAGGTTAAACTTGAATACTCGATTACTTATAAGTTTCCAGAATTCGTGCATATGCAAGTATCACTTACCTGCCATGCACAAATTCATCTCACTTGAATATTCTACTAAATTCTTGAGCGTTCATTAAAAATCAATCCCCTTAGCTTATTAATTTCCATAAGGCAAAACATAAGCAATGAAAATCAGTGTTCAAATATATATGTATCCATGTCAAATGTATATGACATGTCTAACCCCTTAATTTCTCCAAATCAGACATTCATAAGATAAATTCAGTAGTTATCAAAAACATCATCAATGATCACTCATAACAGGTTTTGATTAAGTACATATCTTCAACTCAAAATACTTAAAAGTTTCCTAAAAGTAATCTTCAATTGCAGAAAATAAAATGTGCCTAGTGATTTCATTACAATGCATCTGCAAATTTTAAAATCAAGTCTCTCTCTTATTTATACTAGCAGCCAATGCCTTCTCTACTCATCAAGCCAACTTCAATTTCCTGCAAGCAAATCATTTAGCTGCCCCAAAGAATTTTTGAGACACCCAGATGATTGCAAGGGCAACCAAAAGTGTCAGTTTTCACTGGTATGAGCATTTATCAATTTTGTATACATATTCATGGTTTTAAAACATAATCTTGCAGTGCCTTCCTAGTTTAACAGATGTTTATACTTAGCATGTTTTGGTTCATACAAGGTAATACAAAAACACATTCATCTATTCAAACAAATACACAGCAAACAGTAAAGATAAACATATGTATGATTCTTGATTTATTCTCCCCAAATCTAGATTAAATAAACCCAAGTTTCATACTCCAAATTTTCACCCAGCAACTAATCAATGAACAAGTTTAACTTGATTAATTTAACACCATATCTGGATATTTATAACCCAGATTTTAAACCCCTGTCCCCATTTATTTTATTGTCTTTAACTCCTTGTCAAATAAACACTATGTATGCATTGTGATGGAAACTCCCAGGTTGTTTAAATTATTCCAACACACAAAGGCCTCAGGGTGCAGTTGCACCATGCACATACTTGCTTCCACCTGAAGTAAGCAGATCATTGACTAACCCCCAAGTGACCAATTTAGTTTTACTTTTTTTTATATCAGAGAAATATGACTGCCTGCATATTTTTTGGCTTAACCCCATGTTCCCCTTTTAATCTTGATCCATGTTTAATGATGGTAGAACAAGAATACTTAAAACATGTTAACTCTGAAAGCCAAATTACAGATCAATGCTCCAAACAAAAATGCACAAACAAACATCCATATCACCCATAACAAATCATTTCAGAGATTCAAATAACTCATAGTATTTTTAGGCTGCCTGCAATAGGACTTAATGCCATTGCATACAAAAGATAAGTACTCACATAATGTTTTTCCTTTTACTGCCTTAATCTTTTGAACAACAAATCCCCCAAAGCCCCAAGCTAGTGTTTCTTCCTTGTTTATTTTATTTTGTGTTTTTGATCCCGAGAGAGTGATGGTTTTGGCCATGTGCAGTTATTTATAATTCCATTCAAGGGTTTAAGAAAATGGGTAATTCCCCTGATACCCTTAGATGTTTATTTACACATCACATTCCTGTGTGGTCCTAAGTTGGAAATGCACACATCAGGTTACTTTAATTGGTTATTTTTGGGAGTTGAACATTTTAAACACTGCATGCTATTTTCATGTTTCTATTTTGTTCATGCCATATGCATGTGATCCTTTATTCATTTCTTTTTATAAGTTTAAGGAATATGAAAATCTCCTTTGTATTTTCTATCTTTATATAAAATAGAAAACACCCCATTTGCATATATTTACATAATTCTTTGGACATAAAGCTATACTTATTTTTGAGTTCCAATTCCTTTCTTAATTACCTTAATTCCTTGCATTTTATCAAACAGAAGCTCCCATGCAATTTCATTTATTGCCAAATTCTTTTCTGTTTTAAATGCAATATATATACTTATATATATATATATCTCAGAATTTTCTAATATAAATATATATATATCATTTTATTTTATTTTATTTTAGGGTCATTACATACCCTCCCCCTTAAAGGAATTATGTCCCCATCAAGGTTTTAAATCTCCCCGAGATCAGCCGAGATGAAAATCCGAGATATTAGCCAAAATCCGAGATTTGGCAACTTGGTTAGTTATAAGTCTTTTAAATATCGCCCGAGACAGCCGAGATATTTGCCCGAGATATTAGCCAAAATCCGAGATTTGAAACCTTGGTCCCCATAATTTTCACCTATTTTCTCCAATTAAAAGCACTAATCCATAGCCTGTTTTAACTCCACAACCCCATACTCATATTTTATGGAAACAAACAATATATAAATATATTTAGAAAAATTATCTTAGGCTGCTTAAACATACCTCTCCACCAGTAAACAAATTGGGGTATTTAGCCCTTATTTTGTCTTCAACCTCCCATGTACAATCATTAGTGTCCAAGCTCCATTGGATTTTCACCAGTTTGATCACCTTGTTCCTCAACTTTTTCTCTTCCCTGGCAACTATCCCTACTGGTTCATTTGTATAAACCAGATTTTTCTGGACTTGAACTTGAGTAGGTGACTCCAGAATTCTCCTTCATCATGCACCCATTTTCTCAATTGAGAAACATGAAATACAGGATGCACACCACTCAACTCCTCAGGTAACTTAAGTCTGTAGGCCATAGCACCAATTCTCTGCATAATTTCATATGGTCCTACAAATCTTGGTGATAACTTACCAGATTTTCCAAACCTGAACACTTTCTTCATTGGTGATACCTTCAGAAAAACATGCTCTCCTACTTCAAACTCCATTGGCTTCCTTTTTCTATCTGCATAAGACTTTTGTCTTGATTGTGCTGCCTTCATTCTATGCCTAATCAATTCAATCATGTTGGAAGTTTCTTTAACATGATCTGGCCCCAACATTACACTCTCTCCTGCTTCCAACCAACAGGCAGGAGACATGCAAGGTCTCCCATACAAGGCTTCAAAAGGAGCCATTCCTATTGTTGATTGATAGCTATTGTTGTAAGTGAATTCTGCCAAGTGGATATGATCCTCCCAATTACCCCCAAAATCAAGCACACATGCTCTAAGTAAATCTTCCAATATTTTATTCACTATCTCTGTTTGCCCATCACTTTGAGGATGGTAGGCAGTGCTTAAACAAAGTTGTGTTCCCATTGCTTCTTGGAAACTTTCCCAAAATCTTGAGGTGAACAAAGTGTCTCTATCACTTACAATAGTCTTGGGTATGCCATGTAGCCTCACCACTTCTTTAATGAACAATTGTGCAAGCTTAGATGCATTCCTATCTGACCTGACAGGGACAAAGTGAGCTGATTTGGTTAGTCTATCAACAATTACCCATATACTATCATTGTCTTTCTTAGTTCTAGGTAAACCATCCACAAAATCCATGGAAATGCTTTCCCACTTCCACTGAGGTACTTCCAAAGGTTGCAACATGCCAGAGGGCTTTTGGTGGTCTGCTTTAATTTGTTGGCATGTGGAACACTTTGCCACATATCTTGCCACTGCTTGCTTCATTCATGGCCACCAGTAGCCTCTTTTTAAATCATGATACATCTTAGTACCACCAGGGTGTATGGTGTACCTGGTCTTGTGATGTTCATTCATGATTTCTTCCTTCAATTCTGCAATGTTTGGCACACAAAGTTTATCATTTTTCCTCAAATAACCTTGGGAATCTATTTTAAAATTCTCCGACTCAATGTTATTTAATAACATTTCTTTCTTCTCCTTTAGACTTTGATCGTGATCTTGCATGCTGCCAACTTTCTCCACCAGATTAGATTTCACTGTGATTATCCCCAATGTACCATACTCCACCATATCACCATGTTCTTTAAAATTCACTGCATCCTTGCTGTATATATCCGCCTCCCCAAGCACTGCAAGATTTTTAAACTCATCAATCATCAAACTGGCTAATCTAATATGATTTCTGCTCAAAGCATCTGCTACTCTATTAGCTTTTCCAGGAGTGTACAATATATCTAAATCATATGCAGCTAGAAACTCCAACCACCTTGCTTGCCTCATATTTAAATCTTTTTGAGAAAATAAATATTTCAATGCTTGATGATCTGTGAATAATTCAAATTTTGCCCCAAGCAAATAATGCCTCCATAGTTTTAGTGCAAACACTATTGCAGCTAATTCTAGATCATGAGTTGGATATTTGGTTTCATTGGGTTTAAGCTGTCTTGATGCATATGCCACTACCTTGCCATGTTGCATAAGCACTGCACCTAACCCAGATCCACTAGCATCAGTGTATACGACCATTCCTTCATTTGCTTCTGGGATTTGTAGGACAGGAGCTTCCACCAATGCTTGCTTCAATTTCTCAAAAGCTTGTTCACACTGCTCAGTCCACACATATGGTTGGTTCTTCTTGGTTAGCTTGGTCATTGGTGCGGCTATTCTTGAAAAATCCTTGATGAACCTCCTATAATACCCTGCCAAACCTAAGAATGACCTCACCTCAGTCACTGTTTTGGGTCTACTCCATGTTTGAACTGCAATGACCTTGCTTGGATCTACACTTACTCCCTGCTGTGACACTATGTGTCCTAAGAACTTTACTTCATGTTGCCAAAATGCACACTTTGAATACTTGGCTTTTAATTCATGTTCTCTAAGTCTGGATAATACTAAATGTAGGTGCATGGCATGATCATTTTCTGTCTTTGAATAAATTAGTATGTCATCTATAAATACCAAGACAAACTTATCCAAAAAGTCTCTAAAAATTCTATTCATCAAGTCTACAAAATAGGAGGGAGCATTGGTCAAGCCAAATGGCATTACTAGAAATTCATAAAGGCCATACCTTGTATTGAAGGCTGTGTACTCAATGCTTTCCTCTACAACTTTCATTTGGTGAAATCCAGAGGCTAAGTCTAGTCTTGAAAATATTTTAGCCCCATGCAATTGATCAAATAGATCATCTATTCTAGGCAGTGGGTACTTATTTTTGATAGTTACCTTGTTTAAATCCCTGTAGTCTACACACAACCTCATTGTTCCATCATGCTTCTTAACAAAAAGCACTGGGGAACCCCAACTGGAACTACTTGATCTTATGAATCCTTTCTCTTCTAATTCTTCTAGTTGATGTTTTAATTCTACCAACTCTTTTGGACCCATTCTATAAGGCTTCTTAATGATTGGATTTGTTCCAGGAATTAATTTTATTTTAAATTCAACTGGTCTGTTTTGAGGAACTCCCTTTACTTCTCCAAATACATCTATATATTCACTTACTACTGGGATTTCCTCTACCTTTAATTCCTTTTGAACTTCATTAATACTCCATATTTTATTAAAGCATGTATTCTTTGCTATTTCACTTAAGATGGTAATTCTTTTGCCTTCATTTGTTTCCAAAGAAATAGTAAGGTTTTCTAAATTTAAAATTGCTTTATTTCTCATTAACCAATCTACCCCCAATATAATTCCAATACCAGGATGATTTAAGGTATATAGATCTGAATTAAATTCATAATCCCCTATAATTAATTTCAGACCCATGCACTTCATCCCCAACATGCAATGACTCCCTATGGGACTGTGTACAATTAAGGGCTGATCAATAGAAACACAAGCAAGTGTTAACTTCTTTACAATTTCCAAAGATATTAGTGAATGTGAGGCACCAGTGTCATATATTACTGATATTGGTTGGGTATGAATAAAAATTATACCTTCAAGTTGCCCAACATTCCCAGTGTTACTTGCTGCCAAAGCTCCTACCCTTGCTGTTCCCCTATTAGTTTCTGGGCAATCCTTCTTGAGATGACCCATCTTTCCACAATTATAACAGCCTCCTCTAGGTATTTTAGGGTCAGGGCATTGGTTACTATAAAGTCCAGCTTTTCCACAATTAAAACAATGAGTGAATTTCTTGTTTTCAAGTGTTGTTGCTCCTTCCTCTTTCTTAACTCCTTTACTTGCATTTCTCCTGTCATAAGGTTGCACTTTGTTCTGGCCACCCTTCTTCTTATTGAGCTTCATATTCCTGAATTTCTCTCTTGCAGTGTCATGTTGCTCAAATGAGAGAGTTAGATCAATTACTTGATCAAAAGTTTTGTCCTTGTATGGCAACATTGCCCTTGACAAACTAGGGTTCAAGCCTTGAATGTACCTTGCATTCTTTGCTTCTGCATTCCCTATTAACACCAGTCCATACTTGGATAATGCTTCAAACTTCTGAGTGTATTCATTCACACTCATGCTTCCTTGCCTTAATCTGATAAAGTCTTCAAGCAGTGTGGCCTTGGCAGATGCTGGGACAAATCTGGCCTCAAGCATGTCCTTGAAATCATTCCAAGTGATAGTATCCTCTTGTCTTCCTGCTGTCACAACTTCCCACCAATCCAGTGCAACCCCCTTCAATTTCCTTGAAGCTATCTGTCTCTTCCTCTGGTCATTGATTTGCATATCTGTGAAGACCCTCTCCATAGTTCTTATCCAAGTTTGAACTCCTATAGCTCCTTCAGTACCTTCAAAATCCTTTCCTCCCAAAGTGGTACATGTCTTTAGCAGTTTGGAGAGTTCTTCATAAGGATTGTCCTGCCTTGGTGTCATTCCATCCCTTAAAGCTCTCACAAAATCCTCCATGCTCATCACAGGTGGCTCTCGGGATGATCCTGCACCTGTATGGTGCCTTGGTCCTACCATAATGCTATAAATATGATTTTTACATTAGTTTATTTACCCCTATCATTTTTGGTGTCTTTACTTGGTTCATTTTCATTTCTGTGCACACTGTGCATGTATCACATGTACACATATATATATATATTTTATTCAGTCATAAAACAAAAGCATTCAACATCAATAATTCAAACAATGCATTCAAACATCCATATGCATACAACAACATTTACTATGTTATTTAAAACATAGCTCTGATACCAAAACTGTGGTGACCCTCACTCTATAACACATAGTTTTTTTTTATATATAACTTTCAAGAGGCCTTCACCACTAAACCCCAATTCTTTTATATTTGAATATTTATATAATTTCCAAATATTTTTCCCAAGACCCTAGTTTTACCAATATAATCATATCAGTGTACAAACAAACTAAGTCAATTGTATATTTGATGATATACAATTGTTTCTTTATTATTATTATATATATATATATATATTTTTATCAGAGGGAATTTAAATCAAAATGAAATTAAAGTACCATACAAGCTATTGACATAGCCACTTATTTCTTTTCTAAGTCTTGTTCTACTGCCATAGGTGCACTTTGACAAATACTAACACTTATATATATATATCTTGCCTAGATAATTCTATTTAACTCTAAAATAACATTTACTTGATCTCATGATAGATATCAAGGTTGATAATAATTAATAACAATAAGTTGGATCTGCTAAAATCGATAAATCTTGGAAATTTACTCGAAAATAGACAAATTATGCAAAATCAGCAATTCAGACGTCTAAAATTTTATGACAGACGTCTATATTCAATCTCAGACGTCTAAATTATTATGACAGACGTCTCAGAGTGTCTAGATTTTAAACAGAGAGTAGAAAACATTTTGAACTAAGTTCAGACGTCTAAAATTTTATTAACAGACGTCTATATTCAATCTCAGACGTCTAAATTATTATGACAGACGTCTCAGAGTGTCTAGATTTTAAACAGAGAGTAGAAAACATTTTGAACTAAGTTCAGACGTCTAAATTTTTATTAACAGACGTCTATATTCAATCTCAGACGTCTAAATTATTATGACAGACGTCTAATTTGATCTTAGACGTCTAAAATTGTTGATAAGTTTTCTCAGAGGTTAAACTTGAATACTCAATTACTTATAAGTTTCCAGAATTCGTGCATAAGCAAGTATCACTTACCTGCCATGCACAAATTCATCTCACTTGAATATTCTACTAAATTCTTGAGCGTTCATTAAAAATCAATCCCCTTAGCTTATTAATTTCCATAAGGCAAAACATAAGCAATGAAAATCAGTGTTCAAATATATATGTATCCATGTCAAATGTATATGACATGTCTAACCCCTTAATTTCCCCAAATCAGACATTCATAAGATAAATTCAGTAGTTATCAAAAACATCATCAATGATCACTCATAACAGGTTTTGATTAAGTACATATCTTCAACTCAAAATACTTAAAAGTTTCCTAAAAGTAATCTTCAATTGCAGAAAATAAAATGTGCCTAGTGATTTCATTACAATGCATCTGCAAATTTTAAAATCAAGTCTCTCTCTTATTTATACTAGCAGCCAATGCCTTCTCTACTCATCAAGCCAACTTCAATTTCCTGCAAGCAAATCATTTAGCTGCCCCAAAGAATTTTTGAGACACCCAGATGATTGCAAGGGCAACCAAAAGGGTCAGTTTTCACTGGTATGAGCATTTATCAATTTTGTATACATATTCATGGTTTTAAAACATAATCTTGCAGTGCCTTCCTAGTTTAACAGATGTTTATACTTAGCATGTTTTGGTTCATACAAGGTAATACAAAAACACATTCATCTATTCAAACAAATACACAGCAAACAGTAAAGATAAACATATGTATGATTCTTGATTTATTCTCCCCAAATCTAGATTAAATAAACCCAAGTTTCATACTCCAAATTTTCACCCAGCAACTAATCAATGAACAAGTTTAACTTGATTAATTTAACACCATATCTGGATATTTATAACCCAGATTTTAAACCCCTGTCCCCATTTATTTTATGGTCTTTAACTCCTTGTCAAATGAACACTATGTATGCATTGTGATGGAAACTCCCAGGTTGTTTAAATTATTCCAACACACAAAGGCCTCAAGGTGCAGTTGCACCATGCACATACTTGCTTCCACCTGAAGTAAGCAGATCATTGACTAACCCCCAAGTGACCAATTTAGTTTTACTTTTTTTTATATCAGAGAAATATGACTGCTTGCATATTTTCTGGCTTAACCCCATGTTCCCCTTTTAATCTTGATCCATGTTTAATGATGGTAGAACAAGAATACTTAAAACATGTTAACTCTGAAAGCCAAATTACAGATCAATGCTCCAAACAAAAATGCACAAACAAACATCCATATCACCCATAACAAATCATTTCAGAGATTCAAATAACTCATAGTATTTTTAGGCTGCCTGCAATAGGACTTAATGTCATTGCATACAAAAGATAAGTACTCACATAATGTTTTTCCTTTTACTGCCTTAATCTTTTGAACAGCAAATCCCCCAAAGCCCCAAGCTAGTGTTTCTTCCTTGTTTATTTTATTTTGTGTTTTTGATCCCGAGAGAGTGATGGTTTTGGCCATGTGCAGTTATTTATAATTCCATTCTAGGGTTTAAGAAAATGGGTAATTCCCTTGATACCCTTAGATGTTTATTTACACATCACATTCCTGTGTGGTCCTAAGTTGGAAATGCACACATCAGGTTACTTTAATTGGTTATTTTTGGGAGTTGAACATTTTAAACACTGCATGCTATTTTCATGTTTCTATTTTGTTCATGCCATATGCATGTGATCCTTTATTCATTTCTTTTTATAAGTTTAAGGAATATGAAAATCTCCTTTGTATTTTCTATCTTTATATAAAACAGAAAACACCCCATTTGCATATATTTACATAATTCTTTGGACATAAAGCTATACTTATTTTTGAGTTCCAATTCCTTTCTTAATTACCTTAATTCCTTGCATTTTATCAAACAGAAGCTCCCATGCAATTTCATTTATTGCCAAATTCTTTTCTGTTTTAAATGCAATATATATACTTATATATATATATATATATATCTTAGAATTTTCTAATATAAATATATATATATATCATTTTATTTTATTTTAGGGCCATTACAGGTCTACAAGGAATTAAGCTTCTTTTTGAAATAATTATAAGATGGATGGAAACACCTTGTGCAGTACCAAAATACTACTTCAGAGTAAGGTATGTAATCCAGAACCTTTACCATATACTAAATAACACTTTCTCGATGTTACAGATTTCAATTTGATGTCTGACAATCATTTCTTAGCACTAGGGTCACAATTTTTTAATGACTTTTGACTGGTGATAAATTAGATTTGCGGCTTTCAAATATTTAACTTATGATCTAATAACATATTTAGGAGTGCCATGATATATAAGTGAAATTTAATATATACTTTTTTTAGCTACAACTAAATTGTTAATTATCCTTCATTTTCTGGCCAATCAATGTTTGTACATCTAAATGCAGACCCTGTGTTGGTGCTGAGCTTTACATCTTCAATACCAATTCCAGAACTCCTAATGAAATTCTACAGCTTCGGGATCTTAATTGTTTGTAAATCTCTGTATCCAACTCAAGAACACATCTTTACTACCTAATCTTCATGTTGCAAAAATATACTGCATTCTTTCTGTTAACCCATCTGACTATATGATTAGCAGACAAAGTGAAAAAAATAAAGTTATACAAAGGCACGGGCTAAAAATTATTATAGTATATTTTATTCTATATGCATGGATTTAATCAAACCGACCGCTGGAGATGCTTGTCTACTGTAAGTAGAACTGAGTAATATTTGGTTATAACCGAATTAACCGACCGAATGGTTCATTTCGACTAGTTCGGCTACAAAATTATATCTGTTTGAGTTTGATTTATAAAATAATATATATTTTGTTATCGTTTAACCAGATTAATTATATTGAATTTTTATTATAATATCCAAATTTTATTGTATTGCGAATACTTTTAATAATTGATTTAGTAAAAAAACAAAGTTTACCTATTGAAATTAGGTCAAATTTTCTTATAAACATAAAAAATATACAATAAAATCTTTCCAAACATTAAGTTATATTTTTCTTCATTTGAATAATAAAATATGATAATTTTCTCATATTTATCTTTTTACTTTGATTAATTGTTTACCGACCGAATTAACTGAAATTGATTCGGTTCAGTTTGATTTTGATTTAATTTTTTTTATTTCAATTTTGTTTGACATTTTTACTTTAAAACCTACCAAACTGATTGAATGTTCATCCCTAACTGCAAGCTTGCAAAATCAAATGGGGTGAAGCTAAAAATGAACATCAATGATATTGGTACATTTCTCAAACACTATTGAAAAGTTTAAAATTCACATCTGTTCTCTTTTCAAAAAAAAAATTATGAAATATCCTGTCAACTTTTTGAGCAAAAATATGCATTTTAAAATGTATTTCTTTAAAGCCAGAACTACATATATTTGCAGTAGTAAATTCAAATTTTCATTTCACAATAAAATGCGCAACTAGAATTGTAAATATTTTCAGTTTAAACTATATACATTTACAGTTCTACCCGTATGTATATGCATATTTTTGCTGGAAACTTTGGCAGTTGTATTTCGTGAAACTTGTTTTTAAAAAGTGTTTTTTATGTATTTATTTCAAAAATAAGGGGTGAATCCTGATTTTTAATAATGTGTTTAAAGTGTCTTCTTAAATCCCACCAATGTTGTTTACTTATTCACACCACGAACATCTCAAATCAATTTTCATTCTTGGTTTATTCAATAAGTTTTGACTTTGTTCATAAACTTTCAAATTATGAGATTTACATAGTTCGAGTTAGAAATTCAAATTCAAATTTTCAGTTTTAAAATTTTAAATTGCAATAAATACCTTTTTTCAAATTTACACAATCAAACGGTCGGTTTTTTTACCGTTGCGCGATTATACTAGTAGACCTGCATAGTGCATAAAATAAAATACATTGTTGTATCACAGACCTACACAATGAAATTAAATAATCATTGTACATGGCATTTCTAAACTACTCAGAGACGTTTGCCTGGAGCAATCTTCAACTGGATTTCCGCATCCCTCTAAGGTACTTAGACCGTTCTTCATACATTTTCATGTGTTCCACTCAATTGAAAAAAAAAAAGTGAAAATTAGGGTCACATCCCTAAAACCAAACGTAATTCACAAAAACTCCTTCCGTTCGAAACTTTATAAATCCGATCTCTATTTTTGTTTCAGCTTAATTCTTTTCCATAAATACCCTCGTTTATATTGTGCTTCACTTTTTCTATCTGTGATTATTTGGTTTATATTGAACGATAAAATTATCCTTGCTTAATGATTTATCTGTTTGCAATAAAAGATTTTTACTGAAATACTGTGTAAGTTCGTTTTCTGCAACTATTTGCAATAGTTGCACAAATATCTGCAACTATATGCAATAGTTGCAGAAGCATGTATAAAAACGTCATTAGCTGTCAACTGCAGTTCATGTTGATCGGGTTTTGTGTCGGAAAGAGTGACCCTCTTCCTTCTTAAATGCAGCACTGGTCACCTCACTCCCATTTTGATCCACGTTTCAAGCCATCGTCCTTTCTTGGATGAGGAAAGCTTCTTGTATGGACGCTTGAAAGGCACTGATGGGGGCTTTTCTTCTTCATCGCCATCTAACCGATGAATGATAAACTTATCCATGGTGATTTCGGAGAACAGTAATATAGAGCAGAAGGTGTGAACAGTGAATTTCTAATTTTTTTTAGAAAAAAGACAACTGTGCAGATGTATTTATAGAGCTGTTAACGAGAATTATTCCTAATATAAAATCTTCTTTCTGTTTCGTATTAGGAAAGTTTTGAAAAGAATAGGTTTTGGAATCTTACCATAATTAAAAAGCGATACGCGCCGAGTGATAGAAGGTTTGGAAAAGAAGAGGTTTTAGATTCTTACCATAATTAAAAATGGATACACGAACAGAGGAATTGTGCTGTTAAAGAAAAAACTAAGGTGAATAACTTCTTAGTTATAATAACTGTTAAATGGAACTTTTAAGTATCTAAATTTGAAGTTAGGTAAGTTGATTTGTCGCTGTTGTCCGCTAATGAAATATTTAATAGCGCTTTGCACCAAAGGTCCATATTTCTGTTGTTGTTATAAGAAAAATATTTAATAGCGCTTTGCACCAAAGGTCCATATTTTTGTTGTTGTTATAAGAAAAGTCTTTGTAGAAATGAGTATGTAAATTAGGTTCCTGTTTTTTCTAAATCAAAAAACGCAAATTAGCTTGCGCTTTTAAACATTAATTTTTTTTTGAAAATTTCAAAAATTTTAAAAATATTTCAAAATCAGAAAGCGCAAACTAGCTTGCGATTTCTTGATAGAAGGCGCAAGGTACCTTACACTTTTAAAAATTTTCAAAATTTTCAAAAATTTCAAAATCAGAAAGCTCAAACTAGCTTGCGCTTTCCTGATAGAAAGTGATAGTTAACTTGCACTTTTCAAAATTTTGAAAATTTCGAAAAAAATTCCAAAATCAGAAAAGTGTAGGTTAACTTGCATTTTCTGTCAGAAAAGTGCAAAGCACCTTGCGTTTTTTATTTTTCAAAAATAGGGATCAAATTTACATATTTATTTCTACGGGGACTTTTCCTATAACAACATAAAAAACAGAGACCTAAGACTCTTATCTTGAATATTTAATAGCGTGTCTATGTGTTAGTTTCTTGTTTTATATATATATCTGTTAATTCATCCATGCCCACTAAATTATTTCTAAATATAGCAATTGAAATGGAAAATTGCCTATAATATCAATTTATCTTAGATCTCGACCAAAGCCTGTCTAGAAGAGGGTGTAAATGAGAAAAAACAAACAAGTCGAATATTCAGACTTAATTCAATAATCCACAATCAAAACAGACTAAAATGAAATAAACAAAACATGAAATGAGCATAATGCTTTATAGACATAATAGCGTACATCCAATTTTATATTATTTTGAAAGAAATTTTGTTGATACTTTTAGATAGGAATATAAAAAACTAAACTATCTATTTTAATAGAGATTTAATACAAGAATATATAAGAGCAAGAATTTGAGAGGATGACAATCTCTAATGGATGACTACATTTATATAAAATTCAATAATTGGAATCGAAGTAATAGTTTATATTGAAAACTCAATGTCGCATCAATTCAACGTATATCTATTCTAATCTTCAGTTTTTCTCCAATGTGCATGTGTCTGTCAACTTGACTTAACTAATCAATTGATTAGAAAATTAATTCATTACCTTTTAGTTATTCCATGTAACTAATTACCTGCCTTTTCATTAATGCAATGAAACATGCAATTAATATTCTCTAACTTACATTTGAGTCATAATGTCAATACTTACCTTGACTTAAATAATTTGGGTAAAATTATTTCACTTACCCTATTTTAAAACAATACTGTGTCGAATTGTTCTATTCAAGTGTTTAGAGATCTCTATCAATAACGTTAATTACTCGTATTGACCAGAATCCATAAACTACTCAATAAACCAACCAACACAATATAAAACCATTTTATATTCACTAACAAATACGCGCTCATATCTATTAATACACTCAAACTCATTCTAGAGTACTATGGACTCTATCTCAATGAGTAATCCCCACCAGAGCCAAGGTTATCACCAGCCTAAGCTCTGATACCAACTGTAATGACCCGCAAACCCGTACCCTTTGAATCGACACTATATAAAGTATTTAAAAAACATTTTATAGCATAATAACATTTTATAAAGTATTTTATAAAATGTTTTGAAAAGGGTTTTGAAAGTATTTGAAGTATAAACACGGATACTATTATAATATTCAAATTTGAAGAAACAAATCCTACTCCAGACTCCCCCTTCAACAAATATTCATCTAATCTAAGATGATACAAAACAAATATAATGTCAATAATTATCTGCCTTTACAAAACATTTTTAAACTACCATTAGTATTTTCATTTTAATTTTAAATCTAATCTAAGGTAATGTGGTTAATAACTTTATAAAAGAGTAATCAAATTTGAATATTTGATTTGGAATAAACAAAGTTATATATCTTTGTTATATATGGTAAACTCCCCTTGTTGAATCTATTGACAGAAGAAAAGGGTTTTGAAAGTATTTGAAGAAACAAATCCTACTCCAGACTCCCCCTTCAACAAATATTCATCTAATCTAAGATGATACAAACACAGATACTTTCCGAATGATCCCCGCAATGTCACCAGCCATTGCACTTTGATAACAAGCTCTGACAAAGTCATTGCACGTCAAAAAAGTGTTTAAAGTATCCAATCTAAAGGTAGAAATAACCAGTCTCACAAACATAAGAAGAATACTATACCTTCTACAAGCTCCAACTAGGCCTCTCTCACCTATGTTGTGCCACCATTTGGCACCAATCATCTCAATAAGAGAATCAAGTTCGAGCAATCTCGAACTTAGAAACGTGCAATGACTTCGTAGACATGTCAGCTGCATTATCATTTGTAAGAATTTTGCATAGCAAACCAACTTTTCTTCGTTAATAGCTACAAGAAGAGATTATTTCACCATTATATGCTCTGCCCTCGAGCTGATAGAATTTTTTTGGCTATCACCATTTACCACCACACCATCATGTACGAAGCTCGAGCACTCAATAACCGCTTCAAATAGAGTGCTTCAACATCAGATATCAACTCATCTTCTATAGTAGACAACGCTACTAAGTTTGCAACCTCACTCTCTAACTAATGGATGTACATATTATTCTATTCGCATGGTGATTTGATCCAGATTCGAGCACAGAATTTCGAGATAGTATTATCAATCCGAGTTGGGATTTTTCGCTCGATTTTCGAAGGCGAACCTGGATATGGATTTTTGATTGGTTCTGGAAATTCTCTATCATAGTTATGACCTATGCAAGGAGAATAACGGTTTCTGATCAAGAACCAGACTTGAGTCCGCACTAGGAAGTCGGGTGGACAATACTAGTTCGGAAGTGAAATTGTGTGATCGAGTGAGCGATCAGATTGATATAGCGTACGGATGATATGTGTACATCGTACGGGTTTGAATGAAATTGATATTGAAAATTTATGGATAAGAATTGTAAAATGGTCTTTGAAATGAAGAGTATATTTTGTGAAATATATGATGAGGTAAAATGGAAATTGGAAATTTCTATGATTTAAGATTCACTTTATGAAGAAAGGTAATGTGGTTAATAACTTTATAAAAGAGTAATCAAATTTGAATATTTGATTTGGAATAAACAAAGTTATATATCTTTGTTATATATGGTAAACTCCCCTTGTTGAATCTATTGACAGAAGAAAAGGGTTTTGAAAGTATTTGAAGTATAAAAGTGAATTTATACAAGTATGAAGTGATTCAAAATTTTCCCAAGGTTATTATATATATATGTATATATAAAGGATTTTGTGAAAATGATTTTGGGAAAAGTTTTGGGAACCTATGGATTTCTAAAAAAGGCTTTTGAGGAAAATTAAATTTGAAACTTGGAAAGCCTAGTTGTGAATTATCGATTTTGGGATAATCGATTTTGAGAAAGGAGATTTATATGAAATTCATACTAGGTGTATGATTTGGAAAATACTATATGTGTATAGTATAAAGTGTTTTGAAAGTGGCTCTGGGGAAAAAGGCGCTCCCTTGAATGAACTTCTCAGGAGTGCCACATGGTGGTACTGCCTTGAGCCCTAAGGGGGGGTTCTAAAGTTGATCCTGTGAGGAGTCCGGACAAACTAGTTTCGGAGGATTGTTGGGTAGCGAAAGTCGAGGGCGCAGATGCCTACAGGGGCATTTGGGTTATGCTGTGACGATAGTGTAACTCGATGTCGCTGCGATCTACTGTGTGGACCATAGCGAAAATCGTGTGGAGGATGAGTGCCAACAGTCTACACTTGATTTTGTCGGGATGGCAATGTAACATCGGTAGACTGCGATCTATGGTCAAGTGGAGAAGTTTCATTCTTTTGGCAGCGAAATTCGAGGCCGCCGATGCCTATAGTTATATGGGTTTTTGCTGTGATAGCAACGTAAAGCCCGGGTATAACTGCGATCTGTAGCGGGTTCCGTGGTGTAATCGAGGGGCGCGGAGGCCTACAGTTATCTATGGATTTTGCCGGGATGGCAACGTAACCATCGGGTTAACTGCGACCATGGATGGGGGTGATGATTTCCAGAGCATTCTCACCAAAGATATTTCCTCTATTTTCAAAAATGTTTTCGATATTTTCAATAAAATTATTTTTCAAGTATTTTCACTAGATGTTGAAATGGGTATGCTAAGTACTTATAGATTTTCAGTCCTACGCCTAATCAACGTATGACCGAATTTCTATGAGAACAAGGATGGACTGGTCGAAACATCGAGTTATAAAAGTATTTTTATAAAAAAACTACTTTGGAATAATATTATATAGATATTAAAAAATGTTTTAAAAATAATCAAAGAAAATTTATCTGATTTTAAGCATTTTAATAATTCTGGCTTCATTCCTTTTCGAGGACGAAAAGATTCAAAGGGGGGAGGAATGTGACAACTTGGATTTTTAACGCCTATTAGTTGGGTGTAACTAATTTAAATCATTGGAATATTAATTTTGATAGTTGAATAAATGAGTTTTTCTAGAAGATAAAAATATTTTTATCTATAAATTGATTTGAAAACTATAATAAATATTGAATTATAGAATCCCTGGATATGAAAATTTCATAGAAAATAAATAATAAACTCCATCGTTTAAAATTAAGATAAAATAACCATAACTATGAATACATATAAATATATATATAGATAAATATACTTACAAACTTTATGATGTTTGAAAAAAAAATATAAGTATATACATATATGAGTATATGAATGTAGGCTCATACGAAATAATATGCATAAGTAAGTATATATATGAATGTAAGTGTATGTATATGATAACAAATACACATGTAAGTAGATGTAAATGGGTATATGTATAAAATAAAAAATATATGGATATGCATGTAAACAAAAGAGGAGACAAGCATTTAAAGCCTAGAACACAAAACCTTTAATCAAAGTCACACAAAAATCAAATCAGGTCATGTAAGTGCTGACCAAAGAAAAATATATAAAATCAAAAGAAGCTTGATGTGTACACCAAAGAGCAGCCTATATACCTCTACTTTGCCTTCTTCATTTCTGCCTGGATTCGAGAACAAGCTAAGTAAAACAAAGAAAACAGATCAATAGCAAAAGCATGTATCATAAACCAGAAGAAAAAAAATTAAAAAAATTCAACAACAATCAATACTTTCGAATTGTTCCAAACCTGAGGCAAGCTAGGCAAGATCAGCTCAACAAATTCAAGCAAATTCAAAGTTTTAAGCTTCCAGTTTCTAGATCAACATCTAGTTCCAGAGCAAATCAATACTGTTCTCTGTTTTTAAGTTGAACAGGTGAGTAAATAATCAAACTTAATCTGTTATATGATTGTGCTTGTGATCAACAAATTGAGTAGTGTTTGCATGTATAAATTAAAGTGTTTTAAGTGTATATAGAGATGGTTTATTTTGTGCATGCTATGTAAATGTATATAGATATAAGCCTCTGTATGAATAACAGGCACATGCATATCTAATTAATTCATTTCCTCTCCATATGTTCAAATTTAGATTATGATCCTTAAAGGTAAATTGTTAGTAACAACTAAGTTAGATTTTTAAAAATATTTTTAAGATTAATTGATAAGTAAAGTTGCAGAAATCAAGAAAACGCGGTGAAGTTTATTACTAGACAGAAATCAAGTATTAAAATTTCTAGTTTTGATTGCATGATTGAATTCAAGCTTCGAAACCATGATTTTTGGTATGAATTTCATGCTTTTTAAGTTTGAGAATTGGGGATATTATGGGTTGATCGGAAAATGAAATTTTCTTCGATTTCCGGCGACGGCAAGATCCAGTAGCCTCGGGGTCTTGACTAAGGTTAGCTTGTTGGTCGACGATCGAGGGAAATATGGTCGGCAAGTTCATACGTCGCCATGGAGGCGCGGCGAGGATATAATAGGGTTTTGGGGGTTTTTTTTCGGTCGACGATTTTCCAAAGACTACTGCATCGTCGTCAATGCATCGAGTTTGATCGAAGCAAGTGAGATTGATGCATGAAGTCATGGCACAGCTGTGCGTGGAATGGCGGGTGGTCTGGTGAACTAGATCGATGAGGTGAGGAGGTTTCGTTGGCAGGTTTGGGTTCGAGGAAGTATCGACAAGCTCGAATTCGTTTCCAGTCGTTTACGTTGAACCTGGGTGGTCGGGAAGTTCGGGAGGATCGTGGGTGGTGTGCTGGTGGTCGCGACGTTGATCGATGATGGCCGGAACGCTTGTGCATGTGCACCTGTGCACTTTAGTATCTGAGATAATTCGTGATCGAGGTAGAAGCATAAATCTTCGGGTCTGGCTCAGGAAAGGTTGTGGTTTGTCTCGGGGAAATTATGGGTATGACTCTGGGAAAACAGGTGTGGTCTCGGGTTGCTTGTTGGTAGTTAATCAAGTTATAAAAGCTTATCAAAAATGTGTAAGTTTCAAAGAAGAATGTAAACCAAGTTCTTTAACAAAGTTTTAGCAAGTTTTAAACGAGTTTCCAAAGTTTTAAAATGTTTTAAATTGTTTAGAGTAATTATATAATAGGTTAAATCCTATATGTTTTTAAAGGTGAATTAAACAATGAAATTAAATAATGTATAAATTTTTTAATGTATTAAGGATGATTAATTGATTTATGTAATCAGGGAATAATTAATTAATTTAATTATTTAGATAATTAATTAAAGGTAAATTAATTTTTGTAATCAATTTAAAAGATTGATTTATTAATGAGATTAATTAATTAAGTTATTAATTAAAAGATGATTAATTTATTAAAGGTTAATCACTTAATGAAATTAATTAATGATAATTATTTAATGAAAGTAATTTAAGAAAAATTGCTTAATGTCATTAATTAAGAAGGGTAATTAATGGGTAATTACTAAATGTGATTTATTTAATGATAATTACTTAATGGAAGTAATTGTGGATTAATTACTTAGTGTAATTAGTTAAAGTATGGATTGATTAAGGAAATTAATTAAAGGGTTAGTTAGTTAATGTGATTAATTAAAGGATAATTTATTAATATAAGTGATTATAGAATAATTAATTAGATTAATTAATTAAGGATCAATGAAATAAATTATTGTTAATTACTTTATGAGAGTAATTAAAAGATTATTTAATGTGAATGGTTGAAGGTTAATTAATTTGTGTAATTAATTAAAGGCTAATTACTTAATGTAATTAAAAATGATAATTAAAGGATGATTAATTAATTGGTTTATAATTAATTAATGTTAAGTAAGTAGGATTAAAAGTGATTGAAGTAATTAATTTAATTTGTTTAAATTAATTAGAAATGGTGTGGCTAATTAATCTTGCTTATGGATGATTGAACGATATTGAATGCCTTGGATTATTTGATATCTCTGATATGTGATTTGTGATGTTATGTGAGATGATATGTTTGTGTTGAACTGTGATAATATGGATTATCTATCTGTAATGGAATCGCTATGTGAATATGTTACTCTAAATATGAATTGAATTGTTTTCACTTAAACAACTTGGTTTATAGATAACATTGGATTCGAAGAGGTCGGGGTCGAGTATCAGTAGATACCCGAAACCACTTCGATTTGGTAATCTACAATAATTCTTTATAGATTTGACATGTGAAATCAAATAGGCTGGAATGGAATAATTTAAGTACTGGACCATTTAAACTAAGTTTTGGTACTTAGATATTGATTTGTGAAATAAGTGTTGACTATAACAAGTTATGAAATTGTAGTGAAGTACGAGTTACCCCGGGTTTCAGATAAGTTTTATATCTTAGTATTTTATTGTTAGATGGGTTTACTCACGCTGGTTTCCAGCCTGACCCAGGTGTTACTTGATGTAATACTCGGGTCAGACTGAGTATTACAGATTTTCAAGTAAGGACGTTCTGGAGCTCAGAAGGCGAGCTAGATGGCAGGAACGTATGGAGTGTCACTACAAGAAAAATGGTTTTTTGCAGCTCCATGTAACAGCCTTTGATTCAAAAAGCTGTAATTGTTCAAATTTAGTTTCATTTATAATTAAATATAAAAAAGAAAACGCTGCCTAATCACATTTCTTTTGGCGGGGAGATTGAGTGTTTTCGCGGCCATGTTTTTATTCTTTTCCCTTCCCACCAAATAACCCTTCATCTCAAATTGACAAATCAATCGCTCCGCAAATCCATCGCTCCGAAAATCCATCGCTCGAGTCATTACATCGCTCTGCAAATCCCGCAAATCTCAAATCCATCGCTCCATCGCTCTGCAAGTACGTCGCTCGAGTCGTTGGCGCCGTCCCCTTTCATCATCATTCACGTCTTCAGTTCATCGCTCGAGTCGTTGGCGTCGATAAGGTAATTCACTTAATTTGAATACTCAACTTTGGTCCTCGTATTAACATGGATATGGATGTACGCTTCAAATGAATTGAAATAAATGCTATGTACGCTTCAAATGAATTGTTGATGTAGTGATTTTTTTGTTAATGGAGTTTGGTTTTTTGATTACTGGACTGCCTTCGTAAGGGGTAGGACTAGGTGTTTGGCGATGAGTAGTTGATCAGAAGCTGGTTGATGTGGTGGTTAGTGTGCTGGAACTATGGTCTTGGTGAAGTAAGAAAAAGATTAATTATAATTATACCTGACTAATTTGAACTAGCTGCCCATTTACAAAGTAACGTGTTTCCATAGCAAGAAGATTTTAAGTTCACAGAACCCCAACATGTCCTCTTGAAATATTCAAACTGGGTTTCAATGCTGAACCCATCTATTTTTACCCATCGGGAAACTGTTCATTAGTAGTTTTGCCCTCGGTATTCATAAATAAAAAATGGGGCAATTTGGAAACAACCCCGATACATCACTTATTGAAAAAATTACTTGAGAAATGAATGTATAAAGTGACAATTAGACTTGTTTGACTGCGGCGTTCCAACCAACAGCTGCACAGCAACAAAAGGATTTTAGGCTTGGCACGTCCTGAATGTTGTTTCTCCGAATTTTAAAACTAATTTAAGGCCTTCATCTACCATTAGTGAAATATTGTAGCCTCGATCAATCTTTCTCTGTTAAAAGTTTTCAAAACAAGAAGCTTGCTACAGGGCCAGAATTATATGTATTTTTTACTCACACATCTGTTCACACCTTAATCTGACATTGTTGTTTATTTATGCATTTTTTACTCAAATTATATGTATGCATTCACTATCCCTGTCAAATCTAAAACCATGTATATGTTTCATTCGAATTTTGAAATTGTCATGTAATTAAGTTTTCAAAAGAATGCAATTCTGTGTATGAGTGGATTTCCATATGTATCAATTGAACATATGCAGTTCTTAAACACGTAAAAGTTTCAACTTTCTAAATTTGGGATATGAAGTCTATTTGGCATTAAATCAACATATCATTTGACCTTGGTTATATATTATTTTAGATGTATATACATGGTTTTGAGACACAGTTTCACATATAATTTTGTAAGTATTCTTACTTCAAACTTTGAATATAAATAATCTGTGTGGCTTTAAAGTTAACAAACTTTGGAAGATATAATAAGATTTATGAATACAAGTATTTCAGTTTATACTAGATCAGAGACAAGCTTAGGAAATTGCATGATTGTTTGACTGTTGTATCTTTGAAATCATTTTAATGTAATGTATTAACTTGATTTGATGAAGCATGGTACAATTTAACTTTAACTCATGAAATTTTGATGATATTTTGATGAAGTTAAGTTTGTTAATCTTAACATTGATTTACTTTGCAATGATCTACAATGAATTTTTTCTTTTAGTTTGCCAATTTTTTATGGATATGACATAATCCACAAAGAGCAGTGGCTTAGGTGGTGCTGGTAACCCATGCCAGATAAGAACGTGGAAATTTTTCATACCCATATAGAAGAAATGGGTGGATCTAATGATCAACCATGTACAGTTGTGAAGTGGTTCTCTTTGACTCCCATGTCATGTCTTTGCGTGGGAAGTTCAATTTATTAAAATCAAAACCAAACCTCCCACGCAAATGTAGAGCGTGCTTGTCCTATGCAAATTATTTTTGCTTCAAAGGCAAAGATTTTTCCCTATAAAATAGCGGTCGATGTTGCTATGTTATGGAATAATCACATAAATGAATTAGAACCTCATAGTTGATTAATAAGGTGATTATAATATTAAATGGAAATATGAGATTATTATAGAGGTGGTAAAAATAGAATGTTCAAAAATATTGAAACACTGCATTTTGAAAGGTGGGCATGTAATAAAATATATTCATGCAGCAACCGCGGTTATCATTTTTGCGCAAGAAGAAAATTTCAAAATTTTCAAGAAGTACTATGTACGATTGTTGTAAAAAGGTAGTATTGGTGCATTTGTCAGGTAAAATTTTAGAAAGACTTGATATAATACTGAGTAGCAGTACCCTTTGAAATTGGGAAGTATTGAATTTAAAAAAGGAATCAGTTAGTAAAGAGAAGTTAAAATCGAACTATTTGGCTTACTTATTTGCCTCATAATTATTCGAACTGCATTCAGAGCAGTGGTACTGAAAACATAGGTATATGTGATATATATTAAGATTATGTACATGCAATTCCAGAGGTAGTAAAAGTAAATATAAATTTAAAATTAAGTGCATGTAGAAAGAAGTAAAATTATATCATTAAGCATATAAATGGAGATTACTAAATGGAACCACCAAATGGATTAAAATAGCAGCTAACAGCAGCAGTGAGATAAAATCCAGTATATATGGAGTATTAAGAACATAAATATACTGAAAATAATAAGATTATTTGACAGTAAGGTTTGATAGTGGAATTAAAGATATATGGCAGCATACAGAGGGGTAAGGATTTTATTTATGGCCAAAGGTAATTGTAAAGGAAAAAAAGTCAATTGATTTATTTTTGAAATGTAAACACACACACATACATATGTCTGTGTAGCATAACACAAAGAGATGAATAGAAAATAATAAGATTCAACGGCTTAAGGGAACCAAAAGTCAATAACTTATTGAACGATACTAATATATTCAAGAATATAAACTATATAAATATTAAAAATACAAACATAACTATATAAAGGAAGAGAACAGAAGAAATAAAATTAGGAACAAATGGTTTTAGAAGGAAGTAGATAGGGTGTACTATCTATTCAGATAATATAACTTGCAAAATATTAATATGAGGGAAAAAGTACAAAAAAAATTGTTGGGAAAGGACCACATATGACAAGCAATACTCCTGAAAATAATTCTACTTAGGAAACACCAAATATGACATCTGGTGTTACATCGCCTATAAAAACAAGTACGCTAGATTACACTTCCTTGTCACTTCCTAGTCAACGATCTTCTACAAATAATTCCCCTACCCATTGTATAAGTCTGATAACTTCTTGGTCTAAATTTGACAACACACTTTACTTGAATACGAGTTTGTTACCTTCTACAGGATGCACTCCTCGCATTGATAGAAAGGAGTTCTTTCGCCAAGTCAGGTCCATACAGTTTTGTTTTTTGTTGCTGTCATAGTGTATTTATTCAGCACCAAGTTATAAAAATAGTTAGGGGTGCATATGGATTGGTTATCTATCAGATTCAGTCCATTCCAATCAGATACACCAAGTTATTCAGCACTAACTTATTAATTTTTTGTTTAAGTTTTTAATTTTGTTCTAAACTCTGAACATTCATCAACATATTATTGCTTAATATGGAATTTTAACTTCAGTTTTCACTTTATTTGTAACTCATGTTTGTATTAAATACTTTATATGAATACAATATGTGCATAGATACTCAATTTTTGATGAACTAGTCATTTTCTCTATTATGTTTTTTTTTCTCTTGTAGACAGTAATATCAGCTTTGCAATCTGTGCTCCAGGAGGATTTCAAAGCCAGAGATATTGAGGTAATTCTGTGACAATACTTGGTTGAAAATTAAAGCTTGTGGTTGTTTAACTGTGGATAATGAGTTAAAGTGATTTTTGTGTTACATTGATGACATTCAAAATAGAAATGGTTCTTATTTTAATCAGAGGTAGAAATTATGTTTTTACATTGATGACATTCAAAATAGAAATCAAAGGGTATATGCACTTAAAGATGTGAGTAGAGGTATATACACAATTGTAAGTAAATGAATGAAATTGGAAACCAAGGGAAATGAACTAATGTGGGAATAAATAGTCATATCGCTATGTGAAAATCTGAACCCTATATTATATGAACTCTTAAAATAAACAGGGGTAAATTATATTTAAAAGAGGCACATTCATTTCAGTAAATTTTTCCATATCTAAAATTAGTATGAATAATTTGTCAAAAGGTGAAAAATCAATCTGCCAAGCGTTAAAAAAAAGCAAAAAAGTGGAAATGAAAAGTCATCCCCCAGTTACCATAAAATAACAGGCTCGGAAAAGAGGGAGAAATATGACTGAAGAATCAAACTAAAATAAGTGGCAAAAGTAGAGGTGGAAATGAGTCACTGTATAAATCTAATGAACTTCTAACTTCACTAATAGTAAGGCCAAAGGCAGTATAAATTCTGATAATATAGCCTGCTGTTTGAGAGCGGAAAAAGAGTTTGTTAGTGGATGGACATGTACACTTTAGAAATCATTGATACATGTACACTTACAATCTAAATGATTATGAGTGATTGATGCTAAACTAGTATTCACGTAAAGTATCATATTGGATTATGTTTTGTTATTTGGAGCATTGAGTTATTGTCTACCTTTTTAGTTTCTTTTTCGAGACTCTTTTCATAGGTGCATGCTTCAGAAATAGTTTGGTGCTAATGTATTAATGTTGTATATGATTTTGACATTGTTGTATAAGTGGATAAAATTGTTGTTAATGGCGCAAGCCAAGTATCAGGAGAGGGGTAATGCATAGACATTACTCCGGTGCTACAAAATGACGTCGTTGTAATGGCAAATTTTTTGAAAACAGTTTGGTGCTAATGTTGTATATGGTTCTGATATTGTTGTATAAGCGGATAAAATTGTTGTTAATAGCGCAAGCTAAGTATTAGGAGAGGGGTAATGCATTCTTGTTAAAAAATGGGTTACACGACTCTTTCGTTTTCATTCTTGTTGTTTTAATTTTTTTTGCATGAAACAAGGCTTTGAACTTGACTTATTGTAACGACCCGACTTTCCAGTCCCGGAAAATCGAACCATTTGTGTTAAAGAAGAAGAGGTAGAAGAAGAAGAAACAGAAAATCAACAACAGAATCTCACATCGCAGCGGAATAAAATATAATATATACAAAACAGATCTTTACTCAAACAGAAAAATATATCTGTTTATACAATATATTTACAGAATACATCATCAGAGTTCATCACATAAATGACATACATCCAAATACACAGCGGAACAATAAACAAATACGGAAGTACGTATCGCCATCCAGCTCGTCTCCTGAGCTCCACAGCTACAATCTGAACCTGTTTATCTCGGTCTGACCCGAGCATCATATAAAACAATACCCGAGTCAGTCTGGAATACCAGCGTGAGAAAATCACACTCAAATTGATTATTAAAGTTTCAAAAATCCTTTTTAAAACAAAAGCATCTCGTAAGACCACGCCACAAATAAACATGTCGGGTTTTTACCTTACGATAGCTAAAACACTTTATATCAAAATCCTCTGATATTATAATAGTGTCTACAGAAAGTAAAATAGAATCTAGCTGAAATGCTTGCATCTCACATTTCAACAATAGTTGGGCACAATCAAAACCGTACAGGCACGTAGGGAGAATGGATTTCCAACGAATGACTAGGCACTGGGGTACCACCTGTCACAGTACGTGGCCTAGATCACAGTACCGAGGAGTACGCCCGCTCCCCTGCAACACAAGGCCGGAATCATCCCTTACTGGATAATTCCAAATATGATCACCCCACGATTGGGATCAGCAACCGCACCACTAAGCCGAATAAAAAGGGACATCTAGACAGGGATGACCATACTCTCCAGTGGGGGCTACCCACGAAGCCTTGCTGCATAACCCCTGATTTTCAGTCATTCCCGGTTGATGAGGCTCGAGGCTAAACGATACCTTTATAGCACATATCCCTTAGAATGCCCATCGTCCACCTGACGATGTCACGAAAGCATTCGTCCATACAAGTCCGTCCCGGGTTCGAACGGAACCGAAGGCACTATTCCTACTACATCCATTTTGGAAATATCCTCAGGATTAGTAGCGACTAGCCCTTGCACTTCACAGCTCCATCTTCGACTCTGAACACGTTACACGAAACGTACAAACCGAATCGAAGTGGTATTCGAGTCTCCAGACCTAGAATCCCGGTATACGGAAACTCGATCCCAGTCTCTTCGAAACGATCAACGCATTTGGCCAATATTGATAGTCGGTTATTTAACTATCAATTTACATCCACAAGCAACCATCACACAATAAATAATTTCCCACATTATTTATTTGCCCAAATATCTTTCCAAGATATATTTCTATTTTCAAACTCCTTTTGAAAACAATTTCAAACAGTTTCCGCTTACGGAATACATTTCCCCAAATATTTATTTCTCTGAAACACCAAGTACAAAATACTTTAGATTTAAAAAAAATAATTTAAAAGCACTTTACTATAAATATACTTTATAATATTGAAATTTAAAAACTACTTTAATACCTTAACAAAATATATACTTAAGGAATATTTAAAATGAAACCACTTTACCAATATAAACTAAATTTCTCTTTTAAAACATAATAGCAAATCACTTTTATATAATTACTACAATAATAGATTTTTGAAAATACTTACTTTAGACTTTAACATTTAGAAATAATCAATCTTCTAAAATATGTTTTTTTTAAAACATATTAAACTTTTAGCTTGTATTTAAAATTGCCTTGGAAAAAAACGTACTTGGCAATCCAGAGAAATACACTTCTCATTTCCATCTTTTAAAAATAAACCAACATTTATTTTTAAACCAATCCATATCCTTTTATAAATTCCCATCTTGAATTTATATTCTCAAATATCCACTGATATTTTATTTTACTTTATAAACCCAGTTTATATCTCCAAAATCTCATTTCTCTTTTAAAAATCCAAGTTTTTAAACACTTAAATCAATTTCCAATTGATTTCCATTTTACTTTACTTTGAAGTAAATTTCCCTATTTACTTCAATTATTTCAAATACATTAACTTCCATCTTTTATTTCCTTATTATGAGTTAAAACCCTTTTTAACTAAAATACCAATTCCGGATTTCCAAACTTCTTCAATTAATATTTTAATTAAATTAAATCTTTAAATTTCAATAAAATCAATTCTTTTATATTTTTAAATAATATCACTTTAGTTAAAGATTTATTTCTTCACTATTAAATTCAAAATCCTCTTTTCCCATATTTGTTCGAATTAAGAAATTTCTTTATTTCTTTTACAATTCCTTATTTAATTTATTCGAATTCACTAGAATTATTTAACTTAAATTTTACTCTTTTATTTCTTTCCAAAATTCAATTCAATTGCTTTTGATAACTCATTATACTGGGAAATTCAATCCAACCAGATTATCCAATATAAATCATCACAGGATATCAAAAATCATATCACAGAATATTTAAACAAAATTAAATATTTTGAGGAATCCAGTTGGATCCCTCCAACCTGTTTCCCTGCATCCACAAACGTTAGCACAATACCAATTCCACTTCGAGGTGGAATATCGCGGTATATGGGTTTTATAAAATATCATCCGCTATTATGCGGCGCATAGGGTCTCATCCGCTATATAATGCGGGAATATCAACAACTCCAATATATACATATGCCAATATGTATATATTGTTATATACTACTATATATATAGTATCACATCAAACCAAATCAATCATCCAATAAATTATTTAAATTCAACCATTTAAATTTAAATTCAACTGAGTGAGATTAACTCACCTTTGCTTTAATTTGCAGTCCGTTACTATTTAGTTTCATCCCAGCTTGTTCCCTTTCAGATTTCGACCTTGAATACCATTATTCAATCTATTAATATTTTGGATAAATCGATCAATTAATTCCTAATTTGATAATTTAATTACCCCATAATTTATTTCAACTAATAGTCTAATTAATGAAATATTTTTAGCAACAAAATAAATTTGATAGTTTTATTAAACAAACCATCTCCAAAATAAATTTCCATTTAATAATTTCAATTCAACTTGATGATTTAATTTTAAACAAATTTTCCATTTAAAAACCCTTTAGTAATTTAAAAATAATTTAAATTCAACCTAAAGGGGAAAATATCCTACTTCTATATTTTTTTTTTCCATTCGATTATTGTTTCTTTCCTTTGAGTAACCGAAAGATAGAAAGGAACAAATACCTCACAGCAGCAATCTCCACAACCATGACCACCGCAGTCGACTCCACAAGAATCGCGTTGCCATCATGCCCAAATCCAGTCGCACTCGCGACGCCCCCTCGAGCCTGCAGCACCTTCGCTACCTACCTTGGCCTCGTGCAGATCGACACGCGACCATCACGCAAACCCCTTCTCCCACGCACATGCATCAGCTACTGCCTACGTCTCCTCGTATGCATCTTCACCCATCGAGGCTACACCGGAAATCCACCATCATTTTCAACCTATCGCGAGCGCCGCGACTGATTCCGCTAGGATAGACTCGCCGTGAGATCCAGATGCCTTCACGCGATTCTAGCTTGAAATCGCGGGGAGGTGATTTATTTCTGAGAGGAAAAGAGTTTCAATTTAGTTTTGTTTAAAATGATGATTTCGTGAAATTGGGTTTCGTCCCAATCTCGAACTCGGCTGCTCATAATTGGATTCAAAAAAAGATGGGTTCGAAGGGGGGAAAATCTGGAAGAGGAGGATACGATTTTGCTTTGAACAAGGAGCGGCCATTTTTCCCTTTAAGCGAATGAATTTTCGTTTCAGTTTGAACTGAAGGCTTAAAGAGGAAGAAAAAGGGGAACGAGATATTTAAAATTGAACGAGGCATGCTTTGCACGATTTGCATCGCGATTTTAGGCGTGAACAACGGGGCGTGTTTTAAGGAACGAATAGTAATTGACGTGACCAATTAAAAATTTAAATTTAAATCAATTCCGTTTAAATTTCAATGCGTTTATCTATCGTGTGCAAACATAACGATTCTGAAAAATACGAAATTGGGAATCCGGTAATAATTCAACATTACGGACCCAATGGAACTGGTTTCGTCGAATTCTGAGACTGTGCCTCGAACGGCTATTTTTAAATTCAATTTAAATGATATATTTTTAAAACTGAACAAAACTCTTTGAAATTCCATTTTAAAAGTTCTATCATCTTCTGTATTATTAATATAAATTTTACAAGCTTTCAAACTATTTTTAGTTAACTTAGAATACCAGATTTACTATTTTATCCAACTTCAAATAATTTAATTTAATTATTAAATTACTCAATACAGCGATATTTGAAATTTAAGTTTATAATTAATCTCTGAATATTTAAAATTAATTAAATATTCCAATTTCAAATATACAAAAATTACGGGTCGTCACATTCCTCCCCCCTTAAAAGAATTTCGTCCTCGAAATTTACCGGTTAAGAGAAATGATTCGATACCCGTTCTATTTCCCCAATCCAAATAGTTTTTAACAATTAACCCAACAAATCTTTGATTAATGATACACTAATCATCTTTTAACTTCCCAACTTATCCATAAGTCTCAACCCATAATACTTACTTAACAATTCAAATTTAAATTTGAATTCAATTTTGAATTATCAAAATTTTCTCAAAATTTTTCTAACTCCCTAAATTTCCGAAAAATTTCGCCAGCGTCTCCTTTGCGCGGCTAGCTCGGTACTACTACAAAATGGCTCTACGGCCTCCCAATCTCAAAAAGAAAACAAAAAGCCAAGTGGCTGGATCCAAAACCCAATCAAATTTCATATAGAAATTCAAATACATACCTTTTTGTCGGGCCATTAAATTTATCTCCAAAAATCAAAATCCCAATCTATCCGTTGATTTTGTACACCTGTATATTCTACTAAGCAAATAGCATCCAGTTGCAGTTCCAAAACCATTTTATACGTTCATGTACAAATTTCAATATTGGTCTTACTTAAGCTCGTACGACGCACATATATCATCCGTACGCAAAACCAAATTTGATCGCTCACTCGATCACACAATTTCACTTCCGAACTAGTATCGTCCACCCGACTTTCTAGTGCGGACTCAGATTTGGTTTCTTGATCAGAAACCGTCATTCTCCTTGCATAGTCACAAACTATGATAGAGAATATCCAGATTCAATCAACAATCCATATCCAGGCTCGCCGTTGAAAATCGAGTGAAAAATTCCAACTCGGATCGATATATCTATCTCGAAATTCTGTGTTCGACATCTGGACCAAATAGCTATGCGAATAAAATAATATACGTACACCTTACGTAATTAGCCCAATTGATTATCAATTACATCAATTTTCTTTTATTCACATTCCTTTTTGATTGTTATCCCCTTATTCACAACTATCCCATTCACATCTTCAAATTTTAATCGTCATTCAATTATTCACCTAGAATAATTTTTCTCCATACCAAATTTACTTAAGAATTCACCATTCATTTCTTAAGTCCAATATAAACATTTTATATACTTCTTGGATTTGTTTTACTTCATTTTTGAAGTTTATATTTATTTTCACTTCCCCATTGAAGTTTATTTTCATTACTATTTACTTACCCTTACAATTTCATTTAAACTCAAATTGGCTTCCATTTTGAATATGGATTAGTTTCACTTACTATTTAATTTAAACCTCAAATAACAGTTTATTTACGAACTTTACTTTCTTTAGTTTCCTTTTATTTCACTTCACCTTACATTCACATTTGAATTAGATTTCAATATCCAGTTTTAATTTCATTTGCTTAACAAATTTAAATCATTTATCGTAAATGAAAATTTTCAAAAATTTTCTAACTCTCAAAATTTATGAAAAATTTTGGCAGAGTCTCCTTTGTACGGAGGGACTTCTGCGATATCGCAGGATGCACAAATATATATATACATCGGCCTCAGGCCGGAAATCACAATATATATCAATATATGCAGTTCATATCTCCTATTTTGAATTTTTACGTAAGCGTACCTTATTCTAGCATTTTTAAAGCAAAGCGGTTATTTATTTTAGCATGTTGTGCCATCAGATTCAGCCAACCGACTTCCCTGAACCTGTACTAACTCAATTACAACATGTAAGTGCCAAATACACAAAGTTTATTTACATTTCACTAAAATTTAAATTGCTAAAACATGGATTCTACAAACAATGCATGTTATATACTTCCATAAGCACATATGAAATGTTTCGACCCTTATTCCCATTTTTTTTCCCAACAATACTCAACTCATTCCATTTAATTTATTCACATCCATTTATTTAGCTCGAAACAATCTAGACTATTTCATTCAATCATCAATTCTCAAATTATTTAAACCATTTCAATTTGAGCACACTTTCATTCAATATTTACTTGAGTTAACAACTAAAGTTCATTTCTATTTCAGTTCGCATTAATTCATTCAATTAGCCCATTTAACTCTGAATTCAATATTTTGTTTATTGAATAGTATTCAAAGCCATTATTCATTCATACTTACTTGGATTCCATTTGCAATACAAACCATTATTACCTTAATCAAATTTCCATTATCTTTAACACATTTCCACATATATTTAATGCGTTGATATCCCAAGTCGAATTTTTAATTGATAACTCAAGTTCTGATTCTACTATTTACCTTTAATTCACCATCCAATTTTTTATTAACTCATAATTCAACTTCTATTTAACCAATTCAAAGTCCATAACCCAAACTCATTTGGATAATATTTCAAGGTCATATTCCATTTATTTATACTTAGAGTTCATTCACACTTAAGTTAATTTTGTTCTAATTTATTTCACTTAACAGCATCCAAAATATATCTGTCGAGCTTTATTTATATTATCCACATTCGATTTGTTAGTATTTTATCTCGGATTGCAATTAATAATTTCTACTTAATCCAAGTTCATTTCCCATTTCATATCCAAATTACAAAATCAACTTTCTTTCAGCCAATTAAGGTTCTATTTCCATAATCCATTACTCCATTAAGTAATTTATTCCAATTTATACCTAATATTTGGTTTATTTCATCACTTCCATCCATTAAAAGCAGTCTCATTCACATTTTACTCTTTACTTCGGATTATATATTAAATTTTAGTCAAGTATATATATATATTTTTTTTTATTCTATAAATATTCCAAAATAAGATTCCAGAGTTTTAAACAATTTCCCAAAATTTCAAAATCACTTTTGAAATCAATCACATCCAAAATCCTTTGGTAAATTCCATTATCTTTTGAATTCTAAAATCAAACCCCGTTCGCAACAATTTCAATTTAAAACAATTCGGTAGCAATTTCTCTTTGGAAACTCGAAAATGAACACCGATGATGTCGCGATCATCATCGAAATTATTTTCCAGCGACCGAAGAGAGTTTAGTGCTTTTATCACTTTAAATCATTTCAAATATTTTTAAATACAACTCTCACCAAACTTCAAATCCAATTTAAAATATTTCTCAAATAATACCACTATCATTTCTCCACAACCCCTTGAAAAATCATTTTCAAATCCCAAGGAATTTTAAATCCATTCCGATTTATTTTCCACATTTCTCTAGAATTCTATTTTAAAGTACAAATCTCATTTGTATATGAAGTTTATTTCAATTTTATAAATTACATTTGTAATCTATATCTCAAATTTTATTATAAAATTTTATTCTTTGCTTTGGTTATAAATTTCAATTTCTAGTTAAGTTTCCATATATTAATGATAATAATTCCATATTATCACTTCTAACATCCAAACAACCATATATATTAACTAGAATAGTTTACAAAACGTTTCTTTATATACAAAAATAATTTGGGTAAAATTATTTCATTTACCCTACTTTAAAACAATACTGTGTCGAATTGTTCTATACAAGCGTTTAGAGATCCCTATCAATGTTGTGGCGTCCCACACATTGACCAGAATCCATAAACTACTCAATAAACCAATCAACACAATATAAAACAATTTTATATTCACTAACAAATACGCGCTCATATCTATTAATACTCTCAAAATTCCCACCAGAGCCAAGGTTGTCGCCAGCCTAAGCTCTGATACCACTGTAACGACCCGACTTTCCAGTCCCGGAAAATCGAACCATTTGTGTTAAAGAAGAAGAGGTAGAAGAAGAAGAAACAGAAAATCAACAACAGAATCTCACATCGCAGCGGAATAAAATATAATATATACAAAACAGATCTTTACTCAAACAGAAAAATATATCTGTTTATACAATATATTTACAGAATACATCATCAGAGTTCATCACATAAATGACATACATCCAAATACACAGCGGAACAATAAACAAATACGGAAGTACGTATCGCCATCCAGCTCGTCTCCTGAGCTCCACAGCTACAATCTGAACCTGTTTATCTCGGTCTGACCCGAGCATCATATAAAACAATACCCGAGTCAGTCTGGAATACCAGCGTGAGAAAATCACACTCAAATTGATTATTAAAGTTTCAAAAATCCTTTTTAAAACAAAAGCATCTCGTAAGACCACGCCACAAATAAACATGTCGGGTTTTTACCTTACGATAGCTAAAACACTTTATATCAAAATCCTCTGATATTATAATAGTGTCTACAGAAAGTAAAATAGAATCTAGCTGAAATGCTTGCATCTCACATTTCAATAATAGTTGGGCACAATCAAAACCGTACAGGCACGTAGGGAGAATGGATTTCCAACGAATGACTAGGCACTGGGGTACCACCTGTCACAGTACGTGGCCTAGATCACAGTACCGAGGAGTACGCCCGCTCCCCTGCAACACAAGGCCGGAATCATCCCTTACTGGATAATTCCAAATATGATCACCCCACGGTTGGGATCAGCAACCGCACCACTAAGCCGAATAAAAAGGGACATCTAGACAGGGATGACCATACTCTCCAGTGGGGGCTACCCACGAAGCCTTGCTGCATAACCCCTGATTTTCAGTCATTCCCGGTTGATGAGGCTCGAGGCTAAACGATACCTTTATAGCACATATCCCTTAGAATGCCCATCGTCCACCTGACGATGTCACGAAAGCATTCGTCCATACAAGTCCGTCCCGGGTTCGAACGGAACCGAAGGCACTATTCCTACTACATCCATTTTGGAAATATCCTCAGGATTAGTAGCGACTAGCCCTTGCACTTCACAGCTCCATCTTCGACTCTGAACACGTTACACGAAACGTACAAACCGAATCGAAGTGGTATTCGAGTCTCCAGACCTAGAATCCCGGTATACGGAAACTCGATCCCGGTCTCTTCGAAACGATCAACGCATTTGGCCAATATTGATAGTCGGTTATTTAACTATCAATTTACATCCACAAGCAACCATCACACAATAAATAATTTCCCACATTATTTATTTGCCCAAATATCTTTCCAAGATATATTTCTATTTTCAAACTCCTTTTGAAAACAATTTCAAACAGTTTCCGCTTACGGAATACATTTCCCCAAATATTTATTTCTCTGAAACACCAAGTACAAAATACTTTAGATTTAAAAAAAATAATTTAAAAGCACTTTACTATAAATATACTTTATAATATTGAAATTTAAAAACTACTTTAATACCTTAACAAAATATATACTTAAGGAATATTTAAAATGAAACCACTTTACCAATATAAACTAAATTTCTCTTTTAAAACATAATAGCAAATCACTTTTATATAATTACTACAATAATAGATTTTTGAAAATACTTACTTTAGACTTTAACATTTAGAAATAATCAATCTTCTAAAATATGTTTTTTTTTAAAACATATTAAACTTTTAGCTTGTATTTAAAATTGCCTTGGAAAAAAACGTACTTGGCAATCCAGAGAAATACACTTCTCATTTCCATCTTTTAAAAATAAACCAACATTTATTTTTAAACCAATCCATATCCTTTTATAAATTCCCATCTTGAATTTATATTCTCAAATATCCACTGATATTTTATTTTACTTTATAAACCCAGTTTATATCTCCAAAATCTCATTTCTCTTTTAAAAATCCAAGTTTTTAAACACTTAAATCAATTTCCAATTGATTTCCATTTTACTTTACTTTGAAGTAAATTTCCCTATTTACTTCAATTATTTCAAATACATTAACTTCCATCTTTTATTTCCTTATTATGAGTTAAAACCCTTTTTAACTAAAATACCAATTCCGGATTTCCAAACTTCTTCAATTAATATTTTAATTAAATTAAATCTTTAAATTTCAATAAAATCAATTCTTTTATATTTTTAAATAATATCACTTTAGTTAAAGATTTATTTCTTCACTATTAAATTCAAAATCCTCTTTTCCCATATTTGTTCGAATTAAGAAATTTCTTTATTTCTTTTACAATTCCTTATTTAATTTATTCGAATTCACTAGAATTATTTAACTTAAATTTTACTCTTTTATTTCTTTCCAAAATTCAATTCAATTGCTTTTGATAACTCATTATACTGGGAAATTCAATCCAACCAGATTATCCAATATAAATCATCACAGGATATCAAAAATCATATCACAGAATATTTAAACAAAATTAAATATTTTGAGGAATCCAGTTGGATCCCTCCAACCTGTTTCCCTGCATCCACAAACGTTAGCACAATACCAATTCCACTTCGAGGTGGAATATCGCTGTAACATCCTGAAAATTTTCGACTTTCGAAAATTCGACATCGATGCTCACTTTATCGACTGCCGAGCCATCGAATGCCAGAAACCCGAAAAGTTATGGTTTTAAGAAAGAAGAAAACGGTAGAAGAAAAAGAAAAGAACAACAGAACAACATCAGAACAGAAACAATATCAGAATCTCGCATATCGCAGCGGAACAATATATAATAGATAATCACTAGTCTTTTAAAACAAAGAACTATATCTTTTTATACATACATCAATCAGAGTCAATATACAACAATGGACAGTTATATAAACTTGTCCTCATACAGAATACACAGCGGAATAAATACTATCAGATACAAATACTACGTCTCGTCATCCAGCTTATCTCCAAAGCTCCAGAATATCCAGAATAACCTGATAACATAACTCTAGGCTGCCCGTGTGGAAATTGGTGGGCACCCAGAGTTTAGAAGGGAACAATAAACTCCGAGTCAGTCATGGTGACTGGTGTGAGATCGTAAAACAGTTATTTTCACAAAGAAAATAAGACAAATTCGCAATGCTTTTGGAAAATGAAACTACCATAAGACCTCCCGCCACACACACAATGCAAACGCAGAATTGGAGGAGATTTCTTCTTATGATAGTCAAAGATGCTTACTACGCCAATCATTGGATTATTATTATTAATGTCTAGTGTAGAAAACATTTCGGAAGTATAATATTAATCTTAGCCAGCATAGACATTTCGAACTATGCCTACTATAGCTACCATCTAAACAGTGGGGCGCCACCATAAGTAGATGGCAGGTTCTACAACTAAAACCGTACAATGTCGTATTTGGAAGGTGGATTTCCAACAAATGGTCAGGCTAAGGAACTTCCTTTCCTCCTGCCGAATAGGATCGCCTCTGGCTGGACGTCCCGAGAGACAAACTGCTCTCTGCCAAACAAGGCCGGGTTACCCCTGTAACAGGTAACTCATGAATATGTCATCACCCGGTCCTTTGGGACCTTTATCTGAGCGCTCGATATCCAACATCACACATCATAAAGAAAGTGTATCCACATGAGTAAGTATCTGGGCTCCATACCATGATACCACCCCTTTCCAGAAGGAAATGACATACCCTAAAGGGCGCGACCCTCATAACCTTGCCGCAACATTCCTGTTTCGACCATTTCCGGGTTGTTGAGGCCCTGACGAAGTCTCGTCCACAAAGCTACGCTTTTTCAAAAAGCCACGCTTTGGGTCAACAGATGATCAACCTATGATCACAAAGATAAATGATCAAACAAATGATCATATCACAAATGATCAAACACTGATCATCACACAGCAACACTCAGCATGCCACATTACCAAATTGGGATATATCGCTGATAAATTTCAACTACATAACCTCTGAGCTCGTACGTCTCAGAGAAGGGTGTTAAGCTAAGAGAATAAATTCTCCGCCACCAACAGAAATGTATTTGAAAGGAATCAGCTCAATATCTCAAATTGTAACGTCAGACACACAATCCATACAAGTCTGTTCCGGGATCGAACAGAACCGAAGGCACTTCTCACGAAGCCCTTGCATTTCCGGATAATTTTCAATCACGTCAGGACTTCCCGTCACTAAGGGTGATAAAACCTCTAAACCGGAGATCAGCCGATGTAGAGTAACTCGACGGTAATCCTTCCGTTTTCAAAAATATCCGGTCTTCAACACCGGTCTTCGAATGCAATTCATAATGACGTATCACATATTCGGAATGGGTTATACGACCCCATGGTCCTTTCCCGGCTAACCCGAATAGTGAGCGTAAATTTAAAAACAAGTGTGGCATTCAAATTCATCCAATTCACAACAAATACCATTCAGGGTAATTATTGATAGTCGGTTATTTAACTATCAATAAAGATGCGCAACATCATCAGATTCCAAATAATTTTCCAAATTATTTCATCTTCAAAAATATCTTTATTAGATATATAATTTCCACACTTCAAAAATAAATCAACGTTTATTTTTCTAAACAGTTTCCCTTTTCTTTTATAAATTCCATAGTGAATTTATATTTTCAAAATATCTACTGATATACGATTTTCAAATCGTTTTCAAGTATTCAATTTCAATTTATCTTTAAGAAGATAAAATCTCAAAACAGTTCATTTCATATTGGAAAAACATTCCCATACTTATTTAAAAATAAGTAATTCACAAATCTATTTATTTTCAACACTTAGAAAATATTCAATATACTTAAATCAAATTAAGTATATATTCATCCTTTAAGGAAATCACTTACTTTAACAATATTTATTTGAGTCAAAACGAATGTTGCGTAAAACATCGTTACGGCGACTCGAAATCACTAGTATAGGGATTCAGAATTAAGATAGATATATAAATCTCAATACTATAAAAAAAATATTTCCTTTCGGAAATCATTTACTATAACAACAGTGTTATAGTCCACCATTTCCTTAAATTTCTCGAAAACGTCTATTTCAACAAGAACTGTTGAAATCTATGTTTTCAATTCGTAATACATTTTAAAACATCTTTAAAATGTTTAACTTCATTTTTTTTAATATCCCTTCTTCGAAAATAAGTCCATTTTCCTTAACAATATATTCACTGTCCCAAAATCGTGAATAAAATTCACTTAACCCAATTTCAATCATTTCTACACATTTATTTCAATAAAAATTCGCTATTTAAAATCGCGAATATATCTTCTTTAATGTCCTTCTATATTTAATTTATCAAACCCAATTGATTTCGAATTTATAAAACAACGTTTATAATTTCTATTTTCTATTCTATAACAACTTCGATTTTATAAATTTCCTTTAATGACCCATTCAATTTTCTAACTCAACGTATACATCAAAAATCCATATTATAAGTTAAATACTTATAATTTATTTATTTTAAAAGAAATCGTTCTTTTAAACTTTACAAACTGTAAATAAACCCATTTTAACATCATTTCCAATTTTTAAATCCACATTCCCAAATATTCACTTTTAACCCCAAAATCAAATCCCAAATTGATTTCTAATTTTACTTCAATACCAAATCAATTTCAATATTCATTTCTAAATTAATTTCCCATCCCAAATCATTTTATATTGATTTTTTTCTAAACTTGTTTCAATTTGCCAATTAAATTTATAATTGGACTTCCAACTTATTTCATTTTAAACAAATTCCTCTTAAAGAAAATAAATCCTTTTTTTTCTTTTTCCGACTATTTAGAAATCCAAATTTTAATTAAATTCTTCAATTTAAAATCACTATTATACGAAATTCATTTACCTAACGTTTTCACTTGATTCTGGAATAAATTCGATAAGAATATAAAAATTAACTTTTTATACTTTAAAATTCCTTGCTTCAAAATTTATTCAATTTCTAAAATTAATTCACTTAGAAATTTCTATTTTGATTTCAAAAATTCAATTCCGTTTATTTTTGGAATCCAATGATGTCAAAACATCCATTCAGCTAAATTTTAGCTTTCAAACAATTTCCAGATATCAATATGATTAATAGCATCACTATAATCATTCACAGATTCATATCACAATAGAAATAAATTCAATCAATGTGAGGGGTCCAGTTGGATCCCTCCAACCTGTTTCCCTGCATCCAAAGATGTTAGCACAATACCAATTCCGCTCCAGTACAGAATTATCGCGGTATATAGGTTTTTATAAATCCGCTTACTAACGGCGCAATAGAGTCTCATCCGCTATACGAGGCGGGAAATCATCAATCCAATATATACATATGCCAATATGTATATATTGTTATATATGTATAGATATATCCTACTATATCTAATATCACAATCAACATAGCAATCATATCAAACACTCAATAACTGCAATTCATTTTGAGTGAGAAAATAATCTCACCTTAGCTTTTTAATTTGCCATCCAATTTCCATCTTGACTTGATTAAATTTTCTCCGTTGTATTCGACCTTGTATAAACAATTTTATACAAATTATTAATATTCGAATTAAATTGAATAATCAATTTTCATTTGGTAATTTAATTAACCACTTTTTATTTTAAACTCATTCTCCTTTAATTGAGTTAACCACCATAATTCATAAATTTTAAATTTTAATTTTCTTTTCAGCGTAGCTTAGCCAATCAAAATATATGGATGCTTATTTATTTTCCTTTGAAACCCACACTTAGAAAATTAATTTATATAGACAAAAATCAAATCTTTGTACAACAATAACTTAGAAAATAAATTTATTAAAATCTGATCTATAACTTCCAACATTTTAAAAACCCTATTTTTCTTCAAATCTTATACAAGCTTTTCTGCTTAAACTATATACATATACATATATTTACTGTTTTGAATTTTCAGATTCCTATATATACATTCCTATTTCAAATAATCTTATGTATTTAAATTAATATATATATATTTTTCCCAAACTGTATATATATATATAAATCTGTTAAATTTAGTTTAAATCAAGAAGAGAAAGAAAGGTAAATCGAATACCTCACTGTATCAAAACAATCGCGAGCACCCAGATCGCACGCCACTGCCCAATGCTTCGTGACCCACAGACTTGCGAGCATCACCACACTACAGGCTCGAATCGCCTGCCGCCCTAGGTCGTACCACCACGATTCTCCAGTTCCACGCGAACGCGCCATAGCCTCGATTGTCGACTTTGAGATCATCACGGTTGTCAGCATCGCACCACCCTTCCTGCTACCACCATCGCGTGCGTGAGAAACCCAAGTCCTCGAACATCATCGCGCGCCTCGCCGTAACTCCACGTCGCGACCACGACCCCAGCCCTCTCTCGAAAACACTGCCTCGCTGCTGCCTCTTCCAGATCGTCGCTGCTATGAACGCGAGCCCAGGCTCACGCCTCCTTCGCCGCGAACGCCTCCATCCCCGCGACTGAACCCAAATCAGTCGCCCTTAATTTGATTTGATTTCTTGTTGGAACGAAGGGTTTGAGGTGGGGCACCATTATTTAATTTATGAAGAGGGATAGGATTTGGATTCGTGAATGAGTTTTAAGGGGGAGAGGGGAACTCGATTTAACTGGAAACAAGTGAGAGGGGTTCGGCCATTATAATTTTCTTTGCTTTGAAATGAAGTCGCGTGGGATTTTAAAAAGAAACAAGGAGAAAATATCACTGCGCGCTCAGAAGGTAGGGTGGCTGATGGAGACGTTATAGACTTTGACCGTTCAGTATATTATGAATTTCAAACTGTCTCATTTCGTAATACGCGAAATCTCGAACTCCGAATCATACATGCCGCTAAGCGTCTATAATGTTATCCGCCTATTCTGAACGTAATGGAAAAGGTTCCGAGTTCAAATTTGATCGTATGAAGAAGATAGCTTTTTGGACCAGTTATTAAATTAAATTTTCGATTTAATTTCAGCGCGTTTGTTTATCGTACGGCCAAACGATCACTCCAAACATTACGAAAATTGAAATCCGATAATAATACAATATTACGGATCCAATGGAACTGGTTTCGTCGAATTCCGAGACTACGCCTCGGACGGCTATTTTTAAATATCGGTCGAACGATATAAAATTAAAACTGAACAAATTGTTTCCAAACTCAATTCTGAAGTTTCAATTATCTTCAGTATTATAAATACGAATTTTAAAAGCTTTCGAAATATTTTTCTTCAGCTGAAAATTGAAGATTCAAATTTTTGTTCAACTTTTAATAGATTAAATTTTAATATTTAATCGCCAAATTCAAAGTTATTTCGGGGATTCAAATTAAATCACCGTTCAAATATTTAAAATTAATTAAATATTTCCAATTTAATCCGGTCGAAATTCTGGGTCGTTACAATCGCGGTATATGGGTTTTATAAAATATCATCCGCTATTATGCGGCGCATAGGGTCTCATCCGCTATATAATGCGGGAATATCAACAACTCCAATATATACATATGCCAATATATATATATATTGTTATATACTACTATATATATAGTATCACATCAAACCAAATCAATCATCCAATAAATTATTTAAATTCAACCATTTAAATTTAAATTCAACTGAGTGAGATTAACTCACCTTTGCTTTAATTTGCAATCCGTTACTATTTAGTTTCATCCCAGCTTGTTCCCTTTCAGATTTCGACCTTGAATACCATTATTCAATCTATTAATATTTTGGATAAATCGATCAATTAATTCCTAATTTGATAATTTAATTACCTCATAATTTATTTCAACTAATAGTCTAATTAATGAAATATTTTTAGCAACAAAATAAATTTGATAGTTTTATTAAACAAACCATCTCCAAAATAAATTTCCATTTAATAATTTCAATTCAACTTGATGATTTAATTTTAAACAAATTTTCCATTTAAAAACCCTTTAGTAATTTAAAAATAATTTAAATTCAACCTAAAGGGGAAAATATCCTACTGCTATATATTTTTTTTTCCATTCGATTATTGTTTCTTTCCTTTGAGTAACCGAAAGATAGAAAGGAACAAATACCTCACAGCAGCAATCTCCACAACCATGACCACCGCAGTCGACTCCACAAGAATCGCGTCGCCATCATGCCCAAATCCAGTCGCACTCGCGACGCCCCCTCGAGCCTGCAGCACCTTCGCTACCTACCTTGGCCTCGTGCAGATCGACACGCGACCATCACGCAAACCCCTTCTCCCACGCACATGCATCAGCTACTGCCTACGTCTCCTCGTATGCATCTTCACCCATCGAGGCTACACCGGAAATCCACCAGCATTTTCACCCTATCGCGAGCGCCGCGACTGATTCCGCTAGGATAGACTCGCCGCGAGATCCAGATGCCTTCACGCGATTCTAGCTTGAAATCGCGGGGAGGTGATTTATTTCTGAGAGGAAAAGAGTTTCAATTTAGTTTTGTTTAAAATGATGATTTCGTGAAATTGGGTTTCGTCCCAATCTCGAACTCGGCTGCTCATAATTGGATTCAAAAAAAGATGGGTTCGAAGGGGGGAAAATCTGGAAGAGGAGGATACGATTTTGCTTTGAACAAGGAGCGGCCATTTTTCCCTTTAAGCGAATGAATTTTCGTTTCAGTTTGAACTGAAGGCTTAAAGAGGAAGAAAAAGGGGAACGAGATATTTAAAATCGAACGAGGCATGCTTTGCACGATTTGCATCGCGATTTTAGGCGTGAACAACGGGGCGTGTTTTAAGGAACGAATAGTAATTGACGTGACCAATTAAAAATTTAAATTTAAATCAATTCCGTTTAAATTTCAATGCGTTTATCTATCGTGTGCAAACATAACGATTCTGAAAAATACGAAATTGGGAATCCGGTAATAATTCAACATTACGGACCCAATGGAACTGGTTTCGTCGAATTCTGAGACTGTGCCTCGAACGGCTATTTTTAAATTCAATTTAAATGATATATTTTTAAAACTGAACAAAACTCTTTGAAATTCCATTTTAAAAGTTCTATCATCTTCTGTATTATTAATATAAATTTTACAAGCTTTCAAACTATTTTTAGTTAACTTAGAATACCAGATTTACTATTTTATCCAACTTCAAATAATTTAATTTAATTATTAAATTACTCAATACAGCGATATTTGAAATTTAAGTTTATAATTAATCTCTGAATATTTAAAATTAATTAAATATTCCAATTTCAAATATACAAAAATTACGGGTCGTCACACTTATTGATTTGTTGTTTGACATTCTTTGTCTTCCTTGTTGTTTTTCATTTTGTTTGCATTCAATTACGATTATGTTATTTTGCTTGCATTCAATAACTGATTATTACTTTAAATTTTAGAAATTTACTTCCTCACATATTGGTTGATGATGGATAAAAATTGGGTACATCTACACAGGTAACTATATTATACTAAATATATTTTGAGAGTCAAATCTTATATTTTAACGTCAAAATTAATAGTTATTCCATTTTATTAATAGAACTAGTACTGAGTATGAGCAAGGAGCTTGGAAGTTTGTGCATGCTGCATTGAGAATTTCAAGAAATCCAGAAAAGATTTTATGTCCTTGCTTAGATTGTCGAAATCTTAGTCATCAGTATGGGAAGATTGTTGTTGAGCATTTGATTATAAGAGGAATGGATCCGCTATACATGGATGGTAGGTGGTACAATCATGGCGAACAAATAACTATAAGCAAAGATATCGAGTCTAATGACACTTATGATTTACTCAAATCCATTCATTATGAAGATGAAGATTTCATCAATCATACATATTCCGATGATGATAAAGATGAAGATAGCGCACAAAAACGAGAGGATGATTTATTAAAAAACTTGGAGGATGCTGAAACCCCGTTGTATCCTGGTTGTACCGATCAAACAAAATTATCTTCCATTATTGCCTTATATAATGTAAAATGTGAGACTGGGTTGTCCGATAATGGATTCGATAAACTTCTAAATGTGCAACAACTATTGTTGCCAAAGGATAACGTACTTCCTAGGAATATTTACGTGGTGAAAAAATTTCTTAAAGTATTCGATATGGGTTTTGAGAAAATTCATGCTTGTCAGAATGATTGTTGTCTCTTTAGAAGAGAGTACAAAGATTTGGATAGTTGTCCAAAATGTGGGTTTTCGAGATGGAAGAGGAACGAACGTACAAATGAAATTATGCATGGTATTCCGGTTAAAGTTTTGAGGTATTTTCCAATCATTCCAAGATTCAGAAGAATGTTTAGATCTCAAAAAATAGCAGAAGATTTAAGATGGCATTTTAACAATAAAAGTAATGATGGAAAAATGCGTCATCATGTTGATTCTATAACATGGAATGTGGTAGATGAGAAATGGGAATCGTTTGCAGCAGATCCACGCAACCTAAGGCTTGGCCTTGCTACTGATGGTTTTAATCCATTTTTGACATTGAGTTCCAAATATAGTTGTTGGCCCATGATGCTAGTGACATACAATCTCTCGCCACTGTTATGCATGAAAAAAGAAAATATCATATTAACATTGTTGATTCCTGGTCCAAAGCAACCAGGAAATGATATAGATATATATTTGGCACCATTGGTAGAAGATCTGCAACACTTATGGATTAATGGAGTTCAAACTTATGATGCATTTAGTAGATCGCTTTTTACTATGAGAGCAATTTTACTATGGACGATTAATGACTTTCCTGCATATGGTAATCTGGCTGGATGTTGTGTGAAGGGTAAAAAAGGTTGTCCATTATGCGGTGTCAACACTCATCATCGATGGTTGAAGTATAGTCGGAAAAATGTCTACATGGGTCATAGGAGATTCTTACCACCATCGGATTCGTTGAGAAAACAAAAATCCTGGTTTGATAACACTATAGAAAATGGTCGTAGACCTAGAATTTTAACCGGAAGAAACATCTCTATCATTTTGAAAAACTTTCCAAATAATTTTGGAAAAAAACTAAAAAATGGAGATAATAACAGCAAGAAAGGGAAGGGTAAAAAGAAGCCAACTAAGAAGCAATATAGTAAGAAAAGAAAAAATTCTACTTTCAAACAAGATGATGATCCTGCAAAAATAGAACTATCAAGATGGAAAAAACGATCAATATTCTTTGATTTACCATATTGGGAGGTTAGTGCTATTATTTTTTAATGAATGAATTATATATATATATATATATATTAATGAAGTATAACAATATTATTTTTGTAGGAACTTCCCTTGCGTCATAATTTAGACGTAATGCATGTAGAAAAAAATGTTGGTGAAAGCATAATAGCGACGATGTTGCATGATAGCAAATCAAAAGACGGAATTAATTCTAGAAAAGATTTGGAAGATTGGAGAATCAGGCATGGCCTTTTTGCACAAGCTCGTGGGAAAAAAACATATCTTCCACCAGCTCCGTATACATTGTCCAACTTGGAGAAAAAAATACTTTGCCAAAGGTTATATGATTTCAAGGGACCTGATGGCTATTGCTCAAATTTTAGAAGTTCTGTGTCATTGGAGGATTGTAAAATTATCGGCATGAAGTCACATGACTACCATGTTCTAATGCAACAGTTATTACCAGTTGCAATAAGAGGATTGTTGCTGAAAAAGCCAAGGAGGACAATAATTCGTTTATGTTCGTTTTTCAATAAATTATGCCAGCGTGTTCTTGATAAAGAAAAATTGCAACAACTTGATGATGAAATTATTATAATTTTGTGTGAAATTGAACGATATTTTCCACCTTCTTTCTTTGATATAATGATACACTTGACCGTTCATCTTGAAAGGGAAGCCCGATTGTGTGGACCAGTTCATTTCCGTTGGATGTACCCTTTTGAACGATATATGAAGACACTTAAACATTATGTAAGAAATCATGCACGTCCCGAGGGTTGTATTGCAGAATCCTATCTTGCAGAAGAGTGCATGAGATTTTTTAGTGAATTTTTAAAGAAATCAATACAAATAGAGGAGAAGGAAGTCCGAAATGAAGATTATGAAGATGATTCCATACTCGAAGGACGACCAATTTCAGCTTGTAAAACAATTACATTGTCCGCCAATGAGAAACAGATTGCACATTTGGCTGTGTTAATGAATATGACTGTAGTGGAACCATTTCTAGAGTAAGTAACTATTACAATTTGTTATTACCGTTTCATACAATTTGTATCAGCAAATACAACTTGGTAATTTTTTTTTGTGCTACAATAGTTTGCATTTGGAGGAGTTACAACACTCAAACAAGCGCATGGAAAAAAATGCAACTTTACTTTGGAAAACTCATACAGATAACTTTGCTGATTGGATTAAAAAGAAGGTGAGTGGAATTTTGAAATATTATCTCATTAACTTTAGATTTATTATTATTGAGATCCATTTTAAATAGCTATTTTTTTATAGATACCCATTGATTCAAAGGACCATGACACGATGTTAAAATGGATTGCATATGGTCCGAGGAGTAGTGCATTATCCTATACTGGATATATCATTAATGGACAACGTTTTCACACAGAAGACATTGAGAGAGAAACTCAAAATAGTGGCGTCACTTACGATGCGACTACTATGTGTAGAGCAAGTGCAAAAGATACTTCTCAAGTAGTTGATGTTGTTACTTATTATGGGATATTGACTGATATAATTTTGTTAGATTATCATCTTTTTTATGTTCCTGTTTTTAAATGTCATTGGGCAAACATAGGAAATGGTGTGAAGGTATAAGATGGATTCACCCTTGTTAACTTACATCAAAACCAAGCCTCATTTTCAAAAGATCCATATATTCTTGCATCTCAAGCGAAACAAATTTTTTATTCAAGAGAAGACGATTCTTCTAATTGGTATGTTGTGATGAAGGCGCCATCAAGAGGTTTTCATGAGATAGATATAGACGAACCATTTGAGGAAGTTAGCTTTGCTATGGAGAATTACGAAGATATTGACATGGATGTTGATGATTTTATTGAGGATATTAGTTATGTTAGGGAAGATTGTGAAGGCATATTTGAGTAGTTTAATTATTTTGCTATCTAGTTTTAATTATATTAGACTTTACTCTCTATCTTCTTTGGTTAAGTAATATGTCTGTATGTAATGACTTGTTTTTCATATATAGTTTTTGGAAATTAACCATGTTGATATAGGTCTATATATATCTCAGTGTTATATTTGATTATGCTAGCAGTTAGCACTTAATTTTACAATTGAGCGCATCATTTCGCTGTTAATGTAAGAAAAATTTGATTAACTTTTAGCTCATTATACACACTAGTACCAGAAAAGCATAATCTTATCGTTATTGAATGATTAAACAAATAAAAATATGATTAGTTGATATGACAATAAATTTGATTAAGAGGCAGCACTTGGTTTAACCAAAATTTGGATTTTGATTTTGATTTTTATTTCCTGTATGGAATAGTTGAAAATTTGGATTTGATTTTGAACTTTATTTCGTGTATCGATTAGTTTGTCTTCAGTCATTTGAATAGTGTCATTATAATTTACTTCCTTTTCTCCTCACCTGGATTTTTATCATATTCTACATTTGAGCAAACAGATATCTCCAGAGCCGTCGATTGGCTTTATTTTTGTGCATTTTGTTTTGTTATAACAATAACAAATAACCTTGTAGACATAAAAGATGATGTTTGGTTTTGATTTTGATAGTGCTTTGGATATCCTCTTCTATTTTATGCTGGTGCATTTACAGCTTTCAGATAAATTTCTCTGACCACTAATTGTTAGCTTTAGAGGAAAAATCTTCGTTCCTTTTTTATTTGAACGCTCAACTATTTGATATACTTGGTTTTAAATTATGGCATATGACATTGTAGATATTCACTATTTTTTTTATGCAGGTAAAGGAAATCAATTTGCTGCATGAGAGTAATATGCAACTTTGAGCTAAAAACTAACATAATTTTGCATTTTATAATAAGTAACGCTTAGTTTAAAAATACATTTCTTAAACAACGAATGCCTACAAGCAATATGTGAAGACAATACAGTTTACAAATTTTTAATCAAACAAGCTAGCCACTGATAAAAGAGTGTAGCAGCTTTTGAAGCTTCTAGCACAATTGGTTCATTTTTCATTTTTGCTTCATATCTATACAGGAAATGAAGAGGATTACTCGAAAACAGAAAAAAGCAAAAGAGGTTGAAATTGCACTCAAGGAGTCTAATGAACAGAATAAGCATGTTGAAGACAACAACGTTCAAAATGAAGACAACAACATTCAAATTGAAGATAATCGACATTTAGTTGAAGGCAATAATCAAAATAAAGACAATCCTTGTGCACTTGAAGACAATACAATGCAAAATGAACACAATGTGGAAGACATGATGGAAACCGATAGATCTATTCAAGATGTGAGCGAAAATTTAGTTCGGAAAAGAATTGCTAGAGGTCCTACTAAAATGAAGAGACTTCCTTCAAATTTCGCTAATCGGGTTGAAGTTGAATTTAATGAGAGTGGCATTCCAATAGGAGAAGGGTCAATTCACTTATCTTCTTATCTAGGGCCACTCGTACGAGAGCATGTTCCAGTCACGCTTACTGATTGGAGACATCTTGGTGATGATTTGAAAGCCGTTTTATGGGATTGCATTCAGGTATATTTATATTCTATGCATAACTTTGTTCTCTAGAGAAATCCCTCAATGAACCAACATCTTTGACTTTTAATTTGCTGTGCTATATTTTGTGTACTTGAACCATGTATCTCGCTGGTATTAGCTGCCGTATTACACACAAGTTTATTCACATAATCTGGGGGGCCGTAACAGAGCATTTTCTAGTGCCTGCCATGTTATTTGTAGTCATATTCTACGTAATACTTAATGTATCATTTTGCTGTGCAACGTTTTGCATAGGATTGTTCAACTTCATAGCTATTTGAACCCTAACAGAGTCCTTATTCATACGAGTATCTCTAATGCCTTTGTGAACATTTGTAATTAGCAAGTCACTTACAGCTTTAGAATTTTAAAATATAACTTCTGTTTCTAAATCCATCTCTATCGACGTAGGATCAACAAAGTGAATTTTAATTTTATCAAATCACCAACTTTAGAATTATTCTCTTACATGTTACTGGTATGTTTTTCTTATTCCATTATTTATGTTTACTTACATGTGTGTATAAATTTTAATTTTAAACTCAAATGCAAAAGCAATGTACAAATTGCCATGATGACCACAACTGTAATATATTGAACTTCTGCTAGTTACCAAATTGATGATATAGGATTCTATACCAACTCATTTGGTTTCTATACAATATTTGAGAAAAGTCTTCAAAATTAAGAGGAGATATTGGAGACTAGTGTAAAGATGATACCAATAACTCTTTGCGAAAAAAAAAAGAGTGCGATGCAAAACTGCATGTCATTTAATTTGTATTCGACTTTAGACTTAAAACCCACCCAATCCCATGTGAGATATTTTTTCTTTTCTTTTTTTTTTCTGAAATAGAACAGTGCGTTTTTAATTATTATCTCCATTTTCTGAAATATGGGTTATCCATTTTTAACTATATAAGCTTCTTTTTTTGAACTTGACTATGATATATGCCTTTAAATCCATGGTCTTTAACTGAACAATGAAGCGTCGGTACCACAGGTAATAAATATAAGCCTGTAACTGCGCCTGTTTTCCAAAAATTGTAGCCACTGGAGAAAGCTTATATGCTTAATGACTCTTTTGTAGAAGTTTTCTCATCTACAATATTATTTATTGAAAATTTCAACCCAGCTACTGCTGAAATTTCAGTACCAAAACTGACGTTTCTTTTCAAACAAAATTTGGCTATAGTTTATTTATGCATGAAACATCGGTTAAAGACTGCACAATGCAGTTCTTACTACAAATTACCATGTCATTGATAGAGTAATAAATTAGTTGTCAAAGTTATTACTATGCCATTGTAAACTTGGAATTGAAAACTATTTTAACTTACTGACTTGACATCAAGAAGGTATTGAATTTATCAAAGTAATTACCATTTCATTGTTGAATTCAAAACCTGGACGCTCTAAATGGGTTGTGCACCCAGTTTGGACTATAAGTTAATTTGAAAGCAACTGATTGTTTTGTCATGCTTATATCAATCATAGGAACATGTAAAAGTAATAAAGTGGAAGATGCAGTGATATGTTTAGAATAGGATGTGAACTGTTGATTGCTATAAAACTTAGTAATTTTCCGCTCTGTACTGTAGAGAGTGATATGTAAGCAAGAGGAAGAGAGTGGTCATATTTAGTCATTATAATTCTAGGGCGGCTTAGTAAACATTAAACGTACATTGGTATCATCCCATTATTTTACCATTAATGGTATAGGCAATCAAGATCTAAAGTGGATGATCTTGCATTTTTGATTTTAGAAAAAGCTCACAAAATATGAGAAGAGTGATGGAACAAAGGAGGAGTTAGAAGGAAGATGTAGGAGACAAATGATAAACCAACCGCAGCCTAATATTTTTAGTCTAACTATTCTTACATGTTTGAGTAAGCTACGTAAATTTTTTATTTTACCCATCAAATTAGTGTTGCTTTGAAAATTAAGAGCATTGCAATCATCTAATGAAATGAAAAAAAAAACAGTCCTGTCTTCCTTAGCTTATAAACTCAGTCAGGAATTGCTTTCAAATATTTTTGAGAAGATTTACATTAATTTGCAACACCGAATTCTATTGTTAGCATTTATAAACTCAGTCAGTGTATACATTCGACAGTATCTTTCCAAAATAACTTGAAATTACTGTTAATATCATGTGCACATACAACATATGGGAGAGTAAAAAAATGACATTAACAGTAATAAAAGGTGACGAATCCTATTTGTTTCAGTGTCATATCTTTTTACTCCACTTTCAGTGGCATATATGAATCACAAAGGGAATAATCAGTATGCAGGAAGACAGCCCAATATAATCATATCTTTTTACCTTTTCTACTCCACTTTCAGTGTCATGTGAATGATACGAACTTCTGGTTTGCTGTTTTAATCATTTTAAGTTTTGTATCTGTTATGCGAACAGCCACTCCAATATAATCATATTTGATTTATTTACGAATGTGCTAATTTCGCTTCAACCAATTAATGGATACAGACTAGATTTAAGTTGGATGAGGAATGGCAAAAGGTCTCTATATTTCAGCAAATGGGTTGTATTTTTAGGTGTTCAAAATGTAGATTAGTTAATCAATTAGTAAAAGCAAAGTCAAAGGAGGAAAGACTTCAACTTAAACCAGATAATATTGGAAGTATGACGGAGTGGAATGATTTTATCAGCTTGAAAACTAGTTCAAAATTTAAGGTAAATTACATCTAATTGGTCATTCTTTCAATGAATGAGATAACTTTTTGATGTATTCTTATTTTTTTTAATTCAGATAAAAAGTGACATGTACAAGGCTTTCAGGCGCAAGCAAGTGCCACACACATGTAGCCGTAAAGGAATGGCTCGATTAGCTGCGGATATGGTGAGAATTGTCCTATTCAATTTTTGTCACGCCATCTATTTCTATAGTTATGATAATTGTTTTATTCAATTTTTGTAAATGTAGAAAAAAGAGAGTTCCAATCCCTCTTCCATTTCCAGAACTCATGTTTGGATTAGATCTCACACTCGAAAAAATGGCGAACCAGTGAGTTTGGCCATTCAAGATACAATAGTATGTGCTTTTGTTTCAATTTGATTATTATCAAATCACTTTAGAGTGTAATAATTATGGAAATTATAATAAATGTTAACATATGCAGGATCAAATTAAAAAAATTGACACCGAATCACAATCCAGCTCAAAAACTAATGTGCGAGAAGATGCTCTTTCAGTAGTGCTGGGACAGGATAGACCCGGACGATTAAGAGGAATGGGAAGAAGCATGACCTACACCAAGTTTATTGTGGCACAAGCTAATAAAAAACAAGAAACGCAACTTCAAAATAGAGTAAGCGATTTGGAGAAGACGGTGCTAATGCTACAAAATAAGGTAGGTTTTATGCTTGCGCCGATTAGATTTGCACAGACCAGTTCAAACTAGGTTACATTGAGTAGCGTGAACAGTTTGTACCGATCAATGAAAATCTTTTTGCACTGACCAGTACAAAAAGCTGTTATTTAAAAAGTATTAATGTGCATTTCAAAATCACATTAACTGCTCCCTGTTATTTAAAAAGTATTAATGTGCATTTCAAAATCACATTTTTATCTTGAAATATTCATTCAGAAAACATAGAAAGTCAAAAACTTACATTCAGCTGTGAATATTCATTGTCAGGGCGTGCATGGTAGTATTGATCCATTATTATTGGATTTTCAACCGAGGTAAAATTAATGTCTTGGAAGGTTACATCGTTCACAAGACCTCTACCAGCCTGAAACATAATATAAGAAAAAAATACAGTATTATTGGATTTTTTTTTGACAGTATATTTATTCATTTTTTTGGTAGTATTTGATCAGACACACTCTATAAGTTATTCATTTTTTTGACAGTATATTTTTGTTATGATTCAGCTAATGCAGCAATCAAGAAAGGACGAGCAACCAAGAAGGGTCGAAGATGAGAATGCGTCTCAAGCGGTAAAGTTATTTATATTATTCATGTGACATCATTTGAATTTGAGTTTGAATTTTTAGTTAAGTATTTAGCGTGATTGTTTTTGATTAATTTTAGAACAAGTATGACAACACAAACGCCCACTGTGATTTATTGGATTGGACTGGGGTTGATGAAATAGTTGCTGAAGGAAGAGTTCTTTCAACTGATCCGGAAGAGCTTCTATATAACATCCCTCTTGGACCGAAAGCCATGAAAATTTTGATAGTTATTCCAAAGAAATTAGATGCTTTCTTATGGAGGTCTACGCCTAAGATGCTCTCACATATTGGAGAAGCTAAGAATGAGATAGTAGCATGGCCATCTGATAGAGTTGTTTTGCATACGATGAGTCACTTTGAAAAGGATGACATTATGGTAAACTTAATTTTTTTTATTTATTCGGTACCTTTATGAATTGAATACAAAATTTATACTTTTTTTTTGTTTTCATATGTTCTAATTTGTTTTTATAGAGTAATAGTGGCAGTACAAATATCAAATGCAAGCTGTATGATTGGACCAGAAACAAAGAACTAGTTGCTGAAGGAAGGTTTTACTCTAGTGATCCAAATCAGCTTGTGAATAATATTCCTCTAGGACCATCTGCCGTGCTTGTTTTGATCGATGAGGCCAAAAAACCAGATGCATTCTTGTGGAGACCTCCAGCTGGTATGACATATGTTGGAGAAGCTATTGGCATCAAAATAGCTTGGCCAGAAACAAATGTAGTTGTTGAGAATGTTAATGCTACAACGTCTGCTCATACGGCTAATGTTGTATTATCTTCAACGGTAATGTGTATACTTTACATATTGATTTATCAAAACATATGCATTGACAAGCTTTTATTTTTAGGATCACTTTTATTTTCAAAACTTATTTAAACGGTTTCATTTGTTGCATGACAGAGCGCAAACTCCAAGACAGATATGAAATGCAAGCTGATCAGCGTTCAAGGAGCCAAAGAAGTAATTGCTGAAGGGCGTGTGGCTTCAACCGACCCTAAATCATTGGTCCATTTTGTTCCACTAGGGGAAAACGCAGTCAAAGTTTGGGTTGATGTTATAAAAGTTCCAAATGCGCCTTTGTGGAGACCTACTTCTTATTTTGAGTTTATTGAAGATGCACTTGGTTCGACGATAGCTTGGCCTTCCACGAATATTATAACCGAATCAACTTCAAGTAAGTATGAATTATCTTTTTTTTCTTGCGATATAATTTATTATGCTTATCACATCCTACGTATAATGAACTAAGTAAAATATAGTTTAAAAAATGATAATAGTATTTAACAAAAAATTGAGTGGTGGTAGGCTCGGTTGACTGTTATGGAGCTAATATGTGGCTTCATTGACTTTGGAATTACATTTTACATGACTAGCATAGATGCCGAGTTAAACTTTGAAATATAAAAAGTGCTTCGAAGTACGATATATTGATGGCTACATGATTTTACTTTGCAGATTCCGTTAGTGAAAATTAGACACACATTCTTCTTTTCTAAACTTATTTGTTTTACATACTTTTTAAAAACTATTTTCTACATCCCTCTTTTTTGATTTTTTTGATTTTTCCGTTTTCAAATCTAAAAGTGCTCGGTACAACGTGTTAACCTTAATAAAATTACCTAAATAATTGAAAAGGACCTAAGATTATATTTTTATAATCAGAAGGAATGATGTAAGTCAAAATTTTCAAATAAAATGAACCACAACAAAAAGCCCAGCACGATCTCATACTAGTTTATGGTCAGTGAAGGAGTTGTAGTGTTTACAGAGATGGTGGGTGATGGAGTTGTAGGCAAAGGTCGGTGAAGAAGGTAATATTGCTGCTGTGATGATATGGTAGTGAGGGGTGAGGAGAATTTTTGAAGTGGAGGATGTACAATGACAAGGAAGTGGTTGCGAAGTATGATGTATGGGGTGAAGTACTGGAGTTAGCAGATGGTTGCACTTGTAGTAGGCAGTGAAGAGTGGTAGATTTTGGTTAGATAGTCATAACAGTGAAGTATAGTGCAACAGTGAGGTTAGTAGCAGCTTTGAGTGGTGGTGAAGCAATGTATGGTTTTATGGTATTATGGTGAAATGCACAGGTTTTGTGCTATGGCATGTTTTTGGCAGTGCAGTGGTATATCTAATGGAGGATAGGAAGAAAAAATAGCAGATGGTGATGATGTTTTGAGGAGGTCGTGGCAGTAATGCGAAATGTTAGTGGTGGAGAATGTGCACTGCAGTAATGTTAGGAGCAGTTTGCACAGAGATGGAAATATGCAGTGATGAATGTTTGCAAGTTTGAAATGGTTTAGGCAAACTATTGTTGTATATATGTGTTGATGTTGAGTGTAGATTTGGACAGTGGTGAAGTTAAAAGCGGATGTTTCTGCAGAGGTGATGAAGATTGTATAGGGTAAAATTTTTGTTAAATAGTTCACTGTGATGATAATGGAGTGACTGGTTGTATGTTTCAGGTTGGCAATGACAGAATGTTTGGTGAAGGAAGCAGGTGGTTGGAGGAAGTTTATGATGATGTACTGGTTGTATGTATGCAGGATGACCAACAGAAATGAAAGCAAAGCACTGGTTTATGCAGTAAGTGATAGCAGAAAGTGAAAACAGGACACTGGTTTGTGGTTATAGTTGCTGGTGATAGTAGAAAGTGATGGTTTATGTTGATGGTGGGTGTGAACTAGTTTACAAAGAGGACGATTTGTTGAAGTGCACAAATGTATGGAGCAGTTTGAAGGGTGGAATAGGAAGGATTTGAAACATAGGGTCAGCACTCTTACTAGCTGCTTATGGTGTTGTTCATGCGATTTTTGATAAGGTGCAGCTTTTTGAAAAGCAATAAGATTAACATCATTCGGTTCTCTACTCAGAAATCGCATGACTTCAGGCTTTGATCTTAGTTTTTTGGCAGACGAGGGATGTATGTAATACTGCACGATAAAGAAATTTGGCAGAAGAGGCACACTGAAGATTTTGCACAGAGAAGAGATGTAGATGTGCACAGAACAGTAGAAAGTGTCAGAGAGCAGTTTTCGTTTGAAATTGTAAACTGAAAATTGTAAACGAAACTACAAATGAAATGATTTTTTTTTCTTTTTCAAATGGAATTGCATATAATTTTTTTTTAAATATGGAAATTCAAAAAGGAAAAAAAAACAACTAACACACAACAAAATGAAAACAAAATCAAACAACAAACACACAACTCTTGAGAGGACGTAAAGGTAGTTATCATGCATCTAAAATCAAAAAATGACCATATGCATTTTTGTTTTTTCTTGCAAGAATGACCTATTAACATGTTTTTTCTTACATCTTCGCAGTTTCAAAGTGAGCATGCTTATGTAATTTGGCTGACTTAGCTAGTGGAGGGTGAATTGTTGAAGAGGACTAGCTTGGACTCTCACAACTCATATTTTGCTTAATTTAATATGCTATTTATGTAAAACAATGTTACTATCATATTTGCTTACAAACATTATGTATTAAATGTTGTATACGATTATTGTTTATTTTGAGTATGGAGTTAGTGCAACTTTAATTATGTTTAATATAACATACAAAGATTATATTTATCTCTTGATATAAAATTTTATAGCTGGTGGGATGTTTGTAAATGTAAAAGTTTGTGTATGGTAATTTTCATATTTAACAGAGTTTTAAAAACCCTGCGGAATCGGAAAAACGCTGCAGTATCTCAGGCAAAAGGAAAACGCTGTGAAATGTAAATCCATATGCAGCGTTTTTTTAGAGCTGTTAAATGTTTATTTATAAGCTTTTATAAACGCTGTGGAAAACTGTAACAGCGTTTTTGAAAATGTTGTCTAACGAAAGAAGAAGCAATGGGTAAGGACATATTACAGCCAATATTGAAACGCTGTAAAAACAAAAACGCTGCAATATGTTGCTGATTTTGCAGCCTTTAAGAAACGCTGTAATAACAAAAACGCTGCAATATGTTGCTGATTTTGCAGCCTTTTAAAAACGCTGTAATAACGAAAACGCTGCAATATGTTGCTGATTTTGCAGCCTTTGAAAAACGTTGTTATATGTCTTGACTCTATTACAGCTTGTCGTTAGAGAGCGTTCTTCATAACGCTGCGAAAGGATTTCACAGCGTTTTTAAAACGCTGCGAAAGACCATTTTTCTTGTAGTGTGTATTCCGCTATGATATATTGTAGTGTATCTAGGACAAGTTAATTTTAACTGTCCAGTGTTTGTGAAATTGTTGTAACTCTGATGTATTGATGTGAAGTAACTAATACAGTTTTCCTTTGTATAACTGTTATTTTATTTGATATTATATTTTGATCCGCTGCGAATGTGAGATTCTGTGTTTCATTTCTGTTTCTTCTTCTATCTCTTTTCTTCTTTTCCTAACGGTCTGGAATTTTCGGGATCGAAAATTCTGAGTCGTTACAAGACGAATCCTCTTTTGAATAGTGTTTCACTTCCAATGCTTCCACTCGACCCAACTGTAGTCGCTCGATGTACGCCATGCCACGATTTAACTATAATCAAAGCAGAGCTTTCACATTGAAGATTAACAGTATTCTCAAGTCGAAAGAATTGTGTAAATTAGTCACATCGATATTCTCTGCTTGACCTTAGTTATATTAACCAACAGAAAACTATCGAGTGAGTCATTCCATGAGTATCCAATAACTATCAGTATGTAACCTCTAGTTGCCCCAACTGTGATGAGTAATACACTGTCCAACATTTGGAGAGCGTTAACTACTCTAGTCTCAACGGATACATCGATATTCAGTCTCGATGCATCCTGACTAGGAACATTTAAAATGGTATATTTGTTTCATTGTGATAAATTACTCCCAGTTACAACACTTTGTAACTACTATCACAAAATATATCATTTATGGATTTTCTATTAAATATACTTTTAATTAAATTGATTAATTAATATAACCATATTATATCAAGTATATAATAGAAAGAAAACACCTTTATTTCGAACAAGATTGGTCAACGAGTTAGATATATGTAACAAATTACATAATTTCCCTTAGGGCATACACCTAACTCTATCAGTACCCACCTCTTTCAGACTCCATAATCAAGTTATGAATTATGATACATGTATACATAATCTCAGAGAGAACTCTTGCATTATGGAATTAGGCAGGGTTTAATAAAATTTGAAACCTTTTCATGCAAAACACCGAATGTACGTTCGATGTCCTTTCTGTAGCCTGCCAGTTTCTCCATGAAATACTTCTACGTATTATTACTTGAGACCCTATACCATTGCATTAATGTTCACCACTACGGATATATGACATCTACAATGTAGAATCTCATTTGATGCATGACATTACAAATATTTGTTGATAGTCCATTAGCCAGTTCCGAAAACAAGTGTGATTGCTTTAAAATATTAATATCATTTAACAAATCTGGTACTCCATAAAATGCATACCAAATCCATAAATCATTGGATGCTACAGCTTCTAAAATCATTGTTGATACCTTTTTATGTCCGGTGAACATTCCTTTCCAACCGATCGAACAGTTTTTCCATGCCCAATGTATGTAATTCAAACTACCAAGCATACCAAGAAACCCCATGCTTCTCCTCTAGCTAGCAACCAACCAACATCAATTAGACCTAGCGTACATAAGTATTCATCACCGAACTGCGCAATCACCATTTTACAGAATTCCTTCATGCAATCTATCGATGTTGATCGTGCAATACTGAAACCAGTCCATCCAAAGCTCAATATTCTTAAAGTGACCGAGATTTTGAAATGTGGTGAAATTCCTGTTTCAAATGCTCCATTTAACTTGTATGTAAAATATGAGTTGTTTTCATGGAGTTTTAAACAAATTATGCTGCAAATATTCAGGATTATACAAAATCGACTGTAGAACAACGTAATATCTTAGGTTGGGTTTTCAATGAAGTAGTCCTTCATTAGCCTTTTATGTCCATGTTTATAGTCACTCTTGTAATGATGATCAATTCATCCACGAATGCTGGTGGTTGCTATTAAAGCCTTCACCAAAGAAATAAATATACTAGTGTGAGCTGTTGTGTTCCAAACTTGACGGTTTAATTACGCAACTCTTCCTTATCGAACATTTGTTCCCTATTTTGGTTGTAGTAGTAAAGGTAAAGACCCTTTTTTAGATTACTTTGTATTTAGATGTTTAGTTTGTTTATTTTCTATATTTGTGTTCCGAGTAGTTTAGAATCATTGTGTTTATACCTTTTAGATAAAGAGATTTAAGTTATTTGAAATTTAAATTGAATAAGACTTAGTGATTTCAGTAGGAAATGAACTCTTTGGTTGGATGATTGTTATTTGATAGTTAAATTACCGACTATCAAAATCAGGACCCAAAACATAACTTTGGGAATATCTAGGAGAAACACAGGAATTATATGGTACAGTTACCGTCGAAGGTGTTATACTATATGTATAAACTCATTTCGTTCTTCTAGGACGATGATATGAAAATCCGTCCACTAACGGTTAGAAGATGATCTTCAATCTTATTTTCGTCAGTTTATTTCCTAAAGAACCGGGGTTGAGTTTATCGGGAATATCGAACATTGTTTCGAAGAGACTAGGATCAGATAAGTTATCCGAAAATCACTTCGACCCAACGAATAAGTTTTCGAAGTGAAGACAAGAGCATGGAATCAAAGATGGAGTATTGAAGTGCAAGGGCTAATCGCTACTAATCCTAAGGATGATTCCAAAATGGATGAAGTAGGAATAGTGCCTTCAATTTCGTTCAAACCTATGATAGACTTGTATGGATAAATGCTATCAGAACATTGTCATTGGAGGACGATGAGCATTCCAAGTATAAAGTCCTTAAAAAGGTAATCGTAGCCTCAAGCCTCATCAACCGAAATGACTGAAAATCAGGGGAGATGCAGCAAGGCTAAGTGGGTCGCACCCAATTAGGGTATGTTATCACCTTTCTAGATACCCTCGGATATATTATAAATTATGGATACGGCAGTGCATGGAAAAAGAGCTCTCGATAAGGGTTGGAACACCCGGGGTGGTAACATATTCGATACTATCCAAGTTAGGGGTAGAACTAGTGTTGTGTTGTAGGGGATCCCGGCGAGGTCCTCGGTACATTTTTCTAGATGTGTACCGTGATAGGTGGTACCCTAGTGCCTAGCCATTGTATGGAAGTCCATTCTCCAATACGTACCTTTATAGTTTTGGTTGTAGAGCCTCGTATGTTGGAATTTAATAATGGTAACAATTTCGGCTATTTGAATAAGTATTTGTACTTAGACACTATTATAATATCAGATGAATTTGATATAAAATATTTTGGTTATCGTAAGGTAAAAACCCGTCGTGTTTATGTGTGACTTGGTCTTACGAGATACCTTTGTTTTCAAAGGATTTTGGTAACAGTAATAATTCAAATTGAGTGTGCTTTTCTCACACTAGTTTTTCAGACTGACTCGGGTGTTATTTTATTATAATGCTCGGGTCAGACCGAGTATTACAGATTCAGGATAGGATGCTATGGAGCTCAGGAGATGAGCTGGATGACGAAGACATATCACACGTACTTAATTATATTTCGATGTGCATTGTATGTTGTATATTCAGCATTTGTGAGAACAAGTTATAACTGTCTGGTATTGAGTTGTTGATTTATTGTACTCTGATGATCTTATGTATAAATAACAGTTATAGTTCTTTTGTATAAAGACATGTTATTATCTATTATATATTGTTCCGCTGTGATTGTGAGATTCTGTTTTGTTGTTCTCTTTTCTTTTACCTTTTTTTTCCTTTTCCCCTAACTATCGGGTTTTCCGGCATTCGATTGCTCGGCATGTAATATAGTGGATGTATTAGTGTCGATTTTCGAACGTTGAAAATCCCAGCCGTTACACTTGGTATCAGATCTGAAGGTTAAGCGAGAATATTGGCTTTAATGTGGTAACTCATTAAAGATGGGGTCAGTAGTATCCTAGAATGAGTTTGAGTGTATTAATAGATATAAGCGCGTATTTGTTAGTGGATATAAAATTGTTTTATATTGTGTTGGTTGATCTATTGAGTGGCCTATGGATTCTGGTCAATATGAGAAATTAACATTATTGACAGGGATCTCTAAACTCTTGAACAAAGCAATTCGACATGGTATTTTTTGAAATGGGGTAAATGAAATAATTTTACCCAGATTATTTTTATATATAAAGGGATAATTTTTCAGAGATTATCATAGTTGTATATGGTGTGCTTGGTTGTTAGAGGATGATAATAATTAATTATTATCATTTGTTGGTTATTGTTTGTGATCGAATAAAAGTTGATATCATGGTCAAAAGTTAAGGAATAATTTCATATAATGATATGGAATTATGTAAATGTGATTTTGTAAATGTGATGCATAATTTGAAATGAAATGAAATTCCAGAAGTATATTTAAATATGATTTGTTAAAAGGATTTAAAAGTCGGAAATTTGGGAATTTAAATCCCATTGGTTTTGAAATGTTTTTCATAGTCTTGGAAAATAATATTGATATTATTTGGAGAATATTTTTGAATTCGAAATATTTAAAAGGAGTTTGAAGGGAAATAAAAGCACTGAACTCACTTCGATCGTTGGAAACTAATTTCGGTGATGACTGCAGCATCATTGGCGTTCATTTTCGAGTTTCCAAGAGAGGAATTGCTACTATTGAAGTTTTGTTTTGAAAAACTGGTTTTGGTTTGAAATTCAAAGGAATGATTTGATATACTAAGGGATTTTGGGTATATATGATTTCAAGAATGATTTGAAAAACTTAGAATAAAGTGTTTAAACTCTGGGATTTTTATTTAAAATGTTTTATGGAATATGAATAAGATTGATAACTTATAAAAATTTGAAATTGAATTTTGGAATGGGATTTAACTTAAATTGAGCTATTTGAAGTGGAATTTGAAAATAGAATTTATTAGGATTAGAAATAAATAAGTGGATGAAATAATTAATTTAATTATTAAGTTAAAAGGAATTGGAATTGAATTCGATTAAAATGGGTAAGGAATTTAGTAGTGAAGTGGTAATAAACATAAGAACTTTTGTATAAATATTTGTAATAGACTTAAGAAATTTGATGGAATCATTCTTAAGAGATAATTAGTATTGAATGGATATATTAAGTAAATAAGGGAATGTGAGCAAGCAATGTGATGGTGATTGTGAATAATTGAATGGAAATGAAGTAAATGTGAATAAAAAGAAATTGATATAGCTAAGAATCAATTGAAATAAATACATAAGTTGTATGTATATTATTTTATTTGCATGACGATTTGATCCAGATTCGAGCACAGAATTTCGAGGAAACTTATATCGGTCTGAGTTAGGATTTTTCGCTCAATTCTCGACGGCAAACACTGGATATGGATTTTTGATTGATTCTGGAATTCTCTATAAGAGTGATGGCTATGCAAGGAGAATGACGGTTTCTGATCAAGGAACCAGATCTGAGTCCACATTAGGGAGTCGTGTGAACGATACTAGTTCGGAAGTGAAATTGTGTGATCGAGTGAGCGATCAGATTTGATATTGTGTACGGATGATATATGTACATCGTGCGGGTTTTGGTGAAATAAATATCGAAAATTGGAAATGCTGAATAAAATGATTTTGAATTATATGAATGGATATCATTAGTAAATTAGATACAAGTATATAAAAGCAAGAACTAAATTGATGTCTTCGATATAAAGGAAAATTGGATTGGCCGACAAAAACGTACATGTTTAAATTGTTGTTGAAAATTGATGATTTTATGATTGAGCCACTTGGCTTTAGTTTTTTTGATGATTTGGGCCCATAGTGGCGATTTGTAGTTGTTTGGATCTAGCCGCGCAAAGGAGACATTTGCGAATTTTTTTGAAATTTTAGGAGTTAGAAAATTTTGAAGAAAATTTTTATAACTAAAATTTGGTTTTGGATTTTAGCTTGAAATGGTTGAGTAAATAATATTATTTGTAATCTATGGATGAATTTGGAAATTAGTAAAAGTGATAATGTGTTTTCAATGAATTGATTTTGGGAAGTTGTTTAAACTGATTGGGTTTGCGAAAGTTAATGGGTTTGGGACCATTCTTCTTACCTTGAAAATTTCGGGGATGAAATTCTTTTAGGGGGGGAATGTAATGACCCAGAATTTTGGTTATTTGAATTGGAATATTTAATTGATTTTAATATTAAAAAGTTAATTTTTAACTTGAATTTCAAATATAATGATTTATTGGATAATTTAATAATTGGAATTTACTTAAATAATTGAATCTTGAGTTTTAAGCTTATTAAAAATAATTTAAAGGCTTATTTAATTTATATTAATAAGAAGGAAGATAATAGGAATTTTAAAATTTGATTTAAAAGCAATTTGTTCGATTTTAAAAATAGTTTGTTTAAATTAACAAGTAAAAATAGCCTTCATGGGCACAGTCTCGGATTTCGACGAAACAAGTTCCATTGGATCCGTAATAGTGTATTATTATGATATTTTAAATTTCGTAGCGTTTGGAGTTATCCTTTGGTCGTAGGGGATGTAAACGTGTTGAAATTAATATCGAATATTCAATATAATAATTGGGTCCAAAAAGCTATCTTCTCCATACGATCAAATTAGGACTCGAAACCTTTTCCATTGCATTCGAAATAGGGGTATAACATTATAAACGCCTAGCGGCATGTCTCGATAGGGGTTTGAGATTTTGAGTCGCGTAAATCGAGACATTTTGAGAATAAATTAATATATTGTCAAGTCAATTTCTTTTCAGCTATCTATTCTTTTCATCTCACCCACCCTACATGCAAAAATCACATCCCTCTTCTCTTTTTAAAAACACGCAACCCTTTCTTCCTTTTAAAAATTCATGCAAGTTCAGAACAGTAAGAAAACATGGAACAAAAATTTGAAAATTAAATTCTCCATTTATACTTGATTAAAATATCCAAAACCAGTTTCTAAAATCCTATTTCTTCATTCTCTTCAATGTGGTATGCTCATTGGTGGGTGCGACACTCATTAGTGATGATCAAGGTGGAGGAGGGGAACTAGGGTTGAGGATTTCATGAGATAGGGGAAGATTTGGGAGAAGTGAATGGCGTTCTTAGGTTTGTCGAGGATAAGCGCACCTGGGGGAGGATTTTGGTGGCGTGTGCTTCGGTTTGGGGGTCACGATCCTAGGGGGTTGCTGCGTTCGTGGATGGGGGTTGCGATCCGGTGGGGAGGCGTGGGCGTGGCGAGATGGTGATGGGTGAGTAGAGTTTGGCGAGAGGAGTTCGAACGTGCTTTCGGTTTGGTCGATGACGAGGTGGTGGAGCGTGTCAGTGATAAACGTGCAAAGGGGAGTGGGTTGTCTCGTGTTCAGGAGAAGGAAAAGAGGGAGGGAAGAAGAAGCAGTGTTTGGGCCGAACTTGTTTTTAGGCCTGGGAATGAATATAAAAGGAAAATTTGAATTAGTTATATTTTTTTTATTAAATTCAATTTCTTATAAATATTATAACTCGCTTATTCTAGGTCGGATTCAGACGCAACTTTTTGTGTTGCGCTCGTAATAACGTATTCTATGCATAGGAATTGATTTGGTGACAATTGGAGCTAGCAGAAATTTTGGTAAAAATTAAACGTCCGTTTAATTTTAAAATTCAAATGGATCGCTTCACCGTCGACAATAAATCAAAGTGAGTAAAACTCACTAATCTTGGATAACTAGTTTATTTTAAATAGTTAAAAATTTATTTATTGATTGATTGGTTGAATTGGTAAATTATTATCAGTTGAATGTGATATTATATATAGTAGTATATATATTAGTAGTTGGATTGTTGTTCCCGCATATTTTAGCGGATGAGACCCTATGCGCCCCGCATAATAGTGGATGACCCTAAATTACTGCGATATACCGTCTCAAAGCGAGGTTGGTATTTTTATGTTGTATTAACATCTGTGGTTGCAGGAAAAACAGGTTGGAGGGATCCAACTGGATTCCTCAAAAATGGTGAAATTAATTTCATATATAGTGATATGTGATATGTTTGGAATAATTTGTGATAGATTATTGTGTGATTTGAATTTATTGGATGCTGTGGTAATATTGGCCTAGGTTTTGGTATTTTAAAAAAAATACCATAAATATATTTTTTGAATTTGAAAAGAAATTAGAAGGGGATTTTTGAAATTGAAATATTTATATAGAGTATAGGATTAGCTAAAGAAAATTGATTTGGATAAAATAAATAGTTTGTGTAATAACCCGCATATTTTTACAGTAATATATTTAAATGATTTAATTAAATATAGCATCGTTGGTTGAACTTAAAAGTCCAAAACGCGACTTTTTGTAAACGGTCGAATCCGAACTCGAGACCACCTCCATTGAGTCCAAAATGGCGTTTGCAGTCTTTTTGAGTATAAACATCGATATGTTTGGAGTTGAGTAGAATTTTGCTATTTTTCTATTGGGCTTTTGGGTTTGGGGTTTCAGCCCACTAACCCAACAAAATACCCTAACACTCCACCCCCTCTTCATTCATTCATTCTATTTTCCTAACACTCAAGCTAAAGGAAAATGGGGGAAAGATGAGGAAATTAATATTCCTAAACCCTAGAATACTAGGAAATTCAAATTCAAGTTCTAGAAATCAAAGAGAAGCTTAGGTAAGCATCCTCTTCATCTTCTCAATCTCAATCTCTCTTCAATTTTCAGAAATTCCTAAACCCTAACTTAGAAAATATTTGCTTATGAGCTTAGATTGGAGCTTCTTAAGTTGAAGTTGAAGAGTGGTTGATCTTTCCTTTGTTTTAAAGCTTCTCACTTGTTGTTTTGGGTTTAAGGGTGAGTTCTTGAACTCACATCTATGTCTATACCTTTGATAGTTGTTAGGTACGAACTCCTAACACCTATTTCATGTTCATTTGCTTTTGAATTGAATTGATTTGGTGAATTTTCCAATTTTTGGTTTTTGAAGGCAAAATTTATGAAAATCCTACTATGGATATTTGGACATGATATTTGGGGTGTATCGAAGAGCTTATAGGGCTGGGTTGTCGCTTGGCATAAATCCATAGCCTCCGTCGCTCGTCCGATCGCTTCTGAATTGATTTGGCCATCAATGGCCTAGCAAACTATTGCCCAGTACAGGCAACCAGACGTCTGGTTGAAGAACCCAGACGTCTGGTTAGGGCACCAGAAGAAAAAAAATAGAAAGGGCAGAAAATATAATTCCAGAGCCTAGGACCAGACGTCTGGCCAAACCAACCAGATGTCTGGTAGGGGTTCTGGAAAAATTATAGAAAAGGAAAAATAAAATAAAAGTGGCAAAGCCCCAGGTCAGAAGTTTGGCCAAATAAACCAGACGTCTGGTCCTGTTGACTTTTGCCTATTTCGCCTGTTTTTGAGTGGAATTCCAATTTTAATCGATTTTTGTTGATTCGGTTAGTTATTGTCATTTATTATCGACTTTGATGTCTTCTTTTATGGATTTTTGGGAATATCCATTTGTTGGATTTGATATCGATTTTCATGGTTTTAATTCACGTCGTCGAATGTGGATTTTTGGTGATAGATTGTTTTTACAATCCTTTCTATGATTTGTCACCTTAAAATACAAAGGTTTTTATACTAGTAGTAAATACTAAAACTCTTTCACAAAAACGATTTCAACAATTACTTTTAATACAAAGCTTGTTTTAAAACCGTTTTCCAATCTATTAGTATATACGAACTTTTACTTCATTCGTATGAGAAATCTAATTAAACGACTTAGCAAAACAAGTGGTATGAAACGCTTGCGTTTACTTTGTCAGTTAATTCTTGGACTTGTTCGATTGAAATCTCGTGACAATCTTCGAGTGGAAATCAACAATTTGTTCGTAAATATTTAAGTTAAGCCAGTAGTTATGGGACATGAAGCTAAACTCATTTATTTACTAGCTTAGTGTAATTTACACTTCTTATTGATCAATGGTGACCATTTTGAGTTTTACACTAGCGATATGCGATGTCTCTTTGTCCGCGTGTGGGACTATACCCCGTTTTGTGGAGCTTCGTCTCATTTTATGGGCTAACAACCCATGGTCTTTTGACCGTTCATGGAGCAATCGGCTCGATAAGTCGGTGCATGGGGCGTATCTTTTAGGTGCGTCGATGTTCGACTGTGCATGGGGCGTATCTTTTTAGGTGTGTCGATGTTCGTTTCTGCATGGGGCATATCTTTTTAGGTGCGTCTGTAACGACCCGACTTTCCAGACCCGAAAAATCGAACCATTTTAGTTAAGAAGAAGAGGTAGAAGAAGAAAAATAGAAGACAACATCAGAATCTAACCATCGCAGCGGAATAAAATATAATATATATATCAACAGATCTTTACACAAATCAAAACTATATCTGTTTATACAATATAGCATCAGAGTATACACCAGAGAACACATAACATACAACTGGACAATAACCATATCATGTCCTCAATACCACAGAGTACAACAATCAACACAGCGGAATATATATATATAAACAAGTACGGGAGATACGTCTCGCCATCCAGCTCATCTCCTGAGCTCCACAGCATTATATCCTGTAATCTATAATACTCGGTCTGACCCGAGCATCATATAAAACAATACCCGAGTCAGTCTGGAAAACCAGCGTGAGAAAATCACACTCAATTGATTATTAAAGTTTCAAAAATCCTTTTGAAAATAAAAGCATCTCGTAAGACCACGCCACAAATAAACATGTCGGGTTTTTACCTTACGATAGCTAAAACACTTTATATCAAAATCCTCTGATATTATAATAGTGTCTACAGAAAGTAAAATAGAATCTAGCTGAAATGCTTGCATCTCATATTTCAACAATAGTTGGGCACAATCAAAACCGTACAGGCACGTAGGGAGAATGGATTTCCAACGAATGACTAGGCATTGGGGTACCACCTGTCACAGTACGTGGCCTAGATCACAGTACCGAGGAGTACGCCCGCTCCCCTGCAACACAAGGCCGGAATCATCCCTTACTGGATAATTCCAAATAAAATCACCCCACGGTTGGGATCAGCAACCGCAACACTAAGCCGAAATAAAAAGGGACATCTAGACAGGGATGACTTTACTCTCAAGTGGGGGCTACCCACGAAGCCTTGCTGCATAACCCCTGATTTTCAGTCATTCCCGGTTGATGAGGCTTGAGGCTAAACGATACCTTTTATAGCACATATCCCTTAGAATGCCCATCGTCCACCTGACGATGTCACGAAAGCATTCGTCCATACAAGTCCGTCCCGGGTCCGAACGGAACCGAAGGCACTATTCCTACTACATCCATTTTGGAAATATCCTCAGGATTAGTAGCGACTAGCCCTTGCACTTCACAGCTCCATCTTCGACTCTGAACACGTTACACGAAACGTACAAACCGAATCGAAGTGGTATTCGAGTCTCCAGACCTAGAATCCTGGTATACGGAAACTCGATCCCGGTCTCTTCGAAACGATCAACGCATTTGGCCAATATTGATAGTCGGTTATTTAACTATCAATTAACATCCACAAGCAACCATCACACAATAAATAATTTCCCACATTATTTATTCGCCCAAATATCTTTCCAAGATATATTTCCAAATTTTCAAAGCTCATTTGAAAACAATTTCAAACAGTTTCCGCTTACGGAATACATTTTCCAAATAATTATTTCCACTGAATCACCAAGTACAAAATACCTTTAATTTTAAAATAATTTAAAAACACTTTATTTAAATATACTTTATAACATTGAAATTTTAAAACTACTTTAATACTTTATTAAAATAAAACCATTTATAAATATAAACTAAATTTCTCCTTTTAAAACATAATAGCAAATCACTTTTATATAATTACTACAATAATAGATTTTTGAAAACACTTGCTTAGGAAATTAACATTTAGAAATAAATCAATTTTCTAAAACATGCTTTTAAAAACACAATTAGAACTTTTAACTTATATATATATAAAAAAATTCTTTGAAAACGTACTTGGCTATCCAGAGAAATACACTTCTCATTTCCATCTCTTAAAAATAAATCAACATTTATTTTTAAACCAATTCATATTCCTTTATAAATTCCCCCCTTGAATTTATATTCTCAAATATCCCCTGATATTTTATTTTACTTTATAAACCCAGTTTATCTCTCCAAAATCTCATTTCTCTTTAAAATTTCAAATTCCAAAGTATTTAAATCAATTTATAATTGATTTCCCAATTTATTTTACTTTGAAATAAATTTCTTTACTTAATCCATTTATTTCCAAATTCATTAACTTTCAGATTTATTTCTCATTATGATTTAAAATCGTTAAACTGAAACACAAGTTTCTGATTTCCAAATTTCCTTCTTTCTTTTTAATTACATTTAAACATTGAATTAAAATAAATTATTTATTCTTTTAAATAATATCCCATAAGTTTTCTAAATTCAATATTTCTCGGATTATTCAAAATTCTTCCTTTCCATATTTATTAGAATTTTGGGAATCACTTTTATTCTTAATCAGATTTATTCTCAAATTTATTTCAAACTCTTTATAATTATTTTACTTAAAAATTTACTCTTTTATTTCTTTTCAAAAATTCCATTCTAGAGATTTTGATAACTCAGCATATCCAAATCGGTCCAACCAAACCATAACACCCAATTATCCATATAATTCATCACAGGATATCAACAATCATATCACAGAATATTTAAACAAAATTAAATATTTGAGGAATCCAGTTGGATCCCTCCAACCTGTTTCCCTGCATCCACAGACGTTAGCACAATACCAATTCCACTTCGAGGTGGAATATCGCAGTATATGGGTTTTATAAAATATCATCCGCTATTATGCGGCGCATAGGGTCTCATCCGCTATATAAATGCGGGAATATCAACAACTCAAATATATACATATGCCAATATGTATATATTGCTATATACTACTATATATAATATAGCACACCAATCAATGCAATCATCCAATCAATTATTTAAATTTAACCATTTAAATTTAAATTATAATTTAACTGAGTGAGATTAACTCACCTTTGATTTTATTTGCAAACCAATCCCAATTGGCCTGTCCTTCCATGGTTCCAGACCTTGAATAAACATTTTACATTTTATTAATATTTGAACTTATTGAACAATTTCTTCTCTTTGATAATTTTACTTAGCTAATTATTTATTCAAATTACTTTTCCTTTAATAAAATAATATTTGGTTACTAAAACAAATAATGCGTTTTATTAACAATTTAATTACCACTAAATAAATAACTCAACTAATAATCTAGTTAAACCAAATATTTTTTTCTCTTACAATTCTTTCAGTAACTAAATAATTTTAAAGAAGTTTATTAATCATCTAAATCACTAATATACATTATTAAGTAAACTTGTATGTTTTATTTCCAAACTGCATATGAATATATATTTTTCCTGTTATAGATTTCATCCTATAATACATTCATTTAATTACCTAATTTACAAATAGGTTAACAAAATACCTTACTGCCGAAAAATCAGAATGCCCCATCCAACACATCGGCAATCCTCTCCACAACGCACCGGAATCCCCCATCACGAGTTGCTCAAAATCCACAAATGAGACCCAGCTCTGACACTCACGCCACTGCAACCACGCGTGCTTCGAAATGCTTTGCCACTTCATTATCTGGAATGAGACCAGATCTCGTGGAGTTCAACCAAGCATCGCTGCCTTATCGAAAACCCCAACCCTCGACTGTCGTACGAAGCTATGCCCTAGCTCTCGCGAAACCCCACACAGCCCGATCCTTCCACTAGATCGTCGAACTGCCCTCCACGCGAGCCAGTCGCCCCACGAAAACGAGTCACCGAAGATACACGCGCCTCCTATCTTGAATCGCGAGCCTCCAACTCACCACAACCCATCACAACCACGGTCGCTTCTTCCGAACGAGATGAACTCGATATTGAACGCTAATCATTTTTCGAAACCCTAGCTGAACCCAGAAAGTTTGGACGATTCGAAGCTTCAACTCGTACTAGAGACGACGAGCTCGGCCTCGTTCTCGTTCTGTTTGAACGAAAAGGGGAAAACTGCCCTTGATTTGAATTCTGCTGTGATGATTAAGGCACGGCTCAATTTGAATTCAAGGAGAACGTGAGTCTTTCGAATTTTTAGAAGTTGGGTAATTTCGTTCTGCCTTTATTTGAGAGGAAGGGCACGATTCGCTTTTGAACAAGGAGTGGCCATTTTATTCTTTCGAATCGAACTGTAAATTTTTGATTTTGAATAGCAGCCATGATTTTCTTACATATTAAGGAACGAACGAGATTTTGGATTCTCGCAGAAGCTTCGTTTTGTTTTCTGAACGAAGAAAAATATCTACCCCTTTTTTAAATATTAAACGAAGAAGCGTATTGGAGAAGGATCAGGAAGTCTCTAGTATGAAGAAATCTGGACCAGTCAACCATATAGTATAGATTATATTTTGAATTCTCGATATACATTCTAACGCGTTTACATATCGTACGCTCACACAACACTTCTGATCACTACGAAATTTGAAATCCGATAATAATACAATATTACGGATTCAATGGAACTGGTTTCGTCAAATTCCGAGACTGTGCCTCGGAAGGCTATTTTAAAATTCAATTTAAACGATATATTTTTAAAACTGAACAAAATACTCTGAAATCAAATTTTGAAAGTTCTATTATCTTCAGTATTACCAATATAAATTTTACAAGCCTTTAAATTATTTTTAACTGGCTCAAAACTCTCGATTCAACATTTTATCCAATTTTTAATTGTCTAATTCAATAATCTATCATCCAATAAATACTGTATATTTGAAAATTAATTTAAAATTTAACCTTCGAATATTTAAAATAAATTAAATATTCCCATTTCAAATATACAAAAATTCCGGATCGTCACATTCCTCCCCCCTTAAAAGAATTTCGTCCCCGAAATTACTAGTTAGGAAGAATGATTCAATCCCCATTAACTATTTCCTTAACCCCAAATAGTTTTAACCACCTCCCAAAACAAATCCTTTAATAGAGATACATTATCCCTCTTTTTAACCTTTCAACTTACTCCTAAGTCCCAAACAATATTATCTTTCTTATCAGTTCAAATTTAAATTTGAATTCAAATTTTGAATTATCAAAATTTTCCCAAAATTTTTCTAACTCTCTAAATTTCCGAAAAATTTTGCCAACGTCTCCTTTGCGCGGCTAGCTCGGTACAACTACAAAATGGCTCTACGGCCTCCCAATCTCAAAAAGAAAACAAAAAGCCAAGTGGCTGGATCAAAAACCCAATCAAATTTCATATAGAAATTCAAATACATACCTTTTGACGGGCCATTAAATTTTATCTTCTAAAATCAAAAATCCTAATTTATCCATTGCTTTTATACACCTGTATATCCTTCTAAGCAATAATATTCAACCATAATTCCAAAGTCATTTTATCGACTTCTTTACAAATTTTCAATATTTGCTTTACTTAAGCCCGTACGATGCACATATATCATCCATACTCAATATCACATTCGATCGCTCAATCGATCACACAATTTCACTTCCGAACTAGTATTGTCCACCCGACTTCCTAGTGCGGACTCAGATCTGGTTTCTTGATCAGAAACCGTCATTCTCCTTGCATAGCCACAAACTATGATAGAGAATTTCCAGAATCAATCAACAATCCATATCCAGGTTCGCCGTTGAAAATCGAGTGAAAAATCCTAATTCGGATCGATAAAACTATCTCGAAATTCTGTGTTCGAATCCGGATCAAATAGCTATGCGAATAAATAATATACGTACACCTTACGTAATTAGCCCAATTGATTATCAATTACATCAATTCTCTTTTATTCACATTCCTTTTTGATTGTTATCCCTTTATTCACAACTATCTCATTTCACAACTTCAGTTTTAGTCTTCATTCAACTATTCACTTAGTATATTTATTTTATTTTTCCATTCCAAAATTACTAAGTATATTTCCAATACCAATTTTCTTATATTTATTTACTACTTCACCACTGAAGTGTATATATTCAAATTGAATTCCAATTTCATATGAATTTCAATTTACTTCAATTTACTACTTCATTTCCAATTTTTTTCCTTAAATTCAATTCATCTCCAACTTCCAAAAATTGAATTTTATTTAGCTCGAAAACAATCCAAGTTAATTCATTCAATAACTATTTCTCAACTTATTTAAACCACTCTTCTGTTTGAGTTCAGTTTCCATTCAACATTTACTTAAGTCAATAACTTAAGTTTATTTTCCATTTAACCAGCCCTTTAAAGTTTTATTTCCATCTTTCATTTGATTCTTATTTAATCAAATTCCATCCATTTTATTTATTTAATATAAGTGGTTCATTCACTCAATCATTATTAATTTTATTTTCCATACTCAATTCATATGGAATTATTTTATTAATAACCAGGCCATTTCCAATTTATTTTCACTTATTTGGATTTCATTCGCAATTCAAACCATCACTATTTTAATCCAATTTCATTAACTCACAATTCAATTTCATTAACTAATTATTATCTAATTAGTTCCTCCGCTGGTTAAAATTAAATACTTGCTTTTTAATTCCAAATATCACTTCACTTAATTATCTTAAGTTCAATTTATTTTATAACTCAAGTTTGGATTTATTTAAAAATTAAGATTACTCATCTTAGTCGTTTCCATTTGATAATTACAATTTCAAATTATAACTCTTAAGGGTTCAAAGTAATGGATTCCCATTTATAACTTACAATTTCATTTCTATTCATAAGTTTTAACTCACTTACTTAAGATCTGGGACTATTCATTTAAGTCCATTTTCATCTTTACAATCAAATCTCAAATTATTACACTTAAGAACTTAAGAATATGAGTTTCTTTACACAATTATAAGCATTTTACATTACCTTTATACCCAATTCAATTCGACTTCAACTTATTCACATTTAACTCAATTCCAATTCTCAATTTTATCTAACTTATCTTAAGTTAAATTCAAATATATTTTATTCACCTTCATATACTTGAATTAAATTTTAATTCTAGGATACAATTTTATACAAGTTTTACAATTCATTCACCTTCAAGTTCTCTAACTCTTTTATCTACCAACTTATATTACTCATTGAGTTATTTTCATCTCATAATTATAATCCCAGAATTTAAACTTCCATTCCCTTCTTATTTCAATCAACTTCATTCTATACTTTATATTGTTGATTCATTTAAATTCCCACATTTTTATTTTAAATAGAATTCCCAGAATCCAATTGCCCGGTTTTATTTCAAAACCATTTTGAATCCATAAATAATTCATACACATCTGGTATATCACCTCAAATCCCAATTTCCAAAACAATCTACTTTTACCAAACAATTTTCCCTTTGAATTTCAAAACCAACCCAGTTCACAATCATTTCCAATTTAAAACAGTTTGGTAGCAATTTCTCTTTGGAAACTCGAAAATAGACATCGATGATGCTGCAGTCATCACCGAAATTATTTTCCAGCAACCAAAAGAGAATTTAATGCTTTTATCCCTTTAAAACATTTCAAATATTTTTAAATCTCCAAACCTCACCAGATTTCAATTCCACCCCAAAATATTTCTGAAATAGTACTACTTATTATTTCTCCAAATCTTTGAAAACCATTTCCAAATCCCAGGAATTTAAACTTTTCCCGAAAATCCCAAATTGCAATTCCTTTAAATCTACATTCAAACATTCCCTGGAATTTATCTCATTTCAATTTCAAATGTTTCTATGGAATTCTATTTCAAAATTATAATCACCTTTGTATATGAAGTTTTATTTCAACTTATAAATTACATTTATAATTTATGTTCTCAAACTCCATTTGTTATATAAATTTATTCTTGAACTTTGGTTATAAGTTTTCAATTTCTTATTCAATTTCCTCCTAATGATAATTATTTATTATCATCATCTAACAACCAAACATCCAAATATAACTATAATAATTTATAAAAATTATTTCTTTCATATACAAAAATAATTTGGGTAAAATTATTTCATCTACCCATTTTAAAACAATATTGTGTCGAATTGTTCTATTTAAGTGTTTAGAGATCCCTATCAATAACGTTAATTACTCGTATTGACCAGAATCCATAAACTACTCAATAAACCAACCAACACAATATAAAACCATTTTATATTCACTAACAAATACGCGCTCATATCTATTAATACTCTCAAACTCATTCTAGAGTACTATCGACTCTATTTAAGAGTAATTCCCACCAGAGCCAAGGTTATCGCTAGCCTAAGCTCTGATACCACTGTAACGACCCGACTTTCCAGACCCGAAAAATCGAACCATTTTAGTTAAGAAGAAGAGGTAGAAGAAGAAAAATAGAAGACAACATCAGAATCTAACCATCGCAGCGGAATAAAATATAATATATATATCAACAGATCTTTACACAAATCAAAACTATATCTGTTTATACAATATAGCATCAGAGTATACACAAGAGAACACATAACATACAACTGGACAATAACCATATCATGTCCTCAATACCACAGAGTACAACAATCAACACAGCGGAATATATATATATATAAACAAGTACGGGAGATACGTCTCGCCATCCAGCTCATCTCCTGAGCTCCACAGCATCATATCCTGTAATCTATAATACTCGGTCTGACCCGAGCATCATATAAAACAATACCCGAGTCAGTCTGGAAAACCAGCGTGAGAAAATCACACTCAATTGATTATTAAAGTTTCAAAAATCCTTTTGAAAATAAAAGCATCTCGTAAGACCACGCCACAAATAAACATGTCGGGTTTTTACCTTACGATAGCTAAAACACTTTATATCAAAATCCTCTGATATTATAATAGTGTCTACAGAAAGTAAAATAGAATCTAGCTGAAATGCTTGCATCTCACATTTCAACAATAGTTGGGCACAATCAAAACCGTACAGGCACGTAGGGAGAATGGATTTCCAACGAATGACTAGGCACTGGGGTACCACCTGTCACAGTACGTGGCCTAGATCACAGTACCGAGGAGTACGCCCGCTCCCCTGCAACACAAGGCCGGAATCATCCCTTACTGGATAATTCCAAATAAAATCACCCCACGGTTGGGATCAGCAACCGCAACACTAAGCCGAAATAAAAAGGGACATCTAGACAGGGATGACTTTACTCTCAAGTGGGGGCTACCCACGAAGCCTTGCTGCATAACCCCTGATTTTCAGTCATTCCCGGTTGATGAGGCTTGAGGCTAAACGATACCTTTTATAGCACATATCCCTTAGAATGCCCATCGTCCACCTGACGATGTCACGAAAGCATTCGTCCATACAAGTCCGTCCCGGGTCCGAACGGAACCGAAGGCACTATTCCTACTACATCCATTTTGGAAATATCCTCAGGATTAGTAGCGACTAGCCCTTGCACTTCACAGCTCCATCTTCGACTCTGAACACGTTACACGAAACGTACAAACCGAATCGAAGTGGTATTCGAGTCTCCAGACCTAGAATCCCGGTATACGGAAACTCGATCCCGGTCTCTTCGAAACGATCAACGCATTTGGCCAATATTGATAGTCGGTTATTTAACTATCAATTAACATCCACAAGCAACCATCACACAATAAATAATTTCCCACATTATTTATTCGCCCAAATATCTTTCCAAGATATATTTCCAAATTTTCAAAGCTCATTTGAAAACAATTTCAAACAGTTTCCGCTTACGGAATACATTTTCCAAATAATTATTTCCACTGAATCACCAAGTACAAAATACCTTTAATTTTAAAATAATTTAAAAACACTTTATTTAAATATACTTTATAACATTGAAATTTTAAAACTACTTTAATACTTTATTAAAATAAAACCATTTATAAATATAAACTAAATTTCTCCTTTTAAAACATAATAGCAAATCACTTTTATATAATTACTACAATAATAGATTTTTGAAAACACTTGCTTAGGAAATTAACATTTAGAAATAAATCAATTTTCTAAAACATGCTTTTAAAAACACAATTAGAACTTTTAACTTATATATATATATATAAATTCTTTGAAAACGTACTTGGCTATCCAGAGAAATACACTTCTCATTTCCATCTCTTAAAAATAAATCAACATTTATTTTTAAACCAATTCATATTCCTTTATAAATTCCCCCCTTGTAAATAAAGTTATACACGTTTGAAAAGTTAAAAATATAAAGGGTATTTGGGTCTTTTGCGTGCGTGAATTTGAAAACAGAGAGCGAAAACGTAAATGTTGATTGTGAAGGATGTTTTCTCTATTTTAAAACTTGTTAGGGATGTGAGCCAAACTTACCCTATAAAAAATGGTGCATTTAAGCCCAACACATTTGTCGCCCAAAATATCAATTCGTTTTGCCTGTAGTAGAAAAAACCATCTGAAACATAAAACGTGAAACTCTTCTACTTACGTGAGGGTGTGCTTGCAAGGATCACGTTTCCTAAAATAACTGCTCCACTCATGTGCCAGTCATCTTCTCAGACCAACGAGTTCTAATCGACGCCTCCTTGATGCTGACGCTTCGGCGAATATCCTTCATTCCCACAAAACTTCTGTCTACCTGCATCTATTTTGCAGATCTATGCTGAAATCGAGATTCAAATCCAGGGTTCGCGGTTTTCCTCTCAACAATTGCACTGCAATCCTAGTTATGTTCTTCGGCGGTCAATGATTATCATAACTCTCAGATCTACATAAAAGTGTCTTTGTTATGCCCAGATTTGGTAGGAAATTGCCTCTGAAAATCATCAAGATTGCCTCAGTTGAATGTCGCTACACAGTACTGGAAATGTAAGGCAGGCGATTGTGGAAAGCGAGAATGGATGTTTTAACCGGATCTTCATGAGGCACCGATAAAGGAGATTGCATCGATCCTGCTATCATCTTCGCTTTTGCAACGGGAATCGGATCCCTAATTCACTAGGGTTCGTGCGAATTGGGATTTGCAGAAACAGTCGCATTCAGTCTCATCAACAGTGAACCCATCCAATGAAGAACGCAATGCTTAACTTGCTTGATCTCCGCAATCTTCGCAGTTATTTTTGTAGATCTGGATTTATTGTTGGTTTGCTGTTCAAAGCGAGATGAGACGAGTATCGATTAGACCCGTTATGTCTTCAGATCCTAAGCAGCCGCCTTCATTGCGTGATTCGCGTGGATCATGTGGCGGTTCTGATTTGCTTTCCTTTTGAATCATGGGAAAAAAATGATATTGAAAAATGATATGGGGTATGGTGACATGATTATTTTGTAACCATAAGTATGCATGGGCAGGAAAAATTCAACAATTAAATCTACTGTTTTATGAAATAATAGAA